>CM038682.1:704742807-705342807 GCA_021605205.1 Aegilops longissima
GGAGACTTGATGAGGTTATTGAACCATCACTTCAACTAGTGTGTAGCAGGCACAGGAAGTTGTTCCGTGGCACCTACACCAATTGAAGTAGAAGCTTATGATAGTGATCATGAAGTTTGGATCAAGTCACCGACGTACCTCGAGGGTGACAAGGATGCGTACTACTTGAGAGTGGTACGCAATCCTGTCTTGAAGGTCATGTTGCTAGACAACAATGAACCTACGAGCTATGGAGAAGCAATGGTGGGCCCAAATTCGACAAATGGTTAGAAGCCATGAAATCCGAGATAGGATCCATGTATCGTAACAAAGCATGGACTTTGGTGGACTTGCCCGTTGATCGGCAAGCCATAGAGATAAATGGATCTTTAAGAAAAAGACGGACCAGGACGCTAATGTCACCGTCTATGAAGCTCGACTTGTGGCGAAGATTTTTTTCACAAGTTCAAGGAGTTGACTACGATGAGATTTTCTCATCCGTAGCGATGCTTAAGTCCGTCGGAATCATGTTAGCATTTGCTGCATTTATGAAATCTGGCAAATGGATGTCAAAACGAGTTTCCTTACCAGCCGTAAGGAAAGGTTGTATGTGATACAATCAGAAATTTTATCGATCCTAAGGATGCTAAAGGTATCTTGGCTCCAGCGATCCTTTCTAAGGACCGGAGTAAGCATCTCGGAGTTGGAATGTGCGCTTTGATGAGATGATCAAAGATTTTGGGTTTATACAAAGTTTATGAGAAACTTGTATTTCCAAAGAAGTGAGTGGGAGCACTATAGAATTTCGATGAGTATATGTTGTTGACATATTGATGATCGAAATGATGTAGAATTTTCGTAAAGCATATAGGGTTATTTGAAAAGTGTTTTCAAGTGAAAACCTGGATTAAGCTACTTGAACATTGAGCATCAAGATCTATGAGGATAGATCAAAACGCTCAATAGTACTTTCAAATGAGCACATACCTTGACATAATCTTGAAAGTGTTCAAGATGGATCAGTCAAAGAAGGAGTTCTTGCCTGAGTTGTAAAGTATGAAGTTAAGAGTTAAAAGCTCGACCACGGCAGAAAAGAGAGAAAGGACGAAGGTCATCCCCTATGCTTCAGACATAGGCTCTATAGTATGCTATGTTGTGTACCGCACGGAAGTGTGCCTTGCCATGAGTCGGTCAAGGGTACAAGAATGATCCAGAATGGATCATTGGACAGCGGTCAAAATTTTCCTTGGAGTAAATAAGGACATGTTTTCGATTATGGAGGTGATAAAGAGTTCGGCGTAAAGGGTTACGCCGATGCAAGCTTTAACACATATCCGAAAGTGACTCGAGTAGCAAACCGGATACGTATAGTGGAGCAACCATTTGGAATAGCTTCAAGTGGAGCGTGGAAGCAACATTTACAATATGACATAGAGAATTGCGAAGTACATACGGATCTGAATGTTCTGCACCGCTGACTAAAACCTCTCTCACAAGCAAAACATGATCAAACCCGTAACTCATTGAGTCTTAATCACATGATGATGTGAACTAGTTTAATGACACTAGTAAACTCTTTGGATGTTGGTCACATGGCGATGTGACCTGTGAGTGTTAATCACATGGCGATGTGAACTAGATTATTGACTCTAGTGCAAGTGGGAGACTGTTGGAAATATGCCCTAGAGGCAATAATAAATTGGTTATTATTATATTTCCTTGTTCATGATAATAGTTTATTATCCATGCTATAATTGTATTGATAGGAAACTCATATACATGTGTGGATACATAGACAACACCATGTCCCTAGTAAGCCTCTAGTTGACTAGCTCGTTGATCAATAGATGGTTACGGTTTCCGACCATGGACATTGGATGTCATTGATAACGGGATCACATCATTAGGAGAATGATGTGATGGACAAGACCCAATCCTAAGCCTAGCAAAAGATCGTAGTTCAGTATGCTAAAGCTTTTCTAATGTCAAGTATCTTTTCCTTAGACCATGAGATTGTGCAACTCCGGATACCGTAGGAATGCTTTGGGTGTACCAAACGCCACAACGTAATCGGGTGACTATAAAGGTGCACTATAGGTATCTCCGAAAGTGTCATTGGGTTGTACGAATCGAGACTGGATTTGTCACCCGTAAACGGAGAGGTATCTCTGGGCCCACTCGGTAGGACATCATCATAATGTGCACAATGTGACCAAGGGGTTGATCACGGATGATGTGTTACGAACGAGTAAAGAGACTTGCGGTAACGAGATTGAACAAGGTATCGGGATACCGACGATCGAATCTCGGGCAAGTTCAATACCGTTAGACAAAGGGAATTGTATACGGATCAATTGAGTCCTTGACATCGTGGTTCATCCGATGAGATCATCGTGGAACATGTGGGAGCCAATATGGGTATCCAGATCCGCTATTTGTTATTGACCGGAGAACGCCTCGGTCATGTCTCAGATGGTTCCCAACCCGTAGGGTCTACACTTAAGGTTCGATGACGCTAGGGTTATAAAGGAAGTTTGTATGTGGTTACCGAATGTTGTTCGAGTCCCGGATGAGATCCGGACGTCACGAGGAGTTCGGAATGGTCCGGAGGTAAAGATTTATATATGGAAAGTTGTTGTTGGGTTAGGGAAAAGTTCGGGTTTTTCGGTATTGTACCGGGAAGCTTCCAGAAGGTTCCGGAGGATTCCGGAGGGGTCCGGAGGTCCGTAAATAGTTCCACCACGTCCAATACAGTAGCATGGGCTGTAGGGGGGCGCCCTAGCCTTAATGGGCCAGGGGCACCAGCCCCCCCAAGGCCCATGCGCATGGGAAGGGGAAACCCTAAGGGGGAGGGCTCCACTTGACTTGGGAGGCACTCCTCCCCCCTTGGCCGCCCCTAGATGGGATCTAGGCTGGCCGCACCCTTGGGTGGGAAACCCTAAAGGGGGCGCAGCCCCCCCCCCCCCTATATAGTTGAGGTTTGGGGCTGCAACACACATGAGAACTCTCCTCTTGGTGCAGCCCCGCCTCCTCCTCCTCCTCTCCCTTGGTGCTTGGCGAAGCCCTGAGGGATTGCCACGCTCCTCCACCACCACCACGCCGTTGTGTTGCTGCTGGATGGAGTCTTCCTCAACCTCTCCCTCTCTCCTTGCTGGATCAAGGCATGGGAGACGTCACCGGGCTGTACGTGTGTTGAACGCGGAGGTGCCGTCCGTTCGGCACTAGGATCTCCGGTGATTTGGATCACGACGAGTACGACTCCATCAACCCCGTTCTCTTGAACGCTTCCGCCTAGCGATCTACAAGGGTATGTAGATGCACTCTCCTTCCCCTCGTTGCTGGTTTCTCCATAGATAGATCTTGGTGACACGTAGGAAAATTTTGAATTTCTGCTACGTTCCCCAACAGTGGTTTCTTCACCTCCTTGCGGAAGCGGTTAGCCTTCGCGACCGCTTCTTCGCGCTGTGTCGCGGCGGCCGCTCCCCTGAATTTTTTGGCCTGGCCGCTTGGCTGACTCGGCCCGGCCCGGCTTTCTCCGCCTCGACCCCAAAGGCGGTGGAGGAGCTCATACTGGATGGCGGCTCTCTCGGCTGGCGGGGCGACTTCATCATCGGGCGAGTCTGCAAAGTGGCCGAGGGCCTGAAGTCGTCGGCCCCTCCCCCTCCCTCGGCGTCGGCCTCCATCGCCGCCACGCCCAAGTCGGGGTCGTCGGCGTCGCTCTCCGCCCGGTCGGGGACGAAGTCGCGAGCCGGCCCCGCGGCGCCGGTCGAGGGCGGCATGAGAGGATTCTGAGTCAGAAGAGACCAAGGAAAGTAAGAGCCGGATCCGGCTAAGGAAGGAAACGGAGAAGCAAGAGACAACTTACCAATGGCGGGGGATTGGCGCGCGAGTATGGCTCCTTGCCGAAATGCCATTCCTCCGTGAGGTCGCAGTTCGCCAAGAAGTTCACCGTGTCCACCACCTCCGCGTGGGGCATGTCCTTGGAGCACAGCCGGCTGGGGTCCCGGCGGCCGCTCATCTGGCAGATCAGATGAGGTCGGCCTTGAAGAGGGAGAACTCGGCGCGCCACGAAGGCGGCCAGCAAGTCTGCCCCAGTCAGGCCCTCCGACTATATCATTACGCTGAGAGCTGCGGACGGCGGCGGTGCTCGCGAGGGTCAGGCCCAGGCCTCAGAGGACCAGCTGGTGGGTCGGCCCGCCGCCGCCCACGCGGGGTGGCAGTTGACCCGATCGCCGCCGGGGCGACGTTCTTGACGAGAAGTACGAGCGCTGCCACATCTTCACCGACTTGATGAGGGGGGTGGCAGGGAAAGGATTCTCGGGCACCGGCCTCCTCTTGGCGATGAACATGCCGCACAGAGCCGGCACGCGAGCGAGTGGATCCCGAGCTTCGCTTGGAAGAATTCCCCCCATAGCTCGATGGTGGGGAGAACTCCGAGAAAACCTTCGCATAAGGATGCGAAGGCGGCCAGCAGCACCACCGTGTTGGGGGTGAGGTGGTGCGGCTGGAGCCCGAAGAACTCCAAGAACGCACGGAAGAAGCCGCTTGCCGGCAGCCCCAGCCCGCGCATGAGGTGCAAGCGGAAAACCACCGCCGCCTCCTCCGGCGCCGGGCGTGATTTTCGCCCTCCGCAAGGCAAGCGGGCCCGCGCTAGGTGGCTGTCGGGGATGCGGCGCGTTTGACGAAGGAATTCGGTTATGTCGTCGTCGATGATGGAGCCGTCCCACACGCCAGAGCGCGCGGTGGGAGGCGCGGCGGCGGATGAGGAGCTCATCTCCGCAGCGAGGAAGAAACGAGGCTCGGCGCGATGGAGCGAGGAAGAAGACGAGGCGAGGCGCGGGATGAGAGAGTGCGCAGCGTCGCCGCCTCCCTCCCCGCCTACTTATAGGCGCCTAGGCTGCGGCCGAGGGGCGGGCGGGATTAATCGCGCCCACGCCCCCACGCCCACGATTTAACCACGACGCTATCGCGCGCAGAACGGGCGTGGGGAGCCTAATCGCCCGCGACGATCGCAGCGGATCCGCTGCGGCGTCGGGCTGCGGTAGTGGCGGGCCCGCCGACGGCCCGTATTGTCACGCAGCGTGGCTGGCAGATCGCCCCTGCGCGGGCGTCGCGTGGCGGGCCCACGGCGGGCGGCTGCCGGGAAGCTTAGCAGGCACGCCGCCCGGACCCCGCTGCGACCTTCGAAACCTTTGAAGAGCAAGACGGCCCCCTGCAAAGCCGACTCCAGATGAGGACGGCGGGCCGAGTCCAGATTCTTCCATCAAAGGGATGAGGCTGTCGAGGCCCCTCGACGGGCTGCCCTCGGCGCCTCCCCAGCTTCGCGGACTACTGTCGGAGTAATGGACTACGGGTAGGCAAACCCGAGCCCCTGAACCTTTCAAAACATCGGGGCGGACTGCGCCCCTCAAGACCCCAAGGCAAAGAGCCGCCTTCGGAGAGTCGGTGATGGAGTCGCCGACAACCCCTCTGGGCCGAGTCCCAGAGGCGGCCTCAAGACAAGCCGACTTTAAGACGGCGACCTCAGGACAAGCCGACTCCAAGCCAGTGACCTCCAGCGAGGCCGGCTACAGGGAGACGGCCCGCGACCCCAACCACCTCCTATTTGAGCGACTACGAGCGGGATGGGGTAAGGCCACCTCGCGGCCCGTCCCTACCCTGCTCATAAAGGGCAGGTATGGCTATAGAGCGCCGTACCGACGAAGATCTCCGACTGGCGCAGCACTGTTGCCACGCCAGCCCTGACATCAGCCCCGTGGGCAGATTCCTGTACCCACGATGGCTTGTCTGTACGAACCGAAGACGGCGGGACCCGCCTGTCGGCGGGAGTACCGAAGACGGCAAGAGCGCCCCAAAGAGGGACCCGTTCGAGTCGGCTTCCGAGAGTCGGCCGGCCCCTCCCGCGGGCCCCCCGCGCCATTAACCTGCATAAGGCGGAGAATGGCAGCGGTGATCGCCACGGGCGGCAACCTGTTGCCACAACCCCATGACCAAGCTCGCGTCATTAGAAGCACGGCTCTGAGAATCTGCAGCTGGCAAGACCCGCCATGGCGGACAAGGGCTGTCGGCCCCATCTTTGGCCGTCTGGGCCCACTAGTCGGCGGGCCCTGTGAGTCGGCGGAGAAGACGGCGACTTAGAGATCTGACGGCTTGGACCCACACCCAGCCGGATTACCATTGTACCCCCGGGGGGTAGGCCTATATAAACCCCCCGGGGCACCCATGCAAAGGGTTGGAAGCTAGTAGTTTTAGATATACACATAGAGGGAGAGAAGAGCAAGCCGTGCCCTTCTCCTTCCATAGTGATCATGCGGAGACCCCGCAGAGCAGCAGTAGGGGTGTTATCTCCTCGGAGAGCCCTGAAGCTGGGTAAGATTCGCCGGCGTGCATGTCTTCGCCTCATCCCGTTTCCAGGCACCGGCGATGTTCTACTCGCCCCCTCCATGATAAGCCATCCTTTGGCATATGTCGCACCCAACCCCCGACACACAAAAAAAGTAGGGGTAAATATTGGGTTGTCTCCCAACAAGCGCTAATGTTTAACGCCCCTAGCTAGGCATGATGATTTCAATGATGCTCACCTAAAAGATAAGAATTGAAACATAAAGAGAGCATCATGAAGAATATGACTAGCACATTTAAGTTTGACCCACTTCCTATGCATAGGGATTTTGTGAGCAAACAACTTACGGCAACAAGAATCAACTAGCATAGGAAAGCAAAACAAGCATAACTTCAAAAATTTAAGCACATAGAGAGGAAACTTGATATTATTGCAATTCCTACAATCATATGTTCCTCCCTCATAATAATTTTCAGTATCATCGTGAATAAATTCAACAATATAACCAGCACATAAAGTATTCTTTTCATGATCTACTTGCATAAAATTTTATTACTCTTCACATAAGCAAATTTGTTCTCATGAATAGTAGTGGGAGCAAACTCAACAAAATAACTATCATGCAAAGCATAATACAATTGAAAATTAAAATCATGATGACAAGTTTCATGGTTATCTTTATTCTTTATAGCATACAAGTCATCACAATAATCATCATAGATAGCAAATTTATTCTCATAATCAATTGGAACCTCTTTCGAAATAGTGGATTCATCACTAAATAAAGTCATGACCTCTCCAAATCCACTTTCATCAATATAATAATCATAAATAGGCGGTATGTTCATCATAATAAATTTGCTCATCAAAACATGGGGGACAAAAAGTACCATCTTCATCAAACATAGCTTCCCCAAGCTTGTGGCTTTGCATATCATTAGCATCATGGGTATTCAAAGAATTCATACTAACAACATTGCAATCATGCTCATCATTCAAATATTAGTGCCAAACATTTTAATGCATTCTTCCTCTAGCAATTGACCACAATTATCGGAATCCTTATTTTCATGGAAGACATTAAAAAGATGAAGCATATGAGGCACCCTCAATTCCAATTTTTTTGCAATTTTCTTTTATAAACTAAACTAGCGATAAAACAAGAAACTAACAGATTCGATTGCAAGATCTAAAGATATACCTTCAAGCACTCACCTCCCCAGCAACGGCGCTAGAAAATAGCTTGATGTCTACTACGCAACCTTCTTCTTGTAGACGTTGTTGGCCTCCAAGTGCAGAGGTTTGTAGGACAGTAGCAAATTTCCCTCAAGTGGATGACCTAAGGTTTATCAATCCGTGGGAGGCGTAGGATGAAGATTGTCTCTCTCAAGAAACCCTGCAACCAAATAACAAAGAGTCTCTTGTGTCCCCAACACACCCAATACAATGTTAAATTGTATAGGTGCACTAGTTCGGCGAAGAGATGGTGATACAAGTGCAATATGGATAGTAGATATAGGTTTTTGTAATCTGAAAATATAAAAACAGCAAGGTAGCAAGTGATAAAAGTGAACGTAAACGGTATTGCAATGCGTTGAAACAAGGCCTAGGGTTCATACTTTCACTAGTGC
The DNA here is from genome assembly GCA_021605205.1 of Aegilops longissima. Lineage (NCBI taxonomy): Eukaryota > Viridiplantae > Streptophyta > Magnoliopsida > Poales > Poaceae > Aegilops > Aegilops longissima. Next base: position 704,750,761 of record CM038682.1, read on the forward strand.
AAGTTCTCTAAACAATAATAACATAATTGGATCATATAACTATCCCTCAACATGCAACAAAGAGTCCCTCCAAAGTCACTAATAGCGGAGAACAAACAAAGAGATTATTGTAGGGTACGAAACCACCTCAAAGTTATTCTTTCTGATCGATCTATTCAAGAGTTCGTACTAGAATAACACCTTAAGACACAAATCAATCAAAACCCTAATGTCACCTAGATACTCCAATGTCACCTCAAGTATCCGTGGGTATGATTATACGATATGCATCAAACAATCTCAGATTCATCTATTCACCCAACACATAGAACTTCAAATAGTGCCCCAAGGTTTCTACCGGAGAGTCAAGATGAAAATGTGTGCCAACCCCTATGCATAAGTTCACAAACGGAACCCGCAAGTTGATCACCAAAACATACATCAAGTGAATCATGTGATATCCCATTGTCACCACAGATAAGCACATGCAAGACATACATCAAGTGTTCTCAAATCCTTAAAGACTCAATATGATAAGATAACTTCAAAGGGAAAACTCAATCCATTACAAGAGAGTAGAGGGCGAGAAACATCATAAGATCCAACTATAATAGCAAAGCTCGCGATACATCAAGATCGTACCACCTCAAGAACACGAAAGAGAGAGATCAAACACATAGCTACTGGTACATACCCTCAGCCCCAAGGGTGAACTACTCCCTCCTCGTCATGGAGAGCGTCGGGATGATGAAGATGGCCACCGGTGAGGGTTCCCCCCTCCGGCAGTGTGCCAGAACAAGGTCCCGATTGGTTTTTGGTGGCTACAGAGGCTTGCGGTGGCGGAACTCCCAATCTATTCTGTTCCCCGATGTTTTTAGGGTATATGGATATATATAGGCGAAAGAAGTCGGTCAGGGGAGCCACGAGGGGCCCACGAGGGTGGGGGGCGCGCCCAGGGGGGCAAGCGCGCCTCCCTGCCTCGTGGCCACCTCGAAGCTTCCCTGATGTCTACTCCAATTCTCCTGGATTGCTTCCATTCCAAAAATAACTCTTCCGAAGGTTTCATTCCGTTTGGACTCCGTTTGATATTCCTTTTCTTCGAAACACTGAAATAGGCAAGAAAACAACCATTTGGGCTGGGCCTCCGGTTAATAGGTTAGTCCCAAAAATAATATAGAAGTGTATAAATAAGCCCATTAAACATCCAAAATAGAATATATAATAGCATGGAACAATCAAAAATTATAGATATGTTGGAGACGTATCAGCGGCGCGACGGGGGAAAGAGAGAGTGTGGGGATTTGGGGGAAAAGAGGCGGGATGAAGAGAGGAGTGGGGATTTTCGGGGTTAAGTGGGCATAGTAGTAGCGCGTTTAGGCAAAACTCACTATAGCTACTCCAGGTAGCTATAGCGGTTTCGTGTAGAAACCGCTACTCCAACCTTGACTAGTTGTAGCTCTTTTCTCAAAAAAGCGTTGCTGCTATAACCAATACATATATAACAGTTTTCCTATTTGTTTCCTTCTATTTTCTTTTCCTTTATTTTCTCTCACTTTTTTTTCCGAGAGCAGTTAACAAAGGGAATTGAAGGCGATATATATTGCATCATTTGACGGTTAAATATGTATACAAAATAAGAACATATATATTACATCATTGGACCCATGCATAATAATGGCTAAGTGTGTATACAAAATAGGAACATATATATTACATCATTTGACCGATAACATACGGTTCCTCAGCGTTGACGTTTTCGTTTTTGAGTCAGCTTCTTTCCCTTCTTGTTCGTTGAAGAATAATTGAGCCCCTCATTGTGACTTTGCCTTTTCCATGGAGTACGATTTTTCTTAGTAATGTAGTATTGATTCTTCTTTTGACGTATACTTCATCATCATCATCATCATCTTCCCTCATTGGGTTGCCGTACTGATTGTAGTCTTCCTCGTTGGCGACTCCATCCATTCCAATGATGTTCCTTTTGCCTCTCCTCACGACAACACGGCTGGGATTGCGCGGGTCGGTTATGAAGAAGCGTTGTGTCACGTGCTTAGAGTGTACCCATGGCTCATTTTTTGCGATAGCGTTCACGGTGGCGCTGTTGGCGTCGGGTATAGTCATGGTAGTGAAATTCCGGTTTTCTCTTTCGACATTCTTAGCCCATATGACACGGAACATCGTCGTGTTGTGCGGTCCAAAGTAGTCAAGCTCCCAGATCTCCTCGACCCTTCCGTAAAATCTTTCAATTGCGTCGTTGTCGCTGCCGGTCATGCATTCCATCGTCACCCCTGAATTCTGATCATCACTGTCCATATATTTGGCCTCCGTCTAGAACGTGTATCCGTTGATATCGTATGACTGATAGGTTAGGAGGTTGGGCGAGGGGCCATGTGCTAAGGCGTATATGAGCAATCCGTTCTTAGAGCCCTCCTCCGGGGGATTAGCAATAATATGCTCTTTGAACCAATGCAGGAAAGTGGAGTTGTGCTCTCTAGTAACTTCGGCATCCGTCCTGCATACCCCCCGGTCACGACACTTCTTTGCGATAATTTCTTTGTGCAGTGCCACGAAAGGATCTACCTCGTCTAGGTGTTGTAGCACTACAAGTTTACTATGTCAAAGTTGATGCGTCGATCTGAGTATACCACATGCAGTTCCCTGCGATCGTTGGAGTGACCTTCTCCTTCGAGCCTCCCATCGTGCTTGTTAATAGGCAAACCAACACTAACATCAGGCAGCTGGCCTGCGCCATATAGAAAATTCTCGTAGAAAGAGATGCACTCTTGTGTCAGATAGCCCTGGACGATGCTTCCATCCGGACGGGACATGTTACGAACGAATCCTTTGATGATCCCATTCATCCTCTCAAACGGCATCATGTTGTGCAGAAATGACGGCCCCAAGTCTATTACGTCATCCACAATATGGACACACAGATGCACCATCACGTCAAAGAACACTTCGCGAAGTACATCTCAAGCTCATTCAGTATCACAACGATCTCTTCCTATAGCCTTCGGAGCCGCTTCAGGCTGATCGACTTTTGGGAGATGACGTCGAAAAATTTGCAGAGACCAATAAGCGTGCCACGGACGAGCTTGTCCATTATCCCTCTCAGGGCAACACGTAGTATTTGCGCCATCATCACATGACAGTCATGGGACTTCATCCCGTTGAACCTTTTCTTGTCCGTGTCTAGATATCTGCTTATCTTGCCATAGTAACCGGAACTAAATTTGACTTCAGTAAGGCACTTAAAGAATTGATCGATCTCAGCCTGACTTAAGGTGAAGCAAGAAGGGGGGCAATAATCCTCTTTCTTTATTTTCTTGCCCTTCTTCTCCCGCGCCTCTATCTCCGTCTCTGTCTCGTCTGACTGTTTACGGGGTGGCATGTGCAAATCTTCCCTGATATTCAAATCTTGCAAGTCTTCTCTTGCCTTCGGCCCATCCTCGCTTATCCGGCATGTTCATTAGTGTCGCGAGCAAACTCTCAAGGAAATTCTTAAAGATGTGCATTTGATCAAGGTAATGAGGTGTATCGAGTTTGTGCCATTACTCCAAGTCTCAGAACACAGACCTCGTCTTCCATACCTTCAGCAGCGGCTCCGACGCCTTTTTCATCGTCTTTCCCGATGCAGGGCACTCCTTCCAGTTTTTCAATAGCTCATCAATTTCGGCACCGCTCCGCTTACATGGAGGTCCTCGATGCTCAGTGTGACCATTGAATAGATCTCCACGGTTTCTCCATGGGTCGTCCTGTTCGATCCATCTTCGATGCCCCATGTACACGATTTTCCCAGACCCGCCATCTTTCCTTGACGTTAGCTGCTGAGACATCGTATCATCCATGCACTGTGACACTCCAAAAAAATTTAATTTGGTTTTCAACAAAAACTTTGTTTGATTTGAAGGAGGCCATTTAAAATCCTTCCAAAAACCCCTCCTTCTCAAAAAATTTCCCCCATGGCAAGGATTTTATTTGGTATCTTCCTCAACCTTGGTGTTTGGTTATTAAAAACCTTCTTTCTGATTTTTACCCATCTCAAATAATTTTTTTGGAATTTATTTTCTATTAAAAAGAAACCCTATGGGTTTTGGGGCTATTCTTTTGTTTTGAAACCACCCATTGTTTTACCATGCCTCATGTTGTAATTTCTCCCAAAACCCTCCCTCCACTTTGGGGCAACCCAAACTTTCTGTTCCAACAAGTTCAACCCATTTTTGAATTTTATTTCATTTATTTTATCCCCAAAAACAATTCTGTCTTTTATTTTAAGCCTAGATGATTTACAAAGGAAGTACATGTTTTCCTTTGAGTTTTGATCTCAAACAAACTCCTCTGGATAGTCCCTAGCACCCCCAACCTAGATCCATCAAGATCCACTCTTCCACAATTCAAAATTTTCAAGTTTCAACCACTGCAAGTTTGGACCAGATTCATCTTTTTTGGTAAAATTCATATTTTCTTCTCTCCAAAAATTCCACCAAAAATCAGGCAGCCCCCAGGTGCTTTGAGAGGCTACCACACCAAAGTTCAGCCCCAGATAAATTTTCCTGATGCCTAAATCATTTCATCGAACACTTGGCCTGCACTATTTCTGTACATTTTCAGAAATTCAGAGTTGCAGTTCGACAGTCAGTGTCGTTTTCGTCAAAGACTTGTCATCGATCACCAGTGCACACCCTGGCGCGTTGTGCACGGCCTCTCCTCCTTATCCATATCATCGCACGCTCTCTTGGACGGGCGCAGGTGTCAGTGGCAGCGAGCCTCGCCGACGTCGGCAGCTTCTGCGGTGGCAGAGCCACCCGTGGCGGCCAGCGGGAGCTAGCGCCAGCTTCCTACGCCATCCAGCGCCGCCCAATGCACCCGAGGCCTCCGCGTGGCCGTCTGCTTGCCAGCGCACGCCGCAGCACCGTCGCCGTGGCCTGGCAAGCACAGGGCGCGCCCTCTGCCGCCGACGGGCCCGCGAAGCTCCGTTCTGTCGAAACCACCAAGCACGCCTAATCCGACCTAGGTTAGCATCTGAATGGTACCAGTGGATCTCCACGTTGATGCCCAACCCCTAAACTACCCGACCAACCACTGCACCGCCGTAACCATCGCCGGAGATTTCCCGTTCGCGGCCACTGCCTCGGATCACCTATAAAAGGAGGTCCCAAGCTCGTTCTCGAGCCCGCGCCACCACTCCACCTCACCAGAGCCCCGCCAAGCCACCAGGAGGACCTCGAGGAGGTCTCCTCCCCCGACTCCGGCCGCCCCGATCCGCCTTGGGCTCCAGCTTGATCCACTCAAGTGAGGCCATCCCCGCCTCCCAAACCACGTCAGTAGTCTTCTCATGCACCCAGTACTCTCACCCGAGCTCCAATTTAACCTCCGCAGCCCTCCCCGGCGAGATCCAACATCACCCGAGCCGCCGTTCGCCGGAGTCGTCGACGTGGTGCTCGCCGACGACCACCTCCACCACCCACAGACGCAGGAGGGCACACTGATCACGTAGGTACCCTCCGCTCCTCCTAACTCGTCGTGGATCGTCGCCGGCGACCACCGCAAGCTTCGGGCGCCGGCGCGCTCTGCTTCTCTCCGTTTGAAAATTCAAACCTGACGGGTGGGACCCCTCGTCATATTTTTTGTTTTTTTGAACCATTTTCTGAAAACGCCTTCGGGCAGAATACGCTTCCCCTTAAAGTTGACGGGTTTTTAGCCGAAGCATTTTCTGTTTTTATAAGCTAGCCCCTGGAAACTTTCTATTTCATTACAGACAAGTCCCTGGACTAAAACCTTTATAACTTTTAAACAAAAATGATTTTTGATTGATTCTTTTTCTGTCACCTTTATTTTTATGTCTGGTTTTTTATCGTATTTATTTGAAAAATATTTGGAACACTTTTTTGTGCACACACGGTATTTACGTTAGTACGTATTTTCTTATACCGTAGATACCGGAGGAAGTGACGGAACCGCGAACTTCACCAAGCTAGACTCCGACTACTCCGAACCAGGCAAGCATGTTTGAACTTTTGATATGATGAGTGTTTTTGCATGTTTGCATTGACTAGTTTCATGGCATGTTTATGAGCATTTCGATGAGTGTTATATTACATGCAAAGTTGAGGCAAGTGAGCTTCGAAAATTCATATGTTGTTGGATATGAGTTTGCATGACCATGTGATGGCATGAGAGGGGGTAAGATGGCAGTGTTGAAGCATGCCAGTCTTATGCCAGACTATTTGACTCCAGTATCAACATGAATCAAGTCACGCTTCCATCCGTTTTCCCTTCCTGTACTACCACATGTTTTCCGCAAGGGATATGGCTTAGTAAGTTCCAAACCGCTTTCCTGGTACACACCAAATAGAGAGGCTGTGATGAGGGTTCCATGGCCCTGGATTAAAGCCAGTCATCCGGTCAGGGGGCATGGGTGTTTCCAGTTTTGACCGAGAGGGGGGCACCCCTTAGAGCGCACGAATATAAATTTGATCCCATGCTATTCGAGGTTGTGACCTCCCCGTCTCAAAGTTTTTCTTGAACGTTGTCTAGGGTGATTCCTGGCATCGTGAGGTGGGATGGGTGTGTACTGGTTAGATGTGTTTCTACCGAAATACCGTAAACGGAACTAGTCCTTCGTGACTACGGAAATCCGTTGGCTGTGGATAATTAGTACAAACTCTGCAGAGTCAAAATCATTCGAATAATCTTATCCATGTCCGAGTACTGTGTTCAACTTATCCTTGTCAGCGTCAGTCTCAGTGACAAAACTCCGGTGAACCACATGAGTGTTAAGTCCGGCTAAATGATTATTCCTGTGGACGGACTAACCCGTTTATTATTATGTGTTGAATATTTCCTGTGAGGGTTATATCTTCGTGAATTTATCGGATATTTTATGTGGACTAAGCCCTTCTGCGATGTCGCTCAGACGTCCGACTGTGGCACGCTTGTTATTTACTTTCAATATAAGCCCTTTCTGCGATGTCGCTCAGACGTCCGACTGTGGCACGCTTGTTATTTACTTTCAATATAAGCCCTTTATGTGATGTCGCTCAGACGTCCGACTGTGGCACTCTTGTTATTTACTTTTCAATATAAGCCCTTTATGTGATGTCGCTCAGACGTCCGACTGTGGCACTCTTGCTATTTACTTTTAATATAAGCCCTTTATGTGGTGTCGCTTAGACGCCCGACTGCGGCATGATAATTTATTTGTTTACCCTTCAAGGCGTCGCTCCAGACACCCGATCGGTTTTCAGTTATTTTGTTGGGATTTCGGGAGAATTACCGCCTGACTTCCTTTTTACTTATCATGTCGTGCAAAAATTTATTATTTGAGTGTGCATTGCTATTTTCTCATGGCGCATTCATGCTTGCATTTGTTATATCTTATGTCCAAACTGTCTTGCGACTACTTTCAAAGTACTCACCTGGCTTGTTGATTTGGCGGATGTTGTGGCGATCTCATGGATGAAGAGTTCGATAGCGAGTCCGACGCCTAGAGGAGTCGATCAGTCCCATGCGATCCTGGATTTGGTCACTTGTATTATATCCGCTTCGCTACCGAATAAATGCATCGAGCCTCACCTCGACGCCGATGAGCTGCCGATTAGGAGTCATGTCGACTACTCCACCGTGACATATCCACCACCACTTTTATCTCGAGTCAAGAGTATGCCACCACCCCCGTGTCATAGCTGCCCTTATGTACAATATTGGCGTGTTTGTAATAAATTGTTGAGCAACCTCAGCTCAACCTGTATTATATTTAATGCTCTTTGGACTTACAGATTAAGTATTTGTCTACCAGTAAGGAGAATTCTTCCTATACTGGAATCAAAAAGATCGGTTTCTCAATAAGTATTTTATTGAAAAACCGGCCTCGACAAACTTGGTATCAGAGCCAGGCTGACTGTAGGAAGCCACTAGGTGCGATCGCTAATCGGTTATTAGCATAATAGTGCTCTTTTTATAAAAAAATTGCAAATGTAGTCATTTTCTGACAGTCAGCATAAATTTATGATCTGACCATTCAGAATTTTTGCCTACTTTTGTAGATGGCTGGCAACGACTGTGAGTCACAGGTGTTTGCCAACGTGCCTGAGGGGTTCGTCAAGCCCCTCTCCTTCATCGTCAAGACCGCGATTGGGCCATCGAGGCGCCCAAAGATTCACACTCTACCAGCACAAGATCAACGACATCCGTCCATGCACCAGGCAGCGGTGCAATTCAAGGGAGGGCGGTTGAGTTACGCCTTCTCGGTTCTTGGGAGAGCCATGCTGCGGAGAGGCATGCTATGCGAGATGGCTGCCCGTGAGGCGATAGCTCGCCTCCGAGATGTTCTTCCTTCGATGAAGACTCGTCGCTACCGCTACCTCCCATGCCACGTGCCATACACGTGTCACTATGAATTCGCTTGCCCCAGAGGAGAGCGAGACGAGGCTATTGAGATGCTTGTTGAATACCTCCAGGCTCTGGAGGCATCCTTCGACAACCTTGTGGACGACCTTGTGGCTGCCCGCATGGACTCAGTCCATGGCTGTGCCGCCAACAGGAGGGAGCTCCTACACACCGCACCACCACTGACTTTATCTCGTCCTCAGCATCTTATTCACCTACCATTCTCGCCACCGCTCGTCGCCTGCCTACCACTGAGGAGTTTGACCAAGTCATTGCACCCACTTCAGTCCGTACTGCACCACCTATTGCGCCCACTCCAGTCCGTGTTGCTCCACCTATGGCGCCCGCTCCATCGACTCAGTGCAGCACTTCACGTCTGGAGCCTATTATCGAGGAGGAGGTTGAGTCCCCAGCCTCACTGGGCCTCACCCTCGGCAGGCCAAGGGAGATCCTTACCATCTTCGACTTATTGCGCTTAGCTGTCATGCGATGTACCAGCTTGTTCGATATGTTTATATGTACATAGGTTGTGAGAAGTAGCTTGTTTGTGCATCATGTAGGAACTGGGAGAAGTGCACTAGCCTAAATAACATGTCAGGAATGTGTACGCACATCCTGAGTGGTGTATTGTATAATTACTGCTTGCGTGTAAGATATGTACGGAGCAGTCCTTCTTCATGCGCAATCAATTATTCTCTTGAAAAAAATCTTGGAGCATTTAAAAATTTCCCGTCTTTATAAATTTATTGATTTTTGCGACTCGATTTCCTTTTCTTATGAGTTTTACAAAATTTATCCCCAGAGTAGAAAATGTCTCGTCCTTGGACTCGCTCCATGCCAAATCCGCCAGAAGAGAATTAGGGCACCCAAACAAGTAACAATTTCACACAGGGGCAGTCAAGTCAACAGGGCAGTGAAACAACATTTTCCCAAGTATGCCGCCTTTATGAACAGAGTCAGCAACAACATCAGGAAATGATGAACAAAGTCATCAATATGGGAAATCATCATGGACCGTATCAGCAGCAACCCAAATTGTCTGAGCTACAAAAGACGCGTCCCCCAACATTTTCTCATACGGAGAAACCTCTTGAGGCCGATGATTGGCTTCGAGACATGGAAAGAAAATTAATTATTGCACAATGTTCAGACCGTGAGAAAGTACTTTATGCACCGCACTATCTCACTGGAGCGGCTGCATCATGGTGGGAAAATTTCCTACACATGCACCCCAACGAAAATGATATAACCTGGGAGGAATTCAAGGAAGGTTTTCGTGGGGCGCACATTCCTAGAAGTATTATGAAGATCAAGAAGGGGGAGTTTGATGACCTCGAACAAAGAACCATGACAGTGACTGAATACAACTGTCAGTTTACTCTATTGTCTCGCTACGCCAACGAAGAGCGTATGACTGAAAGCAAGAAGATGGAAAAATTCCTAGACGGTCTGGCACCCGCGCTTAAATGCCAGCTGGTCGTGCACACCTTCCCAGATTTCAAAACACTGGTGGATAAGGCTATTACCTTGGAAAATGAGCGACGCATCTTGGAGGATTTCCGCAAGCGCAAAAGGGACCAGACCACTCTTGCTCGCAACCATCGGAGCAAGACGGATTTTCAGAAAGGTGGGGCACACAAACCCACGACAAATGTTTCACACCCAATCAAGAATTTCCATGCAAGGGACAAGGAGTTCACATATCACCCAGGCGTTACTTGCTACGCTTGTGGAGAAGAAGGACACTATGCCAAGCAGTGCCCCAAGCCAAGGAACTCGACCCCAAAGCCGAGCAACGGTGGCAATAATTCAGCGCCCAAGCGAAACAACTTCAACCCCAATAACAACCACAAGAAGGGTCACCTGAACCACGTGACCAGAGAAGAAGCAAAGAATGCCCCAGATATCGTACTCGGTACGTTCCCTGTCAACACAATACCTGCCACGGTTTTGTTTGATTCTGGAGCTTCTCACTCGTTCATTTCAAAGAGATTTGCTTTGCAAAATGATTTTTCGATGCTTCCCTTGGAAAAATCCATGATCATCAAGTCCCCTAGGATTAAGCAAGTTACTCAGAATTACTGCCAAGGTGTGGTTATTGATCTTGAAGGATTGAAGTTTCATGCAAACCTCATCGTATTGGAAAATAAGGGACTGGACGTTATCCTAGGAATGGACTGGTTAACCACCAACAAAGGATTTATTGATTGCTTCAACCGGACGGTGATTCTTACTCATCATCACGGGAAGCAAATAAAAGTTTCAGCTCAAGAAAGACAAATATCGCGGCAACCAAGGTTGAACAAGGTGGAAATTTCAGAGTTGAACAAAGTCCCAGTGGTGTGTGAGTTTCCAGACATATTTCCCAAAGAACTACCAGGCATGCCACCAGACCGGGAAATAGAATTCAGCATTGAACTAGCACCCGGAACCACCCCCATTTACAAGAAACCATATAGAATGGCACCATCTGAGTTGGTAGAATTGAAGAAGCAAATAAAAGAATTACTAGACAAAGGATATATACGAGCCAGCTCCTCACCTTGGGGTTCACCAATTTTATTTGCCAAGAAAAAGGATGGGACACTGAGATTGTGTATAGACTATGGAGCACTTAACATGGTCACAATCAAGAAAAAATACCCGATGCCTCGGATAAATGATTTATTTGATCAGCTCGCTCAGGCCAAGGTTTTCTCAAAAATTGACTGAAGGTCGGGATACCATCAATTAAAAGTACGAACAGAAGATATTCCCAAGACAGCCTTCACCTCCAGATACGGACTGTATGAGTTCACAGTAATGTCATTTGGACTAACAAACGCCCCTGCATATTTTGTTCACCTCATGAACAAAGTATTTATGAAGTTTATGGACAAGTTTGTTGTGGTATTCATCGACGATATTTTGATATACTCCAAGACACCAGAAGAGCACGCTGAACATCTCAGAATTGTACTAGGAGAACTAAGGAAACATCAATTGTACGCCAAGTTCAGCAAATGTGAATTTTGGCTAAGACAGTGGGTTTTTCGGGCCACGTCTTGACCCAAGAAGGTATTGCCGAGACCCGGAAAAGGTCAAGGCCGTACTTGGCTGGAAACCACCAGCCAGCGTAACGGACGTACGAAGTTTCTTGGGAATGGCAGGATACTACCGAAGATTTATTGAAGGATTCTCCACCATAGCAAAACCAATGACGCAGTTACTCAAGAAGGATAAGAAGTTTGAATGGACTGAAGCTTGCGAGAAAAGTCTCCAAGAACTAAAAAGGAAATTAACAACAGCACCAGTATTAATTGTGCCAGACATACACAAGAATTTTGAGGTGTATTGTGACGCATCCCGGAAGGGCCTCAGATGCGTATTAATGCAAGAAGGCAAGGTAGTCGCGTATGCTTCCAGGCAACTTCGCAAGCATGAAGAAAATTATCCTACTCATGACTTAGAGTTGGCAGCAGTCATCCATGCACTCAAAGAGTGGAGACACTTTATACTTGGAAATCGTTGTGAAATATACACAGACCATAAAAGCCTCAAGTATATTTTCACACAACCAGAACTCAATTTACGGCAACGACGCTAGTTGGAATTAGTACAGGATTATGATGTTGGTATCCACTACCATCCAGGAAAAGCAAATGTAGTGGCGGATGCTCTTAGTCGGAACCCCAGCTCGGACAACGACAACCTACCAAATATGAGACCTGAATTTCGGCAGGAGTTTGCTAAACTCAACTTGATAATGGTCACCGAAGGCAGCGTGTCGAATTTAGAAATACAGCCTACCCTGATAGAAAAGATTAAGGAGGCTCAGCATGGACACCCTAGCATTGAAGGCATAAAAAGGAAAGTGAGTTTGGGCAAGGCCTCAGAATTCGTCATAGACGAGCAGGGAATATTGTGGTACAGAGATAGGCTTTGCATACCAAATATCGAGGACCTTAAACAGCAAATTCTAGCTGAAGGCCACACTGCTCCGTATTCAATCCATCCTGGAGGAACAAAAATGTACAAGAGCCTTCAGGAAAAAATTTGGTGGCACGGTATGAAAAGGGACATAGCCACGTTCATTGCATGTTGTGATTCATGTCAACACATCAAGGCCGAGCACCAGAAACCGGCCGGACTATTACAGCCAAACAAGATACCCGAGTGGAAATGGGACGAAATTGGAATGGATTTTATTGTTGGACTACCTCGGTCACGACACGGGAATGATGCCATATGGGTCATCACAGATAGACTGACTAAGGTGGCACACTTCATCCCCGTGAAGACAACCCACACCACTCAAAAGCTTGCCAGGCTTTATCTCTCCCGTATCATCTGCTTGCATGGAGTTCCAAAGACTATAATATCGGACAGAGGCACTCAATTCGTCTCCGATTTTGGGATCAATTACAACAAGCTCGGGAACTCAAACTGGCGTTTAGTACCGCATACCACCCCTAGACTGATGGACAAACTGAACGCGTAAACCAAATTCTAGAAGACATGCTGAGAGCATGTGTCCTCACCTATGGAACCAGTTGGGAAGAAAGCTTGCCATACGCAGAGTTCGCATACAACAACAGTTACCAAGCCAGCCTGCAAATGGCACCATTTGAAGCTCTGTACGGGCGAAGATGTCGTACCCCGCTAAATTGGTCAGAAACCGGAGACAGCCATATCTTCGGCCCAGACATGCTCAAGGAGGCTGAGGAGAAAGTTAAGATAATTAGGGATCGACTCAAGACAGCTCAAAGTCGACAAAAGAGTTATTACGATCAAAAGCATCGAGGAGTCAGTTTTGAACCCGGTGAGTATGTGTACCTACGAGTATCTCCTATGAGGGTCCTGCAATGATTCAAGGTTAAGGGAAAGCTAGCACCAAGATTCATCGGACCCTTCTGTATAGTGGCACGAAGAGGCACGGTAGCCTACCAGCTAGACTTACCCGAAGAATTATCCAACGTCCACGACGTGTTCCACGTCTCGCAGTTGAGGAAGTGCGTGAGCAACCCAGAGAAGCAAGTATCCCATGAAGACATTGACGTGCAACCAGACCTCACCTACCGGGAACGTCCAATAAAAATATTGGAGGAGTCTGAAAGGAGGACCCGTCAGAAAACAATCAAGTTTTTCAGAGTTCAGTGGAGCAATCACACCGAGAATGAAGCAACTTGGGAAAGAGAGGATTTTCTTCGGACAGAGCACCCACACCTATTTGAGGATCAGCTGAAATCTCGGGGACGAGATTTTTCCTAAGGGGGTAGGTGTTGTGACACTCCAAAAAATTTTAATTTGGTTTTCAACAAAAACTTTGTTTGATTTGAAGGAGGCCATTTAAAATCCTTCCAAAAACCCCTCCTTCTCAAAAAATTTCCCCCATGGCAAGGATTTTATTTGGTATCTTCCTCAACCTTGGTGTTTGGTTATTAAAAACCTTCTTTCTGATTTTTACCAATCTCAAATAATTTTTTTGGAATTTATTTTGTATTAAAAAGAAACCCTATGGGTTTTGGGGCTATTCTTTTGTTTTGAAACCACCCATTGTTTTACCATGCCTCATGTTGTAATTTCTCCCAAAACCCCTCCCTCCACTTTGGGGCAACCCAAACTTTCTGTTCCAACAAGTTCAATCCATTTTTGAATTTTATTTCATTTATTTTATCCCCAAAAACAATTATGTCTTTTATTTTAAGCCTAGATGATTTACAAAGGAAGTACATGTTTTCCTTTGAGTTTTGATCTCAAACCAACTCCTCTGGATAGTCCCTAGCACCCCCAACCTAGATCCATCAAGATCCACTCTTCCACAATTCAAAATTTTCAAGTTTCAACCACTGCAAGTTTGGACCAGATTCATCTTTTTTGGTAAAATTCATATTTTCTTCTCTCCAAAAATTCCACCAAAAATCTGGCAGCCCCCAGGTGCTTTGAGAGGCTACCACACCAAAGTTCAGCCCCAGATAAATTCTCCTCATGCCTAAATCATTTCATCGAACACTTGGCCTGCACTGTTTCTGTACATTTTCAGATATTCAGAGTTGCAGTTCGACAGTCAGCGTCGTTTTCGTCAGAGACTTGTCATCGATCACCAGTGCACACCCTGGCGCGTTGCGCACGGCCTCTCCTCCTTATCCAGAGCATCGCACGCTCTCTTGGACGGGCGCAGGTGTCGGTGGCAGCGAGCCTCACCGACGCCGGCAGCTTCTGCGGTGGCAGAGCCACCTGTGGCGGCCAGTGGGAGCTAGCACCGTCCAGCGCCGCCCAATGCACCCGAGGCCTCCGCGTGGCCGTCTGCTTGCCAGCGCACGCTGCAGCACCGTCGCCGTGGCCCGGCAAGCACAGGGCGCGCCCTCTGCCGCCGACGGGCCCGCGAAGCTCCATTCTGTCGAAACCACCAAGCACGCCTAATCCAACCTAGGTTAGCATCTGAATGGTACCAGTGGATCTCCACGTTGATGCCCAACCCCCTAAACTACCCGACCAACCACTGCACCGCCGTAACCGTCGCCGGAGATTTCCCGTTCGGGGCCACCGCCTCGGATCACCTATGAAAGGAGGTCCCGAGCTCGTTCTCGATCCCGCACCACCACTCCACCTCACCAGAGCCCTGCCAAGCCACCGGGAGGACCTCGAGGAGGTCTCCTCCCCCGACTCCGGCCGCCCCGATCCGCCTCGGGCTCCATCTCGATCCACTCAGGTGAGGCCATCCCCGCCTCCCAAACCACGTCAATAGTCTTCTCATGCACCCAGTACTCTAACCCGAGCTCCAATTTAACCTCCACAGCCCTCCCCTGTGAGATCCACCATCACCCGAGCCGCCGTCCGCCGGAGTAAGGGCCGCCATCGACGTGGTGCTCGCCGACGACCACGTCCACCACCCACAGACGCGGGAGGGCACACTAATCAGGTAGGTACCCTCAGCTCCTCCTAACTCGCCGTGGATCTTCGCCGGCGACCACCGCAAGCTTCGGGCACCGGCGCGCTCTGCTTCTCTCCGTTTGAAAATTCAAACCTGACGGGTGGGACCCCTCGTCAGCTTTTTTTCTTTTTTTGAACCGTTTTCTGAAAACGCCTTCGGGCAGAATACGCTTCCCCTTAAAGTTGACGGGTTTTTAGCCGAAGCGTTTTCTGTTTTTATAAGCTAGCCCCTGGAAACTTTCTGTTTCATTACAGACAAGTCCCTGGACTAAAACCTTTATAACTTTTAAACAAAAAATGATTTTTGATTGATTCTTTTTCTGTCACCTTTATTTTTCTGTCTAGTTTATTATCATATTTATTTGAAAAATATTTGGAACACTTTTTTGTGCACACACGGTATTTACGTTAGTACGTATTTTCTTATACCGTAGATACCAGAGGAGGTGACGGAACCGCGAACTTCACCAAGCTAGACTCCGACTACTCCGAACCAGGCAAGCATGTTTGAACTTTTGATATGATGAGTGTTTTTGCATGTTTGCATTGAGTAGTTTCATGGCATGTTTATGAGCATTTCGATGAGTGTTATATTACATGCAAAGTTGAGGCAAGTGAGCTTCGAAAATCCATATGTTGTTGGATATGAGTTTGCATGACCATGTGATGGCATGAGAGGGGGTAAGATGGCAATGTTGAAGCATGCCAGTCTTATGCCAGACTATTTGACTCCAGTATCAACATGAATCAAGTCACGCTTCCATCCGTTTTCCCTTCCTGTACTACCACATGTTTTCCATAGGGATATGGCTTAGTAAGTTCCAAACCGCTTTCTGGTACACACCAAATAGAGAGGCTGTGATGAGGGTTCCATGGCCTGGATTAAAGCCAGTCATCCGGTCAGGGGGCATGGGTGTTTCCGGTTGGGACCGAGAGGGGGGCACCCCTTAGAGCGCGCGAATATAAATTTGATCCCATGCTATTCGAGGTTGTGACCTCCCTGTCTCAAAGTTTTTCTTGAACGTTGTCTAGGGTGATTCCTGGCATCGTGAGGTGGGATGGGTGTGTACTGATTGGATGTGTTTCTACCGAAATACCAGAACGGAACTAGTCCTTCGTGACTACGGAAATCCGTTGGCTGTGGATAATTAGTACAAACTCTGCAGAGTCAAAATCATTCGAATAATCTTATCCATGTCCGAGTACTGTGTTCAACTTATCATTGTCAGCGTCAGTCTCAGTGACAAAACTCCGGTGAACCACATGAGTGTTAAGTCCGGCTAAATGATTATTCTTGTGGATGGACTAACCCGTTTATTATTATGTGTTGAATATTTCCTGTGAGGGTTATATCTTCGTGAATTTATCGTATATGAATAATGAAATATAAGCCCTTCTGCGATGTCGCTCAGACGTCCGACTATGGAACGCTTGTTATTTACTTTCAATATAAGCCCTTTCTGCGATGTCGCTCAGACATCCGACTGTGGCACGCTTGTTATTTACTTTCAATATAAGCCCTTTCTGCGATGTCGCTCAGACGTCCGACTGTGGCACGCTTGTTATTTACTTTCAGTATAAGCCCTTTATGTGATGTCGCTCAGACGTCCGACTGTGGCACTCTTGTTATTTACTTTTCAATATAAGCCCTTTATGTGATGTCGCTCAGACGTCCGACTGTGGCACTCTTGCTATTTACTTTCAATATAAGCCCCTTATGTGGTGTCGCTTAGACGCCCGACTGCGGCATGATAATTTATTTGTTTACCCTTCGAGGCGTCGCTCCAGACACCCTATCGGTTTTCAGTTATTTTGTTGGGATTTCGGGAGGACTACCGCCTGACTTCCTTTTTACTTATCATGTCGTGCAAAAATTTATTATTCGAGTGTGCATTGCTATTTGCTCATGGCGCATTCATGCTTGCATTTGTTATATCTTATGTCCAAACTGTCTTGCGAGTACTTTCAAAGTACTCACATGGCTTGTTGATTTGGCCAGATGTTGACGAAGACGATCTCATGGATGAAGAGTTCGATAGCGAGTTCGACGCCTAGAGGAGTCCTAGTCAGTCCCGTGCGATCCTGGATTTGGTCACTTGTATTATATCCGCTTCCGCTACCCGAATAAATGCATCGAGCCTCACCTCGACGCTCGATGAGCTGCCAGATTAGGAGTCATGTCGACTACTCCACTGTGACATATCCACCACCACTTTTATCTCGAGTCAGTAGTATGCCACCATCCCCTGTGTCATAGCCGCCCTTATGTACAATATTGGCGTGTTTGTAATAAATTGTTGAGCAACCTCAGCTCAACCTTGTATTATATTTTATGCTACTGGACTTCTGTATTAAGTATTTGTCTACCAGTAAGGAGAATTCTTCCTATACTGGAATCAAAAAGATCGGTTTCTCAATAAGTATTTTATTGAAAAACCGGTCGTGACATGCACCGCGTGCATCTGCAATATCCATGGCACACCTGGCCTGCGACATATCCGTAACCGAGATAGTCGTGCACTGTCGTGATCAGCATGACTCTCATGTAGAAATACTCGCCTTTGCAGGCATCCCATGGCTTGGTCGGTCTTTTCCATAAAGTGTCTAACTCCTCTTGAAGTAGCCCCAGATACAAATTAATATTATTTCTTGGTTGTTTTGGCCCTTGAATAAGCACGCTCATGTGAATGTACTTCGACTTCATGCACAACCAGGGGGAGGTTGTACATCCATACAAACACGGGCCATGTGCTATGGTTGGTGTTCTGGTTGCCAAACGGATTCATGCCATCGGTACACGCACCGAGCACGATGTTCCTTGCATCACATTCGAAATACCGATAGAAGTTGTTCAACGCTCTCCACTAGCTTCCATCCTTGACGTGTCTCGGCTTTGGATCATCTCCATCGTCGGGCTTCTTCCTCTCCGTGTGCCAGCGCATTAGCTTTGCTTCCTTGGGATCTATGAAATACCACTGGAGACGGGGAGTGATCGGTAAGTACCATAGAACTTTCTGGGGACATTTCTTCCCGGCCTTCTTGTATCGAGAAGCATTGCACACCGGACATCTTGTTTTATCCGCGTGCTCCTTCCGATAAATTATGCAATCGTTGATGCATGCATGGTATCTAACATGCGGCAGATAAAGAGGGAACACGATCTTCTTGGCCTCATCAACACTAGTAGGACATATATTCCCCGCGGGAAGAACATCCTTTATGTACTTGAGATGCTCATCGAGGCTAGTGTCGGTCCATTTGTTTTTAGCCTTCGTCTTCAGGAGTTGGAGCGTGAAACTCAAGCGGGTCACCTCAGGATTGCAACCATCATACAATGGAGTGTTCGTGTCTATCACCGGTTTCTCCAGCTTAGCCTCCTCTCAAGAAGCAGCTCTCTCTGTACTCGTCTCCTTGCGAAGTAGTGCTTGAACATGAGGGTCCCGAACGATTGAACTTAGTACCGACAAACTCTGCTGCGTGGAGTCCACGTTCTCCCCGCCGCCATGTCCGACCCCTTCTACTCCGCCATGTCCGGCCCCTTCTCCGCCGCCATGTCCGACCTCTTCCCCGCCGCCATTATCGATCATCTCTTCGTCTTGCCCCGTGTCGTCATTGCCTGCCCCGTCGGTGTCCTCAACATCGTCATCCTCATCTTCAATTATCCACCGAGTATAGCCATCCATGAAACCAGTCATGAGCAGGTGCGCTTCGACACGACCATCGTCATAGGGGTCGAGCCAAACTATTCCTTTGCATTTTCGATACGGACATAAAACCTCTGTCTGGTTTTCTTTCATGTCCTGCACCGCCGACCGCAAACACCTGTCCACCATCATTCCTGAAGGGAGTATGCCTTAGAGGCAATAATAAAGATATTATTTATTTCCTTATTTCATGATAAATTTTTATTATTCATGCTAGAATTGTATTAACCGGAAACATAATACATGTGTGAACACATAGACAAACAGAGTGTCACTAGTATGCCTCTACTTGACTAGCTCGTTGATCAAAGATGGTTATGTTTCCTAGCCATAGACATGAGTTGTCATTTGATTAACGGGATCACATCATTAGGAGAATGATGTGATTTACATGACCCATTCTGTTAGCTTAGCACACGATCGTTTAGTATGTTGCTATTGCTTTCTTCATGACTTATACATGTTCCTATGACTATGAGATTATGCAACTCCCGTTTACCGGAGGAACACTTTGTGTGCTACCAAACGTCACAACGTAACTGGGTGATTATAAAGGTGCTCTATAGGTGTCTCCGAAGGTACTTGTTGGGTTGGCGTATTTCGAGATTAGGATTTGTAACTCCGATTGTCGGAGAGGTATATCTGGGCCCTCTCGGTAATGCACATAACTTAAGCCTTGCAAGCATTGCAACTAATGAGTTAGTTGTAGGATGATGTATTACGGAACGAGTAAAGAAACTTGACGGTAACGAGATTGAACTAGGTATTGAGATACCGACGATCGAATCTCGGGCAAGTAACATACCGATGACAAAGGGAACAACGTATGTTGTTATGTGGTCTGACCGATAAAGATCTTCGTAGAATATGTGGGAGCCAATATGAGCATCCAGGTTCCGCTATTGTTTATTGACCGGAGACGTGTCTCCGTCATGTCTACATAGTTCTCGAACCCGTAGAGTCCGCGCGCTTAACGTTTCGATGACAGTTATGTTATGAGTTTATATGTTTTGATGTACCGAAGGTTGTTCGGAGTCCCGGATGTGATCACGGACATGACGAGGAGTCTCGAAATGGTCGAGACATGAAGATTGATATATTGGAAGCCTATGTTTAGATATCGGAAGTGTTCCGGGTGAAATCGGGATTTTACCGGAGTACCGGAGGGGTTACCGGAACCCCCCGGGGGTTAATGGGCCTTGGTGGGCCTTTGCAGAGAAGAGGAGAGGCGGCCGGGGCTGGCGCGCCCCCCCTATCCCGAATAGGACAAGGAGAGGCGCCCCCTTCCTTCTCTCTCCTCCTCTTCCCCCCCAAGTCCTAATCCAACTAGGAAGGGGAGTCCTACTCGGTGGGAGTAGGACTCCTCCTGGCGCGCCCCCTCTAGGCCGGCCGCACCTCCCCCCTTGCTCCTTTATATACGGGGGTAGTGGGCACCCTAGAGACACAACAATTGATCAGTTGATCTTTTAGCCGTGTGTGGTGCCCCCCTCCACCATAGTACACCTCGATAATACTGTAGCGGTGCTTAGGCGAAGCCCTGCATCGATAGAACATCATCATCGTCACCACGCCGTCGTGCTGACGAAACTCTCCCTCAACACTCAGCTGGATCGGAGTTCGAGGGACGTCATCGGGCTGAACGTGTGCTGAATTCGGAGGTGTCGTGCGTTCGGTACTTGATCGGTCGGATCATGAAGACGTACGACTACATCAACCGCGTTGTGCTAACGCTTCCGCTTTCGGTCTACGAGGGTACGTGGACAACACTCTCCCCTCTCGTTGATATGCATCACCATGATCTTGCGTGTGCGTAGGAATTTTTTTGAAATTACTACGTTCCCCAACAGTGGCATCCGAGCCAGGTTTTATGTGTTGATGTTATATGCACGAGTAGAACACAAGTGAGTTGTGGGCGATATAAGTCATACTGCTTACCAGCATGTCATACTTTGGTTCGGCGATATTGTTGGATGAAGCAGCCCGGACCGACATTACGCGTACGCTTACGCGAGACTGGTTCTACCGACGTGCTTTTGCACATAGGTGGCTGGCGGGTGCCAGTTTCTCCAACTTTACTTGAACCGAGTGTGGCTACGCCCAGTCCTTGCGAAGGTTAAAACAGCACCAACTTGACAAACTATCGTTGTGGTTTTGATGCGTAGGTAAGAACGGTTCTTGCTAAAGCCCGTAGCAGCCACGTAAAACTTGCAACAACAAAGTAGAGGTCGTCTAACTAGTTTTGGCAGGGCATGTTGTGATGTGATATGGTCAAGACATGATGCTAAATTTTATTGTATGATATGATCATGTTTTGTAACTGAGTTATCGGCAACTGGCAGGAGCCATATGGTTGTCGCTTTATCGTATGCAATGCAATCGCCCTGTAATGCTTTACTTTATCACTAAGCGGTAGCGGTAGTCGTAGAATCATAAGATTGGTGAGACGACAACAATGCTACGATGGAGATCAAGATGTCGCACCGGTGACGATGGTGATCATGACGGTGCTTCGGAGATGGAGATCACAAGCACAAGATGATGATGGCCATATCATATCACTTATATTGATTGCATGTGACGTTTATCTTTTATGCATCTTATTTTTCTTAGTTCGACGGTAGCTTTATAAGATGATCTCTCACTAAATTTCAAGATAAAAGTGTTCTCCCTGAGTATGCACCATTGCCAAAGTTCATCGTGCCCAGACACCATGTGATGATCGGGTGTGATAAGCTCTACGTCCATCTACAACGGGTGCAAGCCAGTTTTGCACACGCAGAATACTCAGGTTAAACTTGACGAGCCTAGCATATGCGGATATGGCCTCGGAACACTGAGACCGAAAGGTCGAGCGTGAATCATATAGTAGATATGATCAACATAGTGATGTTCACCGTTGAAAACTACTCCATTTCACATGATGATCAGTTATGGTTTATTTGATTTGGATCACGTGATCACTTAGATGATTAGAGGGATGTCTATCTAAGTGGGAGTTCTTAAGTAATATGATTAATTGAACTTTAATGTATCATGAACTTAGTCCTGGTAGTATTTGCAAATAATGTTGTAGATTAATAGCTCGCATTGTTGCTTCCCTAATTTTTATATGTTCCTAGAGAAAACTAAGTTGAAAGATGTTGGTAGCAATGATGCGGATTGGATCCGTGATCTGAGGTTTATCCTCATTGCTGCACAGAAGAATTATGTCCTTGATGCACCGCTAGGTGACAGGCCTATTGCAGGAGCAGATGCAGACGTTATGAACGTTTTGACAAAAGCTCGTTATGATAACTACTTGATAGTTAAGTGCACCATGCTTTACGGCTTAGAACCGGGACTTCAAAAATGTTTTGAACGCCACGGAGCATATAGGATGTTCCAAGAGTTGAAATTGGTATTTCATACTCATGCCCGTGTCGAGAGGTATGAGACCTCTGACAGTACTTTGCCTACAAGATGGAGGAGAATTGCTCAGCTAGTTAGCACATGCTCAGAATGTCTTGAGTACTACAATCACTTGAAGCAAGTAGGAGTTAATCTTCCAGATAAGATAGTGATTGATAGAGTTCTCTAGTCACTATCACCAAGTTACTAGAACTTCGTGATGAACTATAATACGCAAGGGATAAACGGAAAAGATTCCCAAGCTCTTCGTGATGCTGAAATCGACGAAGGTAGAAATCAAGAAAAGCATCAAGTGTTGATGGTTGACAAGACCACTAGTTTCAAGAAAAGGGCAAAGGGAAGAAGGGGAACTTCAAGAAGAACGGCAAGCAAGTTGCTACTCAAGTGAAGAAGCCCAAGTTTGTACCTAAGCCTGAGACTAAGTGCTTCTACTGCAAAGGGACTGGTCACTGGAAGCAGAAATGCCCCAAGTATTTGACGGATAAGAAGGATGGCAAAGTGAACAAAGGTATATTTGATATACAGATTATTGATGTGTATTTTACTAGTGTTCGTAGCAACCCCTCGGTATTTGATATTGGTTCAGTTGCTAAGAGTAGTAACTCGAAATGGGAGTTGCAGAATGAACAGAAACTAGTTAAGGGCGAGGTGACGATGTGTGTTGGAATTAGTTCCAAGATTGATATGATCATCATCGCACACTCCCTATACTTCCGGGATTAGTGTTAAACCTAAATAAGTGTTATTTGGTGTTTGCGTTGAGCATGAATATGATTTGATCATGTTTATTACGGTTATTCATTTAAATTAGAGAATAATTGTTGTTATGTTTACATGACTAAAACCTTATATACCCAATGAAAATGGTTCGTTGGATCTCGATCGTAGTGATACACATATTCATAATATTGAATCCAAAAGATGCAAAGTTAATATGGATAGTGCAACTTATTTGTGGCACTGCCGTTTAGGTCATATTTGTGTAAAGCGCATGAAGAAACTCCATGCTAATGGACTTTTGGAATCACTTGATTATGAATCACTTGATGCTTGCGAACCATGCCTCTTGGGCAAGATGACTAAAACGCCGTTCTCCGGAACAATGGAGCGAGCAACAGATTTATTGGAAATAATACATGTTGATGTATGCGGTCCGATGAGTGTTGAGGCTCGCGGCAGGTATCGTTATTTTCTAAACTTCACAGATGATTTGAGCAGATATGGGTATATCTACTTGATGAAACATAAGTCTGCAACATTTGAAATTTTCAAAGAATTTTGGAGTGAAGTGGAAAATCATCGTGACAAGAAAATAAAGTTTCTACGATCTGATCGTGGAGACAAATTTTTGAGTTACGATTTTGGTCTTCAATTAAAACAATGTGGAATAGTTTCACAAATTCATGCCACCTGGAACACTACAGCATAATGATGTGTCCAAACGTCATAACCATACTTTATTGGATATAGTGCAATCTATGATGCTTCTTACCGATTTACCACTATCGTTTTGGGGTTATGCATTAGAGACAGCTGCATTCACATTAAAAGGGCACCATATAAATCCGTTGAGACAACACCGTATGAAATGTGGTTTGTCAAGAAACCAAAGTTGTCGTTTCTTAAAGTTTGGGGCTGCGATGCTTATGTGAAAAAGCTTCAACCTGATAAGCTCGAACCCAAATCGGAGAAATGTGTCTTCATAGGATACCCAAAGGAGACTGTTGGGTACACCTTCTATCACAGATCCGAAGGCAAGATATTAGTTGCTGCGAATGGATCCTTCTAGAGAAGGAGTTTCTCTCGAAAGAAGTGAGTGGGAGGAAAGTAGAACTTGGTGAGGTAACTGTACCTCCTCCCTTATTGGAAAGTAGTTCATCATAGAAATTTGTTCCTGTGACTCCTACACCAATTAGTGAGGAAGCTAATGATGATGATCATGAAACTTCAGATCAAGTTACTACCGAACCTCGTAGGTCAACCAGAGTGAGATCCGCACCAGAGTGGTACGGTAATGCTGTTCTGGAGGTCATGTTACTTGACCATGACGAACCTACGAACTATGAGGAAGCGATGATGAGCCCAGATTCCGGGAAATGGATTGAGGCCATGAAATCTGAGATGGGATCCATGTATGAGAACAAAGTGTGGACTTTGGTTGACTTGCCCGATGATCGGAAAGCCATAGAAAATAAATGGATCTTCAAGAGGAAAATAGACGCTGATAGTAGTGTTACTATCTACAAAGCTAGAATTGTCGCAAAAGGTTTTCGACAAGTTCAAGGTGTTGACTACGATGAGAGTTTCTCACTCGTATCTATGCTTAAGTCTGTCCGAATCATGTTAGCAATTGCCGAATTTTATGAAATCTTGCAAATGGATAAACAAAACTGCATTCCTTAATGGATTTCTTAAAGAAGAGTTGTATATGATGCAACCAGAAGGTTTTGTCGATCCTAAAGGTGCTAACAAAATATGCAAGCTCCAGCGATCCATCTATGGACTGGTGCAAGCATCTCGGAGTTGGAATATACGCTTTGATAAGTTGATCAAAGCATATAGTTTTATATAGACTTGCAGTGAAGCCTGTATTTACAAGAAAGTGAGTGGGAGCACTACAGCTTCTCTGATAAAGTATATGTGAATGACATATTGTTGATTGGAAATGATGTAGAATTTTCTAGAAAGCATAAAGGTGTATTTGAAAGGAGTTTTTCAAAGAAATACCTTGGTGAAGCTACTTTCATATTGAGCATCAAGATCTATAGAGATAGATCAAGACGCTTGATAAATTTTTTCAATGAGTACATACCTTGATAAGATTTTGAAGTACTTCAAAATGGAACAGTCAGAGAAAGAGTTCTTGCCTGTGTTACAAGGTGTGAAATTGAGTAAGACTCAGAGCCCGACCACGGCAAAAGATAGAAAGAGAATGAAAGTCATTCCCTATGCCTCAGCCATAGGTTCTATAAAGTATGTCATGCTGTGTACCAGATCTATTGTATACCCTACACTGAGTTTAGCAAGGGAGTACAATAGTGATCTAGGAGTAGATCACTAGACAGCGGTCAAAATTATCCTTGGTGGAATAAGGATATGTTTCTCGATTATGGAGGTGACAAAAAGGGTTTGTCGTAAAGGGTTACGTCGATGCAAGTTTTGACAATGGTCCAGATGACTCTAAGTCTCAATTTGGATACATATTGAAAGTGGGAGCAATTAGCTAAAGTAGCTCCGTGCAGAGCATTGTTGACATAGAAATTTGCAAAATACATACAGATCTGAATGTGGCAGACCCGTTGACTAAATTTATCTCACAAGAAAAACATGATCACACCTTAGTACTCTTTGGGTGTTAATCACATAGAGATGTGAACTAGATTATTGACTCTAGTAAACCCTTTGGGTGTTGGTCACATGATGATGTGAACTATGGGTGTTAATCACATGGTGATGTGAACTATTGGTGTTAAATCACATGGCGATGTGAACTAGATTATTGACTCTAGTGCAAGTGGGAGACTGAAGGAAATATGCACTAGAGGCAATAATAAATTTATTATTTATTTCCTTATTTCATGATAAATGTTTATTATTCATGCTAGAATTGTATTAACCGGAAACATAATACATGTGTGAATAGACGAACAGAGTGTCACTAGTATGCCTCTACTTGACTAGCTCGTTGATCGAAGATGGTTATGTTTCCTAGCCATAGACATGAGTTGTCATTTGATTAACGGGATCACAACATTAGGAGAATGATGTGATTGACATGACCCATTCCATTAGCTTAGCACACGATCGTTTAGTATGTTGTTATTGCTTTCTTCATGACTTATACATGATCCTATGACTATGAGATTATGCAACTCCTGTTTACCGGAGGAACACTTTGTGTGCTACCGAACGTCACAACGTAACTTGGTGATTATAAAGGTGCTCTACAGGTGTCTCCGAAGGTACTTGTTGGGTTGGCGTATTTCGAGATTAGGATTTGTCATTCCGATTGTCGGAGAGGTATCTCTGGGCCCTCTCGGTAATGCACATCACTTAAGCCTTGCAAGCATTGCAACTAATGAGTTAGTTGCAGGACGATGTATTACGGAACGAGTAAAGAGACTTGACGGTAACGAGATTGAACTAGGTATTGAGATACCGACGATCGAATCTCGGGCAAGTAACATACCGATGACAAAGGGAACAACGTATGTTGTTATGCGGTCTGACCGATAAAGATCTTCGTAGAATATGTGGGAGCCAATATGAGCATCCAGGTTCCGCTATTGGTTATTGACCGGAGACGTGTCACGGTCATGTCTACATAGTTCTCGAACCCGTTGGGTCCGCACGCTTAACGTTTCGATGACAGTTATATTATGAGTTTATATGTTTTGATGTACCGAAGGTTGTTCGGAGTCCCGGATGTGATCACGGACATGACAAGGAGTCTTGAAATGGTAGAGACATGAAGATTGATATATTGGAAGCCTATGTTTGGATATAGGAAGTGTTCCGGGTGAAATCGGGATTTTACCGGAGTACCGGAGGGGTTACCGGAACCCCCCGGGGGTTAATGGGCCTTAGTGGGCCTTTGCAAAGAAGAGGAGAGGCGGCCAGGGCTGGGCTGCGTGCCCCTCCCCCCTAGTCCTAATAGGACAAGGAGAGGGGGGCGGTGCCCCCCCTTCCTTCCTCTCTCCCTCCTCTCCCCCCCCCAAGTGCTAATCCAACTAGGAAAGAGAGGGAGTCCTACTCCCGGTGGGAGTAGGACTCCTCCTGGCGCGCCCCCTCTAGGCCGGCCGCACCTCCCCCTTGTTCCTTTATATACGGGGGCAGGGGGGCACCCTAGAGACACAACAATTGATTAGTTGATCTTTTAGCCGTGTGCAGTGCCCCCCTCCACCATAGTCCACCTCGATAATACTGTAGCGGTGCTTAGGCGAAGCCCTGCGTCGGTAGAACATCATCATCGTCACCATGTCGTCGTGCTGACGAAACTCTCCCTCAACACTCGGCTGGACCGGAGTTCGAGGGACGTCATCGTGCTGAACGTGTGCTGAACTCGGAGCTGACGTGCGTTCGGTACTTGGATCGTGAAGACGTATGACTACATCAACCGTGTTGTGCTAACGCTTCCGCTTTCGGTCTACGAGGGTACGTGGACAACACTCTCCCCTCTCATTGATATGCATCACCATGATCTTGCATGTGCGTAGGAAATTTTTTGAAATCACTACGTTCCCCAACAGCTCCACTGACCATCATGAACTTCTGCACGGTAATACTAAACAAATTGATTATAAAAATGCGTGCATGCATCAAATCATACAAAAATTTGGCATGACCTTCCCTAAAAATAGGACATATATAGATCTAGAGTTTGCCCGGAATTCGCCTAAAAGGAAATAAATCGACATTTCGGCAAAACATAGGCAACTTAAAAGCACAATTTGGCGTCAACACATGCCACACACACAATTTCCATCATATTGCCCAATTATCATATCACGCCACATACACATATTTCCATTTTGTAAAAGCATGAAATTTTAATCACCTCTATCTCGAGATCGAGCACACGGTGGGGATGATGATGTAGGGAGATCAAAAGTGCACAAAGATCTTCTTGACAAAGATAGATCTAGTTAGGGGGCAAATAGTTCACTTAACTAAATGCTACATCTACCTAGCTAGCTAATTTGGGAGGAGACAACTTCAACTAGTGGAGGAGGAAGGAAAAAGAGAAAGGAGATGCATTAATGGAGGTGGTGTAGTTAGCTAGGAGTAATGAAGAGAGAGAAAGGTAGGTAGAAGAGGGAGAGTAATGGGGGGAGAAGTATCGAGGAAGAAAAAGAGTGAGAGAGGGAGGATGTGGGAGGTAGGGGAAAGGGAGGAGAGGAGATGGGGGAGGGGAGGACGGGTGGAAAAAGTTGGTGGGGTGCTGCGTCTTAGCAGTAGCGCGGGAGGATAAACGCGCTATTGCTAAGAGCGTAGCAGCAGCGCACTTTTCTCACACGCGCTACTGCTAAACGGGCCAACCGTGTGGACAATTTTTCAAAATTAGCGACGTGACTTAAAAGTTAGCTACTACTATTGCATTAGCAGTAGCGCGCATCGTGATGCCGCGCTGCTGGTAAACTTAGATTGTTGGTACTGTTAGTGGATTTTTGTTGCAGCACGGTTTAGACATCACGCGCTACTGCTAAATTTACATCAATAGCGTGCTTTTCCTAACCTCGCTACTGCTAATTAGCAGTAGCGCCTCTTTTTGTGCCGCGCTGCTGCTAAGATTCTGTATATAAGGTTTTCTCTAGTAGTGATGATGGATACATCATCGTAGTCAATCAAGGATAACAAACTCTGGTTGATTCAGGAGTCATTTTCTCTTCCCATAGAAGAAAGAGGACCCTTTGACCAGGTTTCTCGTGTCTTCCGCCGGTGCCGCCTCGGCCTACCTCGTCTTCTGTGTTTTTAGGGCCATGGAGGTGCAATGGATGCCTACCCTTACTGACGGGAGGGCTTCATTTTTTCATACTTTTTTGAGTTTTAATAGGGTTTGTGTCCTGTTCAAAGAGGCGAGGCCGCGGCGGCTCTCTGAAGATGGAATAGGGTTGTCCTTGCGTAGTCCCAGTACCAATGGTGTTTCTAGCATCGTCAGAAGGCGTGTGAAGGTTCGTCTCCGGCGGATCTCGCAAGATTCGGTCGGCGTTTCTCTTCGGCGGATACATGTGAATCATTTTCGTGTGTCTACTAGTTGGATCATTCCGGTCTATGTTTATCTTCATCGGTGGCGGTTGCTGACGTTGTTCTCGTGCGCGGGTCCTATGGGGCCTTAGCACGGCAACTTTTCGACTGTCTACTACAACATGGTTTGCCCGGCTTCGATGAGGGAGGGGGCGGCGAAGACAGCGGCGCGCTTTCGGCTCGCTCCAGTGTCTATTGTCGTCGCTAGGTGGTCTATGGATCTATTGTCGTCGTTAGATGGTCTATGGATCTAGATGTATTTTTTTACTTCTGATATTCTTCGTACTACCTTAATAATTGATAAATAGATCAGAAGTTTTCTTGAAAAAAAAATCAGGCATAACAAAGACTAGGGGTTGGTGCGCCCTTTGCTGCGCCACCTGAGCCGTTGTTGTGTGTTGCCGTTTAGGCAAACATCCGTTCCACTGCCTTTTTATGATGGTTGTGACATTCCTTTTTTAAGACAGCAAAACTGAACCACTTTTAGACCTCTGACGTA
Organism: Aegilops longissima; assembly: GCA_021605205.1. Lineage (NCBI taxonomy): Eukaryota > Viridiplantae > Streptophyta > Magnoliopsida > Poales > Poaceae > Aegilops > Aegilops longissima. Next base: position 704,780,398 of record CM038682.1, read on the forward strand.
ATAGTAGTTTTAGCCGTTAGATCTTGATGTTCGAACTTTTTTGGCCGTCTGATCGATTTCATCTCACGAACTGGGCCACGTATCGTAAAGGGTTGCTTCTCTGGAAGAAAAATCTGAAGCCTGTGGTTAATTGGACTTATGCCCCTTCCATATTCCGGCCAGCCTCTCCCTGTTTAGGATGTGCAGGGAACAACCATGTCTTTAAATAGCGCAATAAGCTCGGCTATAGCATGCTATAGCGTTTGGAAGAGGTCCTACGCTAAGGGTCTTTGGTCCAAGCATATGAGCAAACATTTTAAATAATGCTCTATAGAACGCTATAGCATTTAGAAGAACTAAAGGTAAATAGGATACAGAGGTAACTAGTGATGCTCGATGGCAAAGGGGTATTTGTTCGACCAGTTAAAAAATTCTGCAAAAGAGTTATGTCTGGTTGGAGGGACTTGTGATTGAACACAACAGATAAACTCTCTTCTTCATATTCTCCTCGACAACTGATTCGTCAACCAATACCAATTACTCGTGGTAGATGCTCAAGGCGATCTTCAAACCTTCACAGACTTCTTTCTGAACCAGGTCACTGAATAATTAAACAACTAACCGTCCAGAGAGTTGGCAGCTCTCAAGAGTAATAGCGGAGCGTACTTGACTTTAGATTCCAGTGATGTTAAACCACTATCTAATTTTTCAGCTCTGAGGTTTTTCTCTTGGTGGATTTTAATCCAAATCTCTAGGAGAGAGGTGCTCACACGATCTTTTCGAAATCATACGGAGCAACCAACGGTTCATGTTGGAAGGGGATGGCTATTTATAGCCACGGTCTTCCTGAGGGGAAAAAGACTATTTTGGACACGACAACTAGCGAATGCCCAACTGACATGTATCCAACAGTCGGATTTTGAGCACAACGGTAACATTACTTGAGGAACAAGTAATGCTAACTCATCAGTCTGAATCGAATCTCTCATAACGAAGCATAATTGCATCTTTTGCTGGAATGTATTTATTTGGAATACAAAGAGATTTCTCTCATTTCTCATAGGTTTTAGTTTAGCATCAGAGAAACATAAGTTGCAAACACTATACTCCTCTTAATAGTATGGTGATCTTTTGACTCAAGAAAAGAGAAGAAGAACAACGAAAAAAACACTACGTCTTCTCTCTGTCTTCAAACTTCTCGGCAACAGTAAAATTTATCACGTGCACCGAACCAATTGCTTTGCATCAACAATTTTTGGGGGTCACTTCCTCACGCATAAACTTCCGTGATAATCTTTGCTGCCTTGCAACATATTATCTTCGGAGTTTGTTCCGAACTCCACATGACTCCGGGGACTTTATCACACTGTGTGCACTAGCAAACGCATTAGTCCCATACTGCTTATGACAACAATCGCCAAAACGCAAGGAGGAAAATTGTTGCACCAACGGGTTCCCCCAGAGTTGCAGCAGCATCCGGATCCATGTCGGAGGGGTGCAACAACAATACGTCGATGCCTCCAAGAAGGTCAACGATGCCCACAACCATCGCCATCGCTAGTCACAGGCCCGAAGCCGAGACAAGCTTGTCACCCGAGCTCCCAACACAGCTTCAACCGCACATCAATCAGTTTGTTTCCAAAGAAGCACAGATAGTCACCGCAGCCAACCGCACCTAGCGGGGGCCACTGACGGCCAAACTTCATGACGAGCCGCCAGATCCATCAATGGACGAGCCGTCGTACCCTGTCAAGCATCATGACGGCAAGGAGCAGAGGACCGCTAGCCGAGCCAAGAACCACCATGGTTCTGGGTCGTAGCCATCCACCAGACGCACCGACGTGCTCCACGTGCGCCACCGTCACCGCACGCCCATTGGGTACCAGATTCGCAACACCTGCACCATCAAGCCGCCCTTCTGCGCCATCTTGAGCCATCGAGCCGCATTGCCCAAGCTACGGCGCTACCATGCAACCTCCAGGCAGCATACCCGCGCCGCCCGACCCCTTGTGCACCCTTCCACGTAGCCGTGCACCAACGCGTGACCATGGCACGACAGAACCGCGCTGCCCGACCCCCTGCATGCCCGCCTCCTAGCGCCGCCCTGAGCCAACAGACACGCCCGCTCGAGCACCGGTTCCAAGCCCCTGTCGAGGATAACGGCCCACAACGCTCAAGCCCCGTGAGGAGGAAAGGGCCGTGATGTCAGCATGCCATACGGGCTTTGCCCAGCGGAACCGTCCAACGGACGTTAAGTGAAGTAGTTGATGGTGAGGTGCAGTGCCGCCGCTGGCTAGGGTTCGCTCCTTTGCCACCATTAAACACCGGCAAAAGAGATGAGCAAGCAACCGCGTATGATCAGAACGTGTGGTAACGAACACGCCTTTCATTCAGCTCGTCCAATAAAAGGAAGACACACAGTAGCATCAACAGAAGATACAACAACGGCTCTGCTGGATCTCTCATATATAGCGTTACCATATTTCCTTGATGCCATCTTCACATGTACTCCCTCCGTTTCAAAATAGATGATTCAACTTTGAATCATCTATTTTGGCAAGGAGGGAGTACTATACGTGGCCATATATCACGTATTCACATACACGTACTCATTACAAGATAGCATTGCAACGTCAAGTTTTTGTGCGAAGCAGAGCGGAGCGGCATACATCCTGCAAGTGCAAATGCGCAAGAGGCATGAACCGACGACTGCCTGCGTCTGCCTCTGGCTGGAGTTTCCCCATCGCACCGTGCAGCGCCTTGGCCATGCATGCATCGTCAAGCTTCAGAACACACTTGGATTTTTTTTTTCTTTTGAGGGGAACAACAAAAGGAGCGGGCCTCGGCCAGGCGCTGATCAGGCCGGCAACACAGGCCTCGGCAAAAAGGCCTGCTTTGTTTAGAGCATCTCCAACTGTTGGCCCCTCAGGGGGCGCCTAAAATCGTCTGAAGGTGACCCGGCGCAAAAAATGGGCCCGCAGCCGCCGCCTCCAGGGCCAGCCCCAGGCGTGGGAAAAAAAATTAGACAAACTTAGGCTGAAACACGCCAATTTTCGGCAAACTTGGGCTTTTATATTCGTAAACTTGGGCTAAAACACGCCATTACATATAAAAACTAGTCAAAAAAAACTTACTGAAGGCCGAGAAGTCGCCGTCGTCGCTGCCATCGTCGGCCTTCTTCTCCTTGCCTCGGGCGCCCCTGCTGGAGCCCACCTGTAACATCCCAAATTTTCAATTTGGAATGTTATACATTAGGTCATCATGCATATCATATTTTCTCGCATTTTCCGATCCTAGAAAATTTCACGCAACTCAAGGACCCTCGGAGAGAGTTGGAAGTTTCATAATTATCATATCTGGGATTTCTCAAATTTCGAAAATAGGATCATTTTGATTTATTTAAATTATCTTCATAAAGTTTTTCCTATAAAATTTTAAGAGAGGAATAATATGACTTTCCCAACATTTAGGAAAACGAAGGTATTATAAATAAATCAAATTTGGCTTTTGGAAGATTTATTTTGCTTAGGCAAAATGAGCATTTTAAAATATATGCATGTTTGCCGCTTTTAAAGTTCATTTTGTTCGACTCATTTTAGGAGTCGGGAAAATTATTTTATTAAAATCGGAGTTCATTTGGTGTTTTTTTATTCGTTTGGTTTAATTTTTTAAAAAAATCGCCCCGGGCCAAGGCCCACCTGCCCAGCCCAGCAGCCCTGCCCGGCCTTGCCCGCCCACCTCCTCCTCTCCCAAGACGCCCGGCGGCGTCCCGCCGCAGACGTCGCCGCCGCCGAGTCCGCCTCGCCCGGCCTCGATTTGCCCCTTCCCAAGGCCGCCACCCCCCCTTCCATAATACTCGCCCCCCCCCTCTCTCTCACCTTGCCGCCCGCCCTCACCCGAGCCCAAGCCGAGCCCTTGCCGTCGTTCCCTCGCCGCCGACCCGCCGCCGACGCCGGAGCGCCCCCGACCCGCCGCCCCTCCCGACCCCCGCGGACCACCCCGAGCCTCGCGGACCTTGCCGGGCGGCCACCGGAGGTAGCCGCCGCCGCCCGATCCGGTTTTCTTAGAAAAACCCGATCCGGTTTTTTAGATGTTCGGTTTTTTCAAAACCTAGATGGTTTTATTTTTTCGGTTTTCTTAATTAACGAACGCTCACCGAACCGCTCGCTTCAATGAACGTGTTCGTTGGATTAGTTCTGTTAACAAACGTCCGCTATTTAATTCGTTCGTCGTTTTTTTAATCGGAATTAATCCGTTATTTTTCCGATTCGATTTCGATCCGATTTTCAAATCTGTTTTATTTCTTGCTCGCTTATCGAATCGGGTGATTCAAGCGCTGAGTTTCAGAATGAAACCGCCGTTCGATTAACCTACTTACACAGAGTTTTGCTACTGTAAAATTTTGACCTAGTTTCAGATTGCTAAACCGAGTCGTTCTCTCTCGAGTTTCGACTTTCGATGCTTTATTTGATTCGATTCTTTTGCAACTGGGTTCTTAAGATGAACTATCTGTTTAGATCTTTTATTCAAGATTTCCCGTGCATTAGATGAGTACTTATTGTATGCTTGTTGTTTGTCTGCGTTAGATCACCCGAGTGCGCCGCTTGTTACTTCAATCTCTAGGTCTCATGGATCATCGCAAGGCAAGTAACACTTGATCATACCTTTTTCTACTACCCAGTTTTATTGCATTAGATCAAACCTCAAACAATTGCATGTTTAGGATCTAATTAAATTGTGGGATTGGGAAGTAGATCTGAGGTAGTACCTATTACTGTTTTACTTATGAAACCTTGGGAGTTACTTCTCGTTTGCTATTATGCCATGCTATGCTAGTAGACGTGGATTGGGTGAGTGAATCCATGATGATGTGAGATTGTTAATTAATGGTTTATCTAAGGTGGCAACCTAAACACACATCTGGGTGGATTGAGGCACTGGTTTCCATCAGACTTGCTCAGATTTCTTCGGACCGCCACCCGTGCTCTAAGGGATCATAAGATTATTCAAACTGGAACTTCCGTGTGCAGCCACAAGCCAATTATGGGCTCTGGCGTAGTTGACTAAGTCGTGCGAACTCTTACGGGTAGGCTAGCTGATGTAGGGGATGTAGGTTGGTACGGTCTACCCACATGTAAGGTGCTAGCGCTTCGAAAGACTATGTCTCGGTCATCCGCTTCTCAAACACCCTCAGAAACGAGAACCAAGCGGAGGCGATCGAGTCTTGTGGGGAAAAGTGCATAAACCTCTGCAGAGTGTATAAACTAATCATGATTAGCCGTGTCCCCGGTTATGGACAATTTGAGTATCCGTAATTGAATATCATGTGAATCTCAACATGTTACTTCTAATAAAAGTTATTGGGTTTTGATGAGTACTTTTAATTGGGATTGAGGATGTTGTCAACCATTCTCAATGTTTAACAACCACCTTGATAGTTAAATAAAGTTATTCCTTTGATGTAGGGAAAAATCAGCTTTATGCAAATGTAATCAGAGAGCCTTACCACCAGCCATATATGCATGTAGTATAGGCTTATTCCTTCATTGCTTTTATGTGTTACATTGCCAAAGATATTCCATGTGTTGACCGTTTTGGCTGCAACTTTCACGCTATGAGACTTTTCGCACGACAGTAAGGTGTTAGGTCGTGGTTCTATACTCGATGATGCCGTTGGAGTTGATGGACTCGCTTATCTTCCAAGCCTTCGCTGTTATCATTAGATGGCCTTAAGCCATATTATTGTAATAAGTTCCCTTGTGGACAACGATGTAATAAGTGTGTGATTGCTACTCTGCTATAAATCCTTCAATCTTGTGTGGTGTCAAGCATTCGATCCAGGATGACACCGAGCACGAGACTTGATCCATTTGGGTCTGGTCGCTAACAGAGAATGGTATCGAGCACACGCTGACTGTAGGACACGACCACTAAGTTAAAGCCATAGATCACTACTCTCTTCCCATTTTCTAACTCCTCATCTTTTCTACTCTTTAGGATGACGGACACGAAGATCAAGTACACCCAACCAGATGAAGGCACACCTTTTGGATTTCACTTGAAGGAAGTCACCAAGTACCGAACATTGGACTACCAAGCTTCACGGGACTTGCAACGCCACTCTGCTCAAGAGGAGCGCTGGAAGATTCACGCCACGTTCGGGAAGGACATTCGCCCCAATCACCAAGCCTATAGATAGTGTTTTGAGGCACCAACTTGAGTGCGGGAAAGAGCATGGCAGCTCACATCACCATGGGACGCATTGGAGAAGTTTATCAAGAAGACCTCAAGGACACCATCTACCAGATTTGCGGACGCCGAGATGACAACGGGACGTTGTCGGCACCAAGAAGGATAGATCCATTGCAGCATTCATCCAGGAGTTAAATCAGCACATTCGACGCCAGGAGAACCAAATGTGCAACGACATGTTGGAGTTGCAGAAGACAAAGGGAAGGATCCTAGAACTGGAAGGAGAACTAAAGAATACACGCAAGGACTACATGGACGAGATCGTAGCTCTGGCAAGACACAATAACGATCTTAAGTATGAGATCAAGAACTCAAGAAGAAGTTGGCGCCGGGAATGAAGACCAGTATGTCGAATACCCAAGCGACTACATTAACATCGACGACACCGATTCGGATCCAAGTGAACCCGACTTTGAAGACGAAGCTGGAGCGGACATCATGGAGTCTTCCACCGGTTCAAATTAGTAGAAGTCCCCCACATATTAGTAGTATTTCTCTCCATGTAAACATTGTAGTACACGCACTTTTGCGATAGTTAGATCGTTGTAAGCCCTTGTTTGATTGAATGAAGTGATTTTGTGTGCATTTGCTCATGTGCATTTGGGTAGTGATTCCCCTTAGACCTCATTCTATTCTAAATTCCTCTTCTTTTCTAAACCCATCGATGCCTCCGAGACGCGACCCGGATTCGTTTTCCGCCAGAGATCACCCAATTGATCCAGCAGCAGAATATACCTGATTCAAACATTGGTGCGAACCAAGGCAACAACAACAACAACAACAACAACAACCCACCACCACCACCACTGCGGATCATCGACTCGTTTCCTTAGACTGAATCCGCGGTGTATTCCATAAGAGCACCGAGCCGATTGTAGCAGATGGTGGCTCCGCAAGATAGGAAGGAGCTGACCACGCAGGATGCACAGATGGTGAAAGAGTGAAGTTTGCAGCACATCAGCTTGAAGGACCCGCAGCAACATGGTGGGAGAATTTCTGACCACTTACCCGTAGACACCGCCACATGGGATCAATTTCATCAAGCTTTTCAGACCGCCCATGTATCGGCAGGAGCCATGGCCATGAAGAAGCGTGAGTTTCGCAACTTACGCTAAGGAGGAAGGACCGTTGGCAAGACATGGATGATTTTAGTAAGTTAGCACGTTATGCCCCGGATGAGCGTTGTTACTGACGCGCTAAACAGAGAAGTTTCTAGAAGGACTGAATGATGAGTTCAAGATGCCGTTGATGGTAGCAAGTTTCAACAACTACCGGGAGTTAGTAGACCGAGCCCTCATGATTGAAGGAAAGCAGCAGCAAATTGAGAACTGCATAGCGGAAGTATGGACAGGGAAGTATAACTCGAGCCCAAAGAAGCCTCGTTATACCCCTAAATCAGGAATTCAGTTTCAGCATACCCATGGAGGAGGTAATTCGCATAACCATAATGGCGCCAAGAATGGGAACGGAATGGAGGAAGCAATGGACAGAACCGCACCAACCCGTCAACACCATCCAAGGTAGACTGAGTCACATTACTTGCTTTAAGTGCCGCAAGACTGGGCACTATGCAAATGACTGTCCCGAAGGCGAATGGAAATGGCAATGGAAGCTCGAAAGAAGTCAAACCCTTTCAACAAGGGGATGTGAACCACATTGATGTGGAGGAGGTTGAAGATCAGCCCGATGCGAGAATCGGTAAGTTTTTGGTTAAGTCATTTATCGCAGTTGTTCTTTTCGACATTGGTGCATCGCATTCATACATATCAAGGGATTTGTGGATAAGTACAAGTTACCGACCCAAGCCCTTAGGTCACCCATGCTAGTAACCTCACCCGGGAGAGTACATGGCTAGTAAATGGTGTGATCGACCGCCACTAAGGATTGGACACTATGTATTCCCCTCAGACCTAATAGTTCTGGAATCCCAAGGATTGGATGTGATATTAGGAATGGATTGGTTATCAAGGTATGGAGGAAACATAGATTGTACCACAAGGTCAATTTTGCTCACCACACCAGAAGGAAGAAGGATTAAGTATGTATCACGGCACGAGCCGAGGAGAGCACAAGTTAATTGCTTATCCAGGAGTGGTACAGGAAGAAGTACCGGTGGTGAAGGATTATCTGATGTATTTCCTAAGAATTGCCAGAATGCCACGGATAGAGACATTGAGTTTTTGATCGAGCTGTTGCCAGTGAACAGGCCCGATATCGAAGCGACCGTATAGGATGCCCGCAAAGGATTTGGCGGAAATCAAGAAGCGATTAAGGAACTATTGGATAAAGGTTTTATTCGCCCAAGTTCTTCACCTTGGGGATCACCCGCTTTGTTAGTAGAGAAGAAGGATGGATCTTTGAGAATGGTTGTTGATTATCGTGGATTGAATGAAGTAACAATCAAGAACAAGTACCCACTACCTATGATAAATGATCTGTTTGATCGCTTGCAAGGAGCCAAAGTGTTTTCCAAGATCGACTTGCGATCGTGGTACCATCGATTGAAGATTCGGGAGCAAGACATACCCAAGACCGCATTTACCACGAGATATGGACTGTATGAGTATACCGTTATGTCATTTGGACTGACTAACGCGCCAGCCTATTTCATGAACACGATGAACAAAGTGTTTATGGAGTTTTTGGATAAATTAAATCGTGGTGTTCATTGATGATATTTTGATTTTCTCGAAGAATGAAGAGGAACACAAGGAACATTTGAGAATGGTTTTGGACAAACTGAGGGAACACCAGTTGTATGCCAAGTTCAGCAAATGTGAGTTTTGGCTAAAGGAAGTTGGATTTCTCGGACATGTTATATCCGGAGAAGGAATAGCAGTTGACCCCACAAAGGTTGAGACCGTAACCAAATGGGAAGCACCAACGACAGTTGGAGAGATTCGGAGTTTCCATGGACTCGCAGGATACTACCGAAGATTCATTGAGAATTTCTCAAGGATTGCAAAGCCTATGACAGAATTGTTGAAAAAGGAAAACAAATTCATATGGACTGAGGACTGTGAGGCTAGTTTTCAGGAGTTGAAGAAAAGATTGGTTACCTCAGCAGTTTTGATATTGCCAGACCAGACTAAGGATTATGAGGTGTATTGCGACGCTTCACGTCGAGGACTTGGAGCCGTACTCATGCAAGAAGGAAGAGTTGTTTCGTATGCTTCACGACAACTTAAGCCCCATGAGTTGAATTATGCCACTCATGATTTGGAGTTAGCAGCCGTTGTGCATGCCCTGAAGACGTGGAGACATTTTCTCATTGGAAATCATTGTGAAGTATATACGGATCACAAGAGTTTGAAGTACATCTTCACACGTATGAATTGAATCTCGGACAAAGGAGATGGTTAGAACTTATCAAGGATTATGATATGAGATTGCATTATCACCCCAGAAAGGCTCATGTCGTAGCAGACGCATTGAGCCGTAAGAGCCACGTAAATACCCTAATGATGGGAGGAATACCCAATGAGTTAGCCGAGGACCTTCGAGAACTAGGTTTGGAAATAGTTCCGAGAGGCTATGTAGCAGCATTGGAGATTCAGTCGACACTAATGGACAAAATCAGAGAAGCCCAAAAGGCAGATAAGGAAGTTGCCTCCATAAAGGAGAAAATGGGCAAAGGAAAAGCTAAAGGATTTCGTGAGGATGAGCACGATACCCTATGGTTTGAAGACCGTGTTTATGTGCCCAATGACCCGTAGATCGGGAAGTTGATTTTGCAAGAAGCCCATGATTCACCCTATTCGATTCACCCGGAAATACCAAGATGTATTTGGATTTGAAGAATATTTTCGGTGGACCGAATGAAGAAGGATATTGCGGAGTATGTAGCAATTTGCGACGTATGTCGAAAGTAAAGGCGAGCATCGAAGCCAGCAGGATTGTTACAACCGTTGCCGATACCCGAATGGAAGTGGGATAAACTAGGCATGGATTTCATCACAGGTTTGCCAAAGACTCGTTCAGATATGACTCGATTTGGGTCATAGTCGACCGTTTGACCAAGGTAGCTCATTTCATTCCAATCAAGACTACCTATAGCAGTGCTAAGTTGGCAAAGATATACATGACCAGAATTGTGTGCTTACACGGAGTTCCAAGGAACATCGATCGATAGAGGAACCCGTTTACCTCGAAATTTTGGAACCGGTTGCACGAAACATTGGGAACCAGACTAGAATTCAAGACAGCTTTCCACCCACAGACCGATGGATGACCGAGAGAGTCAATCAGATTTTGGAGGACATTTGAGAGCTTGTGCACTAGATTATGGATCTAGCTGGGATGAAAATTTGCCGTATGCAGAATTTTCCTACAACAACAGTTACCAAACCAGCTTAAAGATGGCACCTTTCGAGGCGCTGTATGGAAGAAGGTGCAGGACACCGTTGTCATGGGACGAAACTGGAGATCATCAGTTGTTTGGACCAGATTTGATTAAGGAGTCTGAACAGAAAGTTAAGTTAATTCGAGACAGGCTCAAGGTAGCCCAGTCCGCATGTAAGAGCTATGCCGATTCAAAGCGCAAAGCGATTGAGTATGAGGTTGGAGACAGAGTATATCTCAGAGTATCCCCGCTTCGAGGAGTTAAGCGTTTTGGAGTGAAAGGAAAGTTAGCACCCCGTTTCGTTGGACCGTATAAGATTTTGCAATGCATGGGAGAAGTTGCGTATAAGTTGGAATTGCGGAAGGACTGTCGAGGAGTTCATGACGTATTCCATGTTTCTCGATTAAAGAAATGTCACCCGAAATAGCAGAGGTACCGTTAAGAGATCAAGATACCCACCGAAGCAATTCGGTTGAAGGATGACTTGACATATGAGGAAAAACCGTTAAGATTCTCGATTTTGCCAGCAGAGTTACCCGCACAAGGTTATCAAGTTTTGCAAAGTGCAAGTGGAGCCACCACACCGAGGATGAAGCCACAGGAAAGAGAGGAAGTTTTGCTCGGTGACCACCTCACCTATTTTCTAGCCAACCCGAATCTCGAGGGCGAGATTCATCTTAAGGGGGTAGGTTTGTAACATCCCAAATTTTCAATTTGGAATGTTATACATTAGGTCATCATGCATATCATATTTTCTCGCATTTTCCGATCCTAGAAAATTTCACGCAACTCAAGGACCCTCGGAGAGAGTTGGAAGTTTCATAATTTTCATATCTGGGATTTCTCAAATTTCGAAAATAGGATCATTTGGATTTATTTAAATTATCTTCATAAAGTTTTTCCTATAAAAATTTTAAGAGAGGGAATAATATGACTTTCCCAACATTTAGGAAAAACGAAGGTATTATAAATAAATCAAATTTGGCTTTTGGAAGATTTATTTTGCTTAGGCAAAATGAGCATTTTAAAATATATGCATGTTTGCCGCTTTTAAAGTTCATTTTGTTCGACTCATTTTTAGGAGTCGGGAAAATTATTTTATTAAAATCGGAGTTCATTTGGTATTTTTTTAATTGTTTGGTTTAATTATTTTTAAAAAAATCGCGCCCCACAGGCCAAAGGCCCACCAGCCAGCCCAGCCCGCCCACCTCCTCCTCTCCCCTCAAGCGCCTGCCCGGCGGCCCGCCGCCACTTGTCATCGCGCCGCCTGAGTCCGCCTCCGCCCGGCCTCGGTGCCCCTTCCCAAGCGCGCCACCCCCTTCCATAAATACTCGGCCGCCCCCCTCTCTCTCACCTTGCCGCCCGCCTCACCCGAGCCCAAGCCGAGCCCCGCCTTGCCGTTCCCGCCGCCGCCGACCCGCGACGCCGAGCCGGGCGCCCACCGACCCGCCGCCCCTCCCGACCCTCCGGACCACCCCCGAGCCGGACCTGACACGCCAAGCCACGGAGGTAGCCGCCGCCGCCCCGATCCGGTTTTCTTAGAAAAACCCGATCCGGTTTTTTTTAGATGTTCGGTTTTTTTTCAAAAACCTAGATGGTTTTATTTTTTTCGGTTTTCTTAATTAACGAACGTTCACCGAACCGTTCGTTTCAATGAACGTGTTCGTTGGATTAGTTCTGTTAACAAACGTCCGTTATTTAATTCGTTCGTCGTTTTTTTTTAATCGGAATTAATCCGTTATTTTTCTGATTCGATTTCCGATCCGATTTTCAAATCTGTTTTATTTCTTGCTCGTTTATCGGAATCAGGTGATTCAAGCGCCTGGAGTTTCGTAACGAAACCGCCGTTCCGATTAACCTACTTACACAGAGTTTTGCTACTGTAAAATTTTGACCTAGTTTCAGATTGCTAAACCGAGTCGTTCTCTCTCGAGTTTCGACTTTCGATGCTTTATTTGATTCGATTCTTTTGCAACCAGGGTTCTTAAGATGAACTATCTGTTTAGATCTTTTATTCAAGATTTCCCCGTGCATTAGATGAGTACTTATTGTATGCTTGTTGTTTGTCTGCGTTAGATCACCCGGAGTGCGCCGCTTGTTACTTCGAATCTCTAGGTCTCGCGGATCATCAGCAAGGCAAGTAACACTTGATCATACCTTTTTTCTACTACCCAGTTTTATTGCATTAGATCAAACCCTCAAACAATTGCATGTTTAGGATCTAATTAAATTGTGGGATTGGGAAGTAGATCTGAGGTAGTACCTATTACCTGTTTTACTTATGAAACCTTGGGAGTTACTTCTACGTTTGCTATTATGCCATGCTATGCTAGTAGACGTGGATTGGGTGAGTGAATCCATGACTGATGTGAGATTGTTAATTAATGGTTTATCTAAGGTGGCAACCTAAACACACATCTGGGTGGATTGAGGCACTGGTTTCCATCAGACTTGCTCTGTATTTCTTGGACCGCCACCTGTGCTCTAAGGGATCATAAGATTATTCAAACTGGAACTTCCGTGTGCAGCCACAAGCCAATTATGGGCTCTGGCGTAGTTGACTAAGTCGTCATGAACTCTTACGGGTAGGCTAGCTGATGTAGGGGATGTAGGTTGGTACGGTCTACCCACATGTAAGGTGCTAGCGCTTCGAAAGACTATGTCTCGGTCATCCGTTTCTCAAACACCCACAGAAAGTCACGAGAACCAAGCGGAGGCGATCGAGTCTTGTGGGGAAAAGTCATAAACCTCTGCAGAGTGTATAAACTAATCATGATTAGCCGTGTCCCGGTTATGGACAATTTGAGTATCCGTAATTGAATATCATGTGAATCTCAACATGTTACTTCTAATAAAAGTTATTGGGTTTTGATGAGTACTTTTAATTGGGATTGAGGATGCTGTCAACCATTCTCAATGTTTAACAACCACCTTGATAGTTAAATAAAGTTATTCCTTTGATGTAGGGAAAAATCAGCTTTATGCAAATGTAATCAGAGAGCCTTACCACCAGCCATATATGCATGTAGTATAGGCTTATTCCTTCATTGCTTTTATGTGTTACATTGCGGCATATTCCATGTCTTGACCGTTTTGGCTGCAACTTTCACGTTGCGAGACTTTTCGACGACAGTAAGGTGTTAGGTCGTGGTTCTATACTCGATGATGCCGTTGGAGTTGATGGACTCGCTTATCTTCCAAGCCTTCCGTTGTTATCATTAGATGGCCTTAAGCCATATTATTGTAATAAGTTCCCTTGTGGACAACGATGTAATAAGTGTGTGATTGCTACTCGCTATAAATCCTTGAAATCTTGTGTGGTGTCGGCATTATCGATCCAGGATGACGAGCACGAGACTTGATCCATTTGGGTCGGTCGCTACACCACCCCAGTTGGTGGCGGCGCTGGCGCGTCGTCGTCGTCGTCATTGTCGTCGATGACGACGACGCCGCGCTTCGTCGCTGACCTCGGCGGCGCTGCACGAAGCGCTGCAAGGCGGCACACTGGCGCTCCCTCGCCATCTTCAGGGAGTCTTGGCATGCCCATTCAAGGGCCGCGTCGTCGTCGAGCTCGACCTCGCCATGCTCCGTCTTCACTGGCGCCAGCAGCCCCGGCTCCGGCTTCACCGGCGCGAGACCCGGCTCCGTCTTCGGCTTGACGAAGCGCGGGGGAGGAGCCCACGAGGAGGCGCGCCGGTCGCCCTCGCTGATGACGATGTCGGCGCTGCGTGTACACCGGCCGAGCGGCGTCTCCGCCGCGGGCTCGGCCTTGACGCCAAGCAGCGATTGAGTGCTGGAGGATTGGGAGGAAGAACGCGACGAGGAAGAAGAAGAGGAGGAGCCGAACCTCCTTGGCGCCCATTGCCGTCGCGTCGGCGGTGCGCCGGGGCGGCCGTCCTCGCCGGGGGGTACGCCAACGGTGGGTTGTTGTCGCCCTCGATGTGCGTCAAGACGCCGCGTCGGGTGCGGCGGGACGCCCACGAGGTGGCGCCCTCGCTGTTCTTCAGCCGCCGACCACCGGGCCCCGTTGGTGGACGCCGATCGCTCTTCTTGGCGGTGCTCAATCGTCGCCCAAGCCGCGGTGTTGTCGGCGGCGATCGGGGAGGGAGAGCTTCGGCGTCGGTGAGGGAGGCGCGCGATCTCGACCTCATCGGCGGCACGATGGCTTGTTGACGGCGTCGGCAACGGGAATGGGCACTCCCCATTGCTTGAGCCTCCACCCGTCGGCGGCAGCGCATGTCCGCGGCGCCGGATGTTCGCCGAACAGAGCAGGACTCTGCTCGTGGAGCGAACGGCGGCCGGCCGTTGGCGCGCCTCGTCTCCGGAAAACGCCGCCATCGGGGAGGGAAGGGAGGGAGGGCTGGGCGGCGGCTTCGGAGAGGGAGAGGAAGGCTCGGCGGCCTTCGGAGAGGTATAGCTTCGGCAGCGAGGTTGGGCTGGTGTGGCCACAAAGTGGCGACGCCATCGGCTTATCTCGCTGTCGCGCCGCGTCAGTCGCTGTGAGGAGGGGAGGCGTCGGCCCGCCGTCCATGACGCGCCGCCGTGAGGAATCAATGGCAAGACTGGCCGCGGCGGTAGCCTTGCCATTGATTCCCGCAGAACCGAGGCGTCTGGTGAAGACGAGGCGTGATGTGACGCCGACGCTGCTGGCCAGCGGCTTTTCGCGCTAAAACCACTCGCCTGGCGCCCAGGCGCCCTCAGTAGCCGGATTCGGTCTGGGTCCGCCAGCGCTGATTTCGGCCCAGGCCGGTGAAAATCGGGCTCCTGGGGGCGCAACTGGGCCGTTTTTTCAGCGCCGGCGCGAAAAAAATGCCTGAGGAGCCCTTCCTGGGGGCGCGGCTGGAGATGCTGTTAGGCCCACGCAGGAGGCTGGCTCGGTGGCACTGCGCCGTCCGCACTCCGCACCACACCTCAGCCTCGAGGGGCAAGCAGCTCGTTTAGTTCCACCTCACTCAGCAAGGAGAGGACGGGAGGTCGAGGAGGGTACAGATAGAGGGGTCGGGCAACATTGCAAATCATACCTTTCTCGGCCTTTTGGCTAATATCAAGTGTAGACAGTTTAATATTTGATATGTGAGGTATATCCTCACAACAATATTAAATTTAATTTTTATGTGGTGGATCCATCATAATAGCTTGCTACTAGGGTCCACATGCGTCGCATGGGCGTTGCACTGTTGCCCTCGCCCGGCGCACCCAAACCAAATCAAGTTAAAATTTTATGGACCCGTCTAGCGAGCGGCAGGGCGCTCGCTAGCGCTCCGCATCGGCTGTCACTTTTAGCAAATTTATGTCCCCATCAAACAAAATAGGAAAGATTCCTTTCCATTGTAAAAAAAGTAAAAATGGCATGCAACATGTTTTTAATTATAGATTGAAAAGCAACCAGGTGTGAACACATTAATTTAGAGTTCCTTTTTATTTTAAAAGCCATAACTTTTGAACCAAACATTGAAATTAAGATCCGCTTTCACCGTTGGAACCCTTACGACGTGCTCTTCGAAACTAGATCATGCATGGGTATGTTTCGATGAAAATTTTTTGTGCAATTTAGTACCTCGTTTTTTGCAACTGCCTAATAGTCAATGTGCAACTAGCTGACCGTGGATGTGCAACTTTCCGCCTACTCTGTGAATGTGTGATTTTCACTGATGTCACCTCCACCCCCTCAAACTACCCCTTCCAGTGAGATGAGCAATTTCGTCTGTTGCTCGGGCCAACTGCGTAGTAATTGACGTGCAACTTTCCGCTTGCCCGTGGATGTGCTTTCACTATTTACTGCATCCGCCAACTTTCTATTAGTGGTTGTGCAACTTCGGATACTGCCACGGCCAACTGTCTAACAGTGATTTGCAACTTTCTCATGCCCATGCGAGATCTAGTTTCAAAGATCTCGTCACGAGAAATCCAATGGTGAAGACAGATCTGAATTTCGATGCGTGGTTTCAAAGATATGAGTTTTTTTAAATTGAAAATCCAAAGTAAATACACGTTGATCTGTTTTTTCATCCACATGTAGTATAAGTCTGATCGCATTTAATGCCGTCAATCACATGCACTAAGAGACAAAATATGCCCATGCATGCATTCAATAAGTGAGGGAGCCAGCATAATATGCGGACAAGAGCCGGCGGCTCAATTCCTCTAAATAGTGCGTAAGCACTTTTTAGATTTCAGGAAATTTTATTGTCTTCATATGCTGTGAAACTCGGTCTGTAAGCAATTGGTTTGGAAAGAAGATGTGTTAATTTGTTCCTACAAACTCTCTGCGTATGTTGTGCAGATAGATTCATTGGCATGGCAAACCAAGCAATGGTCTGCACTACTAGCTTCAGGGTAGCCACAGGTTGCCTGAGTCGCTGCAACACGGGTGAGCCATTTCTTCTGCTGCTACTGTACTACCTTTGGTCTGCAGGTTACTATCCACCGTAGGGCGTAGTTGCTGCGGCCAAAGCCCATCTGTCGGTCGCCAACAACAGAAAAGGAATTGGATGCTATCTAAATAATTCGTACTGGCACAAACGTGCAACTTCTTTTTCTTGTGAGTATCTTCATGTGATTTGGTTCTGAACTTGTTTCAGAACTCGAAACATAACTCTGAGACTGACAGCGTTTCAGGATGAGCTGAGTGGAGTAATAAGTGGTGGCTGCGTTTTCAACATCATCACATAATTACACGAAGGATTTTGTGTACTTGCGGATTGTGAACCAGTTGAGAGGGTTTGATCTGCAGAGCGCACGCCAAGGGAGAAGAGCTTTTTTAGAAAGCCAGATGAGAGGAAATTCTCAAGGAGGGGACAATGCATGCGTAAAGGGAGGAAGCGAAGCGAGTGGGCACTGACCGGCAACAATGGTTGGTCCGGCGGCAGACGGTGCCCGGCCACTGCAGCGCCAGCACGTAGTGGTCAAACCCGTCCTGCCGCTGCTTCCTCCCCGTCATCGGCGACGCCAACAGCTCGCTGGGGAGCAGCACGGCGAGGCAGAGGAAGCAGAGCGACACAAGCAACGACCTCCCGCTATTCCTGTGCTTCGCTACTAGAGTCTTCTTGGCTTGATTGGGTCCCGATTTATCTGTGTGTCTACTAATCTACGTGCTACCCACACCATTAGCTTAGCTAACACCCCCATGTGATCCACTGCCTCTGCTGCAATGTATGGTGGGCTTCTTGCCTTCTTCAAGTGGCTCGGGGTACATGCCAGGCCATGTGTGATTGGTCAGCTTTTGATTAGCTTAACGTCGTTTTAGGTAGTCCGCTGCCATCATCTTTGGGTTTTCTTCCATCTGTACGTATGCTTGCGTCCATGGAAGGTACAAGTCAACTTGCGATAGTTTGAAATTTATGTCCTTCCAGTTGACAAGGTATACCATAGCAGGAGCAGCAAGTCACAGGTGTCTACCTCGTTCCAGCGTTCCCTTCTTGTTCCGACAGCCCGATGCTCGCCTTTATAGTTAATCGTATTTGCACCTTGGGTTTGGGACAGTTTACCCTAACCTTTTCGGTAAGCAACCCCTAGTCATGCTTTTTGAAAAAATTGTTTGAAAAATCATAATATGATCATGAATTCAAATAATCTTTATGATTTTGTAAAATGTTCAGAAATAATTACATGTTTGTGGATTCAGAAAATGTTCATGATTTTTTAAAAATGTTTGGGAAATCAAAAGATGTCCAACATTTTGAAGAAATGTTTGGGTATTTAAGAAATGTTTGTGAATTTGAAAAAAATCTTCATGAATTAAAAAAACACAAAATTCAAAAAAAGTTTGTTAATTTCAAAAATTGTTCCCAAAATTCAAAAGATAAAAAATCTACATGCATTTCCAAAAATGTCCGTCAAAACAAAGAAATCGTGAATTTAAAAATTCCCAAAATTTAGAAATGTTCAAAGATTCAAAAAATGTTCACTGATTCAAAAAATGTTCACGAGTTACAGAAAAATGTTCACAATTTGGAAACAAATCACCAATTTGTACACAAAAGATGTTCAATTTTTTAAAAAAGTTCATGATTTTAAAAATGTTTGTGATTATGTGAAAAATATTCGTGTATTTGAAAAATGTTAAAATTTCAAGGTAATGTCCGCAATTCAGAAAATATTCAAAGAAAAAGCAAAAATGAAAAAGAAAATAAAAATAGAAAAGGGATAGGAAATATATTAAATAAAATGGGAAATGGAAAAAAATGAAAGAAGAAACAAAGAAAAAAAAGGAGGTCGCTATACAGCGAGCTACACGCCAAATAGGAGTTGTGATGCTTTTTTGTAGAAACACATATCAATACTCATAATCATTATAGGCGCATTGTGTTCGATCCATGATCCAAAAGTTACTAACTCCCACAACTAGGAATTACAAAAAATTATCTTAGAGATATCTTCTTCGTAGCATTAGTCTTTGTATAAGACAAAAAAAAACTGACAAGACTTCAGACTATAGTTGGGCTCAAGCACTGATAATTGTCATTCATTCATTTGCACGAACTTGATTACCAATAAAGATTTTTGAAAGCTCATTGAGTTGCCCATCAAAAATGATGGGAAGCCAACAGCGAGGAATGTACTTGGGGCGAGGATGAACCCCTAGAATTACAAGTCGTCGAACCATAAAATCTTCATCATAACATCGAGGAAAAATTCCAAACTCCACGGATAATGTAACTAGCAAAAGTAACATGACACATAAACTCATGGGTTCCGAATAATTGGATACGCAAGGACACATAGCTCTATGCCTCCATGGCATCGCCAAAAAAATGGAGCAACTTTATTCAAGAACACGTACCTTCATTCCGTCGTAGGTGTCGAGTGCGGGCACTTTCATGCCGGTGGCGAATCCGTGTCCTTGCGAGCACCAAATGCATTACGGGACGACGAGTGAGCAAATGAGTTCCCCGTTGGCCGCCAAACGTACCATGTATGCCCTCTGGAGAGGTTGGATGCCGTTGATGTAGTTTGCTAACTGCTTGTTGACGAAGGAAGTTGAGCTACCGCAATCAACCAGCATCAGTGCCTCCTGACATTAAACCCACACACGCAGCTGAAAAGTCTTGGACGAGACTCCCTCAGAGACAGCCGAGCGAGATATCTCCATGACTGTGTCAACCGTATCGTTGCCTGGTGTTGCCGGCGTGTCGAAGACCATGTTGGCACCGATTTTGGCCAAAAGTAAAATACAGTGCTTTGATATTATTCAAATTGAACCATTTACATAAAATGATAAAAAAACAAAAAAGGTGATTTGCCGAATACACGGATAAAAATACCATGATAAAATGGTAGACCCAAAAATTGGGGGAGAAAATGAGCCATATCGCCATCTAAATTAGAGGACATATGACTTTCATACACATATGCCATTATCAACGGCGAAATTCCGATGTTGGCACAAATTCAAAGTTTCATAGACGACGCTAATATTGCCAAAATATTTTATCATATTTACAAGCATTAATCTGTCACCGCTAAGAAATATGAAACGATAATGTTCGTGTAAAATAATATAACATGCAATGATGCGTAAAGAAAATGTCAAGCCATCGTATAATTAGCAACTAAAAATGATGTCCTGTGTCACAATAATTAATTTGGCCTAGCTAGCCCAGTCATACATATGGCTACGTACATGTATGATGCAAGTATGAGCTACGTGCATGCATGTGTTATGCATGGATTAATTATGCGGAAAGATTAAAAGCTAATTAAGTAATTAGCCGGCACATGGCCACAACACGTATGGCCTACCTGCATTAAACGTATTATAGTCAGCTGGCCCATCCAAGTAAACTCTCAAAGCCCATTTAAAAAAGAAACTGATCGTATAGAAGAAATTCACTCAGCCAAGTTTCCTGCACGATTAAACTAGAATGTGGGCAAACCCCACGATCCCATGATTGCAAGACATGAGCGCGTCCAGCCGAAGGCCTCACCTACTCTCTCCTCTCCTATAAATACTAGCTAGAACAACGTTGCCAAGGCTGCTCACCGGATCCATCGATCGCTTATTCATTCCATCGCTGCTAACTTTGTCGCCGCCGGCCGTCCGCTCGTTGCCGTCGTCGCCGTCCGCCCGCTCGCCGTCGTCGTCGCCGGCCGTCCGCTCGCCGTCGTCGTTGCCGTCCGTTCGCCGCCGTCCACATACGTCGTCAGCCGCACTGCTCGTCATTTGCACCGCCCACAAGCCGCTACACGCCGGCGTTGCTTGTCCGCATCACACGTACGAAAAAGAAAACTAAGGCAAGGTGAGAATACATGGCTACCTTCTTGCTCCTTTCTTGATGCATTCCTCTTGCATTATATGTCTCAAAGTACTATTGGTGTTCTACGTCGCTTCATATAGCACACCTAGTTTGGTCTCATGAGATCTAGCATCCTTTGTTGATACAAACCATGGTTAAATTAAGTTCACCTTGTTTTGGTCTCATGGGATCTTGCATCTCATGTTGATACAATTCAAGAATAAAAAATATGTTGTTCCTTCTTTTTTTGGTCGCATGGTGATCTTGCATCCTATGTTGATACAGTTCAAGATTAAAATATATTCATCGATGATGCTTTATTTTCACCACATATCTCATATATATTCGGTTCTACCCACAAAATTCTTCTTGTTTTGGTCTCATGGTGATCTTGATCCCATGATGATACAAATCAAGATAATGCATGAGATGCTCATGTATCACTCCTCAATCCTATAATGATGCAAACTAAGTGCACACGATGCAACTAAAATTCTTCTTGTTTTGGTCTCATGGTGATCTTGCATCTCCATGTTGATACAAGTCAAGACAAAAAATTATGCTCATCTTGTTTTGGTCCCATGGCGATCTTGCATCCCATGTTGATACAATTCAAGAATAAAAATATGCCCGTCTTGATTCGGTCTCATGGTGATCTTGCATCCCATGTTGATACAAATCAAGGATAGAAATGAAAATAAACCTCATATTGATTTGGTTCCATAAAGCCCTATGTTGTTGGGAATTCAGGCATATTTCTTCCATATAAGTTATAGCGTGTCCGGATCCCCAAATGTAGTCATTGTTGCATCATGTGGTGCTAGTTATGTAATCATGAAGCAAAGACCAAAACAAATGATAATATTTGCATGCCATCTGCCTAGTTAACTTCATCATGTCCATGCGAAACATAAATCGATGTATACTTCTGTTTGGTTACACTACGAGCATACAGTTTGTGCTATGTTGGTGATAATACAAGCAAGAACAAATCAACATACTTCACTTCGTTATGCTACGCATGGGCACAATGTTGCTACATGATGTTAGTACTAATACAAGTGAAGTGAAACTTCAAAAAATATTCCCATGCACCGCAAATTAGAAGTCATATAAATATTTGACTAAATTCACTTAGTCGCATGCCCATATATGATATGTTTGAGACTAGCAAAACTAGTATTTAAGCATAACCCATATGTCATAAAAGAATCCTTCATACAGATTAAAATTAAATCATGCATTTCTTTCATATAGATGAATGCATCCACGAAACTAAAAGATAATGAGGGTCATAGCCCATGTCACTTGCAACATAACATAGTGCGATTAAATATGTGATTACCAAATTTCATATAGCCCTCGCATATGATGGCTCGGTGCAACGCTATATACGTTGCTATAAAGTAAACCAAATAATCCACCATTTCAGGCATGCATGCCGAAATCACATGCATGTCAAAATTAACTCGTGAAAAGAGTTATACCCCATATTGCACATACGCACGTTAGCCTGGCTAATTAACCATTAAATAGATTCTCATATGACTAAAAAAGGACAACCACCATATGTTCATGATGGTTAATGGCATGAACGTGTTGTATGAATGAACATTGTCAAATCATGAATGTTATGCAACGCATATGTTAGCATAGATGAAGTTCAAGGCTCTCCGAGTACGCCGACGTCGAAGACAGCGAGGAGGATTTTTTTTTCTACATTTTGTAGTTTTCTTTAATTCTACATTTTGTAGTACTCATGTGTTGTGATGATATGTAATAG
Source organism: Aegilops longissima (assembly GCA_021605205.1). Lineage (NCBI taxonomy): Eukaryota > Viridiplantae > Streptophyta > Magnoliopsida > Poales > Poaceae > Aegilops > Aegilops longissima. The sequence goes on from CM038682.1 coordinate 704,802,989, forward strand.
ATATGTTGGAATTCTTAATCAGGGGTTTTCTCTGCGGAGATGTAATTAACAGATCTTTTATGTAAATATAAGAGTTCTGGAAATAAAGTACCTGCAATGTTTGATCTCCATTTTCTTTACGCATTTAAATTATTCACTCTATATCAATGACGTGGACGCGTGTTCTCATGCCTGCAATTTTCCCGTCATCAGACCATGTCGTGCCGAACAACTCGGAGATCTCCTCCATGGCGTGCAGCTCAACTGACTTAGGGCAAACATGATCATGCCCCCATCGTTCGCCATACTTGAAGCATAGCCGCGTGTGTGCCGGTAATGCCGCAACATGTTGAGTTTGGTTGAGTCGCCCCGCGCGCCCTCGGTACCGCACCGGTCCACTGTAATTTCAACTCTTCACACATGCCACCTCATCAATCACACTAATTATATTTCTCTCAACATGCATGAGAAATACTACTTATATTCTATATATATTCACAACTTACATAATAAATGAATACAATGTATATCATATCTATTTTAAATTTCATCATAAAATATTGCATGAAATATCCGCAGCAATGCGTGGGGTATCATCTAGTGGTTCATGATAAGTTCAAACTTATGAAAATAATCAGCCATAGTGGGACTTTGCCACACAATATAAATTATCAGATGAACAGTTGGTATCGATCACAACTAGATCGTGTACACATAAACCGATGTGAACGATTCACAATTGACAATTTTAACACTTTTGGATCGATTGCAACCAAATTGAAGAAGATCTAGGTTTTCCCAAGAGCTGAAGTAGCATCAGATCCATGTGGGAGGGGTGCGACAACAATGCAACGATGCCTATAAAAAAGGTCAACCATGCCCACAGTCGCCGCATCGCTGGTCAGATGCCTGAGGCCGAAACATGGTTTTCACCCAAGCTCCCAATACACCATCAACCACATGTCGATACGCACCGGCGTGGACAAGCCCACCGGCTACTACCACCACCTCACCAACCATCAGTCGCGAATCACAGATCCGTAGCGCTCGCACCATGAAGCCGGTCTTTTGTGCCATCTCGGGCAATCGAGCCGCGCCACCTGAGCAGCAGCGCCACCGCGCGATCTCACGGCGGCAGCTCTGATTCGCATGGCCCTTGTGCGTTCTTGCCATGCCCTCCTAAGTGGCCGCGCGCCAACGTGTGACCCTGACGTGGCAGAACCACGTCGACCCACTCCATGTGCACCCATGCCACGACCAGCGCGCCCACGCCCTCTTGTGCATCTGCGCTACCCGCCCCTCTGTGCGCCTCCATGCGTTGCCACCCCAAGCCAGCGCACATGCGCGGTGCGAGCACCGTGCCCGAGCCCCCACCGTGCGCGTGCAAGAGCCTCATCAACCCCCAGCCCGAGAAGGAAAGGGGCCCCCATCGCCGCGCTGCCGCGCGAGCTTTGCTCGGTGACACCGTCCGACGACGGCGAGGGAAGGAGAGGATGGTGAGGTGCAGCCTGGCGACCTCTAGGGTTCGTTCCCGTGTTTTCGGGAATATCCTTTGCCATCACTAAACACCAGAGAAAGAGACAAAGTCAGCAACCGCGTACAAGCAGAACGTAGTGCAAAAAAGACGCGTTCCATTCAGCTCGTCGAGTCAAAAAGAAGACACGCAGTAGCATCGACAGAAGAGACAGCCACGGCTGCTGTGCTTTTTTTGAATGTTGGCTCTGCCAAATTCATTGATCAGAAGAAGCGTTACAAGAACCCTCCAAGGAGGAAAGCACAACAAAGACTAGTACAAAAAGAAAAGAAAGAAAAAAGGTTGGCACCACCACAAATCCAAGCTTCACCGACAAGCCATGCACATCATCGAAAACAATTGTTGGGCCTCCAAGGAGGAAGTGATGTCGAGGACAACATCGTCACCCGATCTGGCAAAGCCAAATCTTAGGTTTTCACCTGGAGACCACAAGCCATGAGGTACGAAGAGCAAAACAAGCTTCGCGGCGGCACCTTTAAGGAGGAAGACGACATCCGTGAACGCCGTTACCGTCGGCACTGACTAGATCAATGCAGGATTTTTTTTTTTCATCCGAAGTTGAGTCTTCCACCAACAATCATGGTTCCAAGGCCTACCAGCGCCACCGGGTAGAAAAAGGCCATGCACACACCACCAGGAACGGACTTGTCACCACCGCACGCAGAAACTCGACGAACACAAGCCACCATGGCTAGGCCGCCCTGCCGCACGCAGGCCTGGGTGAGCAAAACCAGACCCAGCCATCCTCTGCCTCCGTGTGCAGAACCGGGCGAGGAACCGCACCACAACGCACATGAAGAGCCGAGTTAGAACCGGAGCTGGCCAGTCAGCACCGCCGCATGCCGAGGCTGGATGAACACCAAGCCAAACTGACCGCCTCGCACCGCCGCGCGCAAGGACAGAACCAACCGAGCTGGATCTGGTGCGCCTGAGAACCTCCTCTGCATCCCCGACATTGTATGGCGCCGCTACTCCAAGGAGATGGACGTGGACATGCTAGACAGTAAGGCCCACCAGCTGCCGCCGACCCCACCGCACAACCACCACCAGCGCGACCTGGGCAAAGAGATCCGGTTCCGGGCGCACCAGATCAGGCACAACCACGACGAGGCCCGCAAGACACGCGAATGCGCCAGATCCGCGCAGGGTCTGCCCCGGCCTCCCGTAGCACGCCGACGTGCCCGCCATGCTTGCCGCCCGCCGCGCCTGCCGTGCTCTGCGCGCGCCACACTCGCCGTGCCTCCTCGCCCCCGCTCCTCTCCTTGGCCGAGAGACCCCGCGCTACCCTGGCCTGCGAGAGGGAAAAAAGGGATGCCCCACCGCCGCCAACGCCGCGCGGGCTTTGCCCCCCGGCGGTGAGGGGAGGGGGAGATCTGGGAGGGGGCTGGTGTGGCGGCTAGGGTTTTGCCCGGGCCGCCCGCGGGGAGGGCGACACGAGTGACAGTACGGCTGATGTGCTTGATCTCGCGTATATGTATAATATATACTAGCTCCACCATATTCATTTCTTGATGCCATCTTCACATTTATTCTCTTCGTCTCATAATGTAAGATGTTCTTTGACACTACATTAATGCTAAAAAACGGTCTTAGAGAGTACGTGGCTATGCTGATAGACATCACGCACAAGATTGCAACGTCGAGTTGTTCGGAGTGAGCTACATACATGCTGCAAGCCAACGAGCAGAATAATTAGTTACGGAGGCTGCCTACCTCTGCGTGGCTGGGAGTTTCCCGATGGATCGAGACTGCGTCCCGTCGCACCCTGCAGCGACTCGGCGATGTATCATGCAACGTCAAGCTTCAGAACATACACAGCTCCGCTCGTGTGCACTTGACTCTTTCTCTATCCGCAGGCTGGCCCTCCGTAGCGTTCGCCAATTCTGTGATCCCAAAACAGCAAGAGGCGCGAGCAACTCGTTTAGCCAGGTGCGAACAAGGCCCCTAATGCAGGCCTCGCCAAAAAGGCCTTCCTTGTTTGAGGCCCACGCAGGAGGCTGCCATTGCACCGTCCGCACTCCGCACCGCAGGTCGTTAGTTTAGTACCACCTCGCGCAGCGAGGAGAGGACGGGAGGGTGAGGAGGATACAAGTAGAGGGGCAGGGCAGTAGTTTAACTCATACCTTTCTCGGCCTTTTGGCTAAGATCAAGTGTAGTATCTGTTCTGATATGTGGGCCATGAGCTCACAATGATATTAAATTTATTTTTTATGAGGGAGGGACCATCACAATGGCTTGCCATTGGGCCCCTCCGGTGTCGCCTAGTGCGTTGCACTACTGCCTAGGTAGGCGCACCCCAACCAAATTAAGTTTAAATTTTAATATCTTGAGATGAGATTGAGATGAAGATGCTTGAAACTCAACCTGTTTTCCAGCCTTTGAGGTGAAGCATTCGGTTTGTTGTTTGTTCCTGCCAGTTTGGAGCACAGGACGGTGACCACAGCACCTCGTCAGCCCCTCTTCTTCTGCTATTAGATTCAGAGAGCACATGAATAACCCAATGACGAAGGTGGAAGGCAACAAATGAGCCCGTGAGTAAGTAACAGTGTCGCCTGTTTCCGCTCAGCAATCAGGTCTCGAAATGCCAAGTCACCGGTTAATCGAACTGCTAGCATTACCTTGAGGACGTACGGCCGAAGCGAAAAAATGAGCCCAGCGCGATGAGTTCTTGATGATTGTGGTGGTTGGTCTGAAGTCTGCACTCTGCACTTCTGCAGCACGATGGCCACCCACCGTACGTAACTGTAGTGCGTCCAAAGCCCACCTGTGGCTCCCCAACAAAGAAAATGGGACTGGATACTGTCTAAGTTCTCGGCATCTGACTGCCAGAAATGTCCGACTGTTTTTCTTGTGCATATCATCATGTGATTTGGTTCTGAACTTGTTTCAGAAATTGAAACATAACCCAGAGATCTGAAATGAAAAATAGCATGATCAACATTACTAGATACGGTTGACGAGCATAAAAGAATAAGCAAAGTGATTCAGATTCCTCTCAAAAAAATAAAGCAAAGTGATTCATATAAGTCGAACTCGTAGAAGGCTTATATAGTTTTCCAGCAGCGCGTACAATCTTGATTGATAATCTGGCCTGCATGGAAGATAAATAATTCACTTCTTTAAAGCACATTAATTAAGTACTTCTTATCGGTCGAAAAAAATTAAGTACTTCATTGCATTGTGAACATTAACATCAATAATATTGATAGGTGTATAATAATGTTACAGGATTTTCTAATGCACAAAAAAAAACAGGTAGTGTACGGTTTTCTCAAAAGATGCGATCACGGTGCTCTAAAATATACTTTCAGAACAAAGAACCTAGAAGAGACCCCTAAAGAAGAACAGAGAAAGGAAGTTGAAAACACACAAATTGGATCAAAATGACACCTCAGAGTGGTGTGGGAGAACTTGCTGAGTCCGAAAATGAGCAAGCACTTACTGAATAGAAGGATGACTAGCTGAACGGTGAAGGTCTGAATACTGATACCCAACTAAAATCTCAAGACTGATAGATTGAACAATGATGCAAGCTTACAGACTAAGAAAAAACTGAAAACTTAGATGAGCATGTATTACAATTGACAAAAACTAGAAAAGAAACTGAAAACTGAAACACTAACTATACAAAATTGACAAAAATTAGTGTGACTCAACAATGATGTAAGCTCCCAGATTAAGGAAAGACTAGCATGAATACTGATTAAAGAGAATGAGAGAGGATTGAGTGTGACGGTGCGGACCAGCTTGAGTTCGAACGTCTCCTACTCTGCCCTGGTCTCCCCCATGTTAAACACATGATTATGTGTCACGTACAGGAGGTTGAGAAGATCATTCGGTTGGAGATGTTAAACATGTAATCTGTCACGTCTTGTACGCCTTGTGCGGCTGCCTTGTGCGCCAAGGTCTGTTATAGGAATAGAATTCTTTATCTTGTTTTTCTCTCTTATCTCTTCTGTAAAACCTCCTGTAATATCTCTACGGTTGTAACCTATGAGAGATGGATCTCTCCCCAATCAATATAAACACCACGCGGCCCTCTGTATGAGGGTAGAGACGCTTACACAAATCTAACATGGTAATCAGAGCCTCCCTCTTCCTCATCTAGCGATCACCACCTCCATCCTATCGTCAACACACAATTTTTTCGCCCTCCCATCCTTCCCATCTCCGGCTCCATGTCCACCTCCTCCAGCCAACCCATTGTAAGTACATCTAGTGACATCCCTAGTTGGTTTTGGAGTATTGATGACAAATTTGGTTGAGGGACTAATGTGTTTGTGAGAATTGCAGGATAACACAGGTAGTGTCCCTCATTGATTCGGTTTACCTACGGAGATGACCCTAAAATGTATGAAGACATTGGCGACAATGGTGGTATGTGAAGATATTCATATTGAAGACTATGACATGAGAAGACACCGAGTGAAGACTATGAGGCGCAAAGGCGTGTCGTTTCGTTGTTTCCTTTTTCTTCTTTGTTGAGTCATAGGAACCACCGTCTTCGTTAAGTGGGGTCCAAGTGAACAAAGTCGAATGGTCAAGTGATGCTCAACCCAAATCCTATGTCTTGAGCGAAGACAATGAGAGCAAATCTTATCCAGAGCTGGATGAGTCACTTTGCTTGTAGCCCAAGTAAAGTTGCCGTGTGTGTTTGAAATCGACCGTTGGAACACGTGTCGGTTCCTTAGTGACCTGGGTCATTTCAAACATATCGGTCAGGTTGCCTAGTGGCTATAAATAGCCCACCCCATACACCATAAATTGGTGGCTGCTCGAGTTAGTACACGGCTTTTGTCGTTTGAGAGCAACCCACCTCGAAGCCTTTGAGAGAGAAATCCTTGCGAGGACAAAGCCCAAACACCCGAGCCAAAGAGTGTTAGGCATCATGAAGTCTTTACATCTGCGTGACACGAAGACTTATTACACTTGAGGACTGTGAATCCTCCGGCCGGTTAGGCGTCGCGTTCTGAGCATCCAAGAGTCATTGTGGATCGCCGGTGAAGCGAAGTCTGTGAAGGTTGAAGTCTACCTTGAAGACTTACGAGTGATTGGGCGAGGACTGTGTCCTTGGCTCAAGGGAATAAGGTGAAGACGCGGTCTTGAGTTGAATCTCAGCCTCCCTAACAGACGTCACAGTTGTCACACAAGAATGGAACTGGTCCAACAAATCTGTGTCTTCAACAAGTGATTGGTTCTATCCTCTCCTCCCTTTACTTAGAGTTTGTCTTCGTGAAGTCATTGCCTATTTGTCGTACTGTTTGTCTTCTTTGCTTGACTACTATCGTTGGTTGGCTTCATACTATCTTCCATCCTGATCCTTACTACTAAGCTGCTATTAGTCTTTGTACTTTCTCATTATTGCATACTTAACTATGGTTTGCTTGTTGTAGTTTATCTTCCGCTGCATATCAATTAGGTCATTTCTATTGTTTGTCTTGAAACTTCCACGTTCAAGACTTTCATAAAATTGCCTATTCACCCCCTCTAGTCGATAACTAGCACTTTCAATTGGTATCGAGCAAGGTACTCCTTGTTACGTGTGATTCGGTTTAACCACGGAGTTTTAGCTATGTTGACCGCGGGGATAATCAAAGTCTCCGTTGCTTGCCCCATGTTCGATGGAACTGAATATCCCTCTTTGGAAGAATAAGATCGCATGCATCTTGAAGCCATTGATGTCGACCTACGGTATGTCGTCAAGAACGGCGTTCCCAAAACTGGTGAAGGTGTCACCCCTGCGATGTCAAGAAGTTCATTCAAGCTGGACTCTCTTGCTAAGAACATCATCGTGGTTATCGACCAAAGGACAGTATGGCCGTGTGAGTGCTCTCGAAGCGTCGAAGATAGTCAGGGATGGCTATCCAAGGTCAACGAAGGCGTCTCAACCGAGAGATCAAAGGATCAGTGTTCTTCGCAACCTCTTCAACCGCTTCAAGAGAAACGACAATGAAAATGTCCAGCTCACGTTTGATCGCCTCACCGACATCACAAATGAGCTTCATGCTCTCGGCGTCACTAAGATTACCAAGCATGAAATCGTCAAGACACTACTGAGATCACTTGACAGCTCCTTTGACACCCTTGCCCTCATGATAAAAGAACGCCCTGACTTCAAGTCACTCGATCCGTCTGATATACTTGAGAGGCTTAACACACATGAGTTCCAGCTTTTTGAGAAAAGAGATATCTATTGTCCCAACTATGGCCGAACTCGCGCTTTGAAGGCAAAAGTTGTTTCCTCATCGAAGAAGAATCATTGCGATTCGATGATCCACGAAGACATTGGAAAGGAACTTGCTATGCTTGTGAAGAAGTTCCAGAAGTTCACTAAGAAGAAGGGATTCAGAAAGTCTTCACGATCTAGCTCAAGAAATGATGAAGCTTCCACTCATGACTACAAGAAGAGAACATGTCACAAGTGCAAGAAACCTGGACACTATATCTCTGAGTGTCCATAGTGGGACAATGAGAAGAAGAAGAAGAAGAGCAAGGAATATGATTCTGATGACAAGAAGAAGAAGAAATATTCAAAGTCTTCTTACAAGTCCTCATCAAAGTCTTCATCTCATAAGAAGAGCTCATCTGGCAAGGCTCGTGCTTTTGTTGGCAAGGAAATGGATTCAGAGGAGGAGTCTGCTTCTGAGGAGGCGGAGGTGGAGTCTGAAGAGGAGTCCGACCCTGGCGTTGCAAGTCTGGCTCTAGCCACAGCCTATGTTGCCAAGTCCATCTTCAACACTGAAGACAATGACTTCCACACCAACGCTGAAGCTGATGACAAGGATGACCCTGCTCCCACCTACTGCTTCATGGCACGTGGTGCCAAGGTAAAATCACGTGATGCTTACTTTCAAACATCAAGTGAAGATGACTCTGATTGTGAATCCAAGCCCAGCTACAAAACACTTGCTAAAATTGCAACTGAACAACAAAAAGCTATGGAACATACTCAAAAACTGTTAGACAAAAGCGATGACCTGTTGGACGCGGAAATGACACATTCACAGTCCTTAGTTGAAGACATAAAAAATCTTTATGCTAAGTACCAAGAACTTGAAAGTCGTCATGAAACGCTCTCAACCACTCATGAAAAGCTCTCCTATGATTATCTTCAAAGGAAGCAAGAGCTTGAGAAATTGAGAGCGGCTCATGAAGATCTTCAAAAAGAGAATGAGTCACTTCGCGCTCAACAGATCAGTCCCGCTCGGGATGGATTTGAACCACCATGTCTAAAATGCCTTGAGCGTGATAACGCTACCTCTGTTGCTGAATGTTACACTCCTGCTACTGTTGCATTGTCTTCAACTACTGATGTGGTAACTAACCCCTCTGCGGAGGATACCACTACTATTGCTGATGAAAATGCTAGGTTGAAGACATTGCTTGAAACAGGGATGTATAAAAGTCTGAAAGGACATCAGACACTTTGCGATGTCCTCAAAAAGCAGATTCTGAACCGAAACCCTAGGAAAGAGGGTGTTGGGTTTGAGAGGAAAATGAATGTTGATGGTTCCTACTGGAAGCCTGAGCAGTATCCCAAAACCACATGGGTTGCTGCAAAGGGACCTTCAGTGGATCCATCCACCTTATCGGGCTTTACCTGTGCTAATCCTATTATCATTGATGAATCCTTGATGCAAACTATAAGCTGTTCAAGAATCGAATGGTGAAGTGTTTGCGGTATATTGGTACTAACTGCAGGAATGGACCACCTATGAAGAAGATTTGGGTTCCCAAAAGTTGTCTTGAGAATCTTCCATGAATGTGATCATGACACCACCTAGGAAGAAGACAAACCCTGGACCTAAGGCGTCATATGGTCCAAAGGCTTCATACAGACGGAGGACTCACAGAGTCACCCTAACGCCAATGTTTTGCAGGAAACCGTACTCAAACTTATGAATATGGCGTGTGTCTTCAAACCGTTATGTTCAAAGAACTAAGAACTTTTCGCTTATTCATATGAGTATCATTCATCTCCTGCAAGGCTATTTGCTAGGGCTCCAAAGTCAAGTTCTCGGATGCTGCACTTAGACTCATTGCTTCCAAGCCACCCCGAAGATGTGGGTGGTTAAGAAGGATTAACTTTCTTTTTGCGGGGAAGGGTCTCCACCGAAAATCAAAGGCGTCGATGCTATTCTTGGGGACCTAAAACATCTTGTAGGGCGCAAGATCAAATTCCCAAATGGTCTCACTATGTATTTTGTTCTGAATTGTTTGCCATTCATCCTATCAGTCCTAATCTTGATCTGAGCTTCAATAATCCTCTTGCCGTCAAATGTTTATGCTTCACAATACTCTTGGTGAAGTCTATCCCCTAAGCATCTTGTAGGGTATGACACCTCATGCTTCGAATGGATTATGGACAGCGGATGCACTAATCATATATTTGGTGATCGAAGTCTTCTCATGGACTCAACCTTACGTCCATCGGACAAGAGTCACATCACATTTCTTGACACTTTGGTAAAAGCAAGGTATTGGGTCTAGGTAGAGTTGCAATCTCAAAGGATCAACACATGGATAAAGTGATGCTTGTTGAATCCCTTGGTTTCAACAATGTCATCTCGATGCTTTGTGACTTGAACATTATTGTGCTATTCGGAAAATATCATTGCCTTGTACTAATGGAATCGACAAGTCTCTAGTCTTTGAAGGGTATCGAAAAGATGATATATACATGGTAGATTTCTCAAAGAGGTCCTGACTTGCCGTATGTCTTCTTGCAAAAGCTTGAATCTTGGCTCTGGCATCGGAGGTGGGGCATCTTGGCATGAGGAACTTACACACACTCGCCAAGAAGAAGCATGTCATAGGCATCGAGGGTGTCAAGTTCAAGAAGGATCATTTGTGTGGTGCCTGCGAAGCTGGAAAGATGACTAAGGCAAAGCACCCCTCGAACACAATCATGACGACATCTCAACCCTTCGAATGTTACACATGGACTTATTTGGCCCTACTCACTACTCTACCCTCACAACAACTGCTTGTCTCTATGGCCCGTCATTGTTGATGACTACTCAAGATATACATGGGTGCACATAATTCTCTACAAGTGAAGTGCAAGATGTCTTGGGCAACCGCCAATCGAGCCATGAACAATTATGGCGTCAAGATCAAGCATATCAGAAGTGACAACGGCATTGAGTTCAAGAACACCGGACTTGATCTTTATCTGGATATAATGGGAATCACTCATGAGTTTTCTGCTCCATACACACCTCAGCAGAATGGCATCGTAGAGCGCAAGAACAAAACCCTCATTGAGATGGCTCGAACAATGCTGGACGAGTACAAGACACCAAGGAAGTTCTGGCCTGAAGCTATTGATACAACATGTCACGTCATCAACCGTTTTTACATCCATAAGCTTCTGAACAAAACATCCTATGAGCTCCTTACTGGCAAGAAGCCAAATGTCAGCTACTTCCGAGTATTTGGAGCTAGGTGCTGGATCAAGGATCCCCATCTCAAGTCAAAATTTGCACCTAAAGCTCACGAAGGCTTCATGCTCGGTTACGGAAAGGACTCGCACTCTTACATAATCTTCAATCTCTATCTCTACAAAATCGTCGAAACTGTGGATGTGCGATTTGATGAAACCAATGGTTCACAAAGAGAGCTCCTGCCAAGTACACTAGACGAAGCTCCGCCCAGCGAATCTATCAAGCTGATGGGATCTGGTGAAATCATGCCTTCTTAAGCACATCCTGAAGAGGAACTTATCATTTCTGCACCTAACCAACCTGAAGACAATCCTCCCAATAATGACAATGATCAGCAAGAGCAAGGTCTTCGTCCAATTCATCCTGGAGTTGCAAATGAAGTACAAATTGAGAAGATAATTGATAGCATCAATGCACCTGGTCCACTTACTCGCTCAAGAGCAACACAGTTAGCAAATTCCTGTGGGCACTTTTCTTTTGTGTCAATATCAGAACCCAAGAAAGTAGCTGAAGCCTTTATGGAACCTGAATGGATACAAGCTATGCAAGAAGAACTTCAACAGTTCAAGCTGAACAATGTTTGGGAACTTGTCAAGCGCCCGACCTCTCATAAGCATAACATTATTGGCACAAAATGGATATATCGAAACAAACAAGATGAGCATGGTCAAGTCGTCAGAAACAAAGCACGTCTTGTGGCTCAAGGATATACTCAAGTTGAAGGAATTGACTTTGATGAAACATTTGCTCCTGTGGCTAGGCTTGAAGCTATCCGCATACTGCTAGCCTATGCTAACCACCACAACATCTTGCTATATCAAATGAATGCGAAGAGTGCATTTCTCAACGGCAAGATTGAAGAAGAAGTATACGTCGCTCAACCACCTGGCTTTGAAGATCCAAAACATCCAGATATGGTGTACAAGCTAAACAAAGCACTGTATGGCCTCAAACAAGCTCCTCGCGCTTGGTATGATACGATCAAAGACTTCCTGAAGAGCAAAGGCTTCAAACCTAGATCCCTCGATCCCACAGTCTTCACGAAGACATATGATGGTGAACTGTTTGTGTGCCAAATATATGTGGATGACATTATCTTCGGCTGCACCAACCAGAAGTATAGTGATGAGTTTGGATACATGATGCAAGAGCAATATCAGATGTCCATGATGGGTGAGCTGAAGTTCTTCCTTGCTCTTCAAATTAAATCGACAAAGGAATGGCATCTTCATATCTCAAGAAAAATACCTCAAAGATTGTCTGAAGAAGTTTGGAATGCAAGATTGCAAAGGTTACGCGACGCCAATGCCAGCCAAACACCATCTGGGTCCCGACGACAATGATAAAGAATTTGATCAAAAGGTATACCGCTCCATGATTGGTTCCTTACTTTACCTATGTGCATCTAGGCCAGATATTATGCTTAGTATTTGCATGTGTGCTCGATTCCAAGCGGCACCAAAGGAATCACATCACTTAGCTGTGATGACTTAGATGTGCAACACACGAAGTAAAGTATATCTTCAATCAATGAAGACTTACATTCTGAGTGTGAATACATTAACGTGGAATTTGACTTTGGGCGCCACGATAATTGTGCGCCGTATGCAGGTCTAATACTTCCTATACGGTGGGTACGCCACCACCAAATTTCTCTGTTTGAAGTGTTTCACTCATGGCGTTATTTTACTATGACTTCGCATTTGGTTTGTCTTCAAATTTCAACTTATCTTCATGATTTTCTTCACTATGTTGATTTGATTGCTTTTCGATATATATATACTAGTGTTACTGTCCTCTACAACATTCACTTATAGCTATGTCTTCCTAGTTGAATCTTTTGAACTAAGTGAATGTGATCGGACCCTAATCTCTCTATGCTTTCTATCTCAAACTCTATCTGTCCAAATCATATGCATTCTATTGAAACTGTCAAATGTCTTCTCTGCGTCCTTGTCAGCAGAAGACACAGAGACAAACATTAAGTCTGTTTTAAATGATTCATCCTTATTGTTTGAAATCCGGAGAAGCCGGAACGACCATCCGACAAACCTGGCGGGTGTGGGAACGTGGGACAACACTGAGTATGTTGCATGCTTGCCACGTGCCCCTCAGATGTGAACCGCCAGGGGCACCTGAGTAATTGCGCTGTGCCGCACACTTCCTTATAAATACATGTCCCCTGCGGTAAAGAAAACCTTCTTCCACCTCTCCACCTCATCAAAACCATAGCGCCACCGCTAGCTCTCGGCGACGCCAGCGACGAAGCGCTTAGCTGCCGTGACTTCTCCGACGCCGTCCTCACGCCAGCCGCGGACATCGTCCTCTCCGCCGCCGCCGTAGGTGTCCTCCGTCGCCAAGTTAGGGCACAGTGGATTGAACTGCTCGGTCTCCTACTCATCCCATCTAGCAGTTCTTCGTGTGGTAAATACAACTCTATTTTTACCATCTTTTTGATCCTCCAAGATTCATCCTATTTACTAAAATTGGTTTCTGCCTATACAATGTTAGATCTATTACTCGCATCTCATCTTGCCTAGTATATTCACTTAAGCTTCATATCTAGTTAGATTCCTCACTTGTACTTATTCACGGATTCGTACAAATCTGGAACCAACTCTCAACATATAAGTGAATGTCTTCGCATCATGAGGTCAATGTCTTCAAACTGGTTTATCTTCAAAATCTTACGAGAATGCATATGACCTCTTCCCTTCCTCGCATCTCTAATGCTGTCACGGTACATGTCCGTGGGAGAATCCTTGGTTCTCATAGTCGCATTAGTTTGCAGAATTCTTACAACATCACATTAACTCTCCGAAGCCGGTTCTGTTTGTCCACAAGCGAAAGTCTTTGAAGCCTTTGAGCGTGTTGAAGCCATTCAGTTTGAAGTTCATGGCTGCGAGAGAAATCATAAGGAAGGGTGGCGGACAGCGTCGTGGGGAACATCAAGAGATTTGCACGATGACCTCGCAGAGCTTGACAAGACCGATCTCAAGAGAATTATAATCAGCGCAAGACACGAATCCAATGGATTCGACGATCTTGGGCTGAACAATGGTTCAAATACAAGTTCGTGACCCAGGAATACACCGAGAAGAATGCTATCGAAGTCCTTGGGGTGATATTCTCTTCGAGGCCTTCCACCCAAGAACGAGTGAAGCTATTGCGGTGTTTCTATCCTTGTATGGTCCGTGGACCTCAGCTGAAAATGCCGACCCATCGTCATTGCTCGATGTCGTGACGATAATCTCTTCAAGCGCAATTTCAAAGACGCAAAGGCATCGGCCAAGGAAAACAAGAAGTCATTGGGATTAGACTTCAACCCTGGTCCCTCTGCTCCCGTCTTGACGGCTCACGTGATCTGAGAACCCAATGTCATCGGTCCTTTCTACAACCTTGATGGCCTCATCACTCATATCTCGGTCCAAGGTGCCAAAGTGGATCATTCGATGATGATATCGACATCGATGAAGCCCAGCTCCTACTCCAAAGCCGCGAAGCCAAAGAAGGCTAAGGCTTCAAGATCGATTGCTCCTCCAAAAGCTTCAAGTGCGAATCGCCAGCCTTTGCACCTCCCGAAGGCGATTATGCGATCGAAGATCTATCACGTATCTCCAAGAAGGCGGAGAAGAAAAGAAAATCGTCAAAAATACTGATCAGACATTGACTCCTGCTGCCATTCTGCGAGAAGAGCACATTGATCTATCCAACGATGAAGATCTTGCAGATGATGCTCTTGAGCAACTGATCAAGAGCAAGGAAGAAGCAAAGATCTTCAATGATTTGCCTCTCTTTGATGTGGCAATCATCCATAACTTCATTGATGAGTGGTTTGACACCCCAAATCTCAGCTTTGAAGATCTGCAACTTCCCATTGGCCTCAGCGTCTCCTTCAATGGCGCCATTGCTTCTGAGCTAGCTCTTGCTCAGCGCATCGTTGAACTGAAGCACAAGATCGACTATGAAAAAGCTCAGTTCAAGAAGCATGTGGTAAAGCTCAGCGTGCAAGATGTCAAAAACTTCAAGATCATGTTGCACGAGCTCAAAGAAACCTTTCTCAAGAAGCGGGAAGAAGCTAAAGGCTCTCATGAGTGCATGAAGAGTATGGCTGACAAGTGTGTGCAAGACTACAATGAGACTGAGAAGCGCAAGGCTCTTGGTCGTCCTGGCATTGACCCCAGAATGGCTGCAAAGAAGAAGAATCCATCAACTGACCAATCTGCACCTTCAAGGCAGGAAGAACCTCGCATAGTCTTCCCAAGTAGCATGACTGGCTCGAAGCCAAAGGTCAGGTCAACCGCTTCAGAACTTAAGAAGACGAGGACTGCCGAGGCTGAAGCCAGAAAAAGGAAAAATCCTGAAGCCTCTGATGTTGCTCCCTCCAAGAAGAAGCGCAAAACCAAGAAGAATCAGGCTGCTCCCACAGAGCCCTCAGTTGTTGAACCTATCTCAATGGTTTGCCCTGCATCTGAACACCAAGAACGACAGATGATAGTTCATGAGCCTGCTTCCACGAAGCTCATGAAGTGAAGACATTCAGCAGATTGATCCACAGCTGCTTTGAAGACATTGGTCACAATGACAATGTTGAAGATGATGTAGTTCTTCCTCAGATCGAACACAACTTGGTATCATCGCCTGTTCTCACGAACAGCGAACTCATCAGCATTGGTCGTCCTCTGACGCCAATTGCTCAGGATGCATCATGGGCTGATCACCCACAACAACAAGACTCCCCGAGTACTCCCCAACAACAACAAGTCACACCACCTGTGCAAGAAGAAGAGGATGACTTTGAGGCCCAGCCAACTCCATCTCCAAAGGCGTCGCTAGCATTCTGCAGGCTCCGCAAAGGACCAAGGCCTCAAGTCCCTCTTTCGAGCGTTCCAGAAGGAGAAGTGCACCACCAATCTGTTGCACGTCAAGTGTTCCCAGAAGCCACTCCGACTGTGAATGTCTCCGTGTCTGAAGCCAAAGCTGCTGAAGACAATCCGGCTGCATCAGTGATGACAACCAAGAAGAAGAGCGTGTCCCTACTCCCCCATTCTTGAAGAAGCTGTTCTGAAGAGAGCGTGCGATGCCCGACCCTCCGGCTCATCAAGTGGAGGTTGAAAATCTTGAGGCTGCCACCGCCAACACAAATGAAGCCAATGGCGTAGTCATGGCTGAAGCAAATGTAGACCTACACCAACCAATGTGCGAAGCCAATGATGCAACTGCTCGTGAAGCATCATTGTGCAAACTGGCGCCTCTGTTCTTTGCGCCATTGCTCTGTTCCGCCACCAAGGCCCCATACAATTGAGAAAGCATACAACTATGGTCGGTGATCTTTGTCAAATGGCCGTTCGGTCCCTCCGCCTAATGCCTCGGTCCTCGGTTTGATTATCACGTTGAGCATAGGCCTCGGTCCGAAACCAAAGCCAAGACTGCCAAGGTTCCCGGAACTACCACCTATCTGAGGTCCTTCAATGCAAATGTCTTCAAAGCCGACAACACCTTCTTTGTGAGCAAAGAACCCTACTCAAGGCCAAGAATATCATCGGATCGTTTACGGAGCTATCGGCAGTGAAGCTATTACTCCTGCGTTACAGTATGATCAAGGGCACATTTTCCCTCATATGCGCCTCGACTTTGAAGCCATTCTTTGGACTGCCATGCTTAGAAGAAGCACTTGACTGCTTTCGTGATCCAGGTCTTCTCAGCTTTGTGACAGACAAAGAACATTGGAATGAGGAACTTTTGCTTCAATTCTATGCTACCCTCCACATTCGCGGCTACTACAGGGATACAAAGACATGGGTTCTCGAGTGGATGACAGGAAATGTTCATCATGAAACCAAAGCTCTTGACGTCATTGAGATTACAGGCCTACCCACTCCGGAGAGCTGTTCGAACTCGATTGTCAACTCCACCGCAATGCCTTTGGAGAGCATCTTCCATAAGCGAGCCCAACATGAGCGGATGTTGAGCATGATGAAGCCTCTGCCACCTGACGCTGAATACCCAAAGGAGTTCTTTGTTGATGACCTTGAGTATCTGCCTCGCACAATATATCACATCATCAGGCGAACTCTATGACCTATCAAAGGGCATTCATCATCTGCAAAACTTGAAGGAGCCATGAAGACATTGGCCTTTTACATCCTCAATGGCATCAGCTTCAACACACAAGAATTCTTCATCCGACAACTGGCTGCGTCTGGTTTTGACCTTTTTTGCCTGAAATTCTATGCTCCATGGGTCATCGCCTCATCAAGCTACACTCGCTATCAACTATCAGCCCTCCGCCGCAATCATCGATCTTTCTACGAGAGGTTGATATGTCGATTGAAGCCATATACCTGAGCCTGCCAAGAAGCCTCTTTGTCTTTAAAATGCTGATCACCAAAGCTTCACTCAACCCATGGAAGGAGTCCAGCGATAACTCGTGTCTATCAATGGCTGGGAACACTAAATACGCCTCACCGTGCATAAACCGAAGCTACCGAGAGCAGAATTGCCCAAAGGCCTAAGAAGCGCTCTTGCATCCTAAATGACCAAGAACTTCTTGTGGCACTGCATCAGAAACAAGACAAGCATCACTTCTGGCTCAAGCGACAGATGCAAAGCCTCTTGGTGGGCGTCAATCGCATTCAAAATCTTGCCACCAAGAATGCTTTTGTCACTCACGAGACACTGTCGGCGATCATGGAAGAGTTTGGCGCTGCTTTCGGTCTTGAAGCAGATCTTCAAGGCGATGGCTTCTTGAAAGATTCAAGTTTGACTCCACTCCTCCACGGAATGTTGTCCTCGTCGAACTCCATCCCTTGAAGACTCGACTATTCTTCCTCCGCGGCAATTGTGAATGCCAAAGTGATCGATGATGAAAGCGATGCTACTTCACCGCCCCTACTACGCGCGCATCGACCTTTGCACCAAGTTAAATGCTGGGCCGCCAAACAACAACGACAACCTGCTGCTTCACCTACTCCTCATGGGAGCAGTAGATGCTCTATGTCTTCAAACCTTTTGGTCCTTACTGACAAAAGGGGGAGAATCATATAAATAGCCCACCCCCTACACCATAAATTGGTGGCTGCTCAGAGTTAGTACACGGCTTTTGTCGTTTGAGAGCAACCCACCTTGAAGCCTTTGAGAGAGAGAAATCCTTGCGAGGACAAAGCCCAAACACCCAGAGCCAAAGAGTGTTAGGCATCACTAAAGTCTTTACGCTCTGCGTGACTGAAGACTTATTACACTTGAGGACTGTGAATCCTCCGGCCGGTTAGGCGTCGCGTTCTGAGCATCCAAGAGTCATTGTGGATCGCCGGTGAGCGAAGTCTGTGAAGGTTCGAAGTCTACCTTGAAGACTTACAGAGTGATTGGGCGAGGACTGTGTGTCCTTAGCTCAAGGGGAATAAGGTGAAGACGCGGTCTTCTGAGTTGAATCTCAGCCTCCCTAACCAGACGTACAGTTGTCACAGCAACTAGAACTGGTCCAACAAATCCTGTGTCTTCAACAAGTGATTGGTTCTATCCTCTCCCTCCCTTTACTTAGAGTTTGTCTTCGTGAAGTCATTGCCTATTTGTCGTACCTGTTTGTCTTCTTTGCTTGACTACTATCGTTGGTTGGCTTCATACTATCTTCCATCCTGATCCTTACTACTAAGCTGCTATTAGTCTTTGTACTTTCTCATTATTGCATACTTAACTATGGTTTGCTTGTTGTAGTTTATCTTCCGCTGCATATCAATTAGGTCATTTCTATTGTTTGTCTTCGAAACTTCCACGTTC
Source organism: Aegilops longissima (assembly GCA_021605205.1). Taxonomy (NCBI): domain Eukaryota; kingdom Viridiplantae; phylum Streptophyta; class Magnoliopsida; order Poales; family Poaceae; genus Aegilops; species Aegilops longissima. The sequence continues at coordinate 704,821,724 of CM038682.1, forward strand.
TGAAGACTTTCATAAAAATCGCCTATTCACCCCCCCTCTAGTCGATAACTAGCACTTTTACCCATCTCCTCCGGCCTAAACAACACCATCTCCGAGCCTCTCACATGTACCAATTACATTCTCTGGTGAGCCCAAGCTGGCTCCCAGATCATGGGAGCCGGGCTATATGGGTACCTTGATCAAACCATACCCGAGCCACCTAGAACCATCACCACAAAATCATCAGACGGGAAAGACCAGATCGGTCCGAACCCCGCCCACACCCCATGGCTCATCCAAGACCAACAAATTGTAGTCTACTTGCTCTGCAACCTGTCCAAGGAGGTTCTCGTGCAAGTTGCTTCCCTCGAGACTGCTCATGCTATTTGGTCTGCCCTAGCAAACATGTTCTCTGCTCAATCCAAGTCTCGCGTCAACAACTGCCGTATTGCTCTCTCCAATGCCCAGAAGGGTTCCCTCAGCGCCGCTGCCTACTTTGGGCAGATCTGGTATTGTCGATGAACTTCATGGCTGCAGGGAAAACCCATCGGCGAAGATGAACTCATCTCCTTCATCATCGCCGGCCTAGACATGGAATATCAGCCCATCATCTCTGCTCTTGATGTGCGCGTTGATTCTGTCTCCATCGATGAACTCTTTGGCATGATCTCCAACTTCGATCAACGCGTCGAGATGTTCCAAGGAACTGGTCCCGGCGCCTTCAAGTCCTCTGCTAATGCCGCCTATCGCGGTCGCGGGCCTCCCAAACCCTCTCAGAACCCTCCCAAGGGTGGTGGTGGTGGGGGCTATCGCGGCGGTCCAGGCGGCAGCGGCGGTGCCCAACTCCAGCACGGTGGCAGTGGTGGCGGTGCTTCCCATCCGCATGCTGGTGGCGGTGGTGGTGGCCACTTCCAGCACGGCGGCGGTGGTGGCGGCGGCCACTACAACCAGCGCAGCAACAACAACTACCAGCGCCGCAACAACAACAACTATCGCCGTCCCTTCCAAGGTTATGATGAGTATCTTTACAAGTGTCAAAATTGTAAGAAAGATAACCATATTGCGAAGAATTGTGATTACTGTTATGCCGAGAACAACACCCAAGGCAAGAAGGTTGCAGCCGCTGTGGACGCCTCCTATGGTGTGGACACAAACTGGTACGCCGACTCCGGCGCCTCCAACCACATCACTCATGAGCTGGACAAGCTGACCATGCATGACAAGTACCCCGGGCAGGATCAGGTTCATAATGCCAATGGAGAAGGTATGGAGATAGCTCATGTTGGTCATTCCATTATTGCAACCCCTCATCGTGACATTCACCGTAAAAACATCTTGCATGTTCCCCAAACTGCCAAAAATCTTCTTTCAGTACATCGCATTGCTCTTGACAACAATGTATTTCTTGAATTTCATCCCTATTTCTTTTTGATGAAGGATCAGGTCACACGGAGAATTCTCTATCGCGGTAGATGCGTGCATGGGCTCTACCCTATATTTCCCGAGTTCAGGAGCTTCAATAAACAAGTCTTTGGTGTCATCAAAATCTCCCCGGACAGGTGGCATGCTAGACTAGGACATCCATCTTTTTATGTCGTTCAACAACTGCTTAGAAATAATAAACTCCCATGTGTTGGTGAGCGTAGCATCGAAACTGTTTGTGATTCTTGTCAAAAAGCAAAATCTCATCAATTGCCATATCATATTTCTACTAGTATTTCTACCAAGCCGCTCCGACTTATTTTTTACGATGTATGGGGTCCTGCTCCTCCTCGGTTGGTAGACATCATTACTCGTTAACTTCATTGATGATTTCAGTAAATTTACTTGGATTTACCTTCTCAAGCGTCGTTCGATGTTTTCCAAGTATTTAAGAATTTTCAAGCACTTGTTGAATGCGGTTTGATCATAAAATACTTGCCGTCGATCCGGCTGGGTGGTGAGTCTGAGAAACTAAACTCGTTTTTCAAACCCTTGGCATTTCCCATCATGTCTCTTGCCCCCACGCGCACCAACAGAACGGCTCTGCTGAACGCAAGCATAGGCACATTGTGGACGTAGGCCTTGCTCTTCTTGCAGGTGCCTCTATGCCCTTAAAGTTTTGGGACGAAGCGTTCCTCACCATTGTCCATCTCATTAATATGCTCCCTAGTCGTGTCATTGATAATGAAACTCCCATGCAACGACTTCCCAAAGTTCGTCCCGATTACAGATCCCTTCGTGTTTTTGGGTGTGCATGTTGGCCCAATCTCCGTCCCTACAATAATCGCAAACTTATGTTTCGTTCCACCAAATGTGTGTTCCTTGGATATAGTGCCCAGCACAAAGGTGTCAAGTGTCTTGACGTACCCATGGGATGCGTCTACATCTCCCGAGATGTCGTTTTTGACGAGACGGGTTTTCCCTTCGCCACACTTCATCCAAACGCCGGTGCCCTCCTTCGCAAAGAAATCCTCCTTCTTCCTTCTCATTTGACCTCTTTGCATCATGGGGACGATAATTGTGATCACATGACTAACCCTCCTAACCTTGAACTTGAGTCTTCTGGTACTGCTAGGCTTGTTGCCAAAGGTTTTAAACAGAGGTATGTCATAGACTATGAGGACACATTTAGTCCACTTGTAAAAACTGCTACCATCCGCCTTGTCCTGTCTGTTGCTGTTTCCAGGGGATAGAGTCTCAGACAGCTAGATGTACATAACACATTCCTCCATGGTGTTCTGGAAGAGGAAGTGTACATGAAGCAACCTCCTGGGTTTGTAAGTAAATGTGCTCCCCCTCATGTGTGCAAACTTGATAAAGCACTGTATGGGTTAAAGCAAGCTCCAAGGGCATGGTATTCTCGTCTCTGTCATAAGATGCAGGCACTTGGATTTGTCCCTTCTAAGTCTGACACCTCATTGTTTATTTACAACAAGTCCAACACATGTATATTTGTCCTCATATATGTTGATGACATTATTGTGACAAGCTCATCTGATGAAGCAATCACATGGCTCTTAAAGGACTTGGGTGCAAACTTTGCTTTGAAGGATCTTGGAGACTTCCACTTCTTTCTTGGGATTGAGGTAAAGAGAAACAAAGATGGACACCATCTCTCTCAAGAAAAGTATGCAACTGATCTGGTAAAAAAGGCTAGTTTGCAAGATTGTAAACCTTCACCTACTCCACTATCCAGTTCAGAAAAATTATCTCTCACAGAAGGGACACTCTTGAACCAAGAGGACAGCACAACATACAGAAGTTGAGTGGGAGCATTACAGTATCTGACTCTTACTAGACCTGGCATTTCCTTTGCAGTTAACAAAGTTTGTCAGTTTCTTCATGCACCCACTACTATTCACTTGACTGTTGCAAAACACATAGTTAGATATGTTGAAAACACTTTGAGCATTGGTCTAAATTTCAGCAAGTCACCCTCTACTCTTGTCAGTGCCTTTTCTGATTCAGATTGGGCAGGATGTTTGGATGACAGGCGATCAACTGGTGGGTTTGTTGTATTCTTTGGACCTAACATGATATCATGGTGTGCACGAAAACAAGCCACTGTCTCCAGGTCAAGTACATAGGCAGAATATAAAGCATTAGCAAATGCTACAACAGAGATAATATGGGTCAGTCTATGTTGAAGGAACTTGGTGTGAAAACCACACGAGCTCCATGTCTATGGTGTGACAACCTTGGTGCTACTTATCTCTCTGCAAATCCAGTCTTTCATGCTAGGACGAAGCATATAGAAATTGACTTTCATTTTGTCAGAGAAAGAGTTTCTCAGAAGCAACTTGACATTCGTTTTGTGCACTCCAAAGATCAAATTGCAGATGGATTCACAAAGGCATTGCCTGTACAAAGATTTGAAGATTTCAAACATAATCTCAACTTGACCAAGCTGTGATTAAGGGAGGGTGTTAAACACATGATTATGTGTCACGTACAGGAGGTTGAGAAGATCATTCGGTTGGAGAGATATTGGGTAGCTAGGCGCATAGGATATAATCTGTTGTAACCTCTAGCTAGCTTATCTCTTGTATTTCTTCCTTTCCAAGTTGTATCTCCAACAAACTCTTGTACGCGTATATCAGGTCCGCACCCTGCCTATTTAACATGCAACACGTCGCCCTAGATCAGGTAAGATGTTTCCGCCGACGCACACCCCATCCATGAGCTGATGGGTTAGTCAAAGCTCATACAACTTAATGTTGCAAGTCCATTTGACAATTGGCCAACTAGGATAAAAATGAAACAGAGGGTTGTTGACTGCAGAATATAGTCTTTGTTGAGCCTAGCTAAAACAGACACTTGAGAAAAAATATATAAGAATGGAACAGGACAGAGTGAATGATATAAGCTGAAAAATAAATAATACCATGACAGAATGTAGACGCCTTGTTACTACCTTTAATGAAAACTGACACCGTCCTACTCTGAGTGTGTAACACAAAGAGCACTGAAAAGCAAGACTGAAAAACCTCATCTGATTTGAAATCTCATTTGGTTTGCACTACTGAAGACTAACAAACCAAAATGGCTGAAGAGACACAAGGAGCTTAGGAGTGTCTCCAAAAAAGATAGATTACTAAACATAGCTGGTAGTTTCATCCAAAATCAGAATTGACAAATGGGTCTATTACGGTAGGGTACATAGCTTTTAGCTAGGGAAACAACATGGGAGAATAAAACAGACAAGGTTCCTGATACCCGAAAAAAAGGACCATTTGAACTCTCAGAGTTTAGGAGGATGACGATCATCTCGAGCTCATTGCCGACCTTGGTCTTGAATGATAACACATCTGTGCCAACCTCGAATCCTATCATCATAAGAAACTTCTTCAATCGATGCTTGAAGAAGATCGGAACATTGGGTGTGGTGTCCTACTCGGTCCTGCTGAAGGTCTTTTAGCTCTGGCTTAAATGAGTGAATCAACTACTCCCTCCGTCCCACAATATAAGAGCGTTCTTATATTATGGGACGGAGGGAGTACAAAACTAAAATAAGCGAAATAACTACAAGACTGATGCTGAGATACTGATAAATTATACTAAACAAGACTGAAATTATAAAGAGTAAAGACTGATGACCAGAGCATGAATGAACCAAATTGACAAAATGGTACATGAATGAAAATGATCAAAAATATGAAAACTATATACAGACTAACGGAATAAACTGAAAATATTGAAACTCCTTTTTATGCTATAAAAATGCCTTCATACGAAATGACTAAATATTAAAGAGGAAATGAAAGGCTGAAGAAAAAAACAGAAAACGAAAAAAAATGAAAAATGAATAAGAGAAACACTAGTGACTGAAACAAAATTATAGAAAGGTATTGGAAACTGAGACAAAAAGAAATACTAAGGACTAATCCTTAAGTGTACTGAAGACTAATAACTGATAAACTGAATGAAAGAATAAAATAAACAACCCGAGTTTTAGTATTTCTTAGTAGTTGGAAGCTATCAGCTGACCAAACAGAACTCTGACGAAACTGAAAAGTAAAACAGCAGCAGGTATGGTTCAGTGCAAGTAAATAGTAGCAGAGATTGCTACTACAGTGGGCAGACCAATTCTCTAGCCATGATTACAGTAGGTAAATCTTGAAAAAGCAATAGGAGATGAATATCTAGCAACTATCACTCTGCTACAACACATCTCTCACAAAACTGGGAACAATTGAACATGACACACGTGTGACTTTTTAATAGTATCACCGATGAGTCGAACATAACACATAACCAGTTTTTCTTTGTAAAACATAAGTGGGGAGACTGTCGGTGTGGAACGACACCTATGGGATCACAAGAATCCCTACTACGGTTGCCGGGGCGCGGGGTTGCAAGGAGAGCAGGGCTAGTAGACAACACAAGGATCGTTTACCCAGGTTCGGGCCGCGAGGATGCGTAAAACCCTAGTCCTGCTTTGGTGGGTGTATTTCAGAGAGTTCTTGAGCTCTCGAACTAGCTGTGGTCCGTGCGTGGTTCAAAACAGCCGAATCCCTCTCCAGTATGCCATGGGCCTCCTTTTATAGTCGAAAGGAGCTGCCACAGTGGCACACGGGAGGTGGAAAGGCGTACAGTGCCCTGAGCTTATCGCTCGTATTACAGGACAAGACGCATTTAATGCGTTGCTTAGGTGTCCCCTTTCTTTATTGGGGACGGGGGCGAGGCCCGTCCCGTCCGTTGCCGCTCCTCCTTGCTTCGGCACGTGCCTTGCCAGTGATGCGTGCGACGCCATGTAGGCAGGTAGGCAGCTGGGGTGGCGCGGTGGCGAAGCCTTCACGAAGATCTGCATGCCGCAACGCAGGCGCTTGACGAGTTGGCCTGGGGCTGCATGTTGCCACGCAGGTGCCCGCCCAGCTGGTTGGGCTAGCAGTTGCATGTGAACGGCGGTGGAAGCTTGGTTGGCATGGGCCTGGTGGTGGCCCTGCAGGCGTTCTTGGTGAGGGCCTTGCCGGGTGGCCCGGCAAGGGTCTCGCCGTGGCGCGCTGTCGTCCCCGGTAAGGGCCTTGCCGGGGGTCTAGTGGCCTTCCTCGGCAAGGATCTTGCCGAGGATCGTCGTCTTCTAATCCTCATCTGATCTTGAATATGTCTTCAAGATCTGCATGCCACCACAGAGGTGCCTTCCCAAGCCCTGGCCCCACGTGGATGATGGCGTTGGGGACCGTGGGTTCAAGGGTGGCTCGCTCTGTTGGTGTGGGGTGAGCTGCCCCGGCAAGGGTCTTGCCGGGGGAACCTGCTTCGTCCCTCTGCTCTTTGTGGTCTTGGCCTTGGCGTTGCTCTGATTATCTTGGGCTTCGGTCTTACCTTGGCTCACCTCCCATGTTCTGCTTGGTGTGGCCGCGGGCACGGCTCCATTGCTGTGCAGGTATAGGGGTACAAAACGCGCACCCTCTTTTTGTACACGGCACAGAGCCCCGGCCTGGGCCACACATAAGCACGACACATTGTTGGGCCAGGCCCAAAACGGTGCGCGGGCAGGCGGGGCGGTTTTTACCGCGGTAAAACTATTCGCGCGCGGCACTTCCCACGACCCGCGCGTGTGGCGCGGCGTGGAGGGATGTGCGTGACGTGGGCGGCATGCGTGGGGCGGTTCCCGCATGCATGTGTCATATCGTAGTAAAGAGGCGGCTCGCGCCTTCCCCATAAAAAGAGGGAGGCATGGAGGCGCGGCTCATTTACCGCGCGAGGCCGGGTCGCGGTCTTCAAGGCGTCCACACCCCATGATCACGGGGTGGAGAGAGTTCGCCTCACCCGTCCCCTCGATTCTGCATGTTCGCCATGCATCCTTAATGCACTTGGGGTAGCAAGTGGTGGAGGCGGGAAACCGGGCCGTCGCTGGTTGGGGCAGCAGGTCGGTCCGGATTCCCTGTGCCTCTGGTGGCTGGATTGGCCGAGCGGGGCGGCCGAGCCCCGACCCCACTCCCTTATAAGGAGGGGGGAGGGGAGATGGCATCCCGCACTCTTTTGTCATCTATCTCCTCTCGCTTCTGCTTCTTCCTTTCACTCGCCATGGAGAAAGGGAATCCTGGTCCTTCGACGGTGGCAGCGAGGGTCGCCGCTCGACAGCGCGCTGATACGTCTCCAACGTATCTATAGTTTTTGATTGATCCATGCTACTTTATCTACTGTTTTGGACTATATTGGGCTTTATTTTCCACTTCTATATTATTTTTGGGACTAACCTATTAACCGAAGGCCCAGCCCAGAGTTGTTGTTTTTTGCCTTTTTCAGTGTTTCGAAGAAACAGAATATCAAACCGAGTCCAAACGGAATGAAACCTTCGAAGCGTGATTTTCTCACGAGCGTGATCCGGAGACTTGGACCCTACGCCAAGGAACAACGGAGGCGGTCACGAGGGTGGGGGGCGCCCCCCCTAGGGTGCACCCCCTGCCTCGTGGGCCCCCTGTTGCTCCACCGACGTACTCCTTCCTCCTATATATACCTACGTACCCCCAAGCGATGAGTAACAGGAGCCAAAACCTAATTCCACCGCCGCAACTTCCTGTATCCACGAGATCCCATCTTGGGGCCTGTTCCGGAGCTCCGCCGGAGGGGGCATCCACCAAGGAAGGCTTCTACATCAACACCATAGCCCGTCCGATGAAGCGTGAGTAGTTTACTTCAGACCTTCGGGTCCATAGCTAGTAGCTAGATGGCTTCTTCTCTTTTCTTGGATCTCAACACAATGTTCTCCCCCTCTCTTGTGGAGATCTATTCGATGTAATCTTCTTTTTGCGGTGTGTTTGTTGAGACCGATGAATTGTGGGTTTATGATCCAGCTTATCTATGAATAATATTTGAATCTTCTCTGAATTCTTTTATGTATGATTGAGTTATCTTTGCAAGTCTCTTCGAATTATCCGTTTGGTTTGGCCAACTAGATTGGTAGTTCTTGCAATGGGAGAAGTGCATGGCTTTAGGTTCAATCTTGCGGTGTCCTTACCCAGTGACAGAAAAGGTTGCAAGGAACGTATTGTATTGTTGCCATCGAGGATAACAAGATGGGGTATTTATCATATTGCATGAATTTATTCCTCTACATCATGTCATCTTTCTTAAGGCGTTACTCTGTTTTTAACTTAATACTCTAGATGCATTTGGATAGCGGTCGATGAGTGGAGTAATAGTAGTAGATGCAGAATCGTTTGGTCTACTTTTCATGGACGTGATGCCTATATACATGATCATACCTAGATATACTCATAACTATGCTCAATTCATCAATTGCTCAACATAATTTGTTCACCCACCGTAGAATACTTATGCTCTTGAGAGAAGCCACTAGTGAAACCTATGGCCCCCGGGTCTATTCTCATCATATCAATCTCCATCACTTTTATACTTGCTTTGTTTTTGCTTTGCTTTTTACTTTTCACTTTGCATCTGTATACCAAAAATACCAAAAATATTATCTCTATCAGATCTCACTCTCGTAAGTGACCCTGAAGGGATTGACAACCCCTAATCGCGTTGGTTGCGAGTAGCTATCATTTTGTGCAGGTACGAGGGACTTGTGCGTGGCCTCCTACTGGATTTATACCTTGGTTCTCAAAAACTGAGGGAAATACTTACGCTCTTCGCTGCATCATCCTCTCCTCTTCGGGAAAACCAACGCAAGCTCAAGGCGTAGCAAGAAGGATTTACTGGCGCCGTTCTTTGGGAGTCTACGCAAAAGTCAACATACCAAGTACCCATCACAATCCCTATCTCTCGCATTACATTATTTGCCATTTGCCTCTCGTTTTCCTCTCCCCCACTTCACCCTTACCGTTTTATTCGCCCTCTCTTTCCCAATCTCCTCCTCTTTTTACCTTTGCCTTTTCCTCGTCCGTTTGTTTTCTCGTGTGTTGGATTGCTTGTTTGTCGCGATGGCTCAAGATGCTACCAAATTGTGTGACTTCACCAATACCAATAATAATGATTTCCTTAGCACTCCGATTGCTCCTCTTGCCAATCTGAATCTTGTGAAATCAATACTACTTTGTTGAATCTTGTTATGAAAGATCAATTCTTGGCCTTCCTAGTGAAGATGCCGCTACTCATCTGAATAGCTTCGTGATTTATGTGATATGCAAAAGAAAAAGATGTCGATAATGATGTCGTTAAGTTGAAGCTATTCCTTTTTCGCTTAGAGATCGTGCTAAAGCGTGGTTTTCATCTTTGCCTAAAAGTAGTATTGATTCTTGGAACAAGTGCAAAGATGCTTTTATCTCTAAGTATTTTCCTCCCACTAAGATTATCTCTCTTAGGAACGATATTATGAATTTTAAGCAACTTGATCATGAACATGTTGCACAAGCTTGGGAGAGAATGAAATTAATGATACGTAATTGTCCTACTCATGGGTTGAACTTGTGGATGATTATACAAAAATTTTATGCCAGATTGAATTTTTCTTCTAGAAATCTTTTAGATTCGGCCGCGGGAGGCACTTTTATGGAAATCACTTTAGGAGATGCTACTAAACTCCTAGATAATATTATGTTTAATTATTCTCAATGGCATACTAAAAGATATACTAATAAAAAAGTGCATGCGATAGAAGAAATCAATGTTTTGAGTGGGAAGATGGATGAACTTATGAAATTATTTGCTACTAAGAGTGTTTCTTCTGATCCTAATGATATGCCTTTGTCTACTTTGATTGAGAATAATAATGAATCTATGGATGTGAATTTTGTTGGTAGGAATAATTTTGGTAACAACGCGTATAGAGGGAATTTTAGTCCTAGGCCTTATCCTAATAATCCTTCTAATAATTATGGAAATTCCTACAACAACTCTTATGGAAATTTTAATAAGATGCCCTCTGAATTTGAGAATAGTGTTAAAGATTTTATGAATTCACAAAAGAATTTTAATGCTTTGCTTGAAGAGAAATTGCTTAAAGTTGATGATTTGGCTAGGAACGTTGATAGAATTTCTCTTGAGGTTGATTCTTTAAAGCTTAGATCTATTCCTCCTAAGCTATGAGAATTTCCATTGATGAGCGCAAAGAAAGAACCGCTAGCATGCGTGCTTCCAAAGATGCCTTTATTAAAGCGTGTTCTTCTATTTCCTATGAAAATCAAGATGAAGATTTAAAAGTTATTGATGTGTCACCTATTAAATCTTTGTTTTGCAATATGAATCTTGATGAAACTGAATATGATCTTCCTTTACCTAGAAGGCGTTCTAAGAATTCGGAGTTTTTAGATCTTGATGATGAAATTGATAAAAGTGGGATTGCAAGAAATAAAAATCTAGAAGTTGCTAAACCCACTATATTGGATCTCAAGGAATTTAATTATGAAAATTGCTCTTTAATTGATTGTATTTCCTTGTTGCAATCCGTGCTAAATTCTCCTCATGCTTATAGCCAAAATAAGGCCTTTACCGAACACATTGTTGATGCCTTGATGCAATCTTATGAAGAAAAACTTGAGTTGAAAGTTTCTATCCCCAGGAAACTCTATGATGAGTGGGAACCTACTATCAAAATTAAAATTAAAGATCATGAGTTTAATGCTTTGTGTGATTTGGGTGCTAGTGTCTCTACTATTCCCAAAACTTTGTGTGATTTACTAGATTTCCTTGACTTTGATGATTGCTCTCTAAACTTGCATCTTGCGGATTCCACTATTAAAAAGCCTATGTGAAGAATTAATGATGTTCTTATTTTTGCAAATAGGAATTATGTGCCCGTAGATTTTATCGTTCTTGATATAGATTGCAATCCTTCATGTCCTATTATTCTTGGTAGACCTTTCCTTAGAACGATTGGTGCAATTATTGATATGAAGGAAGGGAATATTAGATTCCAATTTCCGTTAAAGAAAGGCATGGAACACTTTCCTAGAAAGAAAATAAAATTACCATATGAATCTATTTTGAGAGCCACTTATGGATTGCCTACCAAAGATGGCAATACCTAGATCTATCCTTGCTTTTATGCCTAGCTAGGGGCGTTAAACGATAGCGCTTGTTGGGAGGCAACCCAATTTTATTTTTAGTTTTTTAGTTTTTTCTTATGTTTAGGAATAAATAATCCATCTAGCCTCTGTTTAGATGTGGTTTTATCTTTTAATTAGTGTTTGTGCCAAGCTAGACCTATTGGATCTTCTTGGATGATAGTCATTTGATCTTGCTGTAATTTCCAGAAACTTTGCGCTCAGTGCCCGAATTGTTAAAAATCACCAGAACGTGATAAAATACTGATTCCAATTGCTTCTGATCAATAAACAAATGTTCCAGGGCTTCTAATTCTGGTAGAATTGTTTGAGTTCCAGAAGTTTGCGTTAGTTACAACTTACTACAGACTGTTCTGTTTTTGACAGATTTTGTTTTGCGTGTGTTGTTTGCTTATTTTGATGAATCTATGGCTAGTAAAATAGTTTATGATTCATAGAGAAGTTGGAATACAGTAGGTTTAACACCAATATAAATAAAGAATGAGTTCATTACAGTACCTTAAAGTAGTCTTTTGTTTTCTTTCTCTAACGGAGCTCACGAGATTTCTATTGAGTTTTGTGTTGTGAAATTTTCAAGTTTTGGGTGAATTATTTTGCTGGATTATGGAACAAAGAGTGGCAAGAGCCTAAGCTTGGGGATGTCCATGGCACCCCCAATATAATCCAAGGACACCAAAAAGTCAAAGCTTGGGGATGCCCCGGAAGGCATCCCCTCTTTCGTCCACTTCCATCGGTAATTTACTTGGAGCTATATTTTTATTCACCACATGATAAGTGTTTTGCTTGGAGCGTCTTGTATTATTTGCGTCTTTGCTTGTTAGTTTACCACAATCATCCTTGATGTACACAACTTTTGAGAGAGCCATACATGAATTGGAATTTGATAGAATATTCTATGTGCTTCACTTATATCTTTTGAGCTTGATAGTTTTTGCTCATAGTGCTTCACTTATATCTTTTGAGCTTGATAGTTTTTGCTCATAGTGCTTCACTTATATCTTTTGAGCTTGATAATTTTTGCTCTAGTGCTTCACTTAGATCTTTTAGAGCATGGTGGTGGATTTGTTTTAAAGAAACTTGATCTCTCATGCTTCACTTAGATTATTTTGAGAGTCGTTAATAGCATGGTAATTTGCTTAATGTTAATATACTTGGTATTCAAGATATGTGAAACTTTCTTTTGAGTCGTTGAATACTAAGATAAGTTTGATGCTTGATAATTGTTTTGAGATATGAAGATGGTGATATTAGAGTCATGCTAGTTGAGTAGTTGTGAATTTAAAGAATACTTGTGTTGAAGTTTGTGATTCCGTAGCATGCACGTATGGTGAAACGTTATGTGATGAACTCGGAGCATGATTTATTTATTGATTGTATTCCTTATGAGTGGCGGTCGGGGACGAGCGATGGTCTTTTCCTACCAATCTATCCCCCTAGGAGCATGCGCGTAATACTTTGCTTTGATAACTTCTAGATTTTTGCAATAAGTATATAAGTTCTTTATGACTAATGTTGAGTCCATGGATTATACACACTTTTTCCTATCCTTCCACCATTGCTAGCCTCTCTAATACCGTGCACTTTTCGCCGGTATCATACACCCACCATATACCTTCCTCAAAACAGCCACCATACCTACCTATCATGGCATTTCCATAGCCATTCCGAGATATATTGCCATGCAACTTTCCACCGTTCCGTTTATTATGACACGCTCCATCATTGTCATATTGCTAGCATGATCATGTAGTTGACATCGTATTTGTGGCAAAGCCACCGTTCATAATTCTTTCATACATGTCACTCATGAATCATTGCATATCCCGGTACATCGCCGGAGGCATTCATATAGAGTCATATTTTGTTCTAAGTATCGAGTTGTAATTGTTGAGTTGTAAGAAAAATAAAAGTGTGATGATCATCATTATTAGAGCATTTTCCCAAGTGAGGAAAGGATGATGGAGACTATGATTCCCCCACAAGTAGGGATGAGACTCCGGACGAAAAATAAAAAAATAAAAAAAAGAGGCCATAAAAAAAGAGAAAAGGCCCAAATAAAAAAAATGAGAGAAAAAGAGAGAAGGGACAATGTTACTATCCTTTTACCACACTTGTGCTTCAAAGTACCACCTTGATCTTCATGATAGAGAGTCTCTCATTTTGTCACTTCCATATACTAGTGGGAATTTTTCATTATAGAACTTGGCTTGTATATTCCAATGATGGGCTTCCTCAAATGCCCTAGGTCTTCGTGAGCAAGCGAGTTGGATGCACATCCACTTAGTTTCTTTTGTTGAGCTTTCATATACTTATAGCTCTAGTGCATCCATTGCATGGCAATCCCTACTCACTCACATTGATATCTATTGATGGGCATCTCCATAGCCCATTGATACGCCTAGTTGATGTGAGACTATCTTCCCTCTTTTTGTCTTCTCCACAACCACCATTCTATTCCACATATAGTGCTATATCCATGGCTCACACTCATGTATTGCGTGAAGATTGAAAAAGTTTTGAAAATTTTAAAGTATGAAACAATTGCTTGGCTTGTCATCGGGGTTGTGCATGATTTAAATATTTTGTGTGGGGAAGATGGAGCATAGCCAGACCATATGACTTTGTAGGGATAACTTTCTTTGGCCATGTTATCTTGAGAAGACATAATTGCTTAGTTAGTATGCTTGAAGTATTATTATTTTTATGTCAATATGAACTTTTGTCTTGAATCTTTCAGATCTGAATATTAATACCAGGATTAAGAAGATTTACATTGAAATTATGCCTAAGTATCACTCCGCATCAAAAATTCTCTTTTTATCATTTACCTACTCGAGGACGAGCAAGAATTAAGCTTGGGGATGCGATCGTCTCCAACGTATCTATAATTTTTATTGCTCCATGCTACTTTATCTACTGTTTTGGACTATATTGGGCTTTATTTTCCACTTTTATATTATTTTTGGGACTAACCTATTAACCGGAGGCCCAGCCCAGAATCGCTGGCTTTTGCATTTTTCAGTGTTTCAAAGAAACAGAATATCAAACAGAGTCCAAACGGAATGAAACCTTCGGAAACGTGATTTTCTCACCGAACGTGATCCAGGAGACTTGGACCCTACGCCAAGGAACAACGGAGGCGGTCACGAGGTGGGGCGCCCCTAGGGCGCGCCCCGCCTCGTGGGCCCCTGTTCTCCACCGACGCACTCCTTCCTCCTATATATACCTACGCACCCAAACGATCGTAACAGAGCCAAAACCTAATTCCACCGCCGCAACTTCCTGTATCCACGAGATCCCATCTTGGGGCCTGTTCCGGAGCTCCGCCGGAGGGGGCATCCACCACGGAGGGCTTCTACATCAACACCATATCCTCTCCGATGAAGCATGAGTAGTTTACTTCAGACCTTCGGGTCCATAGCTAGTAGCTAGATGGCTTCTTCTCTTTTTTTAGATCTCAATACAATGTTCTCCCCCTCTCGTGGAGATCTATTTGATGTAATCTTCTTTTTGCGGTGTGTTTGTTGAGACTGATGAATTGTGGGTTTATGATCCAGCTTATCTATGAATAATATTTGAATCTTCTCTGAATTCTTTTATGTATGATTGAGTTATCTTTGCAAGTCTCTTTCGAATTATCCGTTTGGTTTGGCCAACTAGATTGGTAGTTCTTGCAATGGGAGAAGTGCATGGCTTTGGGTTCAATCTTGCGGTGTCCTTACCCAAAGGATGTAAAGGGTTGCAAGGAACGTATTGTATTGTTGCCATCGAGG
The DNA here is from genome assembly GCA_021605205.1 of Aegilops longissima. NCBI lineage: Eukaryota > Viridiplantae > Streptophyta > Magnoliopsida > Poales > Poaceae > Aegilops > Aegilops longissima. The sequence goes on from CM038682.1 coordinate 704,836,926, forward strand.
ATAACAAGATGGGGTATTTATCATATTGCATGAATTTATTCCTCTACATCATGTCATCTTGCTTAAGGCGTTACTCTATTTTTAACTTAATACTCTAGATGCATGCTGGATAGCGGTCGATGAGTGGAGTAATAGTAGTAGATGCAGAATCGTTTTGGTCTACTTGTCATGGACGTGATGCCTATATACATGATCATACCTAGATATACTCATAACTATGCTCAATTCTGTCAATTGCTCAACAGTAATTTGTTCACCCACCGTAGAATACTTATGCTCTTGAGAGAAGCCACTAGTGAAACCTATGGCCCCCGGTTCTATTCTCATCATATCAATCTCCATCAATTTTATACTTGCTTTGTTTTTGCTTTGCTTTTCACTTTTCACTTTGCATCTGTATACCAAAAATACCAAAAATATTATCTCTATCAGATCTCACTCTCGTAAGTGACCGTCAAGGGATTGACAACCCTTAATCGCGTTGGTTGCGAGTAGCTATCATTTTGTGCAGGTACGAGGGACTTGTGCATGGCATCCTACTGGATTGATACCTTTGTTCTCAAAAACTGAGGGAAATACTTACGCTACTGTGCTGCATCATCCTCTCCTCTTCGGGGAAAACCAACGCAAGCTCAAGACGTAGCACGCGCCCCTCCTCCTCTTGAGCCTGCGGTGGTGGAGCCGGCCGCGAGGGGAAGGGGGAGGGGGCGAGGCCGGGGCAGAGGCGGCAGTGCTCGGGGAAGAGGAGGACGGGGCGGCGCGCCGGCTTCGCCCCTGCCAATGATGCCTTTCCCGACGGAGGGCCACGTTGAAGACCAGCCCTGCGAGTTCTTCATCAGGCTACGCCGGCCGCCACGTCGTCGCCTTCGTCTTCCCGCCCCGTTTGCTCAGGTGATGGAGCGTAACCCGCCCTAGACCCTCAGGTTGCACAAGAGGGGCTGTGGGAACGGGGGCATGCGGGTCGACGTCGACTTCCCGACTCCTCGGGTTATGTACCTCCGCTGTGGATGGAGGATGTTCGCTCGCATCCACAGCCTGACGGCGGGGCTTGTCCTCTACTTCAAATTAATGGAGGACGGCCTGCTCTCTGTCAAGGTCTTCGGAGATTTTGGAACTCGCCTGAAGTGCTGCGTGGAGAGCTCCTCCGACGGAGATTCCGACAATGGAAGCTCTTCCTCGAGTGAAATTGATGAGGAGGACAGCGGGGCAGATGACGGGGACAGCATCTGCACCTGGCCGCTCCTCCGGCAGAGGTTTGCCGGGGATGGGGCCAGCTCCTTGAACTTCTCGGGGCCGTCTCCTTGGGCGGCTGGCGTCGGGAGGCTGCGGAAGAGGAAGAGGGCAGACGGCAAGGCCGTCAACTCGGAGTACGCGGGCACCGACGCCTTCATCGCATATTGACGGTCCTGCCGCCTCGTCTTCCAGCTCCTTTCCCGGCACCGTCATCACTGGCCCACCCATGGGCGGCCACTAAGGTGTTCTCTTGGTGCTTTCTGCTGCTCGTAGCTCGCCTAGGCGCCCCCTTTGCCCTCTCGCCTCCTTGACCTGCCTCCTGAGGAGAGGGACAAGAAAGGGATTACGGGCATCTTATCTCTTTTTTAGTTTGTATAAGCCTGCGGGCCTTTGTTAAATTTAGAACTTGTAATCCCCTTGCTCATGTTTTTCATTTTGTACGAACTGTACCTGTATGCACTACAAAAAAAGACACATCCGTGACATTTTGGGCCGAACGAAATATTTTTCTGTCATACATATGACACTTCTATGACGATAATTGTGACAAAACCGGTATCATCATAGATGTGGTGGGCTCCTACTTCTATGACAAAAATCATGAGAAAATGGGCTTTTCGTCCAGGCGGGCCGGAGACGCAGCTGCATGACATTCTTTGGGCCGTCCATGACGGAAAAACCGTGGTAGAAGCGAGGGGAGGAAAATTTTGGGAGTTGCTGCCACGGTGGGAGGTCGGGGCGAAGCGATGCGCGCTTTCTCTCGACGACGCTGCAGCGTGTGTAGGCGTTGGCTCTAATCAACCCGAGCAAGGCGTTGGGCTCTAATCGAACCCGGCGATTGACACTGCGAGCTACGCGTTCATCGAACCCGAGCGATCGATCGATGGCTATTCGCTGAACCCGATGGAGCGATTCTGCGCTCTGCTGCTAATCAAGCCGATCGATTGGATGAACAAAGTGGCGTTGCGGGGTGTGGATGAGCAAAGTGAGCGGTGGCGTTGCCTCGGATGAACAGGACCCGTGGTGTGGAGGGTGGATGAGCAGATGAGCGGTGGAGGGGTGGCTGTGGAGGGATGGTTGAACATGACCCCGTGGTGTGGAGGGCTAGATGAGCAGTGAGACGGTGGAGGGGTGCCCGTGGAGGGTGGTTGAACGATGAGCGGTGGAGAAGCGCGGTGGAGGCTGGATGAACAGGAGCCCGTGGAGGCTAGGGGAGGTCGACGGTGGAGATGAACAGTATCCCGTGGAGTCCCGTTTTGCGGTACGCCACACCCCTCCCGATGAACAGGACCCCCGTTTCGACCGTAGCGCTCCAACACAAGTCCGTTTCATACGTTTTGCGGTACGCCACACCCCTCCCAATCAACAGGACCCTCGTTTCGACCGTAGGAGGTCCGTTTCCTCCGTTTTGCGGTACGCCACACCCCTCCCAATCAACAGGACCCCCGTTTCGACCGTAGGAGGTCCGTTTCCTCCGTTTTGCGGTACGCCACACCGCTCCCGATCAACAGGACCCCCGTTTCGAACGTGGCCGGTCGAACACAAGGCCATTTCCTCCGCCAGCGATACGCCAGCCTCGCTTCCATCGCTGCTTCGCCCAAGCCCTCCCGATGAACACGACCACGCATTCTGTTCCGACCCAGCCGGTTGGCTCCCCATGAACACGACAACGATGTTGTTTCTCCGCTCGACCCAGCCATGTGCGTGCGCGCGAGTAGGCGTTCGAGACCCTGCACAGTATGTATGCGTGCGTGGCCGTATTTTCTTTCTTGCACCCTCGGCGATGTGCGTGCGTGTACATGCTACGTGCGGCGCCTCTACTACGACACGCGGCGCCGCTACATCGACCGGTATGTATGCGTAACGTTCGCGACCAGAATGACAACACTACGTGCGCTTCGACCAGGTGGGTCCCGTACCGGGCACTTCCTTGCGTGCGAAGATGTAGCTGGTGGGTCCCAGCAGTCAGGGGAGCGAATCGTTTTTTTTGCCCGGACGCACTTCCTTGCGTGCGAAGATGTAGCTGGTGGGTCCCAGTATTCATTTTTTTGTGCGTAATAAGGAGGCACTTCCTTGCGTGCGAAGATATAGCTGGTGGGTCCGAGCTGTCAGCGGCGGTAACGTTTTTTCGCGAAATACAGAGGCCCTTTCGGTGGGTCCCTGATGTCAGGTGGAGGAATCATTATTTTGCGCGTAATAAGGAGGCATTTCCTTGTGTGCGGCCGTGGACCCAGCTGTCGGCCTCTCCACGTATAGTCCACTTCAGATGCATGTTGGTCGTTGACCACGTTGACCAGGCCACGCTGAGAGCACCAGGGCGGTGGACGACGGCGAGGCCTAGGAAGGGAACGACACAGAGGCAGGGAAGACTCAGCAGTTGTTTCCCACGCGGAGGGGAGTACGACTGAACGAGGGTTTACTGGTTCGTCTGCCGTCGCCGGAGAATAACAGTAGGTGTGGGTGAGTAGAGGGATGGCTAGGCCAGCGATGGGAGTACGATGGGGCAGTGAGGCCTGCTGTGGCAAGACAAGCTGGGCATGGGAGGAGGGAGCGAGCAGTCCCTTGGCGCTTGTTTGAGTGGTGGAGCGGGAAGAGCAGAGATTGAAGAAGACGACGGCCGTTGGATGGCCATCCAACAGTCATTGCTTATGCGTCAACCTTTTTTTAGGAAAGCCTCAAATCTGTGGAAAACAGCATACAACCCATCTGCCATTATTTCTAATAATTTACAGCCCATTTGCTAATTCTTAAGGTTCTTTTGGAGCCCATATTCTTTTGTTAGCATTACAGCCCATACTGTGGCTACGGTTAAAAAATTATCTGAAATTTTGCATATTTGGTGCGGTCGAACTGTTTTAATCCCAAACTTGACTCACATTCAAACTGATTTTAAAAATAAATGTATATCAATATAAAATCCAACAAATTCTCCACGCATAAAAATTAATGTAATTTAAAATCTCGAAATGAAAAAAAAGATATTTGAAACTAATTGCCGGTTTGATGTGTTTTAAAAATGTACATCCCATTTCTCATTACTGATGGGCCATTTTCTCGGCCAGCCGAATGAAAGCTCTCCTCGTCTTGAAAGATTTGCAGCCCAACAGGCCTGACAAAGCGACTTACTTGGCAAATAACAAAAAAACTGGGCTGTGGCCGTGGACCCGGCTATCAGCCTCTCCACGTACAGTACTCTTCCGATGGAAGTCGTTCCTTGACCACGTTGACCACGCCGCGCGAAGAGCACCACGACGGTGGACGACGGCGAGGCCTAGGAAGGGCACGACGCAGAGCCGGGAAAGACGCGGCAGTGGAAGCCCGCGCGGAGAGGAGTACGAGGGTTCACTGGTTCGGCTGCGGTGTGAGGCTGCCGTCGCCGCAGGGCCTGGCCATCGGTGGGAATAGTAGGGGGCCGTGAGGCCTCCACGGCAGCACAACCGGCCACGGGAGGCAGGAGCATGAGGCACGACCGGCGCTGGTTTGGGCGGCTGGAGCAAGAAGACCAGAGGTTGAAGAAGCACTACGGCCGTTGGATGGACATCATACGATCACTGGAGCTAGAATCGTTCATATTGACTAAGTTGACAAAGCCCTTCGTCCCCGTCAACTTAGTAGGCCCACAAGTCAGCCTCCCACCAAGGTGGGTCCCAGCTAGCAGGGGGAGTATTCATTTTTTGTGCGTAATAAGGAGGCACTTCCGGCGGGTCCGAGCCGACGGTGGGGGGCGTTTTTTGCGAAATACGGTGGCCTGTCAGGTGGGTCCCAGCAGTCAGGGGGCAAACGCTTTTTTCGCAAAATACGGTGGCCCGTCCAGTGGATCCCTGCTGTCAGTTGGAGGAATCATTATTTTCCGCGTAATAAGGAGGCACTTACTTGCTGCAGCCGTGGACCCAGCTTAGACTCTCCACGTACAGTATACTTCCGATGGAAGTCGTTCCTTGACCACGTTGACCTCGCCGCGTTCCGTTGCATGCATGCGTCCATGGGTGTTGTGCGTCCCCACTGTCAGCCTCTCACGTACAGTCATCTTCCGATGACTCTCGGTTGTTGACCATGTTGACCACTCCGTTCCAAGCGCACCTAGAGTGGAACGACCCGGAGATGGGGAAGATGGGGCAGTGGAGTCGCAGATGGAGAGGAGTGGGAAACTTCACTGGTTGGTCTTGGCAAAGACAGCCATGTGCACGGGAGACAGGAGCAAGAACAGAGGTTGAAGAAGGAGCATGGCTGTTGGATTAACATCCAACGGTCCAGTTGCTAGAATCATTCGTTGATTAAGTTGACAAAGCCGTGCGTACACGTCCGCTTAGCAGGCCCACAAGTCAGTCACCAAATCTGACGGGTCCCAGCTGTCAACGGGATGAATAATTTTTTTCGCAAAACAAGGAGACACTTCCTTCCGTGCGAAGATACAGCCGGTGGGTCCCAGCTGACAGGTGGAGGAAACATTTTTTTTCAGCTTAATAAGGAGGAACTTTCCTTGCGTGCGACCATGGACCTCGTGGGTCCTAGCCTGTAACATCCCAAATTTTCAATTTGGAATGTTATACATTAGGACATCATGCATATCATATTTTTCTCGCATTTTCCGATCCTAGAAATTTCATGCAACTCAAGGACCCTCGGAGAGAGTTGGAAGTTTCATTATTTTCATATTTGGGATTTCTCAAATTTTGAAAATAGGATCAATTGGATTTATTTAAATTATCTTCATAAAGTTTTCCTATAAAAATATTTGGAGAGGGAATAATATGACTTTCCCAACAATTAGGAAAAATGAAGATTTTATAAATAAATCAAATTTGGTTTTGGAAGATTTGTTTTGCTTAGGCCAAAAATGAGCATTTTAAAAATTTATGCATGTTTGCTGTTTTAAAGTTCATTTTGTTGACTCATTTTAGGAGTCGGGAAAATTTGTTTTATTTAAATTGGAGTTCATTTGGTATTTTTTAATTCATTTGGTTTAAATTTTATTTAAAAAAATTCGCGCCCCCACAGGGACGAGGCCCGGCCTGGCCAGCCAGCCCAGCCCCAGCCCAGCGCCCCGCCCACCTCCTCTCCTCCTCTCGGCGTGCGCAAGACCGCCGCCGAGCGCAGTGCCCCGCCAAGACGCCTCCGAGTCCGCTCCGACCCGGACCCGCTGCCCCCCCTCCCAAGCCACCCGCGCCCTCTCCCCCTTTATAACCCGCCCGCCCCCCCTCTCCCTCACCTCGATCCGCCGCCGTCCGCCTTCACCGCGCCAAGCCGAGCCGCCGCCGCCCGAACGCCGCCGCGCCGTCCCTCGCCCGCGCTTGTAGCCCGCCGCCCTCCCGCCCCTCCCGACCCCGCGGACCACCCCGCCGCCCGAGCCCCGCCGGCGAGCCGGAGGTAGCCACCGTCGCCCCACTTCGATCCGGTTTTTAAAAAAAGACCGATCCGTTTTAGATGTTCGGTTTTTAAAACCCTAGATTGGTTTTATTTTTTCGGTTTTCTTATTTATGAACGTTCACGAACCGTTCGTTCCAATGAACGCGTTCGTTGGATTCGTTCTGATAACGAACGTCCGTTATTTAAACCGTTCGTCGTTTTCTTTTAATCGGATTTAACCCGTTATTTTTCGATTCGATTTGAGATCCGATTTTCAAAACTGTTTTATTTCTCGCTCGTTTATCGGAATCAGGTGATTCAAGCGCCTTGAGTTTCGTAACGAAACCGCCGTTCCGACTAACCTACTTTCACAGAATTTTGCTACTGTGAAATTTTGACCTAATTTCAGATTGCTAAACCGAGTCGTTCTCTCTCGAGTTTCAACTTTGGAGTTTATTTTGATTCGATTCTTTTGCAACCAGGGTTCTTAAGTTGAACTTTCTGGTTAGATCTTTTATTCGAGATTTCCTGTGCATTAGATGAGTACTTATTGTATGCTTGTTGTTTGTCTGCGTTAGATCACCCGAGTGCGCCGCTTGTTACTCGAATCCCTAGGTCTCGGATCATCGCAAGGCAAGTAACACTTTGATCATATCTTTTCTACTACCCAGTTTTATTGCATTAGATCACACCCTCAAACACTTGCATGTTTAGGATCAAATTAAATTGTGGGATTGGGAAGTAGATTGAGGTAGTACCTATTACCTGTTTTACTTATGAAACCTTGGGAGTTACTTCTACGTTTGCTTGATCATGCCATGCTATGCTAGTAGACGTGGATTGGGTGAGTGAATATCCATGACAGATGTGAGATTGTTAATTAATGGTTTATCTAAGGTGGCAACCTAAACACACATCTGGGTGGATTGAGGCACTGGTTTCCATCAGACTTACTGTATTTCTTGGACCGCCACCGGGCTCTAAGGGATCATAAGATTATTCAAACTGGAAACTTCCGTGTGCAGCCACAAGCCAATTATGGGCTCTGGCGTAGTTGACTAAGTCGTGCGAACTCTTACGGGTAGGCTAGCTGATGTAGGGGATGTAGGTTGGTACGGTCTACCCACATGTAAGGTGCTAGCGCTTCTGAAAGACTATGTCTCGGTCATCCGTTTCTCAAACACCATGTAGTGCGAGAACCAAGCGGAGGCGATCGAGTCTTGTGGGGAAAAGTGCGCAAACCTCTGCAGAGTGTATAAACTAATCATGATTAGCCGTGTCCCCGGTTATGGACGTTTTGAGTATCCGGTACTTGATTATCATGTGAATCTCAACATGTTACTTCTAAATAAAAGTTATTGGGTTTTGATGAGTACTTTTTAATTGGGATTGAGGATGCTGTCAACCATTCTCAATGTTTAACAACCACCATGATAGTTAAATAAAATTATTCCTTTGATGTAGGGAAAAATCAGCTTTATGCAAATGTAATCAGAGAGCCTTACCACCAGCCATATATGCATGTAGTGTAGGCTTATTCATTCATTGATCTTATGTGTTACATTGCCAGCATATTCCATGTGACCCGTTTTGGGCTGCAACTTTTCACGTTGCAGACTTTTCGCAACGACGAGTAAGGTGTTAGGTCGTGGTTCTATACTCGGTGATGCCGTTGGAGTTGATGGACTCGCTTATCTTCCAAGCCTTCCGCTGTTATTATTAGATGGCCTTAAGCCATATTATTGTAATAAGTTCCCTTGTGGACAACGATGTAATAAGTGTGTGATTGCTACTCGCAATAAATCCTTGAAATCTTGTGTGGTGTCGGCATTCTTGATCCAGGATGACACCGAGCACGAGATCGGATCCATTCGGGTCTGGTCGCTACATAGCCGTCAGGCTCTCCATGTACAGTCCTCTTCTGATGACTCGTTTGTTGACCACGCCGCACCGAACACAGCGAGGCGCTGGACGGCAGCGAGGCCCCGGACGGGAACGACTCGGAGATGGGAAAACGCGGCAGTGGAGTCGCAGATTGAGAGGAGGAGAAGGGTTATAACTGGTTCTGTTGCGGCGTGGGGCTGTAGTCTGTGGAGAATAATAGGAGGTGTCGAGGGGTGGAGGGATAGCCTGGCCGACGGCGTGGTAGCGCTTCGCAGCGATGCGTGCTAAGTAGAGCCGCTAGTCGCCGGAGGCCGGACCAGGCGGTCCCGGCGACGCTGGAGGAAGAAGACGAGAGATTGAAGGTGCATGACGGCCGTTGGATATAAATCCAATGGCTGTGGATGACACAATCATTTGTTGACCAACTTGACAACGCCCTGCGTAGGCTTCGACCTATTGGCCCACATGTCAGCCTGCAAAAATGTGGCATATATTTAGCCCATGTTTTCTAGAATGTACAGTCCATTTGCTGGGCTGGGTGAACAAATAATTTCACGTCAATCAGGCCCATTTATATTTTCCAAGAAATTCTAGCCCATTTGCACTTCCTTGAAATATACATATTAGGTGGGCTCGTTATATATATAATGTTATGTTAGAAGGAGCAATTAATATCAAAGAATAAACCGAGAGGCATATTATATATATATATATATATATATATATATATATATATATAAAATTAAAAAAATAGCGAGTTATTGCTCAAAATAAAAATGAGCGTGTTATTATTAAATTGGTCCTTAGAATCTTCGCAAGCTTTTGTACGCAATTACCAGGATTTTCCTTGCCTGTGAGTCAAAAACAACCAGGATTTTCCGTTAAACATTTACTTTTATAAGTTAATAACACGTGGGATGTTTTTATAATGTATATATAAGTCTCTATAAAATATACGATAATAGTAATAATATAAATATATATAATGTGGTTAGAAGGGAAAACATAAATTGGACACAACATTACTTTTATAAGAGACATGCGTTTTATACCCGACAGTAGGCATACTAACAAGTTCACACACAAATACAACAGAAAAGGTAAACATTCGTATCAAACTCAGGTTCACAGGACACGTTCATATTCATAGCCAACATTCACTATCAACAACTCAAAAGATTCATATATACACAAGCTCAACATATCTATGCATCCAAATGATTGATAGATCACACGACAATATATATACATAATTCACAAAAAGATTCATATATACACATGTTCAGTATGTTTATGCATCCAAATGATTGAGATCACAGCCAATATGATCCATGGACGAACTTTAATTACCTAGGGTACAGACTGGTAAATGGTGTTCAATCGGAGGTACTTCTTGCTAAAATTAGTTCTTGTACGAGTAAACTTTTGAGTACATAAGAGGCAGCACAGACAATCTGAACTTTGCTTGTAGGTTTATCCTCAAATAGTGGCCTCGTGCATAGGGAGGTTTGAGAAACTTGGCCACTACTTTCATCCAACTAGTTTACTGGCTCATCTTGGTCCTGTATCTCGCCAAAATTCTATATTGCAGACGAGAAAGGAGGCGGTTGAGAAAATGAACCACCCAAATTTTTTGTGCAATTCAACTGAAATGGAGCATCCTTGGCGTGCAGACTGATTAAGTGCCAGATGAATATACGCGTCAACCAACTTGTCTGGAATCTTTAGACTCCATGCCATATAGTTCGCTACCATATGTGCCAATAACCAAAAGGCAGAAGTTGGGACCAAAGACTGGACTCCGTTTTTCTGGGCTATGCACCAAGCAATACTTTTGGCGTTCACTCTCCTAATACTTGGAGTTTGACAATTGGTTGACGCTGGTTGATACTCGAATGAATATAGACACTTCTTGTCAACATCGTCCGTGATAGCCCTTTCGTAAAAGGGTCTGCCAGATTCTTAGCCGTCTGGATATAATCCAACGCTATTACTTCGGAGTTTCTTGATTTTCTGACAGATTTCAATCTTCTTATGTGCTTTGTGGATTTCATGTTGTCCTTTGAACGCTTAGCCTTGGCAATCACTATTTGATTGTCACAATTTATAAGGACAGTCGGCACTGGTTTATCAACCACCGGCAAAAATCCATCAAAAGCTCTCGAAGCCATTCTGCTTCGAGGCATGATGTGTCTAATGCTGTGAGTTCTGCTTCCATAGTCGATCTGGATGTCTGAGTGAACTTTGGAGTACATAGCAGCAACATAAGTACCTGTCCATCTGATCATTTTGTGTAGTTCTACTGAAATCACCTGATGTAATGATTTGCCTGGGAGTTCAGGCTCCAAATTACTCCTTTATGAAATCGGCAAACAGTAGCACAATACCAAATTACCAATACATATGACAGGCAGAATAATCAGGATAAAGACCAGTACCAACCTGTGTGAGGTAGCATATCAATTACTAATTCCTTTGACTGGAAGCCGAGATAAGCCAAGCGACTGACAGCGAAGGAAGAAAGCAAGCGGAGATTGGCGACTGACAGGAAAGGACGGAAGCTGTCGAGGCAATGAAGCACCCAAAGTTTTTGTGCAGTTCCAGCAAAATCGAGCATCCCTGTTGGCACATATATTGAGAGAGTGAGGTTACTGTGATAGTGGGACTAGTTGATGAAACATACACTAACAAATAGAAGCACCCTCATTATCTTAATGGGTAAAGTTAGCAACATAGTAGTCTTGCTTAAAGAGAGGTATTAGTTTATTTAATCAGTGCCAATTAGCTCAACTCAAAACTCAAAGCATTGCCATTTATCATAGGTTGCAAAACTTTAACGTGCAAATATAAAGGAGTTTCTCATGACAGTAGCACGATACAAATAGAGATGACAACAAACTAATATGGATGAAGGCCTTAGGCCCGTACCAACCTGAGAAAAAAAGCTTATTCATGTAGTCCCATAAGAGATGATAAAGCACTCACTGGAATCACACAATAGTATATATTTTTGTGCACTTCAAATGTATGGTTGAAATCACTCTTGTTTACCAGTGCTGGGATTATATCGGAAGATTATCAAGAACTTCCAGCAGAGTTAAAGCACTGGCTGGGATATAGTTCATTGTATTGTCTTGTGTAGTTCCACTAAAATGTATGATTGGCACAACATGATCTCTGTTTGCACAAGTAGGAACAAGGTGAAACCTTCATTAGCTTAGTGAGAAAGGATAGGAAGACATTAGCATATTACTCAAACAGTAGCATCAAATTCATGATGGACAATACGCAAAACATTGCCTCATTGAACCAATGGCAATAAATTGACATGCAAAACAATAGCACTATTATGTCATGACACTAATAGTATTCCCTCCCTGCTCCACCACATGATTCACCTCCATAGACAAACATACACACGTACATGATTCAGCATAGGGTCCTACTAAAGATTTGTTTAACTCCAATAGGAAAATTAGGCAGTAATAAATTAGTGGTACTTAAGTACTCCTAATTAATTAAATGAGACAACAGAAGTGGAAGGGCTCCCTAGAGGATCGTCTCACATGTAAAGTAGTCGTTGCCGGAGCCCTTGAATGGCCTCGACTGAGGCCTCTGGCTTCAGCAAGATCGCCTTGGCACTGTTTATTCTTCTTCCTCTTCATGCTCTGTTTCTCTTTCTCCTCACCAGTTGGTGAAACCAAGTACATGGTTGGCCTTCTAATTCAGAATTGGTTTTGTCAGTGAGGGAGTACAAGTGTACTAGTAAAAACAACATTATTTTCTCATGGCAGTCGGAAAATAGAGATGAACACATGCATTAAATATCATTCTTACCTATAGGAAGGTTATGGCGCCAATATGGATGATGAGGATTGGAACACAGATCTCCCTTTGTGCAGTTCCACCAAAATGAACCAACTGTTCCATTCTGACATTCCAGTTAAACAGCACAAAAGTCACTTCTTTTAAGAAGAGTTTTGTGCAGTGCACCAAAAGGTCACAACAGCAACCAGGTGAATTGGATATCCCTGTTTGCACAAAAAGGCACAGAGGAAATAGTTAGAGTCTCAAACAATTACAGGCAAAAACATTTGGCTAAACTTGTCATGGCTTATAACAGTGGCATGGCTTCATTTTTACCAGGGACATTAGATTAAGAACAACTGGGACAGTGGGTGCACCAGCAGTCCAGCACCATGTACATAAACAGGGGCATAAAGTGGTGATTCATAGTTTGTTGCCCCGAGAAACAAACATCCAAGAAACATATCTCGGCTGGTCCCATTTTTGTTCACCCTAGCCACCTACTCCTATGTGTGGATAGCAAATCTAGTCCAGGTCATACCACTGTGTACAGCGTTACCCCTATATTTCCCTTTTAACCAAGAGATCGGTTGGATGACCAGTCTGTACTACTTTCACCCCCTTTCCTTCCTGTTTGTACCAAGTCCGATGTACATACTAAATTCCCCCACCCCCACTTTATTTCTTGTTTGAACCAAGTACAATATTCGACTCCATGAAGTAGCTTTACCTCTAGCAATAGAAGAAAAAAATATGTGACGTTGGACCATCCGATCGAGAGGGGCTGAGAGGTAGAAAATGATGCACATGCAGCGACGTAGCAAGCTGGGGAAGTAGAGCTAAGGCGGTTTGAACGAAGATATACCAAGGTCGTCGGGATGTGGATAGGTGGGCGGCGGAGGCCGGATCCGCCCACAGCAACGCACGAAGGATCGGAGGACCTCCAGCGCGGCGCCGCCGAGATAATGGTGCGGCGGTGGGTCTCCTCCTCATTGTCGACGACGGTTTAAACGCTTCCTCCTCCCTTCACCGGCGGAGGGGATACGTCTGGATTTGTAACCAGCGGTGAGGATAGAAAGCCAGTGTTTTTAAGGGAGAAAGACAGTGTTACTACCCCTATCTTGTTTATATCTGGAGAGGATGAGAGTGTGTGAATAGAGCAGCCCTAGCAAGCAAGCGCGGAGGCTCCGGCCTATATATAAGTAGTGGGGTAGTTTTCCTTTTTCACTCCATCAAAACAATCGTTTAAAATTGTGTACTACTACATGCCAGGTCACGGTTTTTTTAGTTGTTGATTGTTTTTTGAGATAGCTACCCGCTTGTTCCAAGTGGTGTTACGGTGTGCCAGGTCGCACTTTGTATCGTTCAAGTCTGGTACTACAAGTCCCTCCATTAAATGAACAACCACCCCCTCATAAAAATTGTGAACAAGCCCACGGCTAAAATTAGCGGAAACGTGGGTTGCCCCAACATGCATTATTATTTATATTTTCTACTCCCTCCGTTCCTAAATATAAGTCTTTTTTATTAGCCACACCTAAGACAAGAATTTTTTATTAGCAGTGAACCCCACATGTCATAGACACAAAAATTGTGGCAAGATTCCCTTAGGCAAGCCAAACTGTGTCTAACAATTTGAGCAACTCAGGTTAGGCAAGTGTGGCAAGTGTGGGAAAAATAATGTGGCAACATAAGACAAACATAGTCACAATCAAAACAGCCCCGTAATTTTTTGTGACATGCATGAAAATTTGGTTAGTTAAATTTATAGTCAAAATTTGGCAAGGTGCATCAAATCAACACATGCAAGTATCAAAAGGAAAGTCACGGCATGCATGCATGCGTTGTACTCCCTCCGTTTCCAAATATAAGTCTTATTAGAGATTGCAACAAGTGACTACATACAAAGCAGAATATGTCTACTCCTACATACGAAGTAGCCCATTTGAAATGTGTAAAAAGACTTTTATCGAGTGCAGTGCTTTGATGTGTCGCGTCAACTCGTACAAGACCGTGAAATTTGATTACTACGACGCCCTCTCCCTCGCGGACGAGCTCCGGTGCCTTAACTGCACCTGCCTTTGGCTGCATGTCAGGTGGGCGGAGAAGTAAGTAGAAGCTTTCGCTACACGCTATCTCTCCCGCACGAGGTGGATGGACATGCAGCAGTGGATTCGATACTGTAGAAGTAGGAGTAACATCATTGTTCGTCTTCTTGAAGAGGCGAAGAGCCAAGCGCAAACCGAACGTGGTAGTTGTGAATGCTCGCTGGTGCGGTTCCTTGGAGTACTAGCCAGGCTCTTGCATGAGACAAAATTGCTATTGTTTAACAATTAAACTCCATTATCCATTGGTTGATACTCATTCTGCATAGGTCCACGCGCTTAGCACCGTTTCCTCCTGGGGTCACCAATGTTTATTTGCTAATTAATAGCATTCCATGCAATGAACTAGCCATTGCACGTCATTAAAAGCATGCATACCTCTCATCTCTTATTGGTTGATACGTATGTCAAGAAACAAGAAACAAGGTAGAAATTCATGCACTGCGCCTAAGTGTTTTGGGACTATTTGGTTTTCATAAGATGACTTACACACCTAGACGGAGGGAGTAGTATAGACCTGTAAACCAGAAAGGAGTATTTGCCTTTCTAGAGATTTCAACAAGTGACTAGACTACACCGTGTGCAGTACCCCCTCCCTTCCAGTTTATAGGGCTCAAATCTCAAATCTCATGAACCAAGGCATTTTGCGATTGGAGGAATGTACTGTATCTCATACTTTACAAAACTACCCTAATTAAACTCATGCATTAATTACGTAGTTCTCTCGTTTTCCTCTCCGCCTTGGTCGCGGTGCACAATATTGAGCACTCCTATATGACTAGCCGCTCTATCTACATGTGGGACATTTCAAAGCATCCGGGCACGCGTGCCATCCACCAAATCATAGCGAGGTGCTACAATGAGACTCACTGTCACCCGGTGTGGCCGTCATGACCATCATATCACAAAACCCACACCTTTACCAGCGGTGGTAAGGTGGCCTCCAAGTTGGACTGGGACGAAGCAACCATCATTTCATTGGAACGCTCGCTCAAGCCCTTTCTTCCCTTTCTTGAAGAAAACCTCACCTGTGCTACTCACTTCGCCATTTTTCTTCTCTAGTGATGAAGGAAAGGTGGGCTAATCAGTTATGCTGCTATATTTTCATTCCAATAATCTTCTTTTTATGGCAATCGACCGATTCTCACATCCTATTCTTTTCCCGCTTTCATTGTGATTGTGGTTTCCTTTCGATTGCTTTTTCTTTGTCAGTTTATTGATGGATCCTCGAGCACTAGGCAAAGAGTTGCCGGCGGACAACCCACTGGAGACACCGATCTCTAGGAAGCGAGCACTGACCAACGAGTTGACCATGTTGACGGGCCAACCCATGGAGACGAAGAACTCCAAGAAACAAGCACTGGCCAAAGAGTTGAGGACGTTGGCGGACGAACTCCTCAAAGAAAGTTGGAAGAACAGCAAGGGCCCCACCGTGCCTACCCCAGGAACTCTGATTGCCACCTATGTGAGGCTCAAGACCGAGTTTGAGGAGATAGTCACTGTTGAGAAGCAGTATTCGGCCCCCATCGAGGACAAGGAGATGGCCCCCGGAGGGATGAGATCCCCTGGTGAGCTGCACAAGGTAAAAACTAATGGCTTATTACCATAGTTGTGGTTTTTGATTATTTGCAATGTGCTTGCTTTTTGATTATTTGCAATGTGCTTGCTAATATGTTAGGGTTGTGCAGGTGCCGGTGGTTGTCCTTGATGATTCCGATGTCGTGGCCCATCCTGTTGGCATCGCCCCGGAGATCGTGTCACAACCCTAGTTAGTGCATGCATTAGAGTGTTTGCATCATGTTTAAATTTCAGCTAAACTTGAAATGGGGATATTCAAACCCTAGCACCAAATGGAACTCAACTAGGTTCAATCCAAAATCTTTTTCAAAGAACCCAAAATGCCCTTTGAAAATGTTCATGGTTTCTGATAAAGGTGAAAACCTCTGCCAAAAATAATGAATATATTTCCAGGACATTCTGGATCTCTGAATTAACTCATATCCTATTTGAATTGGAGCATTTAAATCCTATAAATATTTTTAAATGCTCTAATAATTCTGAAACTAGTTTCGGGTTGTTGGAAATAATCCAAACACTGCCCACCATTATTTTCAGGATTTTACAAAATGGATTAGTATTTTTACTAATTCAAAACAGAATAAAAGAAATAGAAAACGGGAAATAAAAGAGAGAGAGAGAGAGAGACTTACCTGGACCTACCTTCTATGCAGCCCACCTGGCCGGCCCAGCTGGCAGCCCAGCCAACTGGCCCAGCCCACCACCGCCTCCTCCCCTGTCGTCTTCCTCCTTTGCCAGGAGGACGAGCGCGTGCCCGACGCGCGCGCACCGCCGTGCGCTACCTCCTGCTTGCCATCGAGGGCCTGGACGCCTCCACGATGCCACGCACCCCCCTCGACCCTCTGCACCTTTCTCCCTCCTCGCAGCTCTCTCCCCTCCCCTCTCTCAAACGCAACCGAGCGCTGCCGCCGCCATCACTCGCTGCCACCGCGCCCAGAGACACTGCCTCGCCTCGCCTTCATGCCCCCGAGCTTCGTATCCTCGCGCCGAAGCCCTTCGCCGAGCCACCCATCGTCGGACGCCCCCGAACGCCTTCACCGCCGTCTTCTTCAACCTCGGGTTGACCGAGATCGCCGTCACCCGTACGTCGCCGTCAGGCCGCCCCCGAGCTCGTCGTCTCCTTCATTCGAAACGCCGTGAGCCCCTGTTTCTTTTCCCCTCTCTCCCATGCTCTTTGCCTCGCCACAGCTGCCGCTTCACCGACGACCGAAACGCACCGCCGCCTGAGCCCCTCGCAGCCATGGCCACAGTCACCATAGCGCCCAACCGAGCACACCCACGTCCTCACTGTACCGCGTAGAAGCCGTAGGTGCCAACCCCGCATCGGCACAGCCGTTGTAGCCTCGAGCCCGAAGCTCGACCGAAGCCGCCCCGCCGAAGCTTCGTCGCCGGTGCCACTCCGCCACTCCCTGCAGCGCCACCACCACGGTTGGATGCGGACGAGCGTCCGCATCCCGTAGCTGTGCTCCGCGCGCCAAACCCGCAACGCATCGCCGCGTCTGGCCTCGCCGGCGGCTAAACGCCGGCGAGTTGACCTGTTGACTGAGTTGACCAGGTGGGCCCAGTTTTACCCTTGGGTCTATGACAGGTGGGGCCCGCCCTGCTAACTAACCCAGGATTAGCGCTAACTAAATTTAGTTAGTTTAACTAACTACTGACAGACGGGACCCACTGGTCAGTTTGACCTGGACCACACCGTTGATCGCTGACGTCACCGTGACGCAGTGCTGACGCATTAATTCAATTACTGGAATTATTCTTATACAGGAAATTCCAGAAAATAGTACAAACTTCTAAAAATCATATAAATTAATCTGTAATTCCAAATGAAATAATTTATATATGAAAAATGATCAGAAAAATCCAATCTATCCATCTGTACCACTTTCATGCATGTTAGAACAACTTATGGCTGCTGTTTAGGCCAAATCATACAAATGGCATTTAAACTCTCACATATGGAGTTTGAATTTGAACCTAGGGTTCAAACCAACTCCATTTAACATGTTGCTAGTTGCATTAGCTCAAAACACAGAATATTTCCATGTCATGATCATGCATCATATTGTTGCATTGCATTGATTGTGTTCTTCCTTGTTTGCCGGTATTTGTCCCGTCTCAGTAGACGAGGTTCCGATGATGAGTTCGATGACACCGATGAAGAGCTATAATATCTTCAGAAGTGCCAGGCAAGCAAAAACCCTTGTTCATTCCAATACAATCCCACTCTCTCGCTCTTGCTATCTTTTACTGCATTAGGACAACAATGACATATTTGTTACTTGCTGAGGTAGCTGAACCCTTTTCCTCTGCATGACCTGTCATTGCCACAGTAAATAGATGAAACCCACTAGCATGAGTAGGAGTTGTTTGAGCCCTGATGTGCCTACTCATACATGCTTGTTTGTCATGCCTGCTATGCTTAGAGTTGAGTCAGGTCCGATTCATCGGGATGAATCGGAGGTGTGTGAACATGTCCTCTTGTTGAGAGCTAAGTGTCCGAACACGATTTGGTAAAGGTTGCGGTGAGAGGCCATGTAGGAGTACATGGTGGGTTGTCTCATTGCAGCCGTCCTCGAGAACTGAGTTCGTGTTTGTGATCCATGAAACAGTTACTACCACACATTGGGCTCCGGGCACTCCAAGCTCTCTCGACTTATTAATCAACTTGATCTCTGTCCAGGAGTTGCAACTAGTTTCTGGTGTTTGTAGGATATGTGTTGGGGGCCGTGCGTAGCGCTGACCCTAGGGGTGGGCTATGTTGCGGTAGAGACACGAGGCACGGTGTACCGGGACGCCTGTTTGGTGCCTCGGGAACCCTGCTCTCATCGTTTGGGGCCGTGAGCGACACCCCGGCCGGATCTCCTCGCAGATGGAACCCGAATAGGCGATAAACCTGGACTAGAGACTTGTGTGGTTAGTCAGGTCGTGGCCGACTCCCTCGCCAGGCTTCCGCTTGAAGGTTGCCGAGATACACGACGTGTACATGGTGGTAAGTGGCGAGAGTGTGTGTGAAGAAGTACACCCCTGCAGGGTTGACATCATCTATTCGAATAGCCGTGTCCGCAGTAAAGGACTTCTGGGTTGCCTATAACAGTTCATAGACAAGTGAAAGTGGATACTCTAAAATGCGCAAGATAAGTGTGAATGCTATGGATGGCGCTCTTGTAGGGAAAGCGGATCCATAGTGGTGTATTGAAATGGTGAATATGTGGACTCGTGTGCGCCACCTCAAAAGAGTTACTTGCAGTCGTAGCTTAGGATAGCCACCGAGTCAAAGCTGGCTTGCTGCAGTGAAACTCCACCACCCCCTTTGTTGATACCGATGCATATGTAGTTAGTTCTGATGTAAGTCTTGCTGGGTACATTTTTACTCATGTTTGCCTATTTTATGTTTTTGCAGAGAGACTTCAGTCTCGCTAGTAGTTCCGCGTGGACTTCAACGTTTAGCTTGTTACCTCAGCTACGATCTTGTGCCTCGGCAGGATCTGGTAGATAGTCAGGCTTCTAAGCCTTTTTCATTTGTAGATGTCTGTACTCAGACATGTTAAGCTTCCGCTGGTGCTTTGACTTGTATGCTCTGAATGTTGGGTCATGAGACCCATGTTTGTAATATCTCGCTCCTCGGAGCCTATTGAATAAATACTTGAGTCGTAGAGTTATGTTGTGATGCCATGTTGTATTTACACATATCGAGCATATTGTGTGTATGATTGAAATGCTTGGTATGTGTGGGATCCGACAACCTAGTTGTTTATCCTTGGTAGCCTCTCTTATGGGGAAATGTAGTCTTGTGCTTCCATGAGCCATAGTAGTCCGCTACAGCCCGGTTCACCGGAGTCCTCGCTAGCCCAAAGACTACTGCTCGGAACACTTGACTGGCCGGCATGTGATTCACTTAGTTCTGTATCTGTCCCCTTCGGGAAATGTCACACGGTGACATCCGAGTCCTGCCTAGCCTGCTATAGCCCGGGTTCCCGGAGTCCTGTTAGCCCAGTGCTACAGCCCGGATTCACGCTGCTTGGCCGACATGCTCGATGTTGATTCATGTATGCTGTCCCCATGGGTTAGTGCCGCTTTGGGTTCACGACTAGCCATGTCGCCCGGTTCTCTCGTCATATGGATGCTAGCGACACTATCATATACGTGAGCCAAAAGGCTTAAACGGTCCCGGCCATGGTAAGGCGACACCCATGGGAATACCGTGCGTGAGGCCGCAAAGTGATATGAGGTGTTACCGGCTAGATCGATGTGACTTGGAATCGGGGTCCTGACGGATCGATTCCGATGCCGCTGTCCATCCTGTGGACATCGCCCGATCGATTCCGATGTCGCGGTCAGCCCTGTGGACATCGCCCGTAAATCGATTCCCATGTCGCTGTTCGTCTTTGTGGTCATTGCCGAGAGATCGATGACAAGAAATAGTTGGTCGCGCTAATCCTTCGTGATAGTTTGCATTGCCCTGTGTTTAATTACCGTAACGATGCGTGTTATCAAACCATCTTAGGGCTAGTGCACTCGCCTTGTGTGGGCGGATCTTGCTACTTTTGTTTGATAGTGAATCATGCGAACCCTCTCCGAGTTATGGAAATGATGTATCCTCACTAGCTTTTGATGTAATATATGGCATGCTTAGATGTAATTATGAACTGTTTATCATATCAGCAGGGCTTGTTTGATGATTCTTGGTGTTAGTAGGCTAGCTATCGTATGCGAAGCTATAGTACTTGCAAAACACTCACCGAAGAGAAACGTTGGGGCTGATGAGCTCGTGGTACGCTTGTACTTATCCCTCGTCGATTGACCAATAGCCCTAGCTCCTAAAATTGTAGGCTTAGCGATCGATCAGACAATAGTCGACATAAATTCATGCCTCATTTGGTTCATAGGGTAGGAAAATCGTAGCAAAAGTACAGAGAACATGCAACACAAAATCATAGCAGTGCAGAGACGCACTCTCCGCTCCAAAATAGATGACCTAGGCGGGCTAGTTTGGCCTAGTGGGTTTCAAAGTGATATGACGTGGTACAAAGTGTCGCCCGTCTTTGCGTGTGGTAGCAGTATTGCGGGTACAGTAAGTTTTCTTGAAGAAGCGGAATTCAACGAAGTCATGATGGTTCCTTCGTCCGAACAACTTACAGTGGGAAAGGTTGGGCTTGCGATACGACCGGGGTAGACCAAGATAATTTTGTGCATGGCAGAAGGACCAGGATGGTCGACATCCCACATGTCGGCGAATGAAAGTATTCTTTCCGATATAGAGGACGAGCAACGAGTATTCATTGTTTATTTTTGATGAAAGCTATTGTCTCCACTATTACTCCTTGACTTTGTCAATGCCTCTCTCTCCTCCACATAAGAGGGGACTACTTGCTATGCATGCAGCGGGCAGCTGGCGTCGTGAGGGGCCAGGGCGATGAGAGCGGGCTCCGGAAGCAGTCCCGACTCAAAGATGGCCCACCTCACATTATCACCAGATATTTCTTGAGTCCGTGGCGCTGGCGGGCGGGCGATCTCTTCTCCTCCCCGTTTCTCTCTTCTCACCGACGCTCACCGAGCGATTAGATTCGCTATCGACGGTTTATTCAATTACGGTCCCACATGTCACTTTGAAATTGCAAGACAACGTGTCCCCCGTGAGCGGCGTGCGAGCCGGATTGTCGGGTTATGACGCGTCACGAGTCGTAAGTGTGCCGCTTTTCCTTTAGAACTTGCGGCGTAACATTTTCGCAGGATCGATCGATAGAAATCTAGAACAAAATGACGAGGGCGGTGCTTTCCCGCCGTTAGGCGGCTAGTTCGAGTGATATGACGTACTGATGCCGTCCACTTGCTCCATTTTATGTAAGCAAGAGTTTACACTCTTACGCGGGAGGAGTGCGAAACACCGCGGATCTGATTTTGATCAAGGGATAATTGTTCCCTGCCAAATAAAGGAGGATTGTTAGCGATTATAGCATGATAGTTAGGGCATCTCCAACGCTGGCCCACAAATTTACACCGGCATCTGTCCGAGGACACTGATGGATGCCATCTGATGTTGCCCGCATACCTTTCGACAACTATATGAACTAACCGGACGAAATTCGTGCAAACAAAGCAAATTTCAAATTGACCGGATGAAATTCATTACATTTCGAGAACTTTTCCTATAAACTGGATGAAATTCACTACATATTTCGCACAAACCGTACTAAAACCTACTGTAAACCTAATCTAAACGATCGCCGGGCCCCGACCACCATGTGCGGCCATGAACCCGAGAAAGCAGGCCATTGCCTTTGCCTCCTCCTTATCCGCCTCGATAACCTCCTCCTGAAGGAAATATGCCCTAGAGGCAATAATAAAGTTATTATTTATTTCCTTATACCATGATAAATGTTTATTATTCATGCTAGAATTGTATTAACCGGAAACATAATACATGTGTGAATACATAGACAAACAGATAGTCACTAGTATGCCTCTACAAGACTAGCTCATTAATCGAAGATGGTTATGTTTCCTAACCATAGACATGTGTTGTCATTTGATTAATGGGATCACATCATTAGGAGAATGATGTGATTGACATGACCCATTCCGTTAGCTTAGCACTTGATCGCTTAGTATGTTGCTAATGCTTTCTTCATGACTCATACATGTTCCTCGTAACTATGAGATTATGCAACTCCGTTTACGGAGGAACACTTTGGTACTACCAAACGTCACAACGTGAATCGGGTGATTATAAAGGAGTACTACAGGTGTCTCCAAAGGTACTTGTTGGGTTGGCGATTTCGAGATTAGGTTTTGTCACTCCGATTGTCTGAGAGGTATCTCTAGGCCTTCTCGGTAATACACATCACTTAAGCCTTGCAAGCATTACAACTAATGAGTTAGTTGTGAGATGATGTATTACGGAACGAGTAAAGAGACTTCTATCGTAACGAGATTGAACTAGGTATTGGATACCGACGATCGAATCTCGGGTAAGTAACATACCGATGACAAAGGGAACAACGATGTCGTTATGCGGTTTGACCGATAAAGATCTTCGAGAATATGTAGGAACCAATATGGGCATCCAGGTTCCGCTATTGGTTATTGACCGAGAATGGTTCTAGGTCATGTCTACATAGTTCTCGAACCCGTAGGGTCCGCACGCTTAACGCTTCGATGATGATTAATAATGAGTTTATAAGTTTTGATGCACCAAGGTTGTTCGAGTCCCGGATGTGATCACGGACATGACGAGGAGTCTCAAATGGTCGAGACATAAAGATTGATATATTGAAGCCTATGTTTGACTTCGAAGGGTTCCAATGAAAACTGGAAGTTCTGGAACACCGGGGTTACTGAACCCCGGGGGTATATGGGCCTTAATGGGCCACAAGGAGAAGAGGAAGGGCCGGCCAGGCAGGCCGCGCGCCCCCCTCCCCCCTCTAGTCCGAATAGGACAAGGAGAGGGGGCGGCGCCCCCTTCCCTCTTCCCCCTCCCCAATCCTACTCCAACTAGGGGGGGAGTCCTACTCCCGGTGGGAGTAGGACTCCTCCAGGCGCGCCTCCCTAGGGCCGGCCGCAGCCCCCTTTTCTCCTTTATATACGGGGCAAGGGGGCACCCCAGACACAAGTTGATCTACGGATCGCCTTAGCCGTGCGGTGCCCCTTCCACCATATTCCACTTCGGTCATATCGTCAGAGAGCTTAGGCGAAGCCTCGCACCGGAGAAGTCATATCGTCATGAGCTTAGGTGAAGCCCTGCGCCGGTGGAGCATCAACATCGTCACCACGCCGTCGGTTGATGGAACTCATCCCGACACTTTGCCGGATCGAGTCCGGGATCGCCATCGAGCTGAACGTGTGCGTAACTCGGAGGTGCCGTGACGCTCGGTGCTTGGATCGGTCGGATCGTGAAGACGCACGACTACATCAACCGCGTTGTTATAACGCTTCCGCTTTCGGTCTCACGAGGGTACGTGGACGGACACTCTCCCCTCTCGCTGCTATGCCATCACCATGGTCTTGCGTGTTCGTAGGAAATTTTTGAAATTACTACGCTCCCCAACAAGATGGCATCCGAGCCTGGTTTTATGCGTTGATGTCATGTGCACGAGTAGAACACAAGTGAGTTGTGGGCGATACAAGTCATACTGCCTACCAGCATGTCATACTTTGGTTCAGCGGTATTGTGAGATGAAGCGCCCGGACCGACATTACGCCAGACGCTTACGCGAGACTGGTTTCACCGCCCGAGCACTCGTTGCTTAAAGGTGACCGCGGGTGTCTGTCTCTCTCACTTTAGTTGAACCGAGTATGACTACGCCCGTCCTTGAGAAGGTTAAACGGAGTCTATTTGACAAACTATCGCTGTGGTTTTGATGCGTAGGTAAGAACGGTTCTTGCTCAGCCCGTAGCAGCCACGTAAAACTTGCAACAACAAAGTAGAGGACGCCTAACTTGTTTTTGCAGGCATGTTGTGATGTGATATGGTCAAGACGTGATGCTATATTTTATTGTATGAGATGATCATGTTTTGTAACCGAAGTTATCGCAATCGGCAGGAGCCATATGGTTGTCGCTTATTGTATGAAATGCAACGCCATGTAATTGCTTTACTTTATCACTAAGGAGTAGCGATAGTCGAGAAGCAATAGTTGGCGAGACGACAACGATGCTACGATGGAGATCAAGGTGTCGCTACGGTGACGATGGTGATCATGACGGTGCTTCGCGATGGAGATCACAAGCACAAGATGATGATGACCATATCATATCACTTATATTGATTACATGTGATGTTTATCCTTTATGCATCTTATCTTGCTTTGATTGACGGTAGCATTATAAGATGATCTCTCACTAAAATTATCAAGAAATGTTCTCCCGAGTATGCACCATTGCCAAAGTTCGTAGTACCCGCACACCACGTGATGATCGGTGTGATAAGTTCTACGTCCATCTACAACGGTGCAAAACAGTTGCACACGCGAATACTCAAAGTTAAACTTGACGAGCCTAGCATATAACAGATATGGCCTCGAACACGGAGACCGAAAGGTCGAGCGTGAATCATATAGTAGATATGATCAACATAGTGATGTTCACCATTGAAACTACTCCATCTCACGTGATGATCGGACATGGTTTAGTTGATTTGGATCACGTGATCACTTAGATGACTAGAGAGATGTCTGTCTAAGTGGGAGTTTTAATATGATTAAATAAACTTAAATTTATCATGAGCTTAGTACCGATAGTATTTTGCTTGTCTATGTTTATTGTAGATAGATGGCTCGTCTTTGTTGTTCCGTTGAATTTTAATGCGTTCCTTGAGAAAGCAAAGTTGAAAGATGATGGTAGCAATTACACGGACTGGGTCCGAATTTGAGGATTATCCTCATTGCTGCACGTAAAATTACGCCCTGGAAGCACCGCTGGGTGACAGGCCTGCTGCAGGAGCAGAGCCGAAGTTGTGAACGTCTCGCAAAGCAAAGCTGATGACTACTCAATAGTTCAAGTGTGCCATGCTTTACGGCTTAGAACCGGTCTTCAACGACGTTTTGAACGTCATGGAGCATATGAGATGTTCCAGAGTTGAAGTTAATATTTCAAGCAAATGCCCGGATTGAGAGATATGAAGTCTCCAATAAGTTCTATAGCTGCAAGATGGAGGAGAATAGTTCACAAGTGAGCACATACTCAAAATGTCCGGGTATAATAATCACTTAATTCAGCTGGGAGTTAATCTTCCGGATGATAGTGTCATTGATGTAATTCTCCAATCATCGCCACCAAGCTACAAGAGCTTCGTGATGAACTATAATATGCAAGGGATGACCAAAACAATTCTCGAGCTCTTCGCAATGCTAAAAGCAGCGGAGGTAGAAATCAAGAAAGAGCATCAAGTGTTGATGGTCAACAAGACCACTAGTTTCAAGAAAAGGGCAAAGGGAAGAAGAAGGAAACTTCAAAAGAACAGCAAGAAAGTTGCTGATCAAGAGAAGAAACCCAAGTCTGGACCTAAGCCTGAAATCGAGTGTTTTACCGCAAGCGATCGACACCGAAGCGGAACTGCCCCAAGTATTTGGCGGATAAGAAGGATGGCAAGGTGAACAAAGGTATATGTGATATACATGTTATTGATGTGTACCTTACTAGAGCTCGTAGTAGCACTGGTATTTGATACTGGTTCTGCTAATATTTGCAACTCAAACAGGACTACGGAATAGACGAGCATTGGCAAAGGATGAGGTGACGATGCGCTGGGAAATGGTTCCAAAGTCAATGTGATCGCGGTCGGCACGCTACCTCTACATCTACCTTGGGATTAGTTTTAGACCTAAATAATTGTTATTTGGTGCCAGCGTTGAGCATGAACATTATATCTGGATCTTGTTTAATGCGAGACGGTTATTCATTTAAATCAGAGAATAATGGTTGTTCTATTTATATGAGTAATATCTTTATGGTCATGCACCCTTGAAGAATGGTCTATTCTTGTTGAATCTCGACAGTAGTGATACACATATTCATAATGTTGAAGCCAAAAGATGCAGAGTTGATAATGATAGTGCAACTTATTTGTGGCAATCGCCGCTTAGGTCATATCGGTGTAAAATGCATGAAGAAACTCCATACCGATGGGCTTCGGAATCACTTGATTATGAATCACTTGGTACTTGCGAACCGTGCCTCATGGGCAAGATGACCAAAACGCCGTTCTCTCGAACTATGGAGCGAGCAACTGATTTGTTGGAAATCATACATACCGATGTTTGTGGTCCAATGAATGTTGAGGCACTTGGCGGGTATCGTTATTTTCTCACCTTCACAGATGATTTGAGCAGATATGGGTATATCTACTTAATGAAACACAAATCTGAAACATTTGAAAAGTTCAAAGAATTTCAGAGTGAAGTGGAAAATCATCGTAACAAGAAAATAAAGTTTCTACGATCTGATCGTGGAGGAGAATATTTGAGTTACGAGTTTGGTTTACATTTGAAACAATGTGGAATAGTTTCGCAACTCACGCCACCCGAACACCACAGAGAAATGGTGTGTCCGAACGTCGAATCGTACTTTACTAGATATGGTGCGATCTATGATGTCTATTTCAATTTACCGCTATCGCTTTTGGGTTATGCTTTAGAGACGGCCGCATTCACGTTAAATAGGACACCGTCAAAATCCGTTGAGACGACGCCTTATGAACTGTGGTTTGGCAAGAAACCAAAGTTGTCGTTTCTTAAAGTTTGGGGCTGCGATGCTTATGTAAAGAAACTTCAACCAGATAAGCTCGAACCCAAATCGAAAAATGTGTCTTCATAGGATACCCAAAGGAGATGTTGGGTACACCTTCTATCACAGATCCAAGGCAAGATTTTCGTTGCTAAATTCGGATCCTTTCTAGAGAAGGAGTTTCTCTCAAAGAAGTGAGTGGGAGGAAAGTAGAACTTGATGAGATAATCAGATCTGCTCCCTTGTTGGAAAGTAGTTCATCACAAGAAATGGTTCCGTGACAACTACACCAATTAGTGAGGAAACTAATGATGATGATCATGAAGCTTCAGATCAAGTTACTACTGAATCAGAGGTCAACCAGAGTAAAATACGCACCAGAGTGGTACGGTAATCTTATTCGAAGTCATGTTACTTGACCATGGCGAACCTACAAACTATGAAGAAGCGATGGTGAGCCCAGATTCGCAAAATGGCTGGAAGCCATGAAATCTGAGATGGGATCCATGTATGAGAACAAAGTATGGACTTTGGTTGACTTGCCCGATGATCGGCAAGCCATTGAAAATAAATGGATCTTTAAGAAGAAGACCGACGCTGATGGTAATATAACTGTCTACAAAGCTCGACTTGTTGCGTAAAGGTTTTCGACAAGTTCAAGGGGTTGACTACGATGAGACTTTCTCACCAGTAGCGATGCTTAAGTCTGTCCGAATCATGTTAGCAATTGCCGATTTTATGATTATGAAATTTGGCAAATGGATGTAAAACTGCATTCTTGAATGGATTTCTAGAAGAAGAGTTGTATATGATGCAACCAGAAGGTTTTGTCGATCCAAAGGGTACTAACAAAGTGTGCAAGCTCCAGCGATCTATTTATGGTCCGTGCAAGCCTCTCGGAGTTGGAATAAACGCTTTGATAGTGTGATCAAAGATATGGGTTTATACAGACTTTTGGAGAAGCCTCGTATTTACAAGAAAGTGAGTGGGAGCTCAGAGCATTTCTAATATTATATGTGGACGACATATTATTGATTGGAAATGATATAGAATTTCTGGATAGCATAAAAGGATACTTGAATAAAAGTTTTCAATGAAAGACCTCGTGAAGCTGCTTACATATTGGGCATCAAGATCTATAGAGATAGATCAAGACGCTTGATTGGACTTTCACAAAGCACATACCTTGATAAAGTTTTGAAAAGTTCAAAATGGATCAGCAAAGAAAGGTTTTTACCAGACATAAGGTGTAAGATTGAGTCGACTCAATGCCCGACCATAGCAGAAGATAGAGAGAAAATGAAAGATGTTCCTATGCTTCAGCCATAGGCTCTATCATGTATGCAATGCTGTGTACCTGACACGACGATGCTTAGCTGTAAGCTTGGCAGGAAGGTACCAAAGTAATCCAGAGTGGATCATCGACAGCGTCAAGAACATCCTGAAATACCGAAAAGGACTAAGGATATGTTTCTCAGATATGGAGGTGACAAAGAGCTAGTCGTAAATGGTTACGCCGATGCAAGCTTTGACACCGATCCGGACGATTCTAAATCGCAAACCGGATCGTATTTTTATTAAACGGTGGAGCTGTCGGTTGGTGCAGTTCTAAACAAAGCGCCGTGGACGGGATCTACATGTGAAGCGGAGTACATAGCTGCTTGAAGCAGCAAATGAAGGAGTCGGATGAAAGAGTTCATTTCCGATCTAGGTGTCATACCTAGTGCATCGGGACCGATGAAGATCTTCGTGACAATATCGTGCAATTGCCTTGGCAAAGGAATCCAGATTTCACAAGAGGACCAAGCATATCAAGAGACGCCTCAATTCCATTCGGGACCAAGTCCAAGTGGGAGACATAGAGATTTGCAAAATACATACGGATCTGAATGTTGCAGACCGCTGACTAAGCCTCTTCCACGAGCAAAACATGATCAGCACCAAGACTCCATGTGTGTTAGAATCATTACTATGTAATCTAGATTATTGACTCTAGTGCAAGTGGGAGACTCAAGGAAATATGCCCTAGAGGCAATAATAAAGTTATTATTTATTTCCTTATACCATGATAAATGTTTATTATTCATGCTAGAATTGTATTAACCGGAAACATAATACATGTGTGAATACATAGACAAACAGATAGTCACTAGTATGCCTCTACAAGACTAGCTCATTAATCAAGATGGTTATGTTTCCTAACCATAGACATGTGTTGTCATTTGATTAATGGGATCACATCATTAGGAGAATGATGTGATTGACATGACCCATTCCGTTAGCTTAGCACTTGATCGTTTAGTATGTTGCTAATGCTTTCTTCATGACTCATACATGTTCCTGTAACTATGAGATTATGCAACTCCCGTTTACCGGAGGAACACTTTGGGTACTACCAAACGTCACAACATAACTGGGTGATTATAAAGGAGTACTACAGGTGTCTCCAAAGGTACTTGTTGGGTTGGCGTATTTCGAGATTAGGTTTTGTCACTCCGATTGTCGGAGAGGTATCTCTAGGCCTTCTCGGTGATACACATCACTTAAGCCTTGCAAGCATTACAACTAATGAGTTAGTTGTGAGATGATGTATTACGGAACGAGTAAAGAGATTTACCGTAACGAGATTGAACTAGGTATTGGATACCGACGATCGAATCTCGGGTAAGTAACATACCGATGACAAAGGAACAACGATGTCGTTATGCGGTTTGACCGATAAAGATCTTCAGAGAATATGTAGGAACCAATATGGGCATCCAGGTTCCACTATTGGTTATTGACCGAGAATGGTTCTAGGTCATGTCTACATAGTTCTCGAACCCGTAGGGTCCGCACGCTTAACGCTTCGATGCGATGCTAATAATGAGTTTATAAGTTTTGATGCACCAAGGTTGTTCGAGTCCCGGATGTGATCACGGACATGACGAGGAGTCTCAAATGGTCGAGACATAAAGATTGATATATTGAAGCCTATGTTTGACTTCGAAGGGTTCCAATGAAAATCGGAAGTTATCGGAACACCGGGGTTACGGAACCCCGGGGTATATGGGCCTTAATGGGCCACAAGGAGAAGAGGAAGGGCCGGCCAGGGCAGGCAGGCGCCCCCCCCCTCTAGTCCGAATAGGACAAGGAGAGGGGGGCGGCCCTCTCTCTTCCCTCCCCAATCCTACTCCAACTAGGGGGGGAGTCCTACTCCCGGGGAGTAGGACTCCTCCAGCGCCTCCCTAGGGCCGGCCGCACCTTCCCCCCCTTTCTCCTTTATATATACGGGGCAAGGGGCACCCAGACACAAGTTGATCTACGGATCGTTCCTTAGCCGTGTGCGGTGCCCCTTCCACCATATTCCACTTCGTCATATCGTCAGAGAGCTTAGGCGAAGCCCGCGCCGGAGAAGTCATATCATCGCGGAGCTTAGGCGAAGCCCTGCGTCGGTGGAGCATCAACATCGTCACCACGCCGTCGTGCTGACGGAACTCATCCCCGACACTTTGCTATGCCATCACCATGGTCTTGCGTGTTCGTATGAAATTTTTTGAAATTACTACGTTCCCCAACACCTCCTCCGGAGCACAAGGTTATGAAGATTTCCGCCTCCACGTCGCCATCAACCGGCTAATCGGCCGCCAATTTTTATCCCACCAAGCTTGGCGTCAACTGAGTGGAGGAGCGGTGGCGACCTACCGTGTACTACTCTTCCTCGCTGCTGGATGTGCTGGCGCACGCGCGCCGGCTTCATGGTCGTGGCGGCGGAGAGCGGCCGGGGGGGAGCCAGCGATCTCCTTCGTTTGCTCCTGCGGCAGTACGTCGAAGAGAGCTTTGGAGCGCGCCCGGAGCAGAGCCGCCGATGTCCCTCATCTGCTCCTGCGATAGTACGCCCAAGAGAGCTTCGGAGCGCCAGGAGGCCATGGTTGAAGTGGTGCCGACAGAAGGAAGGGACCGAAGGAGAATATGTGTGGGTCTTTGGCTATGGCTGGGAGCTGGGGCTCAAGTTAATATAGTGGGTGAATGGCAATGAGCCGCGGCAGACGGATGGACAACTGGCGCCGGAGTAGGTTCGTCGGGCGTGAATGGGGACGTTGCAAAGGACTTAACTGCAGATGTGTTTGGGTTATCGACATGTGGGCGAACGGCGTTCGCCGCATGTCGCTGACACACCAATTGCACCTGCAGCTAAGTCCGTGAATGCGCATTGACATTCGGAGAGACAAAGTGACCGCTTTCAGCGGGAGCGCGCGCTAGCGATGGAAGGGGTTTCGGTGCGCAGTGGCACTAAGATCGGTCGCTCACGATAGTACATACTCCGTACCATACTACCATAGTACCCCCTCTAGCTTAGGCTGTTTTATAGATTGTCGTTGTGATGGACGATATACATGAGCAAGGCGGTCCGAGTATGACCGTTGGTGTTGAGCCAGGTGAATACATGCTCGGCGTTCGCGTAGGCCTCCATCGAACATCTAAACAGTAATGTCAGGCAACGCCGGGGTGCGCAGGTGATGGGCTCGTCGTTTGCGTTGCGCCATGAGTAGGACTTTGATTTAGAGGGCGATGTGCATGCATTAGCATGCTTTGACAGCGTGAGCATGAGTGTCTGACGCGAAGTATTTCATTTTCATTTGGCTGACGAGGGTGCGTTGCAGCGATGAGTCCGTGGTTTGATTCCCCACATACGCATAATTTTGGTTTTTACAGTATTTCTTTCTCCATTCACAGGTAGGCCCGCGTAGATAGATAAAGAACACGAGCTGATGAGGTGCATGCGGACTATTTGACTGGTCAACCATACAAATACGGAGCTATACGCTGAGCCAGTGACCGTATAATCACCATATCTCGTATACAATGATCAATGTGAGCTATCAAGACAAGTTCGATGACCGCCAATGCATTTTACTCGGTAATAAATGACTAGGATCGAAGGGGAATCCTAATTTGCTTCGTCTTCTGTCCTTGAGCTTTTGACAAACCAATGCACTATACGGTTGTTCGGCCACTCCACCCTAGAGCTCTCACCAAGCGTCGTTGATGCCACCGCGCCGCACACTAACCAGTAAGGCAGTGATGGCATCCCGCCGCGCCGAGTTCCTCGTCGCCCACGAACGCACACAAAATGGTAGGGAAGCGATGGCATCCCGCCGTGCCGAGTTCATCGCCGCTCACGACCTCACAACTATGTGGGAGGAATTTAAAGATGCCAAGGCCGAATGGGCGGTAGAGCAAGAGGCGGCCAAAGCCGCACAGAGGGAGCGGAAAAGTCAGAAAGCAATCAAGAAAAGAGAGGCCCGCCGCCGCAAGAAAGAAAAGGACGCACGCGCTGCTGCGGAAAGCTCGACGGAGATCCAAGCACGGTGGGGTGTCACCGACAAAGCCGGGAAGGAGAACGACGGCGTCTGGCCAGCATGTGAGAAGTAGTAGTACTAGTAGTTAGTGTGTGTGTCTGTGTCTGAGTACGAGCATGTACCAGTACTAGTACTAGTTACTACTATAGTTTTTAGCGCAAATTACCAGTACATTAGCCTAGACTAAATGGAAACATTCCTATCCTATGCATCAAATGTCATCTCTTTCTCTATAGGAATTGAGATGCATGTCATCTCACTTCCTATGATTTGATTTTCATATTCCTATCCTATGAACGAAAGGAGGCCTCTGTTGGAGTAAATACTGTAGCTAGCAGTACTGCTGGTACAGTAGTTTTCTTCAAGAAGCGGAATTCAACGAAGTCATGATGGTTCCTTCGTCCGAGCAACTTCAAAGTGGGAAGTGGGCCTGTGATTTGACGGCTCATTAGTCATTGTTACTGCGGGCGCCACGACCGGGTGACTCTCCTTGGAGTTCTGCGGCATGGCAAGTGGACCAGATGGTCGACGTCCCACATGTTGGCGAACGGAAGTATTCTTTCCGATATCAAGGAGCAAGGAAACCGTGTGGTATAGTATCACTGCTGATTGGTTCGCAAAAAAAAATAGTATCACTACCGATTTATAATTATTTTTTATTTCTAATGAATGCTAGCGTTTCAACTCTTACGACGAAGGGTGCCAAACACGACACGTGCTGGATGTCCCACACGCCGCCGAAAGAGTGGGACATGAACAGCATGGTAGAGCCCAGCGTAAAAAAACAGCGTGGTAGAGCGCTCCACTTCTTCCACTTGGTCGGAGACCACACGTAGTAGTACTTAGTGGTATGAACGATACAAAGTGCGACACTGAGAGAAAGACACGCCTAGTTGGAAGGTCTCGGGCATACACGTAAACAAATATAAAAGTTAATATGTGCCTCCAACTAATATAGTAGTAGTAGAGTACTTAGGCACGCATCCATAACATCACCGTGCATTGCACGCACAACATTTAGTGGTACTACGTAGTAAGAGACAAATGCCGCCAAGAGTTCCCTTCTCGACCTACTTTTGGGTGTTTGGTAGAGTGTATGGAGGGTGCATGAGTCCACACTAGTTTAGCACAAATACACTAGAAGCATGCATGAAGAGAGCATGCATGAAGAGGGGTGTTGAGTTGAGCATGCATGAAGGGGAACAACTATCTTTGAGACGAGAATGCAACCAAACACACCCTGTATGCCACGCATGTTCATACCATTTGTGCCTTTTACTTCACTTATCGCGCTACATTACTCAGGTTCAGACGCCCACCTCGGGTACATGTCCGTCTCATAGTTCCAGTCCCACGTGTTCTTCATATAGATGGAACGATCGTTGCATAACACGTGCACCTTGATGCTAGATGTCTCGCGTGTTGGAAAAAGGATGAACAAAGCTCATGTAAAAAAAATAGAGTGGAAGAACAATAGATTCCGGACGACCGAGAAAGAGCAAGGAACCTCGTGGTGGAGCGTCTGCACTCATAATATTTAATATTATTCAGCGATATAAAATTAACCAATCATCTCCACAGTGGACTGGAAGAGTACGAAACACGGCAGCCCAGTGTAGTTACATCATACTAGTACATGGCTAACCCACGCTATCACCATATTTCTTGGCTTCCGTGCGACACCTATCTCTAGTAATCCAGCAGCATGTATCGCTTCTCCTCCTCGTCTCTATCAAAGTGCGGCGGGCTGGCGTTTCGCCGCCTATTGAGGTCGGTTAACTATCACATGTTAGCGACATGCCAAGAGCATTCTAAAAAATTCCTTTCACGTTCCGTTTTCAAAAGAAAAAATCCTTTCACGCATTTAATTTGCTGTATGCTTTGAGCAACTTGCATGTCCTATACTGCTCCCTGTTTGATACTCTAACTTAGCTAGAGGTTAGACTAACTCATGACTAACCCTGAACTAACTGTAGCCAAAGAGGTGTTTGGGTGACAGGTTAGATTGACAATAAATGCACTTCATGGAGAGAGAAAAGTGATTTTTCAGTGGTCCCAATGAGAACTATCTCCGCTAGCACCTCTTGGGTGGGATAGTTTTTTTGGTGGGTTCGTGCAACTTGCTCCAATTTAAACCCTCATGCTTGGATACTTTAGGGCTATTTGAGCCCCAACTAGCTCAAACTAACTCTAACCCATGGATCCAAACAGGGCCTATGGCCGCCTCGACGTGGAGCGTCACAGTGCACCGGAAGCGGCGCTCTTCGGCCGTCGCGCCACTTCAAAGCCGGCGCCGGTGAGAGGTCGCCCGCCTGGCCGGGCATTAATGCGGCATCGACTCTCTAGGGCGACGCTGACCGTTTCACGCGGAAGCGCTACTGGAAGGGAGTATAGGTTTTGAACCGTTTTGTGTAGTAGTAATGGTAGTTTGCAAAACTACTCAATTATTGCACTCAGTTTCCTAAGAAATTGTGGTAAAAAACGTTACTCCACAGCCCGCTTCCCTTCTCCTTCCTGCCCGTGATTTACGTGGCCATGTTAACGTGGTTGTGTCAAAAAAATGTCACTTCATGCTCGTGATTTGCGTTATATAATTACAAGCAAGATTCTCGTGCATTGCACGGAACATCAATATGCATTCTTTTACAAAACACCTATTGTGATTGACCCATGCAGGAGTAATCCCATGTGTAAAAACTAATGATATCTCGAGAATTTTATCGGAAAACTGGTATCTCAAGAATGTCATCGAAAAAATGAAAGATGAGAGATAAGGCGAGGAGGAGTGGAGCGTGGTGGTGACTGGTGGTCGGAATGGGCGGAGGCATGGGGATGGACGGCGCCGGCAGGCGGCAGCGGCCACCATGCATGCTAGATTGTTCCAGAGACTTATTCCTTTTTAATTGCTGAGCAATGAGGTTGCGAGAGATAATGATGTGGAGAGAGGTGCGGGTATCTTTTGTAAAATTATCATAGTTTGCTTTCTATCCATTAGATATAGATCATACGGTCTGTATTACAAGATGGCAGGCACACCATCATCGCCAACTCGTTTTTTTATAAGGGTACAGATGATAAGTTTGCTGACTACTAAAGTAAAGTGGAATCTGTCCATGTTATGCAAGTAAATAAAGGTGATTGTTTATCATACGGGTAAGGTTGGATGAAGGGTGGTAGGAACAAATGCTCCGCCTAGAGCATGTGTGTGTGAGATGGAGTTTTAGTGTGTGTGTGTGGGGTGTGTGTGTGTGTGTGTGTGTGTGTGTGTGTGAGAGAGAGAGAGAGGAGAGAGAGAGATGGAGTCTTAGTTTGTGTGTGTGTGTGTGTGAGAGAGAGAGAGAGAGAGAGATGGAGTCTAAGTGTGTGGGGGGGAGGGGTGCGTGCGTGTGTGTGTGTGTTTGTGTGTGTGTGAGAGAGAGAGAGAGATGGAGTCTTAGTGTGTGTGGGGGTGGTGTGTGTGTGTGCGTGTGTGTGTGTGTGTGTGTGTGTGTGTGTGTGTGTGTGTGTGTGTGTGTGTCACGGGGTCCTCTGTGGCGGATGTAATTTAAGTGTGCATGGCTTCATCATAGAGAGGTGATGTGTATGGCAGAGGCCACCAATGATGGGGTGCGAGAGAGAAAATGCCCGTAGAGAGGGAAGAGAAGGTGTGTGCGCGTGAGAGGAGTCGACATCGAGAGAACGTGTTTGTTCGAGAGACACCGAGGAAGACTACTATATATCGATGGTGCATGTAGGCGGAATTAAACAAAGGGATGGTCTTATTGGTTTGGGGATATAGGGAAGAGTGAGAGGCGTGGGGGGTAGCTAGAAGGAGATTGTTAAGTGTGAGTGTGTGTTTTGCCCATCCAAAGCGGAAGTTATGTGCACAAAAGAGGAGAACGATTCGATGTGGCGTTAGGATTGAGGGTAATTAACTACGATGGAGACATAGAGACCTTGAACGTGCATGTGTGAGAGGTATACATGTATACGTGGGATGTGTGTGTGTGTGCAAGCATGATCGAGATAAAAGAAAGAAGACATAAGTCATAAGATCAACGACATGGGAGAGACGGATCGGTATGACAATATGCATGCATGTGAGAATGCAGGAAGAAGGCCCGACAATTGAGCATGTGTTTTTTCTTTAAGAGATAGTGGCGTGGGCTGGAGCATGCATCTATGGCGAGCAGAGGGGGTGAGGCGCAACGATTGTGCAAAAGAGATCAACCTATAAATGCATATGTATGGAGAGACATATATAGTGTGGGTGATAGGAAGCAAGACTCCGTGCGAGAAAGAAATGTTGACGGAGAAACTACAGATAGATACAGAGATGGAGATGCTAGCTAGAGGGACATCCGTTAGTTTGGGTGTTGGAGATGACCGTCGGTGGTTCAAAGGGTGAAGTTATATATGTGTGTGAGAGGGCACTTGACTGCATGTAGAGAGAAACATATGTAGTGTGCGTGATAGGAATCAAGAGTGAGAGCGAGAAAGAAGGTTGATGGAGAAACAGATAAATAGAAAGATAAAGATGCTAGCTAGTGTGCGTTAGAGATAGGAGTCGAGTGGATCAGAAGGCTGGGTTATGTGTGTGGGTGTGAGAGAGATAGAGAGAGGGTGCATGTGAGTCACATACAAACAAATATCAGAGAGAAATGAGATCCAGAGAGACGGAGTTTTGTGTCTGCGAGAGAGAAAGATATTTCACAATGAGAGTGATAGCTAGAGAGACATATGAGGGAACAAAAGATATCTCTAGGGAGAGGGTGTGTGTTTGAGCGACATACAAGAGAACAATGGAGAAATATGAGACCCAGGAGACAGAGTTTGTGTTTGTGTGTGAGAAAGAGATATTGAAGAGGAAGAGTCGAGGTTCTCATATCTAAGGAGCGAAAGACATCTCAGATGAGGGGTGTCGAGTGGCACACATGGGAATAGTTGAGAGAAATGAGACCCCGGAGACAAAGGTTTGTGTTTGTGTGAGAGAAAGAGATTCCACATGGAGAATCATAGCTAGAGACACATAGCAGGGAGCGAGATATACTTAGAGAGAGATAGAGTGATGAAGGTCGAGGGAGAGAGTACCATCAGTGTGTTACGAAGATAAAAGATCATTGTCGACATACAGGTAGCAGGAGAGATGCCTAAGAGATGATGAACGCGTATAGGTCCAGAGAGATAGTCCTATATAAGCATGAGTGATAGCTATATGAGACGAATATCTAGATTAAAGGGGATTCAAATATTTAAACTAGAGATCACGACATCGATAATATCATAACGCAAATTGGTGTATCAAACATGCATATTCATTTGAATTTGGGCACACGTGTAATGTTATATAGTTTATCAATATTGGTGATCCATAGATTCTTCAATTACAAACAATGCATGGTTTATATGAAATTAATGTCTAAACGAGATTAAACTATATGTTGCATGTGTGAAACACATTATACATGTTTGAGAAGTTAAAAAACCCCGCATGAAACATACATTAATTGGAGACAATTAGCGAGGAATGCATACATTGGATTTCAACATAAAGTGGTTTCAAATATTTGAAAATCCAAATTGATGGATACAACCTTATGAATCTGAGATCATGCCATTTGTAAACCATATTTATGTATAAATGGTGTTGTGCTTTTGAAAGTATATACAAAAAAATGATGTATATAGAATGTAATTCCAATTGAAAATGGATCCCTCAAAAAAATAGTAGAATACAAACGGGATTCGAATTGAGTTGGCACGGTAAACGGCACTCGCAAAATTTGAACGAAGCGGGAAAGTCGCAAGAATCGCCCAAACCAAAATCTGCGAGATGGAAATCACTACTGCCTATCCCTGCCATGCAAAGCCTATCTGCTGGATTTCTATAGGTTTCGATAGGGTAGGTTTGTAATTTCACCCAAACGTGACGTAACCGCCTCTCACCCGGATTCATACGGTGGGCGCCAAAACACAAGTGTGCCTCGGCCAAATCGACTCCTCCCGATTCATATTCATACACGGTGGGCGCAAAAACAAACTCTCGGCAAATATTCGTGTATGCGAGATTACCGCCCTATCCCCAACCGACTAATGTTGTTGTGATGTAGTAGAAATTTGAAACGGGGCTAAGTTTGTAAATTTCTCGCATTTGAGACAAGCGCGCCTGAATACATGGTTCCCCTTCCTCTCTACCTCCCTTTTCCCCATTAGTACTCCGTGGGCGCCAAAACACCCTCTCCACCCCACCTCCTCCGTCCCGCCGTCCGCCACCCCATCCACCGTCCTCCTCCACCATGCCGGAGCTGATACCCCGCCGCCGTCCATTACAAGAGATCGACCTCTCTCATCCACGCCTTGGACCGGGATCCTTGCATCCCGTCCTCTCGCTTCATCCTCGCCGTCGTCCACCTTGCCGGGCGCCGCCCTACGACCGTCTCGTCCACCGCGCCCCGCCGCCACCGTCTACCCTCCTAGATTTTCTTCCATGCTGCCAACAGCCATCGCTACCGCAGCACCGTCAAATTCTCAGCAGAGATCGTGACACGGCGCCGCACTGAGGCGGTACTTTTCAGATTCTGCTCAACTTATTTATCACAGCAAGAAAATAAATCGCCACTGCTTTACTCTGATTTCTTGTCCTAGTGGCAAAGTTGCCTTTGTCCGGTTTACACCTTCAGATCCGCCATGGCACGCTCAACACTATACTCCCAATGCTTATGGTTTTCCCCTTTTATATTCCGCACTAGTTAAATCACAGTAGACTAAATTTCAAAATTGGGTCAGTCAATTTTTCAGAGCTCGCCGGAGTTCGCCGGTGCGATCCAAGGGGCTCGGGTGGTTGTGGGGCCTCGCCGAACGAAGAAAACTCGACGGGGCTGGGGGGTGGGGAACACAGGCGGTGGGGGCCGGTGGTCCGGCCGGCGGGCCGTGCGGTGTTCTGTGTGGGAAGAATTAAGAGACGAGGAAGAAGAAGGGTTAGGAGACGTAGGATCTTCATCCAACCGCCTGAAATGGTCGAGAGACAGCTGGGAGTTGCATTCTTAATGCGCTCTGGTTCATCTTGTGTGGGCACTGCGCAACCAACATTTTATTATCCAAAATTTGCTTGCTCTTCTTTACCATGTTCGATAGTGCTGGCCTGTACGTGATCGATAGGCTTTCAATTACTAGCGGCAATACAACACCATATTTTCAAGCCAGTTCCACTTTCCCGATTTATATATCGTGGTTATGGTGTACCTCGTTATGTACACTATGATCTGCCTAGTTGTTGTGTGCTCTTGTTATCATGGTTTGGCAATAAACGGTGTACAATATATTATGAACCTATCATCTGCCAGCTATCCTTACTTCTGGAGCCTATTTTTTGTGTACTTGTGCCAGATTATATAAATGCACGCACGATATTACAGCACACATGAGCTCTCTCATCATAATCCAGTGATAGCACATAAGTGTTTACAGGGGCGCCCTATATTAGAATATCATCTGCATTACAAAGATAATCTCACAACTATTTATGTTTTCATGGTTCTCAGATATTATACGCAATTACAGTGAATATCAGAATCCGCGCATCAGAAGAATATTGTGGAACACTGCAATGACTTACAAAATTGGCACCAAGGCATTGAGTGCCATTCTGGAAGCAATGAAACTCGTACGCTCCCCACCTGTTGATTCTTGTTCAGAATATCATCCTAATGACTATTCTAACCTCGAGGAGTCAAAGGCAGATGGCCTGTCCTGTTCACCCATCAAGGTGCATGTTCTAATTTGGCAAGGTTTTATTGATTGTGCGTATCTTGCATATGTTGTCTTGCATTTCTTCTACTTTGTTGCACCACCATCTGCTTAGTTTACTCATCATATAACTCGAGATGCCATGCCCATCCATTATCAATACATATTCCATCTGTCGTCATACCATGCTTTTTCACTCAAATGTTGTTCTTGTGCATCAGACATCAAAAAGGAAGAGGGTGATTGCCGAATCTGAAGGAGCACCAGCAAAGTCCTTGAAAAACGTGGTGGTGCCGGAGAAATCAGACAGCGCCACAATTATATTGGTTGTACAACCAGTGACACAAAACATAGGACCGACTCCAGAAGACTGCACCCATACTTCACTGGCCACACCACTAGCCCCACCACACAGGACCTGCACTCCAGCAAAAGGTATACTGATTTCATTTGCCATAGCACCAGCCGTACCACGAAAAATCCCACTCCAGCAAAAAGTGCAGCAAGTCCACCGTCAAGACCTATCCCAACTGCAGAGACGGCCAATTCCTGCAGATTGGAACCCCATTCCATTTATTCCCAGTTTAAAAGACAATGCTTTCAATGTTGTTGGGGACTACGTGCATATATTCCCATCATGGGAAGATTATAGTGAAGACAAACACCATTTTCACATCTTCCCGTCCAACTTACGTAAGTGCTATTATTCATGGTTATTATTTTCCTGTTTTCTCGCTGATCGAACACATCAATGATTTACATTACATTGTTGTAACTAGGTGAGGGTCAATCTGGATAGTCATGACGAGCAAAGCTTGCTTGTGCTTTTCAAGGAAGCATTGCAGCGAGATCGGTGTTACCCGAGGAAATCACACTTTGATGGCAAGTCTATAAACGAATTTCGGTGAAGTCTCCTGTGCTAAATTTAGAAGACATTGAATGGAAAAACCTTGTTATGCAATGGTCTCGCTCCTGTGATGAGGTAACGTCTATGAAATCACATGACAATTTGAACTTCTACTTTTCCGCATGTGCCTTACGGATCTTTTTTGCAGGAAATCTGCTCAAGAAGAATTCGGTTTGAAAAGAATGACAGGATATCGCAAATATGCTGCCCGCTGCTTTGCTCTTGTTAGTACTGTTGTCCTCAGATCACTGCACTTGCATACATACCTGGTTCATTATGTGACAGCAGTATGCATGATAGCTTTCTTATCAATTGTTCGCCCAAATTATCGATCTGTATGAATGGTTACATTAGTGTAGAATATATCCAATGCCAATGAATTTTTTAGCTCTGCATTGTTCTTGTAAGTACATGTTGTCCTTTATCTGTACTTATATTGACAGTAGTTGTTCATGTACCATCACTCTGCAGCTTATTTTCCTTTGCCTCCATTTTCTACACATCGATCTATATTTACTCTTACCATAAGGTTGGTAATCAAGAAGTTTAGATGTGCATTGCTCTTGGCTGTGCCTTTTTCCCTGTATCGCTGCACATACATTTATAGCTACTTGGTTATGTAGCATCACTCTTCATCTTATCTTAAATATTCTCCATTTTTTTGTATATTATCACATCTATATTTACTTTTAACAAAATGTAGAATAAAGGGAATGCTTATGAAGAACATTCTGTGCTAAACTTCTTGAATTCCCCCATCAGCATGGACAAGGGCTTTATAGAGCCTGTCTTCACCAATAATGTAAGTTTGTCCTTCTCAAGCCTTCAAACTTTGTTGTGTATATTTGGTTAGGCATGACTGCAACAACTGTTTATTTTTGGTGTTTGCATCAAATTGCATGTTTAAAGTTTATTATGTAGTTCATAAACAAAAGTTTGTCCTTCTCAATTTAAGTTTTCAGTTGTACAACCAAGTTCCTTCTTCATACCATGTAAATTAAACTATACAGAGCAAGTGATCTTCTTTTGCACTGCATGTATGCTTCTGTTCTTCATCCGTAATCCAGTGGTGTGGTGAACCTACCCACTACAGCACAATGTCATATTCTGCAATGTCTTAACTATGAACAATGTCATATCACCCACAAAAAAAATTCTACTGCTCCCTCCATCCGAAAATACTTGTCATTGAAATGGATGTATCTAGATGTATTTTAGTTCTAGGCACATCCATATTGATGACAAGTAATTCCGGACGGAGGGAGTATTATTTAAACCATCTCTTTATTTGCCAATTTGAAATGGGATAAATTGACATCACACTAACCATTGA
The DNA here is from genome assembly GCA_021605205.1 of Aegilops longissima. Lineage (NCBI taxonomy): Eukaryota > Viridiplantae > Streptophyta > Magnoliopsida > Poales > Poaceae > Aegilops > Aegilops longissima. The sequence goes on from CM038682.1 coordinate 704,879,409, forward strand.
TACTTATGAGTTCTTGATCTGTAATCCAGTGGTGTCGTGAAGCTGCCAACTCCTTCACAATGTCATTTCCTGCCATGTCTTGACCTGAACAATACCATATTGTGTTAATGCAATTTTAAACTGTGTCACTTTATTCACAAGAAGAAATGTGATGAATTGTCAAGACTGATACTTTTATGTGCAAAACCTGTCATATGTCTCGCTTGTTTATCTTTCAGAGTGAGGAAGATATAAGTGTTGAACAAGCGCATCTCATCATCTTGCTCAGCTTTGCTTGCTGCAGCTCCCAAAGAGGGCTAACCTTTCTTGAACTCTATTGAAGTCTTTGTCGGTTTTGTATATTATTTTGTCGGCGTGTTTATTTGCAATTGGTGGCGATCTTTGATGCCCAGTGTATGTAATCTGTTGTCTTCTTGTGCTTTATTATCATAGTGGCGAACTTTGATGCCCAGTAGATGTAATATGCCATAATTTCTTTATTGTATAGTCTAGGTTTTTTCTTATTCACGATGCTGCAGTTATTTTACTGTATATATATCCTGTCTTCGCAGTAAACCGGCCAAACCGTAAAATTACGGTACATAATCAGGCCGTCATGCAATCACGATGTATGATCCGCATCATGGGCCCCATCAAACTGGCCCACTAGTATATTCGGGCCTTTAATAGGCCGAGTAACTCCCGGCCCTCTTTTCGCAAGAAAACTCAATGGGCTTTTAGGAGGCTGAGAAGTAGGTTGGACTCAAACGCGTGCGAATAGCTCACGGGCGGCAGCAGTTCGAAATGGACCCCGCCCATGATTGTGCGAATCAATTCACGGGCTTTAACAGACAAAGTTGTCTCGGTCCTTGTTTGGCCCAATCGGATATCATTGCGAGCAAGGCGGATGCAAACCGGCCGTAGTTAGGCCCAACTATATGACGGGCTTTTAACAGGCGAAATTAATATAGGGCGAAATGTTAAATGGGCCCTTAACAGGCGAAACTAATATCGGGTCGAATTACTAAATGGGCCTTTAGCAAGTGGGCCCAAAAGCATAGCCCAAATCAACGGGCGAATCGATATGGGCCATAATTGAGCCCAAAGCCTCTTAAAGGGTCGGACTGATCTGGGCCGTGATTTGGCCTGAAAGTGGGAGGCTTTTAACGGTCGGATCTTATATGGGCCATTATTAGGCCGAACGTGGCAGGCCATTAATGGACCGGATCAAATATGGGCCGGCATTTGGCCCAAAACATGGCAGCCAGTTAATGGGCCGGCCTACTAGGGTCCTCAAAATCTTGTGGGCCTACAGCTGGACCGGCCTATTAATGTCGGTGAAATCTCGTGGGCCTTTAGCTAGGTCGGCCCATTATGATCCGCAAGAATTTTGTGGGACTTTACCTGGGCCGGCCCATTATGGCACACAAAAATGTTGTGGGCCTTAACTAGGCCGGCCTAATATGGCCCGCGAAATCTTGTGGGCCTTTAGCTGGGCCATCCCATTATAGTCCGCAAAATCTCGTGGCCCTTTAAGCTGGCCGCCCATTATGGTCCGCAAAATCTTGTGGGTTTTAGTTGGGCCGCCCATTTAAACTTGATGGGCCGTGCCATGTGTCGACGTATCATAGGCGCCTATACATCCAATGAGTGGATGAGATCTGTCCCAACGATGAGCCGACATGTGTTTCCTCCACCAATGATGATTTTACACGTGGAAATTTCCCATTGGTCGGGCTGTTAACGGGTTATCGGATCCAAAATCCGACCCGATAGCTTAACGGCGTTCGTTACGGTGGATGCCACGTGTCGGTCACCCTTGACGAAAGCACTTCGTGACGTGCGATTTATCGTCATGGAAGTGGACACTTCCGTGATGATAATTTTGGTAATTTCATGGAACACTTCTACGACAAAGACGGTATGACTATCTTGATTTCGTCATAAATTTGTCATGGATGTACATGCATGACAAAAAACGCGACCTACTGTGACAAACACGTATCATCATGGAAGTGTATTTTTTTGTAGTGATGGGATGTTTTTAATGAAAAAGGGATGCTTGCCGGGTTTTTCGTTCGTGTGTAAATCCCACGACAAGGAGCGAATCCTTGTTATTGTTTAAGATAAACGCCGCCGCCCGGTAACAGGCCTTGCCGTCCCCCCACTCCACTCGACCGTTCTCACGCTCTTGGCGGAGGCAGGGATGAAATGGGCTTTAGGCTCCTCGTTCTACCTCCTTGCCACCGTGGCTACAACCAAATCTGGACCCAGGAAATAATCCTTAGGTATAGGAAAAAAGGGGAGCACGGCAGCCTAGAGATAAAAACGAGGTTTCACATGCCCCATTCCTGTTCCGAAATGCATGACAGAGGATAAAAGACTTATCTGGATCTGCAGCCCCCCGGCAATCTCATCTTGCCGTGGTTGGATCCTTGTGCTTGCAGCCCGCGGCAACTCTGGTTTGCCGGGGTCGGGACGCTGGTCTGTTTTCTTTCTTCCAGTAGCTCAGCAGAAGTGCTCATGTGCCCTGCGAACCAAAATAGGACAGAAGAGAAACAGATAGACGCGCACTCGACCTCTAAGCTAGGGATTAGTCGCTGCTGAGCACTATCAACCCTAACCAAGGAAGAGACTCGACCTAGCATGCATGCTATAACTTAGGGCGCCAGCGCTTCATTTATTTATGCTCAAGGTCTGCGCCTGGCTTTGTACGAAGGGTTACATGCCTTGCCAGCAAAGCTTGTACAAAAGGTGGCTTGTCGGGAGGCCCGGCAAGCCGCGCCTTACGGGTAAAACTTGCGAAGATGCTCGATGTTCGAGAGTTGCTCATCGACAGCATCTTGATCTCAAGCGGATCTGCGCCGGGCACGGTGACTCAGATTACCCGATAAGTGCCTTCCCACTTCGGCGTCAACTTGTTGGAATTCTTGGCCGACTGAACGCGCCGAAGAACAAGGTCGCCTTCCTCAAAGCTTCGGGCATGAACCTTGCGGCTATGGTAGCGGCGCAAGGCTTGTTGGTAGCGTGCTGCTCTCACAGTCGCCCGAAGATGATCTTCCTCAAGGAGCGTCGCTTCATCTTGGCGCAACTACTCTTGCTCAAGCTCATCATAAGCGAGCACTCGAGGTGACCCGTATATGAGTTCCATGGGGAGAACTGCTTCTGCCCCGTATACCAGGGCAAAAGATGTCTGGCTGGTGGCTCAATTTGGCGTCGTCCTGATCGACCAAAGAACCGCCGGCAACTCATCAATCCAGCGCCTTCCACTCTTGTGCAGCTTGTCAAAGGTCTTCGTTCTCGGGCCTCGCAACACTTCAGCATTTGCCCTCTCCGCAGCGTTGTTCGTGGGTGTGCCACGGAAGCAAAACAGCACCTTGCTACCGAGGTCTTGAATGTCTGCATGAAGGTGTGGCTTGTGAACTGCGTGTCGTTGTCGATGATGACTCGCTTGTCACACCAAAACGGCAGACTAGTCCCTTGAAGAACTTGACGGCTGACTGAGCAGTCACCTTTCTCACTGCTTCCACCTCCGCCACTTTGTGAACTTGTCGATTGTAACGCATAAGTACTCAAAGCCCCGACAGCCATGAGGGAAAGGGCCCGAGATATCGAGCCCCTGACGAGAATTGCCAGAGAGAGGATTGTTTGAAGGGCTTGAGCTGGTTGATGAAGCTTCTTTGAATGGGCCGACACGCTTCACACTTGGTTACTAGTGCCGTCAAGATCTCGGAGGCGGTGGGCCAGAAGAAACCTTGCCGCAACGCCTTCCCGGTAAGGGCCCTCGACCCTATGTGGGAGCCACATATGCCTCCATGTATCTCCGCCAACAGCTTCAGTCCTTCCTCCCGGGGGATGCACTTCAATTTCACACCGTTTGACCTTCTCCTGTACAGGACATCATCGACGAACTGGTACATGGCGGACCGACGGGCTACTCTTTCCGCTTCTTCCTGCTCCTCAGGAAGCTCCCCTATTTGGAGGAATCGAATGGTATGTTGCGCCCATGCTGGAGCCTGGGGCTCGACAGCAAGGACCAAAGGCATCTCTTCCGCCATGGGAGCGGCTGTCTCTACGGCCAGGGGTTGACGCCCGGAGCCGATTGTTGTTAGGAAGGCCAGCGTCTGGGCAGACTTTGCCGGCGGCCCCAGGGGGCTCGGTAGGAAAGTACTTGTCGGGACCTGACTTCCTCTGCTTGTTCTGCCCCGTTGATGGCTCGACGGATGGTTGAGTTAACCGAAGCAAAAAGGTACCTGGTTCCACAGGTAGCTTGAATGCAGCGCGCTTTGACAGGTAATCGACGATGTCATTCTCCATTCGGGGGACGTGCTCCGCTTGGATACCGTCAAAGCGTTCCTCTAGCTTCCTCACCTCATCTACGTAGGCCTCCATTAATGGGCTCTGGTCATCCTTGTTGACCAGCCTAACAACAAGTTGCGAGTCACCCCTAACGATGAGCTTCTTAACCCCGAGGTCTGCCGCGATCCTGAGACCGGCGAGCAACCCTCGTACTCAGCAGTGTTGTTGGTGGACATCTCTCGGGGAAAGTGCATCTGGATCACGTACTTGAGGTGCTCCCCGGTAGGTGCGACGAGTAGCACACCGGCACCGGCGCCTTGCAGCGAGAAAGCCCCATCAAAGTACATGATCCAGTCGCGATCTTCCTCCTTGCCGGGGAGAGTGGTCTCCTGGATTTCTTCGTCAGGCGTTGAGGTCCATTCTGCAATGAACTCCGCCAAGACTCTGCTTTGAATTGTCGAGGTACTTTCAAACTTTAAACCTAAGCTTGACAATTCCAAGGCCCACTCCACAATCCTTCCAGTCGCATCCGGGTTATGCAGTATCCGTTGCAAAGGGAGGCGGGTGACGACAGCGATCTCGTGGGCTTGGAAGTAATGACGCAGCTTCCTCGAGGCCATAAGGAGGCCAAAGAGCAATTTCTGCACACCGGAGTACCTCGATCTAGCTCCCTGCAAGAGGGAGCTGCCTAAGTAAACCAGGTGTTGCATCATAATATTCTTTTGCAACACCTCACTTGACTGCGCGTGCACTGCCTCGGTGGTGTCAGACTCTGCCGGGGACCTCGCCTTGCCGGCACCAGGCCCTGCCAGGGGAATCTTGGGCTTGCCATCCGCTGGTTCTGCCGTCGTCACTGCCTCCTCGTTGACCTCCCTCTGTGCCACTAGCGCGGCACTGACCACTTGATTTGTCGCCGTCAGATACAGCAGCAGCGGCTCTTGTGGTTTAGGCGCAACCAGTATTGGCGTGGAGGAAAGGTATTTTTTTCAGATCCTGCAATGCCGCCTCGGCTTCTGGGGTCCATTCCATTGGGCCTGCCTTCATCAAGATTTTGAAGAAAGGAAGGGCGCGCTTGGCGGACTTGGAGATGAATCGGCTCATGGCGGCAACGCAGCCGGTCAGCCGACGCACATCCTTGATCCGCCTGGGCGCCTCAATCTGCTCAATAGCCTTGATCTTGTCGGGGTTTGCCTCGATCCCGCGTTGTGACACAAAGAACCTGAGAAGCTTGCCGGATGGAACGCCGAAGACACACTTCTCAGGGTTCAGCTTGAGGTTGATCTTGCGCAGGTTGGCAAATGTCTCTTCTAGATCTTGCACAAGAGTTGGCCCATCCTTGGTCTTGACCACTATGTCATCCATGTATGCCTCCATATTTCTATGGAGCTGAGGTTCAAAACCAATTTGGACTGCCCTTGCGAACGTTGAGCTAGCACTCTTCAACCCGAAAGGCATCCGTAAAAAGCAATACATACCACATGGGGTGATGAATGTTGTCTTCTCTTCATCCTCTCTTGTCATGAAGATCTGGTGGTAGCCTGAGTAGGCGTCGAGGAATGATAACAGATCACACCCGGTTGTGGATTCAACAATCTGGTCGATGCGCGGCAACGGGAAGGGGTCCTTAGGACAAGCCTTATTAATATCTGTGTAATCAATACACAGCCTCCACTTCCCATTCGCCTTGCGCACCACTACCGGATTGGCCAACCACATCGGGTGGGGCACTCCTCTCACCAACCCTGCCGCTTCCAACTTCCTGATCTCCTCTGTGATGAACTCCTGCCTCTCCAGAGCCTGCTTTCTGACCTTTTTCTTGACGGGCCGCGCATGGGGGCAGACAGCTAGGTGGTGCTCAATCACCTCCCTGGAAACACCGGGGATGTCGGATGCTTGCCACGCAAACATACCGACATTCGCCCGCAGGAAGGTGACGAGCGCACCTTCCTATTTTCTGTCGAGGGTGGAGCCTATGGTGGAGGCCCCTCCCGTGCCATCCTCCTTGATGGGCACCTCCTTGGTCTGCGGCGGCTCGGCTCTGGATCTCTTGCTCTTGTCGGTAGAGCTCTCTGGTGCATTCTCGATGGTAGCACAACACTCCGATGAGGTGCGCTTGCCGGAGTAGGTGCGAAAGGTCTTGCCGGGCTTCTTCTTCCCTCCCGGGCTTTCAGCGGCAGGAGCAGGTGCCTTGACGGCAGCTGCTACAACTGCTTCCCGGTAGAGTTGGTCGGCGTAGATTAGCACGTCCTTCTTGTCGGAGGGTACGGAGATGATGGTCAACGGCCCGGGCATCTTTAGCATGTTGTAGGCGTAGTGCGACGCCGCCATGAACTTGGCTAGTGCCGGGCGGCCGAGGATCCCGTTGTAGGGCAAGGGGATCTCAGCCACGTCGAAGACGATCCTCTCCGTCCTGTAGTTCAACTCTCCTCCAAATGTCACGGGCAGTGTGACCTTTCCCTTCGGCTGGCTCCTCCCCGGATTGAACCCTTGAAACGCGCCCGTTTCATCGAGGTCTTCATCAGGGATTTGCAACCTTTTGATCACGACAGGCGAGATCAGGTTCAGGCCGGCCCCGCCGTCAACCAACATCTTGTTCACCCTGAGGTTGCGTATTGTTGGTGAGACCAACAGTGGCAAACACCCGACCGCGGTAGTGCGGTCAGGGTGGTCCTCAACGTCAAAGATGAGGGGCGTGCTGGACCACTTAAGCGGCTTCTGAGCGTCGAACAACGTCCGCTGCTATAATCTCACACGCCCACTGCTTGAGCTGGCGGTGAGAGGTGTGCAGCGAGGCGCCGCCATCGACGCACATGGCCTCTGTAGCCTTCTGGAACCCTTGCTCACCAGACTCGTCGTCCTCGTCGTGATCATTGTCTTCTTGTTTCTTGTCACGGCCCCGGGCGGGCCTCTCTTGCTGGTTGTCTTTGCTGGGGCGGCTTCCTTGGCCACCACGCTTCTTGCCAGATCCCTCAGCACCGTCCTGGTCCTTCTCCTTGTCCCGCCTCTCGTACTCAGCCTTTTGCTTCTCAACAAGTAGCTCGACTTGTCGGCAGTTCTTGCAGTCGTGGCCCTTGGTGCGGTGGATCTTGCAGTATTGCTTGTCGGAGCTCCCTGGCTTGTCGGTAGCCGCCAAGGCCCGGCAGGCGGCGCACCCGGCAAGCACCTTGTTGCGACGCCGGCCCTTCTTCGTCGGGGTAGCGGCATCCTCATCGGTAGAGTCGGTTTCCGCGCTGGTGTAGGACCTTGAAGTATATCTAGAGGGGGGTGATTAGACTACTTGACCAATAAAAACTTAACCTTTTCCCAATTTTATAGTTTGGCAGATTTTAGCTATTTTAGGACAAGTCAAGCAATCATCACACAATTCAAGCAAGCATGCAAAGAGTATATTGGCAGCGGAAATTAAAGCATGCAACTTGCAAGAAAGTAAGGGGAAGGGTTTAGAGGATTCAAACGCAATTGGAGACACGAATGTTTTTGGCGTGGTTCCGATAGGTGGTGCTATCGCACCTCCACGTTGATGGAGACTTCAACCCACGAAGGGTAGCGGTTGCTTGTGAGTCCACGGAGGGCTCCACCCACGAAGGGTCCACGAAGTAGCAACCTTGTCTATCCCACCATGGCCGTCACCCACGAAGGACTTGCCTCACTAGCGGTAGATCTTCACGAAGTAGGCGATCTCCTTGCCCTTACAAACTCCTTGGTTCAACTCCACAATCTTGTCGGAGGCTCCCAAGTGACACCTAGCCAATCTAGGAGACACCACTCTCCAAGAAGTAACAAATGGTGTGTTGATGATGAACTCCTTGCTCTTGTGCTTCAAATGACAGTCTCCCCAACACTCAACTCTCTCACATAGGATTTGGATCTGGTAGAAAGAGGGATTGAGTGGAAAGCAACTTGGGGAAGGCTAGAGATCAAGATTCATATGGTAGGAATGGAATATCTTGGCCTCAACACATGAGTAGGTGGTTCTCTCTCAGAAATGGTAAGTTGGAAGTATAGGTTTAGTCTGATGGCTCTCTCCACGAATGAAGAGGAGGTGGAGGGTATATATAGCCTCCACACAAAATCCAACCGTTACACACAATTTACCAAACTCGGTGGGACCGAATCATCAAACTCGGTCGGACCGATTTAGTAAACCTAGTGACCGTTAGTGATTTTCGGTGGGACTGACATGCATCTCGGTGAGACTGATATGGTTAGGGTTAGGGCATAACGTAATCTCGGTGAGACCGATTACACAAACTCGGTGAGACCGATTTTGGTAATTAGCTAACCAGAGAGTTGGTCAGGTAAACTCGGTGGGACCGATTTGCTCTTTTCGGTGAGACCAAAATGTTACAAAAAGGAAACAGAGAGTTTACATTGCAATCTCGGTGGGACCGATCGCTCACTTCGATTAGACCGAAACGTTACGAAGGGAAACAGAGAGATTACAACCCCATCTCGGTGAGACCGAGATCCCTATCGGTAAGACCGATTTGCTTAGGGTTTGTGGCAGTGGCTATGACTTTTGGAATCGATGGCGCCGGATAGAAGGAATCGGTGTGACCGATTTTGGCTTTAGGTTTAGGTCATTTGTGGATGTGGGAAAGTAGTTGAGGGTTTCGGAGCATATCACTAAGCACATGAAGCAAAAGGCTCATTAAGCAACACCTCATCCCTTCTTGATAGTATTGGCTTTTCCTATAGCCTCAATGTGATCTTGGATCTCTAAAATGTAAAATGAAGAGTCTTGAGCTTTTGAGCTTGAGCCAATCCTTTGTCCTTAGTATTTTGAGGGATCCACTTTCATCATCCATGCCATGCCATTCATTGAGATTTCCTGAAATAATAGTCTTGGAATAGCATTAGCTCAATGAGCTATATGTTGTTATGAATTACCAAAACCACCTAGGGGTAGTTGCACTTTCAATCTCCCCCTCTTTGGTAATTGATGACAACATATAGATCAAAGCTTCGACAAAAGATAATAAGATTTAAATAACATCGTCGCTTTGAGAAGTATGTGATAAGCAAGAGCTCCCCCTAAATTTGTGCATAGTTATAGATTTGCTTTGGACTGCAAATGCACAATGAATTAGGCTCATGGGTTACTCTTCCATGTCACATACATCTTGGTGGAGCGCTCAAAATAATAAACAATGAATACATGCACTCATCACCAAGCAAAGTGAGTGATCACATAAGATAGATAAGATAATATCAAGCATGCATAAGTGTAGCTTATGATCAAACACATGATCATCAATGTCTCACAAGCATAGTATCTCAACCAAAAGCAAATAAAGTTGAAAAGCCACCAAATAAAGCAAGAGAGAACAAAAGCAACACTCTCTCTCTCGAAGCCTATGATCTATACATTTTTCTCCCCCTTTGGCAACAAGCTACCGAAAAGTTCATAGAAAATGCATAGTGCTAGATCGACTCTCAGGCTTGATCTTCAGGTGGTGGTGTAGAGATGGCTCCTTGGACGAAGACTTTAGTTGATGTAGATGGAGCTGGAGCTGATGTAGGTGCTAGAGCTGGTGGAACTGAGGCTGTAGCTGGTGCAGACAAAGTTGTTGTTGTGTCAGAAACTGGCACAGCTGATGACCTCTGGGCTCTAGGCACTCTGGCAAACACATTGGTTGTAGTCTTGCCCTTCCTCTCCTGCTTGTCATCTTGTAGTTGCTCCACTGCAGACTGAATCTCAGTTACTTTCACATCTAAGTTATAGAACTTTTGTTCTATGATTCTCTCCAAGCTCTCCTGATTTTGAGTGAGGGTGGCCAATCCCTTCTCAATCCTCAAGGTTGATGCTATTAAGTAACCAAGCTGCTCCTGCTTGTTCTTCAAGAAATATTCAGATGCCTCCTCTTGAGTTGGCATCTTGGCAGCCTTCTCCCTCTTTGCCTTCTCCTTCTTCTCCTGAGCTTGAACTGATTGTGGATCATCTTCATTCATGATAACCTCATTGTCCTGAAAGTCTGGATAAAGTGGAAAGTGTTCCTTATCCAACTGATATTTTCCTGTGCCCATCTTTGAGTTTATCAGTTCTTGAATCTGAGGTGCACATCCACAGCTCCTCTTCTGATCTGCTGCAGTCCTCTTGATAGTTTCATTGATCAGGCTCATGACTTTAAACTTCTGTGGCACATCAAACACATGCAACATGTTGATGGCATGCCCTCTGATCATGTTATGGTCACCATACTTGGGCAACAAAGTGTGCCTCAGAATCCAATTTATGGTTGGCAACCCTGACAGCAAAAAGTGAACTGATCCAAACTTGTGAGTTGCTAATGCCTTGTTTGGAATCTCCTTGTACATGTGAGCCATTGAATTGTGATCCTTTTTCTTCTTGGCATAGATGTCTAGGTCATCCTCATTCTCCTCTGGGGCATTTATCAGCTTTGCCCACTCCTCAACAGTTGACTGGTACCTTGTACCTTCAGACATCCAAACAATTTTTCCATCTGGGTAAAAATGTGTTGTGGAGTAAAACTGCATGATAAGCTCATCATTCCAATTTGTGAGCTTTTGCCCAACAAAATCTGCAACTCCACAACTCACAAAGCTGTCTTGCACTCCAGGATAGTGCTCTTCATTTTCCTTTATGTAGGTCCAGTCGACCCACCTCATATCACACACAATGGGCTTCTTGTCCAACAAGATTGTCTCATAGAAGTCCTGTTGTTCCTTTGTATGGAACCTGTAGTCAACAACAGTTCTTCTCCTTGAAGCATATGGATCTTCCATCCTCCATTTCCTCAGCCCTGAATCCTTCCTGATTCTCATGTTCTCAGCCACAGGATGGGCATCATTGTGGTCTGGTATATTGGGCTTGAGCTTCCTCAGAACTTGTCCTTCTTCATCTTCCTCATCAACCTCAGGCACTGGGGCCTTGTTCTTCTCAGTAGCTGGAATATTCCTAGTATTCCTCTTTGGTGCAAACTTGGCCTTGGGGGCAACTTTGGGTGCTTCCTTGGGCTTAGATGTGGCAGCCCCTGATCTAATAGCATCACCCATTAGCTTTGGTGCCTTTGGTGCTGGTGCAGCAGGATCTTCCTCTTCCATCATGAAAGGCTTCCCAATAACTTTGGCCATGGTCATCTTGACCCTTTCCTTCCTCTTCTTGCTCTCAGCAACTGGCTCTTTGGGATCAGGATTTTCAGGTAGTTGAGTTGATGTTCTGGCCTTAGACATTGGTTGTCTTCCTGCAGACCTTTTGATCTTCATGACCCTTTCCTTCTTGAGCACTACTTTCTTGGAAGTAGCCTCATCTTCCTCAGCCCTGTAATCTTCATCCTCTGGATCTGAATTTCTTTTCCTCCTTTGCCTAGTAGCAGCCTTAGGCAAGTTGCTAGGAGTACTTCTGCTCCCTTCATCTGAAGTTGAGGGACTAGTGCCCTCACTCAAGTCTATCTGCTCTCTCGACCTGTTCGGCTGTCACTCACGATCATACATCTTGCAAAAAGCTGATCTTGACCCGTGAAGAGTTTAGAGATGAGATAGAAAAGATGAGCATCACAAAATGCAGAGGTTTTTGCAAAAGAATGACTCAAAAGTTCAGTTTTAGTTTTCCACAGAAAGCATTTAGGATCCATCGATTTTCAAACTCGGTGATACCGAAGCAGTTTTGGAACCTAAACTGATGATCTCGGTTGGACCGAGTTTCAGTTCGGTGGCACCAAGACTGCTAGGGTTTCACTGAATCCTCAAATCGGTTGCACCGATTAGTAATTCTCGGTCGGACCGAGAGTCACTAGTGCAATGTGAAGAAATATGCCCTAAAGGCAATAATAAAGTTATTATTTATTTCCTTATATCATGATAAATGTTTATTATTCATGCTAGAATTGTATTAACCGGAAACATAATACATGTGTGAATACATAGACAAACAGAGTGTCACTAGTATGCCTCTACTTGACTAGCTCGTTAATCAAAGATGGTTATGTTTCCTAACCATGGACAAAGAGTTGTTATTTGATTAACGGGTTCACATCATTAGGTGAATGATCTGATTGACATGACCCATTCCATTAGCTTAGCACCCGATCATTTAGTATGTTGCTATTGCTTTCTTCATGACTTATACATGTTCCTATGACTATGAGATTATGCAACTCCCGTTTGCCGGAGGAACACTTTGTGTGCTACCAAACGTCACAACATAACTGGGTGATTATAAAGGTGCTCTAAGGTGTCTCCAAAGGTACATGTCGGGTTGGCGTATTTCGAGATTAGGATTTGTCACTCCAATTGTCGGAGAGGTATCTCTGGGCCCTCTCGGTAATACACATCACATAAGCCTTGCAAGCATTGCAACTAATGAGTTAGTTGTGAGATGATGTATTACGGAACGAGTAAAGAGACTTGCCGGTAACGAGATTGAACTAGGTATTGAGATACAGATGATCGAATCTCGGGCAAGTAACATACCGATGACAAAGGGAACAACGTATGTTGTTATGCGGTCTGACCGATAAAGATCTTCGTAGAATATGTAGGAGCCAATATGAGCATCCAGGTTCCGCTATTGGTTATTGATCGGAGATGTGTCTCGGTCATGTCTACATTGTTCTCGAACCGTAGGGTCCGCACGCTTAACGCTTCGATGACAGTTATATTATGAGTTTATGAGTTTTGATGTACCGAAGGAGTTCGAGTCCCGGATGAGATCGGGACATGACGAGGAGTCTTGAAATGGTCGAGACGTAAAGATTGATATATTAGACGACTATATTCGACATCGAAGGTTCCGAGTGATTCGGTATTTTCGAGTACCGGGAGTTACGGAATTCGTGATTGGGCCTTAATGGGCCATACGGGAAAGGAGAGAAAGGCCTCAAAAGGTGGCGCACCCTCCCCATTGGCTAGTGCGAATTGGACTAGGAGGGGGCGCCCTTCCTTCCTTCTCCTTTTCCTTCCCTTTCCTTCCCTTCTACTCCTACTACTTGGAAGGGCCTCTAGTTCTATTTAGGAAAGGGGAATCCTACTCCCTGGGAGTGGGACTCCCTAGGGCGCCATAGAGAGGGCTGGCCCTCCCCTCCTCCACTCCTTTATATATACGGGGCAGGGGCACCCCATGGACACACAAGTTGATCTTCGTGATCGTTCCTTAGCGTGCAGCGGTGCCCCTCCACCATATTCCACCTCGGTCATATTGTAGCGGTGCTTAGGCGAAGCCCTCACGACGGTAGAACATCAAGATCGTCACCACGCCGTCGTCGATTTAAACTCCTCCCCGACGCTTTGCTGGATCGGAGCCCGGGATCGCCATCGAGCTGAACGTGTGCCAAGAACTCGGAGGTGCCGAGTAACGGTGCTTGGATCGGTTGGATCGGGAAGACGACGACTACTTCCTCTATGTTGCGTCAACGCTTCGCTTCGGGTTCACGAGGGCACGTGAGACAACACTCTCCCCTCTCGTTGCTATGCATCACCCTGATCTTGCGTGTGCGTAGGAATTTTTTTGAAATTACTACGTTCCCCAACACAATGGCATATGCCAAATTGGTGAGACCGAGTTTTTCAACTCGGTGGGTCCGGGATGGTTTCGGCGGAAACCTAAACCTAAAAATTCGAATCACAACTAATCTATGAACTACTTTGGCTGGATAGATGAGTTGCAATCGTGGCAAGATTCAATATGAAAACAATGTGCTAGGAATCAGACGTGGATAGCACAAAGATCAAGTCCATACCCTAACTTGGCGGTGGACTTGCTACGGCGGCAACGGCGGGGATGAAATCCGTTGTCGGCGGCGAAGACCAGCGACAGGAGGCTGCTGGCGATGAGGAGACGATTCGGAGACCACGATGGCAGAGCGAGCTGATGCGCGGGCGAAGGGTTTCGAAGAAATTTCCAAAATTTTGCCCGTGACTATATATAGCCCGACCCTGTCGGTGTGACCGAGTGGAACAAATCGGTGGCACCGAGATGCATAACTGTGTTCAGTTACAGCAACTCGGTGAGACCGAAAAGTTCAAATCGATTGCACCGAGATTGAAAACACAGATCAACTTCATGATCTCGGTAGGACCAAAATGGAAGGATCGGTCAAACCGAGAATCATTAAGAGGTTTTGGAAGTTTAAGTCTATGACGAATCGGGGACTCCGAGTGCTCCTCACACAGAGTGGTTCGAATCTGACTTGATCAAATTTTGTGATGTAGCATGAATAGAGTTTGAGACGAGAAAAGCATAGATAGCTAAAGAAGGTTCTTAGGCATTCTTGTCCATCCACTTGGCCAAAATAATAAAGGACCAAACAAACAAACCAACAAGTGGATGTCCTTGAATGAGTAAAATATGCACCAACATGCTCACACAATAAGATGGCAATAGAAATATGTGGCAAAGCATGCACAACCAATTCTAGCATCTATCAAACAATTAGCGATGACTAGGTCATCTATATATGAGTATATTGACTTAGGAGTCAAATGAGAACATTTGATCATAGGTCATACTCATCATTTAAGCTCAAGTGGGGTTATCACTTTTACATAATGCATTAATGTGTTCACACCATTAGAGTTTCTTTGACTCAATTCTTAGAGTTAAGCTCCCCCTAGATGTGAGATCCCCCCTTAGAGGGATGAACTAACCTTGGGTTTTGTCAATGATGACTTCATGTAGGTGTTGAAGATGTAGATGCTCAATGTTGATGTAGATCATTTGGAGCAATCCTTTGGAGTGAGTTGCACTTCCAACTTGCCTACATGGATTACTCCCACAAGGAACAAACAAGAATATCCATAGACATAGAGTGATGCACACACAAGATGATGTCCATGAAAACATTAGGTTACCTTGTCCCTTGCCTTACCAACATGAGGGTTTGTGACTCCTTGAGCTAGTGCAAGATGTGAAAGTTGATTGCACTTGTTCTTGCCAAAATGATATGAGCGAAGAATGTTGGCGGAGTCACCCTCAAGAACTCTCTAGTTCTTCTTCTTCTGGATCCACATCATCTTGATGGGAATCCTTAGAGTTTTAGTTGTACTTGATGAAGTAGAACTTGACGTAGTCTTGGGAACCCACTCGAACGAGGCTTTAGGTGCTTCTTCAAATGCATCAATCTCTTCTTGAAGCTTGTCCTTGCCCTTGTTCTTGTGGTCTTGTGGTGGAAGATCATCTTGAGCTTGTGTCCCCTTGAAGGAAGTAGGATCATACTTCTCTTGTTGAGGAACAAACTTTTTCTTGGGGTATTGATCTTCTTCCCACTCAACTCCATTGGCGTTGAACTTTCATTCAAAACCAACACCTTGATTCTTCCGGTGCCTTCCTTGCTTATGCACAATTTCCTCAATTGCTTACTCCCGGCAAGGTTCTTGTAAACACCTTTCTCTATAATTCCCTTCAATAAACTATTTTCTTGCTCAAGTGTAACTTGGCTAAGAGAATCATTAGTGGAATCAAGAGAACTACTAGAAGCAACAACATTGGATTTGACATTATTATTGTTACTACTAGAGGAAGTATCTTTCTTGTACTTGTTACTAGACTTGACTTGAGGCACGTAAGTAGATAAGAGTAAACACTTGGCAATGTAAGAAGAACTTTTCTTGCGGTGATCATCATTGATTGCCTTTAAGAACTCATGCTCTTGCTCAAGATTGAGCTTTTCAAAGCGTAACTTCTCATGAGCCCTTAAAAGTTCTCGATGATCTTCGAAGATAGTTTCATGAGCCAACTTAAGAGTGTTTAGTTCTTTAGTTAGAAGCTCAATTTTCTCCTTATCATTGTCATTCGTTTGATTAGCATGATTAATTGACGTTTCATCATAGTATTCATCACTAGAGTTGTCAACAAGTAAATCATCATCACCTAGCAAGTCATCTTCATCACTATTAAAATCAACATACTCGGGATGTGTTACCTTTGGACCTTTGGCCATGAAGCATTCCAATTCCTTCATTTGGTGAATCAAATATGTCGAGGAGTTGGTTGACACAAGTGCTAGACCGCAACACCTTCATCTTGAGTATATTCGAGTCGGAGTGATAGCTTCTCTCGGAGTGATTGTCGGAGTCGGAGCCGAAACCCATTCACCAACATGAGCTTGATGTCTTCATTTTGTGTAGCTCCTTGATGACTTGTCCTTCCTTTCCGAATCCTTGCTTCTCCGTGTGGTCTTCGCTCATAACGATCATCTCTACTCCTCCTCTCTCTTGGTGGTGATTCTTCTCTTTGCTTCTTCTTTTGGAGAATCTTCTCTTCTTTTGTAGGGTGTCGTACACTCATTGGAGTAGTGTCCGGGTCTCCCACAATTGTAGCAATTGCGCTCTCGACTAGAAGATCTCTTGTCATTGTAAGACCTTGACTTGGAGCTTCTTTCTTTGTTTCTACTTTTGTAGAACTTGTTGAAGTTCTTCACCATTAAGCTCAATTATTCATTGAAGGTTGGTTTCTCACTTGATGATGTGGGGGCTTCACTTGAGGCTTTGTAAGCACCACTTGACTTGTTGTGAAGTTCCTCCTTGTCCTTGAGTGACATCTCATGAGCAACAATCCTTCCAATGACTTCCGTTGGCTTGAGATCTTTGTAGTTTGGAATCATTTGAATCAATGTGCACACGGTATCATACTTTCCATCCAATGCTCCTAGGATCTTCTTGATGATGAATTTGTCGGTCATCTCTTCACTCCCTAAGCCGGCAATCTCATTTGTGATAAGAGCAAGCCTAGAGTACATTTCAGCGACACCTTCACCATCCTTCATTTTGAACTTGTCAAGCTGACTTTGGAGCACATCCAACTTGGATTCCTTGACGGACTCGGTACCTTCGTGCATATCAATCAAAGTATCCCAAATTTCTTTTGCATTCTCAAGATGGCTGATTTTGTTGAATTCTTTGGGGCACGATCTGTTGAAGATGATGTCACATGCTTGAGCGTCGTATTGTAGCATCTTCAATTCTTCCGCATTAGCTTCATGGTTCGGTTCTCTCCCATCGAAAAATTCACCTTGCAAGCCAATACAAATAATTGCCCAAACGGCGGGGTTATGTCCAAGAATATGCATTTTCATCTTATGCTTCCAACTAGCAAAATTAGTACCATCAAAGTAAGGACCTCTACGGTGATAATTTCCCACGCTAGACGCCATACTCTCCTAGGTTGTGAAACCAAGGCTATGACCACCAAAAGCTATGGAAATCAAAGCAAATGGAGACCAAAGCTCTGATACCACTTGTAGGACCTTGAAGTATGTCTAGACGGGGTGATTAGACTACTTGACCAATAAAAACTTAACCTTTTCCCAATTTTATAGTTTGGCAGATTTTAGCTATTTTAGGACAAGTCAAGCAATCATCACACAATTCAAGCAAGCATGCAAAGAGTATATTGGCAGCGGAAATTAAAGCATGCAACTTGCAAGAAAGTAAGGGGAAGGGTTTAGAGGATTCAAACGCAATTGGAGACACGAATGTTTTTGGCGTGGTTCCGATAGGTGGTGCTATCGTACCTCCACGTTGATGGAGACTTCAACCCACGAAGGGTAACGATTGCGCGAGTCCACGGAGGGCTCCACCCACGAAGGGTCCACGAAGTAGCAACCTTTTCTATCCCACCATGGCCGTCTCCCACGAAGGACTTGCCTCACTAGCGGTAGATCTTCACGAAGTAGGCGATCTCCTTGCCCTTACAAACTCCTTGGTTCAACTCCACAATCTTGTCGTAGGCTCCCAAGTGACACCTAGCCAATCTAGGAGACACCACTCTCCAAGAAGTAACAAATGGTGTGTTGATGATGAACTCCTTGCTCTTGTGCTTCAAATGACAGTCTCCCCAACACTCAACTCTCTCACATAGGATTTGGATCTGGTAGAAAGAGGGATTGTGTGGAAAGTAACTTGGCCTCAACACATGAGTAGGTGGTTCTCTCTCAGAAATGGTAAGTTGGAAGTGTAGGTTTAGTCTGATGGCTCTCTCCACGAATGAAGAGGAGGTGGAGGGGTATATATAGCCTCCACACAAAATCCAACCGTTACACACAATTTACCAAACTCGGTGGGACCGAATCATCAAACTTGGTCGGACCGATTTAGTAAACCTAGTGACCGTTAGTGATTTTCGGTGGGACTGACATGCATCTCGGTGAGACCGATATGGTTAGGGTTAGGGCATAACGTAATCTCGGCGAGACCGATTACACAAACTCGGTGAGACCAATTTTGGTAATTCGCTAACCAGACAGTTGGTCAGGTAAACTCGGTGGGACCGATTTGCTCTTTTCGGTGAGACCAAAATGTTACAAAAAGGAAACAGAGAGTTTACATTGCAATCTCGGTGGGACCGATCGCTCACTTCGTTAGACCAAACGTTCTGAAGGGAAGCAGAGAGATTACAACCCCATCTCGGTGAGACCGAGATCCCTATCGGTAAGACCGATTTGCTTAGGGTTTGTGGCAGTGGCTATGACTTTTGGAATCGGTGGCGCCGGATAGAAAGAATCGGTGTGACCGATTTTGGCTTTAGGTTTAGGTCATTTGTGGATGTGGGAAAGTAGTTGAGGGTTTTGGAGCATATCACTAAGCACATGAAGCAAAAGGCTCATTAAGCAACACCTCATCCCTTCTTGATAGTATTGGCTTTTCCTATAGACTCAATGTGATCTTGGATCACTAAAATGTAAAATGAAGAGTCTTGAGCTTTTGAGCTTGAGCCAATCCTTTGTCCTTAGTATTTTGAGGGATCCACTTTCATCATCCATGCCATGCCATTCATTGAGCTTTCCTGAAATAATAGTCTTGGAATAGCATTAGCTCAATGAGCTATATGTTGTTATGAATTACCAAAACCACCTAGGGATAGTTGCACTTTCAGCCGGTGACTTCGTCGGGGTACTTCCTTCCCTCTTCAGCCCGGGCGCATCTATCGGCCAGAACGTAGAGCTCGGCGACATCCTTAACATTGGTCATCGCCAGCTCCTCGCGCATCTTGCGATTGTGCACGTTCTGGTGGAACATGCTAATCACAGCGGCGGGATGAACATCGGGGATGTTGTACTACACCCGGCTGAATCTCTGGATGTACTTGCGCAGGGTCTCCCCTTCCTTCTGGGGAATGATATGCAGATCACTGGCCTAGCCATGAGCTTGGTGGCCTCCTGTGAAGGCGCCAACGAACTCATGGCACAGATCCGACCAAGAAGAAATGGAATCCACCGGCAAGTGCATCAACCAAGACATCACATTGGGCTTGAGCGCCAGCGGGAAATAGTTGGCAACCACCTTGTCGTCGCGAGCCCCAGCAGCCCGCATCACGATGGTGTAGATGCTGAGGAACTCGGACGGATGGGTCTTGCCAGTGTACTTCTCGCCGATGTCGGGCTTGAACGTGCGGTGGGACGGCCACTGGAACTACCACAGCTCACAGGTAAAGGCGGGGCAGCCCACCTCATAAGGTAGGCCTCCGGAGCCCCCTGGTGTCGGGTGGTCCATAGCGGGTCCCGCCCGCTTGTCCGACTGGCGGCGCGTTTCGCGCCGGCGCTCGACGGTGGTTTGAGCGTCTTCGTGAGCTCGTTCCCGAAGGACCTGGCGCTGGTCGCGGAGGGTCCGCGGGTCGGACGACGCGATGGAGATGTTATCACAAGCATTGTCACGACGGGCCGATGCCCGCGGCGGGTAGCGAGGAGGAGGAGAGTGCACCGTGGCCGCAACTCCCCCGGTCCTCCCAGCGCCAGCATGCGGTGGCTCGGTGGAGTGCCGACCCGAGGGTCCCGCCGGTCGCGGATCGTCTTTATTGGCGACGGCGACGAGGCTCCGGATGGTGGCCCTCCACTCGTCAAGCTTCTCCGCAGCAGGAGGGAAGTCGAGGGGCAGCTGCGCGCGCGCCAAAGCTTCTGCTGGCGTGGGCAGCGGCGACAACTGCGTGGATCGCGGCGCGCTTCGACTTCTAACTACGTTAGAAGGAGCTACGTTACGACCCAGCGGCTGCATGCCATTTTCGCCAGCGCTTCGGCGGGCGTGCTGAACTCCTTGATCCTGCGGACGATGCACGGGGCTCTTCCCACGGTGGTGCCCAGGGTCATCAACACGGTGAAGCTGCTCGACGCGCACACCATGGGAAGAGCGCGCAGTGGTCGCCTGTGTGGGTGTCCTGGAGGTCGCCGCGCCGCCCGGAGGTGGCACAACGACACCCCTGGAGGGCCCCACGCCGCCTGCGGGGGGGGCCAGCTCCGTCTTTGGATTCGGCGACGTGTAGCCAGTCGTCTGGTGCGCGAATGACGCCGCTTGCGTGCTCGACTACTGTAGCGATCTTTGGTGCTCGCGGACGCGGCCCGGTCTGTCTGCGACCATCCCATGCCGCTTCGCGCAGACCAAGACGGGCCGCTCCCAACGAGCCGACCGCCGTGGCCGTCTTCTTCTTAGGAGCCATGGCGACGAAGAACTGCTAGGCTAACTACTGCACCAGATTCTCACAATTGCGCCCTACCGCGCGCCAAAGATGTCGGTGTGGAACGACACGTGGGATCACAAGAATCCCTACTACGGTTGCCGGGCGCTGGGTTGCGAGGAGAGCAGGGCTAGTAGACAGCACAAGGATCGTTTACCCAGGTTCGGGCCGCGAGGATGCGTAAAACCCTAGTCCTGCTTTGGTGCGTGTATTTCAGAGAGTTCTTGAGCTCACGAACTAGCTGTAGTCCGTGCGTGGTTCAAAAGAGCCGAATCCCTCTCCAGTATGCCATGGGCCTCCTTTTATAGTCGAAAAGGGCTGCCACTGTGGCACACAGGAGGTGGAAAGGCGTCTGATGCCTCGAGCTTATCGCTCAGACATGGACAAGACGCATTTAATTTGTTGCTTAGGTGTCCCTTGCTTTATTGGGGACGGGGGTGAGGCCCGTCCCGTCCGTCGCCGCTCCTCCTTGCTTCGACACGCGCCTTGCCAGCGGCGCGCGGCGGGCGCCATGTAGGCAGGCAGCAGCTGGGGTGGCGCGTGTATGAGCCTTCACGAAGATCTCGCATGCCGCCACGCAGCGCTTTGACGAAGTTGGCACAGGGGCTGCATGTTGCCACGCAGTGCCCGCCCACTGGTTGGGCTAGCATTTGTATGTGAGCAGCGGTGGAAGCTTGGTTGGCGTGCTCTGGCGGCCCTGGTGAGGGCCTTGCCGGGTGGCCCGGCAAGAGTCTTGCCGTGGCGCGCTGTCGTCCCCGGCAAGGGCCTTGCCGGGGGTCTGGTGGCCTCCTCGGCAAGATCCTTGCCGAGGATCGTCGTCTTCTAATCCTCATCTGATCTTGAATATGTCTTCACAAAGATCTGTATGCCACCACAGAGGTGCCTTCCCGAGCCCTGGCCCCACGTGGATGATGGCGTTGGGGACCGTGGGCTCAAGGGTGGCTCGCTCTGTTGGTGTGGGGCGAGCTGCCCCGGCAAGGGTCTTGCCGGAGGAACATGCTTCGTCTCTCTGCTCTTTGTGGTCTTTGCCTTGGCGTTGCTTTGATTATTTTGGGCTTCGGTCTTACCTTAGCTTACCTCCCCTGTTCTGCTTGGTGTGGCCGCGGGCGCGGCTAAGACTGCCCGTGCACAGGTATGGGGGTACAAAAATACACCCCTCTTTTTGTACACCGGCATAGACCAGCTGCGCTGAACAACTGAACGTGACACATACATGAAGTTTTATTACAATCTACTATTATTGATACAGTACATCATTTTGTCTGCAAACTACTGATACTATTTATTTCCATTTTCAGATGAAATGTCACAACAACATAAAAAATGAGTATAAAAAGTCTTTCCAGTTTTGTATAGTCTGCTTAGCGGTCCAAATTGCCATCACAAAGTTGAACGAGTGATCACCACACATAAGAATCTGGCGTCGCTGCAAGGGTCGTCCAGCAAACCCACGTCGTCGGCCATAGAAGGATCATCACCGGTCTTCTCGACGAGCTGCCTGATATCTGATCATGCAAAGAGGAAAAGAGAACTCACTCTTCAGATAAACAAACACTCTGCTTAGAGCGAGAAATCGCCGTAGCACGACTGGTATAAAAATGAAAAATTTGCAAGGATAAACATGTATCGATCAGCTGCATGTCCTCAAGGAGAACTACTTGTTCCGTCACACTCCCAACATCCAGTCTGCTGAGTTCAGAGAGGATGGAGAATACTCGTGAATTCAGAGAGGACTGCAGCAATATTCTGAATAACTCATGAATGCGCTGTAGAATTTCTCTTTCAGAAAGGATGGGGAATCAGGCCCGGATTCCGCCCGTCACTGTCAGCAGTACATAGTACATATTTTCGTTGGAGCAGTCTGACAGCGCTCTCGGCCGTGACTGTTAGCTGTACATA
This sequence comes from Aegilops longissima, assembly GCA_021605205.1. Classification (NCBI taxonomy): domain Eukaryota; kingdom Viridiplantae; phylum Streptophyta; class Magnoliopsida; order Poales; family Poaceae; genus Aegilops; species Aegilops longissima. The sequence continues at coordinate 704,901,988 of CM038682.1, forward strand.
CATAGCTCCGCCCGTGACAGCAAGAAGCTGCCCCTCCGTGGTGATCGGAGAACAGCAAGAGGCGCGAGCAACTCGTTTAGGCAGGCGCTAATCAGGCCTCGACAAAAAAGCCTTCTTTGTTTGAGGCCCACGCAAGGGAAAGGAATTGCACCGTCCGTGCTACGCACCGCAGGCGCGAGGGGCGAGCCACTCGTTAGATTAGTACTCCCTCCTTCCCAAAATGCGTGATTGACTTTGCACGGTCTTTGATGCATGACTTTGACCACTAATATATATCAAAGTACATGAAATTGAATATGTATAAATGGCATTGTTGTATTTGTCTTACAAAACAATTTTATTCCATATGTCCATATACTAATTTTATAGAGATGCAATACGTGAAAATCACAGTCAAAGTTGTGCAACAAAGACCAAAAAAGTCAATCCACGCCTTATATTTTAGGAAGGAGGGAGTACCACATCACTCGGCGAAGAAGGGACCGGAGGGCGAGGAGGCTACAGATAGAGGGGCAGGGCAGCAGTTCAATTCATACCTTTCTCGACCTTTTGGCTAAGATCAAATGTAGTATTTATTCTTATAGTTTAATATCTGATATGTGGACCATGAGCCCATAATGATATTAAATTTATTTTGTGGGTGGGAGGGACCACCACAATGGCTTGCCATTGGGTCTTTTAGGTGTTGCCCAGTGCGTTGCACTACGCCTGGGCAGGTGCACCCCACCCAAATCAAGTTTAAATTTTAATTTGGTTAAATGAAATGTTTGAAGCAATCTTTGTTAGCATTCAGTTTGTGAATCTCTACTATATACTATCTAAAAGAAATGTAGTATTCTGTTTCCCCTCTTACGTTTTCCGTTTTTCGTCCAACCCTCACGACCCCCTCTCCCCTCCAGTGATTTTTTCCCTCCTACGATTTTCTCTGTGCCGGTTTATCCTCATCTGGCCGGACAAACCGACTCTATCTTTGGTAAGCATATAATTCACGTAAGGTAAACAATCGCAATCAATCCAAACGCAATTAATCATGCATGGCAATCAATTCTTTCATAGCGGTGATCAATCTCCTTCTTCCAATCAAACAGTGGTCAATCTTCTTCCTTCTTTCAATCAATTCCTTTCTTGTATGACCGTGGTTTATCTGCCATCACCCGTTTTCTTCCGTGCTTTGATTGATTTATTTATTAGCTTACCAAATCAGTGATTATGGAAGCAATCATATACTATTACTCCCTCCATTCCGCTGATTGATCAGGCATATTTTTCTCTCCAGTTTTTCCATTGAATGAGGCGCGTGGTGAGATTCACAGCCCAATCTTTCCGAACCGCTCTTTTGACGGCTCCTCCTCTATGCTAGAGTTCAAATTAATTGCAGCCTCTTTATTTTCCTTTTGCATGACCATAACTTTTTTTATTTTGCGGGGAAGCATGACCATAACTAACAACCCACTATTAGGGGATTTAGTTTGATGCATGGCCGGATGACAGTGCTATGACGCGGCTAAGGGATGACATAGTCGATCCCTTTCCTCCCAAGGCCTATGCATCTAAGAATCAGATCGCAATCATCTCGCCCCCTTTAATTTCGCAAGGGCTCTAAACTGGATGCACACGGCTCTAACCGTCGCCAAGGGCGCCCGCAGGACATGTACGTGAGGGAGGCCGCCGGGACGGAAAGCTCGTCAACCACACGGCCAACTCGGGGGCGGTGAGAAGACATGCACTGACCCGGGCGGGTTCATGGTGAAGTTCATGGTGACGGGGTCGTGGAGGTAATTCAGGGATATTAACCGCTCGCGCTAGCAAAAGATCATGTTCGGTGGAGGCAGCTGTTGAGCGCCATGTCATTGCGGTCCTCAGCAATCGCCGACCGGCCCGGAAGCTTCATAAAATTTCATAAAATCCTGGCAATGGGCTTGATGGCGGCCTACTAGCTATAGACGAGATTGGTGTTGTCGTCTTTCTTGAGGACCCAGGTGCGGCTGACAAACTCTATGGATAAGCGGAAGTCTTCTGCCCGGCTATTAGCTTTGACAGTGCATAACGTCAGCTTGCTTGCACAAGGACTAATCATGATGCATGACACATGCATCAACATGACGTCAAGAATTGTAAAAATTCAATAAGTGCTTCCTTCTTCCATAGTTTCCTTTCCTTGGGAAGTATCGATCATTTTGTTTGGTGTGTTCTCCTTATTTCTAGGCTTGCATTTTGTGTTGTTTTGTTTGCTCTCGAGAGTTGTAAAAGATTATATTTTCATTTCATATTGCAGTATTCATGCAAAGGTTGAGCGACAACTATCTTTTGATCTTAAACCGTACTGCCTCTAATTTGTTTCCTTGTAATTTGTGCATTTTTTTTCTCCAATCTGTGTGGATGAGCTCGTGTTAGGTAGATTTGGAACATGTGACTGCAGATGTAAATTAATATGAACAAAGAATAACGGGGTATGAATGAACCACTAGCAAGTGCCACTGTGTGGATGAGCTCGTGTAAGGTAGATTTTGAACATGTGACTCTAGATGTAAATTGATATGAACAGAGAATAATGGGTTATGGATGAACCAGGAAAAGAGAATAACGGGCTATGAATGAACCACAATCTGTGTGGATGAGCGCGTGTAAGGTAGAATTGTAATATGTGACTGTAGATGTAAATTGATATGAACAGAGAATAATGGGTTATGGATGAACCAAAAGAGAATAACGGGCTATGAATGAACCACAATCTGTGTGGATGAGCGCGTGTAAGGTAGAATTGTAATATGTGATTGCAGATGTAAATACTATGAACAGAGAATAACGGGCTATGAATGTACCACGAGCAAGTACTAGACACTAGGTGCCATTTATTCCAATAGGTATGTCAAATTACAAAGACAATTAATCATGTAGTCAAGAGTGGTTTTTGTGCACCCAGGCACATTGCACCCCCGGTGCACCCACAATAAAAAACTTAGCAAAACATTTCAAAAAATTCTGAAACTTTGTGGATGTGATCATGACCAAATGTTTTAGGTGCTTGCAAAATTCTGAAACATCCGAGGAAATCTGTACAAAAAAAATAGAAAATGGTATGTACTATGTAAGTACACCACTCATACTAGCTGGTCGTTGTTGCCTTCTTGGTAGTTGTTGTGACTTCTGAATTTACTGCACCACTATGTAAAACGACATGGTCACAAGCTGGGGTGGGTGTACCAAGTGACTCTGATTACATGACTATTCCTAAGTCAATCTCTGTTTTACCGCTGATGATGTATTGAACTGTGGTTATGTAGTATTTGTTGTTTCTGGATAGAGGGTACTGCATATTTGGGGTTCTGATCCTGGTTGGATACTTACTTTGCTTTAAATAAAGCACTATGTGACTATATTCTGGAGTTGTGACACTATCCTGGAGTAAATGAGGGGCTATGAGTATGAGACCAATGTAATATAAGCTTCTAATTTTTGATCTTTTTTACTTCTGTTTCTTCATTTGCCATTCAAAGAAGTGGCTAGAATCATAGTTTCGTAGAGGAATTTTGTTATGATGATGATCATGTATGTTTAATTTATTGCAACAGGAGGAACTATCGTCATATCAATTGCAATGGACTGATGGGAAGGTTTAGGAGCTTTTGAGGATGAAGAACCATGAGAGGGTCAGTGGCACTTCCTTTGAATTAGAGAATAATGAGATTGGGCGAAGCTACGAATGACAACATCCCATCTCCCTACCTTCCGTTGGTCTCTCCCCTCACTCTTTTTGCGCCTCTCCATGGTGGTGCCTTACTATGCCTTGCCACAAGAGATAATTAATCATTATCAGGGAGAGAGGGTGAGGGGGAATTTTGTGCCCAATTGAAGCGGAAGAAGAAGAACGACTTAAACAGTAGTTCATGCGAGTTGGTGTTTATTTATAGAGAATCCCATGCATTATGCAATGCGGTATACAAGATCATCACTTTGAGGCATCCATATTGGGTTAGGGGCATGTGATTTTGTTCCCGTTGCAACGCACAGGCATTTTCCTAGTAAGAAAATATGTTCGTTTGCACCTACCAAATTGCTTGTAGGACCGGAGGTTGTTCTTGAGATCCCTAGAGGTTTAGTGTTGTTCTGTTGGTAAATTGGCAAAGGACAGAAACACCCAGAGGCTTGAACCGGCATAATCACCTTCTATAGAAGAACTGATGGAGTTTCTTGCTTTTTCCTTTGAAAAAAGATCTCTACATATGAGCAAACAAATAGAGTGATTGTTGCCTGCAAAGTGAGCGCTTGCCATGGCATTCTTTTGCAAGATTGAAGCAGGCAATCATATGAAGTACTAAAAGAGCATTCTGTAAATTGTGACATATTAAGCATCATTAAAATCATTAAATATCAACAGGTGTATATTATTGTTACAGGGTTTTCAGAAGCACAAAAAGAACACTTTTTTTTGGAACGAAGGCTCAAGGAGAGCCCGACTTTGAATTAACAAAGCCATCAACCGGCCAGGATTACAAGAACAACCGCTTACAACAAAAAGCAAAGGAAAACAAAGCGACGGGTACACCAGCAGCAGCAGAAGGGAGCCAACGCATCACCACGCTGCTGCCAACACCCTACAGGACGACCTACACCAGCAGAACTAAACTAGGGACTTGGGAGGAATGCACCACCGTGCAAGCTTCGTGATCGCAGCCACCCTCGAAGACACACAAGGACCAGACCACCATCTGTTACTACCTCTGCAAAGGGGCCCTACCCCTTCATCCTGGCTCGAAGGATGTCATACCGGCAGACGGCAGCTCAACTCACCCTAGAACCCAAATGGTTGGCATCCAAGCTGCAGGGAGAAGAAACTAGAGCAGAACAAGCCCAGGACACACTACTCACGAGCACCGTCGTCGTCTGCGGCTCGGCCACACCAAAGGGTGAGAGCTGCCAGCCACAGTCGCAGAAGCAAGGGAAACAGCGAAAAGCAGATCAAAGGCCAGATCTGGATTCGCCGGAGCACAGGGCTCCCACCAAAATGGCATAACGTTGTCACTGTAGAGGGGAACCCGATCCCCTCTCGCCCAGGCTCGTGGGTGTCGACCCTCCGGCGACCTCGTCAGGAACCCTGACGGTGTCCTGGACTAGGGGGTACTCACCACGTCGTCTCCCGATCAGTTGGATTGGGCCGAGGATCCCCATGGTCGTATACTCATGGGCCAGTCCGGACAGTTGCCGCATACAAGGAAGATTCCACAAGACTTGGCGATCAAGACAAGGACTCCTCCCCACCGGCGATTCGGCTAGGACTCTTGTTATCCTAGGCCTCGGTGCATTATATAAACCAGGCCGGAGCTAGTCGACAGATAGACAATATACAACAATCATACCATAAGCTAGCTTCTAGGGTTTAGCCTCTTTGATCTCGTGGTAGATCCACTCTTGTAACACACATCATCAATATTAATCAAGCAGGACGTAGGGTTTTACCTCCATCAAGAGGGCCCGAACCTGGGTAAAACATCGTGTCCCTTGTCTCCTGTTACCATCCACCTAGACGCACAGTTCGGGACCCCCTACCCGAGATCTGCCGATTTTGACACCGACATTGGTGCTTTCATTGAGAGCTCCGCTGTGTGTCCGGCAAAAGGTCGATGGCTCGCCCATGCAGTCAATCTGCGACTTCGCATCTTCGTCACCAGCTCGACTGGTCACCTTGGTTCGACCAAGGACTGCGCCCTATCTCCGATCGTCATGTTCGGATGAGGGCCTTCATCAACATTAACTCCGATCTCTATCAAGATCATGGAGGAATCATCCAGGGAGCCCGGGGGCTCAACGTCAACATTGCCCTAGGGCGACCGTACTGTTTTTTTCTGTGTCCGCCGCCACCGCCTCCTCAAGCGTCGTTTTAACGATTGCTTCGGTGGAATTGTGCGGAATTGAGTCTGCAACAACCCTGGAAAATTTCGTCGAGTTCCGATGGAGAAATCTCTGGCAATCTTCGATATACCGGAGCCGCATTGAATCTGGACGAGTTTAGGGCGTGGTGTCCAGCTTCTAGCTCGGACTTCCTTTGGAAGATCCAACCGTTGATCGGCTGCGGAATTCCCATATCTACCACCTCTCAAAATTTCAGCTCGATCCGACCGTCCAAACTCTGGGAACCTTCCGATTAGTGCATCACTTTTTGGATCTGTTTTCTGCGCGAAAACGAATCCGACCCGAGTTCGTCTTTTTTATGAACGGGATTTCGGACATCCTTTTTGAAGGAAGTTTTGTATGGGGTATTGTGTTTTGTTTCCGAACACATCCCACTAACTTTAAGATCTTTTGAACATGATCTTCAACATCATGCTGGTGTCAAACCAGTCCGGCAATATTGCTCCACGGCTGCCGACCTGCGCTAGACACGTCGTTACTTTGTTGAGCCGAGCTCAACTTCTTCGGATCATCATCTCGGCAAGCCGAACAAGAGTCCGACATCGCGAAGGATAAATCATCACCAACATCGCCGCCTCACGGATTACACGGAGCGGACATACCGGCATCGCCGCACGGTCGCTTCATCAAGCCGGCATCGACCACGTCACAACCTGCATCGACATTGACTTCGGCGCCAGGCCATATTTCTTTTATTACTCACTTTGCATAAATTATTTTGCAACATTTTTTTAATTCTTATTATTACTATTATCTCCGGTTTGCACCTTTTTTGTGCACAGGAAAATGATCCAGCTGGACTATATCCTTTGGCGTCACCTCGGCTGGACGGGGGGCTTCGTCAACACTTCATTACCCCATGCAGGGGACTTCGGCATCACTCTGCCGTCCTGCATTAACCGTGCTATGTCACCACTTCGGCGCGTCGAGCTCTCCGCTCCGCCACCTCAGGACCAGCTTGGGGCATGGAACCTTGTCCCGTATCAAGATCGGACCGCGTCATCAACACCGAACACATTAAACCAGCTAAGTCGCTTTCATGCTCAAAGCTTTAATTTTTAACTTGTGTTCGGCTCGACCAAGCATTATACTTTTTTGGAAAAAAAAAAGTTGCTTGTAAAAATTTTCCTTGTCCAAACTTTGTTTGCACACACTTGACGCGCTACCCGCGCTCATTATACCTGGGGGCTTCTTTAACAGAAGCTTATTAATACGGGCTTTATGCCCAACACATGTGTCACACTTCCGCATGTACCTTTTATTCACCATTATATGCATCGATATGACTTAACTTTTGGCCAAGCTGGGTTTCTGGCTCCTGTGCTTATCCCACGCTCCCGATTGTTCGGCTAGGTGGTAAAGGAGCACCTCTGCGATTGTTCTTGCGGGTCAGCGGATGTGTACCTCAGGTGGGTGAAGCGAAAGCTAGCGTTTTAAGGGAATACTCGGTCGGTAAACTAAAAGATGATTTCTTACCTATTTATTTACCTGCCCCCAGATGTTTTTCTGCTCTTTTCGCAGTCCGGACATGCACTTTAGGGCATGCCTCCCAGGGAAAGGAACCCCTAACGGAACTATTCTCCCTGGAAGATGTTTCTTACTAACCATGTAATATAACATAACTAGTTGGGCACTTGTCTGATAAAGCACTAATGACCCCTACGCCTGGTCTCCATGCATGCCCCGGTTTTTATAACCGCGAGGGTATTCGGACACACTCCGGACTATTGGGTCCAGAGGTTGAAGCGAAAAGGTCCGCTACGACAAACGATCTACAATCCGGCTAGAAGGCATTCTACATGTCACCTTACATTTTATAGTCAACTGTTACCCAAGTCACTTGGGGGCTCTTATGTTTATTTGAGCCGTTTCATACTAAGTGTTTTTCTTCTTAGTCGTTGCAAAGTTATAGCACGGCAGAAGCACTTTTTTTCTAAAGTCCAATTTTCGGATTGGCACCGAACACTTGATCTTGTTCGGACGTCATGTTTTTACTGACGTTTTTTGGTTTTCCAAGATTTTGGCACTTTTAAACTATTTGTGTGTTTTCAGCACAAGTCTCGCAGTGCAACGCCGGACTCCTTTAGAGATTCGGCAAAAAAAACATTCTCGGATATTGCTATATATGCATCAGTTTCGAATTGTGTCTTGGGTCAATAGTTGGGTTGCCCGGCTCCCACGCTTGCCTCCTACGTTCCGCTTTGTTCGGCTAGGTGTGCAAAGGGAGAACCACTGCGATTGTGCTTTCAGCTCGCATGGTCAAGCACCTCAGTGGAGAAAGCCGAAAACTGACTGTCACAATAGGTGAAAACTGGTCTGCGATCCGATTACTATATTAAATGACGGGCCATTCATAAAATTGGCCGAAGTGTTTCCGGCTTGACCTCGACTGTCGCCGAACACTACCGGGGGCTAGTAACTGGACTCCCAAACTAAATCCTCAATATTTTGCTCTTACATTAGAGCTGAGGTTTCATGATCATGCTTAGCATGACAACCCAAAGAAAGGAACCGATAGCGAGACTATTTTCTTTGGAAGACATTTCTTCTGTTAAACAATAATATAACATATCTCTCTGCGTACCTTTGTTTATAAAACCGTATGGCCAGATTGCCTTGTTTGTCGTAAATCTTTGCCCTCATAAAGGCTTTATAAAGTAGGACAAACACTCCTCGGCTACTGGCCGAGGAGGTTGAAGCCAATGGTCGGTCAACAAAGTTTTGTACAATGCGGATCCGAGCATTAATGACATAAAGTACTTGGATACATTGAGTAATTACACATAATTTGTGATTTTACTATGGATATCGATCCTTAATACGGCCACCCGTGCCCGCATTAAGGCTCGGGGGCTACTGGGCTTCGGGCTTATTATTTACAAATATTAAAGGGGCACATCAATCCCCTGATCTGGTATTGCCACCCGACCAGTGTCTCGGGGACTACTGCATTGCATGTCCAATGCAAAAAAAATTAAGTGTAATACAGTCTCCGAGGAGATTTTGATCCTCGGGTTGATCGGCCGCACCCAACCTGAGTCTTGAGGACAGAGCACGCCGCTTTTTGTGTCCCGAAGTATTCTGCTGAGCTAGGACTTGATCCTCAGACCGATTTTGCAAATCAACCTGAGTCTCAGTAGCTACGGGGATTAGCGGTCTTATGTCATCCTTCGTGGGCATCTCGGGTTTTAGACCGATACACACCTTGAGGGCTACTGGCCATGTATCTCGGCAGAGAATAAATTGCATCAATCAAAAATATTGACAAAAATCGGCCCACATTTGGGGTGGTGCACCACCTCGAAAGCAGTTCGGCATAAATCTCGGACACTAGTGGCTGGCTCCATAGAGGGCATTTTCGGCATTAAGCTCGGCTAAACTCCTTCAAACTTCTTTGAACCAAGGTGATTTACGACACCTCGGATACAGTCCGGCGTTGGAGCTCGGATACATAGTCCGGCGTTGGAGCTCAGATATCGTCCGGCGTTGGAGCTCGGATACATAGTCCGGCGATAGAGCTGGGAAGCAGTCCGGCGTTGGTGCTCGGCTGCAAAAGATACCTCGAATGTAGTCCGGCGTTAGAGCTCGGACGCAAGAGGACACTGCCTCCCGGGAATAACTTCAAACTCGAGGCGTGGCATAAAAATAACAAGGCATTGATAAAGGCCGGAAACTTAAAGGGGCTCCTCGGATACCCAACGTGTAAACTCTTCGTATGCACTTAGGCGATCCTCAAGATCGAAGATGAGCAGATTTGTTGAACCAGTTTTCAAGACCGACGGCCGAAGATGAAGAACAGTTCGGAAGAATCGAGGAGCGTCCCCAACTTGAAGACCGGTTCAGGGGGCTACTGACGGTGTCCTGGACTAGGGGGTACTCACCACGTCGTCTCCCGATCAGTTGGATTGGGCCGAGGATCCCCATGGCCGTATACTCATGGGCCAGTCCGGACAGTTGCCGCATACAAGGAAGATTCCACAAGACTTGGCGATCAAGACAAGGACTCCTCCCCACCGGCGATTCGGCTAGGACTCTTGTTATCCTAGGCCTCTGGTGCATTATACAAACCAGGGCCAGGCTAGTCGACAGATAGACAATATACAACAATCATACCATAGGCTAGCTTCTAGGGTTTAGCCTCTTTGATCTCGTGGTAGATCCACTCTTGTAACACACATCATCAATATTAATCAAGCAGGACGTAGGGTTTAACCTCCATCAAGAGGGCCCGAACCTGGGTAAAACATCGTGTCCCTTGTCTCCTGTTACCATCCGCCTAGACGCACAGTTCGGGACCCCCTACCCAAGATCCGCCGGTTTTGACACCGACAGACCCTCCAGCCAGCAGCCTATGAAGAAACAAAACCAAGCTGTCTCCCACCACCATCACATCCACAACCAAACTCTCTCGCCGCCCCTGCAATCCTCGGACGGTGCCTCCAAGAAGGAACACGACACGGACGTGCCGTCGCCGCCCGCAGCAGGGGACCTAGGCTTTCACCTAACAGGGGACGGAAGGAGGGGGGACGATCCACACCACAGCCTCCAAGGGAGGGAACGGCGCCCAAGGCGTCGCCTTTGGTGTGGTCGCCGCGTCGGCCAGGGGTTTCCCCCGGATCCAACCCCGCCCGACGAGATCCGTGCAGTCAGCAACCGGGAGCAGCGGCCTAAGTCACCAGGACCCAGATCCGGCGATGGAAGGAGCAGATCGGGTGGAGGGGGTGGGCTTCATCTGGCGCGGCATACCTGCGGGGAGGGATGCACACCAGCGACCATGACCGCCATCGCCTCGTCACCCGCGTGACCGAGGGGGCGCCTAGCCAGCACCAGCAGGGTGACCTGCCGCCAGGGCCACCCCACACACATCTGCCGGGGCCGCCGCCCCTGATGCCGAGGCCCTCCACGTGACGTGCAGCCGCCGAATCCCCGCCGCCACCTTCATCGGTGTCGAGCGCGCGCGCCGGAGCACACCTCAGGCGGCGGCAGAGAGGAAGGAGGGGGGAGGAGGGGCGCGGCGGAGGCGGCTAGGGTTACCCCCGAGTCGCCTCAGAGGAGACGACGCGGGGGGAGGGGATGCTATCATGTTCGCTCATTGCACAAAAAGAACATGCAATGAACCGTTTCCCCAAAAATGCAATAATGTTGCTGTAAGATATACCTTCAGAACAAAGAACAGAGAAGGGATCCCCAAAGAAAAACTGAGAAGGGATCCCCGAAGAAGGGAAGTTGAAAACATACTGCAAATTAGATCCTTTCATTGGTTTAGCAAGATCACCATATCTGCCCGGTTCGACAGGTATGTAGCACTGCAATGTTTGTTCTAATGGTTTAGCTAATCAAACAGAACAGTTTTAACAAGCATGACAAGAAATTCAGGGCAGAGGTAAACTCACATCAATTGCTTCATGCATATCAGGTTTACCCTTGGTAACATTTTATCCCATCCTCAGATACCCTTTGCCGATAGACCATAAGAAAGCTCATTGCATATGTAGAGGTTTTCCAAGGACCAAACAACAAGCTACAAGAAAAGTAAGTTTTTATTTAGATATATCACACCTAGAACCACTCTGAGGTGTCATTTTGGTCTTCAGTTTTTCCTCGTGAGGGAGCTGAAAGAACTTGCGTGTGACATGACATCCCTGATTTCCGTCATGAGCGACTCCGAAATCGCATGGCCTTTCTGTTAATAGTGCATAGACATCATGTACTTTAGTTAGCCTGACAACAACATATTGTTAATTACCACTCGACTGATGAGTTGAACAGCATTCAGAACCGGTTTTGTTGACAAAACAGAAGGGGAATGACCAGATGCACAGAACAACTGAATATGACACAGACTTGACATTTTACACTCTACTAATGATGAAAGCACATCATTTTGTCTATAAATTAATGATACATTTCCATTTTCAGTTGAGATGTCATAATAACTACATAAAAAATGAGTACAAACAAGCTATGAGCGAGAAATCACCGTAACACAATTGGTACAGAAAAGATAAATATCCAAGGATAAACATGTATTAATCAGCCGGGTTTCCTCAAGGAGAACCACTTCTTCCGTCACACTCTAACATCCGGTCTGGTGAGTTTAGAGGGAGTGGAGAATCTCTGAATAGTAACTCGTGAATTCAGGGAAAACTGCAGCAACATATACTCTGAATAACTCATGAACGCACTGCAGAATTTCTCTTTCAGAAAGAATGTGGATTGAGCCCCGATTCCGCCCGTGACTGTCAGCAGTACATACATATTTTGGTTGGAGCAGTCCGACAGCGCTCGGCCGTGACTGTTATCTGTACATACATAACTCCGCCCGTGTGCACGCGGCTTGTTCTCCGCAGGCTGCCCCTCGGTGGCGTTCGCCAACGCTGTGATCGCAAAACAGCAAGAGGCGCGAGCTACTCGTTTTAGCTAGGCGCGAATCAGGCCTGGGGTACTCTCAGGCCTATAGGCCTCGCCAAAGGCCTTCCTTGTTTGAGGCCTACGCAAGAGGCTGGCATTGCACCCTCCGCACTCCGCACCGCCGGTCATTAATTTAGTACCACCTCGTTTAGCGAGGAGAGGACGGGAGGGTGAGGAGGGTACAAATACAGGGGCAGGGCAGTGGTTCAACTCATACCTTTCTCGGCCTTTTGGCTAAGATCAAGTGTAGTATCTGTTCTTATCAGTTTAATATCTGATATGTGGGCCATGTGCCCACAACGATATTAAATTTATTTTTTGTGGGGAAGAGACCACCACAATGGCTTGCCATTGGGTCTCTTAGGTGTCGCCCAGTGCGTTGCACTATTGCCTGGGCAGGCGCACCCCAACCAGAACAATTTGGAATTTTAATTTCTTGAGTTGCTTTGATGCTTTGAAAATCAATTTGTATTTTGGGCGAAGCTCTGTCGACATGCAGATAAAATCATTGTGCATGACTCACGAACAGCACAACTGTATGTATTAATTTCTTCTGCTACTGTGGTTGGTCTGCAGCCGAAGCCCATCTGTCAGTCCCCAACAAAGGAAACTGTATGTTGTCTGAATTCTCGGTATCTGACTCTTTTTTTCTCGGCATGAGATTCGGTTCTCAACTTGTTTCTGAACTAGAAACATAGCTCAGAGATTGAAAGACAGATTGGTGGCTGCATTGTCATTATCATCACAGAAATACAGGAAGGATTGTGTACTTGCGGATTGTGAACCAGTTGAGAGCTGGTTCGATCTGCAGAACGCACGCAAAGGGAGAAAGCCAGATGAGAGATGAGAGGAAATTTCTCAGGGAAGGGACAACGCGTAAGTAAGAGAACGAGGCTCAAGCCAGCATAATCACCTTCTATAGAAGAACTGGTGGCTCTTCTAGTTTTTTCCTTGGAAAAATTATCTTGTAGAAAAAGGCGACAGACACACGGTAGCGAGGGGAGTTGTTGACGACTCTGTGGAGCGTGGGCTGGTATATCCCAATCATCCAAACCTAAAAGCAAATAAGATGGTTTATAGTTAACACTTAACAAGGTTGCTACAAGAAAAGACTGAATTAGGTTGCCAAAACAGATAAAATTCTGTGAAGTTGCAAACAAGGAAACCTTCAACATGTCTTCGATGTTGCAAACAAAGGTTCCTGGACCGGCTTGGCGTATATCCACTCCCCAGACTAGTTCCTGGCCTGATACCAAATTACCGAAGAGTTTCAAAAGAACAATTCCTCTTCATTACAGAGGTAGCAGAGGGCACAAATGGATGATACAAGATATGTGTGCTAGTGAAGGAATAGTTACCTCAAGAGCACAGTATCATCATCCCGATTCACCAGCGTCAGAAGGCCTACAGTTTAACAAAATGAGGAAAATCATTTCCAAGATTTTTTGGTATAATTTTCCTAAGAATACCATATATGGTATGAAACAAGCAGATTGTACTAGTCTTGACTTTTTAAGAACACAAGACAATGATGCACAGTCAAGAGAGGTATACTAACCATAATCTGTGTGAGCCCACTGAACTGATCATAGGATGCATGCAGTACAAAAGAAATGCAGAGTGAGATGTATCCACCCAAGTAAGCATAATATTTTGCAGGACATGCCACAAGACAACAATGATTTTTGGTGTGCTTACCACCCAATATCAGTGCGTTCCTCTTGTTGGATGGCAGCTGAGACTGGATAGCCAAGCCACCTAAGAACCCAGAAAGCATCTCCCGATGTTCCGCCTTCGAAAGCATCCAACGGCACATCCAATGCCAAGGCTATGCCTCACATGATCTTCCTTGAAAGATCTGAAGTGAAAAATTGCATGATAAATACTGTTAGGGACGACCGACGAGCATAAAAGAATAAGCAAAGTGATTCAGATAAGTGGACCTCGTAGAAGAACTATATAGTTTTTTAGTATAAAAGAATAAGCAAAGCGATTCAGATAATTGGACCTTGTAGAAGGCTTAGTTATATAGTTTTCCAGCAGCGCATCAAAATTTGATGGGTAATCAAGCCTGCATGGAAGATAAACTATTTAGTTCTTTAAAACGTACTTATTAAGTAGTAAAGGAGAATTCTTTATTGTGAACATATTGACATCAGTAAAAATTTAGAAGTCGATAGGTGTATAAAAATATTACAGGATTTTCTGATGCACAAAGAAAAAGCAGGCAGCGAACTGTTTAAAAACGCATAACGGCGCTCTAAGATGTACCTTCAGAACAAAGAACAGAGAAAGGATCCCTAAAGAAAAACAGAGAAAAGGGATCTCCAAAGAGAAACAGAGAAGGGAAGCTGAAAACATACCACAAATGAGATCCTTCCATTGGTTTAGCAAGATCTCCGTATCTGCCCTGTTCGATAGGCGTGTAGCACAGCAATTTTAGTTCTAATGATTTATCTCAAAAAACAAAAGAAATTGTAGGGGCGGTGGTAAAACTTACATCAATTGCTTCATGCATATCCGGTTTACCCTTGGTAACATTTTCTTCCACTCTCTGATACCCTCTGACGAAAGACCATAAGAAAGTTCATTTGCATATGTAGAGGTTTTCCAAGGACCAAACAACAAGCTACAAGAAAAGTCAAGTTTTTATAGCTCGTGAGGGAAATGAAAGAACTTCCGTGTGACGTCCCTGACTTCCATCATTAGCAAGTCTGAAATCCCATGGCCTTTCTGTTGATAATACACAGACATCATTTGCCATGGTTAATTAGGACTCAACAGATGAGTTTAGCAGCATCCAGAACCAGTTTTGCTCATAAAACAGAAGGGGAAATATCAACTGCAGAGAACAATTGAACATCACACACACACACACACACACACACACACAACATTTTACACTCTACTATTGATGACAGGACAACATTTTGTTTGTAAACTGTTGATGCTATTTATTTCCATGTTCAGTTGAGATACCACAACAACATAAAAAATGAGTACAAACAAGCCTTTTCCAGTTTATATAGTCTGCTTAGAGGTCCAAATTACTTGCATCACAAAGTTGAACGAGTGATTACCACAAAGAAGAATCCGGCCTCCCTGCAAGCGTCATCCAGCATTCGGACGACCTCGAGCAAACCCTCTTCGTCGACCATGCAAGATCATCGGGCTGATATCCGATCATGCAAAGAGTAAAAGAGAGCTCACTTTTCAGATAAACACGACTGGTACCGAAAAGAGAACTTAATTTTCAGACAAACACGACTGGTATCGATCAGCCGAATGTCCTCAAGGAGAACCACTTGTTCCATCACACTGCAACATCCAGTCCGCTGAGTTCAGAGATGGTGGAGAATCTCTGAATAATAACCTCATGAATCCATAGAAGACTGCACTGCAGCAACATATATTCGGAATAACTCATGAACGCACTGCTGAATTTCTCTTTCAGAAAGGATGGGGAATTGAGCCCGTGTGCAAGTTAGCTGTACATACATAGCTCCGCCCGTGTGCACGCTGCTGGTTCTCGTCAGGCTGCCAGTGCTGTGATCCCAAAACAGCGGCGCGAGCAAACTCGTTTAGCTAGGCAAATCAGGCCCGTAATATAGGCCTCTGCAAAAAGGCCCTCTTTGTTTAGGCCCACGCAAGAGGCTGGCTTGGTGGCATTGCACCGTCAGGCGCGAGCAGCTCGTTTAGTACCACATCGCTCGGCGAAGAGGCGGCGGGAGGGCGAGGAGGGTACAAATAGAGGGGCAGGGCAGCAGTTCAACTCATACCTTTCTCGGCCTTTTGGCTAATATCAAAGTGTAGTATCTGTTCTTATTAGTTTAATATCTGATATCTGATATGTGTGCCATGTGCCCACAATGATATTAAATTTATTTTTTTGTGGGAAGGGACCACCACAATGGCTTGCCATTGGTTCCCTTATGTGCCGCCCAATGCGTTGTACTATTGCCTGGGGGCAGGCGCACCCCAACCAAATCAAGTTCAAATTTTCTTTTCTTGAGATAAGATGCTTGTAATTCTATCAGGGTCTCAGGTGAAGAATTCGGTTGCCAAATTTGTTCCTACCGAAACTGTTTGTAGGTCAGGAACAGCACAACTGTATGTCTTTCTTCTTCTGCTGCTGTTAGATTTAGAGAGCACATACATAGCCCACTGACGAAGATGGATGGCAATCCAGGAAGATGCATTAACCGAAGCACATTGACTTAATTTACTTGCATTCATGGAGAAATGTACCTTGTTCATGTTGAATGTAGTGGTTGGTCTGCACTTGGCAGCAAGATGGCCACCGTACGTAGCTGTACTGCGGCCAAAGCCCATCTGTCGGTCGCCAACAAAAAAAAAAGGAAAATGGAACTAGATGTCTCTAAGATATACCTTCAGAATAAAGAACAGAGAAGAGATCCTTAAAGAAAAACAGAGAAGGAAAGTTGAGAACAGACCACAAATTAGATCCTTCCATTGGTTTAGCACAAGATCTCCATATCTGCCTGGTTCGATAGGCGTGTAGCACTGCAATTTTTGTCTCTAATGGTTTAGCTAAAAAAAACAGAACAATTTAAACAAGCATGACAAGAAATTCAGGGACAGAGGTGAGCTCACATCCATTGCTTCATGCATGTCAGGTTTACCCTTGGTAACATTTTCTCCCACTCTCTGATACCCTCTGAAAACGAACCATAAGAAAGTTCATTTCCATAAGTACTCCCTCCGTTCCTAAATATATTTGTCTTTCTAGATATTTCAACAAGTGACTACATACAAAGCAAAATGAGTGAACCTACACTCTAAAATATGTCTACATACATCCGTATGTGGTAGTTCATTTAAAATATCTAGAAAGACAAATATTTAGGAACGGAGGGAGTAGAAGGCTTCCAAGGACCAAACAACAAGCTACAGATAAAGTAAACAAGGCAAGGTAAAACCTTTTATGCAATCACACCTATAACCACTCTGCAATGTCATTTTGATCTTCAGTTTTTCCTCGTGAGGGAGCTGCAAGAACTTGCGTGTGACATCCCTGACTTCCGGCATTAGTGACTCCGCAATCCCATGGCCTTTCTGTTAATAATACACAGGCATCATTTTCCATGGTTAATTAGCTCGTTGTTAATTAGCACTCAAACGATGATTCGAACAGCATTCGAAACCAGTTTTTGTTCATGAAATAGAAGGGAAAAGTCCAGCTGAAGGAACAATGGAACATGCACACATAACATTTTTATACATCCTACTGTTGATGACAGCACAGCATTTTGTCTGTAAACTGCTGGTGGTATTTATTTCCATTTTCAGCTGAAATGCCACGACGACATAAAAATGAGTGCAACAAACAAGCCTTTTTCCGGGTTTATACATTCTGCTTAGAGGTCCAAATTCATAAGTTGAATGAGCGATTACCACATAGAAGACCCCGGTCTCCCTACAAGCGTCGTCCAGCATCCGGACGACGTCCAACAAGGCCTTGTCGTCAGCCATGGCAGGATCATCGATCTTCTCGACGAGCGGGCTAATATCTGATCATGCAAAGAGTGAAATAGAACTCCTTTTCAGATAAGCAAACAGTGCCTAGAGCGAGAAATCTCCGTAACACAATTGGTACCAAAAGCAGAAATTTCCATGGATAAACATGTATGGAACAGCCGGATGTCCTCAAGGAGAACCACTTCTTCCGTCACACTCCAACATCCATTCTGCTGAGTTCGGAGAGGGCCGAGAATCTGAATCTCTGAATAATAACTCGTGAATCTCTGAAGACTGCAGCAACATATATATTCTGAATAACCATGAACGCACTGCAGAATTTCTCTTTCAGAAAGGATGAGGAATTGCACCGGATTCAGCCCGTGACTGCCAGCAGTACGTACATACGTATTTTGGATGGAGCAGTCCGACGACAGCGCTCCGTCGCGGCTGGTTGTCCGCAGGCTGCCCTTCCGTGGCCTTTGCCAACTCTGATCGCAAAACAGCAATCCAGGCGCTAATCAGGCCCGTAACACAGGCCTCGGCAGAAAGGCCTTCTTTGTTTGAGGCCCACGCAACAGGCTGGTTTGGTGGCATTGCAACGTCCGCGCTCCGCACTGCAGGCGTGAGGGGGAATCCCTAGCTGACGCTCGCTAGCGTCAAAAGAACAAGCTTCCGTGCAGGCGCGATCTAAATGGGCCGGCCCATTCGATGGCATCATGGCGAAGACGGTACTACAAAAAAAAACAAAAACAAAGGTCGCACTTGGATTCGAACTCATAACCAGGTGATAGTGGGTCAGCGTTCCCAACCAGTAGTTGAGCTGCCAAGTGTTCATAGTTAGTAGGCCGCAAAAGCATTTATGAACTCAATGCGTTGGCAGATCCAGTAAAAATCGAAACTTAACCATGGAACATTTTTGTAAAAATACTACGAAAAATTTAAATACACATCGAACTTCTTGATATATGCTGAACAATTTTAAAATACACATATTTTTGTGATATACGCTGAACATTTTTTTAAATATACATTAAAACATTTTTATTAATAAAGGATGAACATTTTTGAACTACACATTGAACATTTTTGTGATATATGCTGAATATTTTATTAAATATACATTAAAACATTTTTTATTTTAAAGGATGAACATTTTTGAACTGCACATTGAACATTTTTGTGATATAAGCTGAACAATACTTAAATAGACATTGAACATTTTTGTGATATATCACGAACAAATTTGAAAATATACATTGAACATTTTTGTAGTATACGCTGAACAATTGTTAAATTGTGATTTTTTTGAAAAACTGATTTTTTTCAAAACCATGAACAATTTTTGAAGTTATGAACAAATTTGGAATTTTGAACATTTTTAAAAACTAAGAATAAAAGTAAAACCTAAAAAGGATAAAAGGAAAGGAAAGGAAAATAAAATAAATATAAAAAGAAACAGAGAAAAGGAAACAGAAACAAAAAAGGAAAAGGAAACAGAAAAAACCAAAAAAAAACAGTAAAAGAAAAAACAGAAAAACCGGTTGAGGGAACCCTCTAGAAGGTTCCCAAAAACGGTTTGCCAGGCACTGCTTCAACGCTCAAAGTGGGCCGGCCCGTTTCACGCTGTTCGCTCGAACGCTTCAGCGAAAGGGCTGCAGTCGGACGCACGCGAGCGTCAAATAGGATTTGCCGGCGTGAGGGGCGAGCAACTCGTTTAGTCACCTCGCTCGACGAGGAGGAGACGGGAGGCCGAGCAGGCTACAAATAGAGGGACACGGTAGCGGTTCAACTCATACCTTTCTCGGCCTTTTGGCTAAGATCAAGTGTAGTATCTGTTCTTATCAGTTTAATATCTGATATGTGGGGTACATCCTCACAACGATATTAAATTTATTTTTTGTGGGGGAGGGGCCACCACAATGGCTTGCCATTGGGTCCTTCGGGTGTTGCCCAGTGCGTTGCACTACTGCCTGGCAGGCGCACCCTAACCAAAACAATTTAAAATTTTAATTAGATGAGATGGTATGCTTGCAAATTTTAAAAATAGAGAAGGAGTTGGAAACATACGAAAATTAGATACTAACATTTGTTTAGCAAAATATCTCTATCTGCATGGTTTGATAGGCGTGTAGTACCACCGCAACTTCTATTCTCATGGTTTATGGTCAGAAAACGGAACAACTTAAACAAGTGACAAGAAAAATTCAGAGACAGAGATGAACTTATCAATTGCTTCATGTATCAGGGTTACCCTTGGTAACATAAGTTAATAAGCAGAAGGCTTCCAAGGACCAAACAACGAGCTACAAGTAAAGGAAACAAGACAGGTTGAAAAGTTTATGCAATCTCACCAATAACCACTCTGAGGTGTCATTTACCATAGTTCACATTATTAAATGTTAATTAACACGCTACCGATGATTTAAGACCAGTTTTTGTTCAAAAAACAGAAGTGGAAAGACCAGCTGCACAGAACAATTACACACACATGACGTCTTATTACATTCTATTAGAGTGACTAACAATCAAACGTCTGATTTTCATTTGGGCTTAGGTCGTTTTTTATGTCCATTGTCGAGTTGACAGCTGTCTTGATTTCAATTAGCCACTGATTTCTCCTCCTTGTCAGGCTGGATCATTCCTTGGACCCTGCACAAAAATCCATACGGCGCAAAAGCAACAGTCCTCTTCCCTCCATGCATGCGTGCTGTTTCTGCCGCTTGGGTGGAGAAAAATGACTTCTTAGTGAAGCGAGGAGGGAGGGTGTTAGGAGCTAGGGTTCTGCCCGGTCTTGGCCGGAGACTGTAGGGGAATGAGGGAGAAGGGCGTGGGCTCGAGCGCAGCGGCCGGCGGCAAGGCGCCATCCTTGCGCGTGGGGCGGCGGCGGAGACACGAGGCGGCTAGGGTTTTAGGGTTCCGGCTCCTCTGGGAGCCGGGTAATAAAAATAGTCTTATTGCTTAATTCTGAAAATAGTCTTACAAGTCGTATATATAACCACGATATCAAATAAAACTAAGATAACTTGCGGGCTAAGGTTGCCCGGTGGGCCTCTTGCGGCCATAGACCTGGCCGGTCATAACATCTCTCCCCGCCTGCGCAAACAACTCGTCCTCGAGCTGAAAGTCGGGGTAGTGCTGGCGGAACTCCTCGTGCTGCTCCCAAGTAGCGTCCTCCTCTGGCAGTCCAGCCCACTGAATCAACACGTACCAGGAGGCAGACTAAGGCATAGCCTAGTGGTGGGAAGGGGTTGATGCCTTCCCACCCACTCAGGTTCAAGGCATGGTACTTGCAATTTGGGTTTGTTGCACCAATTATACTGTAGGGGGTTCCCTTACAGTCTTTCTATAAAAAAAACACGTACCAGGAGCCGCGTCGCAGCTGAGCCTTCAAAGCCTTCTCCGGCTCAGGAAGGAGACGCCCGTCCATGATCGGTGGGAGTGCCGTAGGTGCCGCGGGTGGCTCTCCGTGGAATGGCTTGAGCAGGCCCACATGGAAGACATCATGGATCCACGCGCCTGCCGGAATCTGAAGACGGTAAGCCACCTTCCCAATGCGTTCCAGGATAGCAAAGGGACCGGCATAGCGAGGACCGAGCTTCTTCCTCGCGCGTGGGTCCAAGGACTGCATAGAGCGATGAAGTAGACGCAGCCAGACCCAATCACCCACCGTGAACTCCGCCTCGCGATGGTGGCCATCATAGTAATGTTTGACCAACTGCCGGGCCTGAAGGAGTCGTTGCCGGACTTCGGCCAGCATGTCATCACGGTTCCTCAGAAGAGCACCGGCCGCCTTGGTCCACGCCAAGGCTGGATCAACCGGAAGGATCGGCGGGGGTTGCCGGCCATACACCACCTCAAAGGGCGTAGCACGAAGGGCGGAGTGATAAGAGGTGTTGTAGCAGTACTCCGCCCATGATAGCCAGTCCACCCATGCACGAGGTCGATCACCTGTAACACAACACAAATACATGGCAATCACATTGTTAATGATCTCAGACTGGCCGTCCGTCTAAGGGTGGAAGGCGGTGCTCAGGCGTAGCTTCACGCCCGCCAACCGGAAGAGGTCGCGCCACACGTGTCCCGTGAACACGGGGTCCCGATCACTGACGATCGAAGAAGGGAACCCGTGGAGACGGACAATGCCATCGAAGAAAGCCCGCACGACAGATGCCACTGTATAGGGATGGCCGAGCGCGATGAAGTGAGCATACTTGGAGAAGCGGTCGACCACCGTGAGAATGACGGACTTGCCGCCCTCCTTGGGGAGGCCCTCGATGAAGTCCATGGAGATGTCCGCCCAGACCTGAAGCATGCCAGCCGGCCGTAGAGTCTCCGTTTTGTTGCGCTGGCACGTCACACAAGATCGTACCCAGTCACGGACCAGGGCACGATCACCTGGAATGTAGAAGTCGGCGCGAAGACGATGGAGTGTCTTCTGCACCCCCTCATGGCCCGCCGAGTGGGCGAGGCGCAGCACCTGCTGACGAAGATCGTCGTGCGCCAGGACGAAGACTCGGCGCCCATGGAGGAGCAGGCCGTCGGCGAGGTGCCACGGCTCCTCCAGCTCTCCCGCCGCCAGCTGCTGCTGCAGGAGGAGAGAGTCGGCCGCAGCAGCGGTCGCCTGCCGGATGTCGGCGCAGAGGGCGAAGGAGGGCCCGGTGATGATGCAGAAGGCCGCCCCCTCCACTGCACCGTCGTCCACAGCGGCGTCATGCCAAGACGGGGCGTCGGCGACGATGTTAAGGCGACCCGGCCGGTACTTGACAGTGAAGTCAAACCCAAAGAGTTTACTGATCCACTGGTGCTGGGGCACGGTCGAGAGCCTCTGATCCATCATGAACTTGAGGTTGTAATGGTCCGTGCGGATCCGGAAGGAACGACCCCAAAGATAGGGCCGCCAATGGCGCACTGCCTGGACCAACCCAATGAGCTCGCACTCATAAGCCGCCAGCTTAAGGTGGCGTGCGGCAAAGGGGCGACTGAAGAAGGCGAGGGGTCCATCGCCCTGATGAAGTACCGCACCGAATCCCGCACCGGAGGCGTCGCAGTCGACGGTGAACGGGAGGTCGAAATCAGGCATCTGCAGGACGGGTCCCGTCATGAGGGCCCTCTTGCGGGCCTCAAATGCTGTAGTGGCCTCCTCATCCCAAGAGAAGGCGTTGCGACGGAGAAGGCGCGTGAGCAGGGCCGCGATGAGGCCAAACTCCCGGATGAACTTCCGATAGTACCCTGCGAGGCCGAGGAACCCGCACAGAGCCCGCGGAGACTGCGGGATCGGCCAGGCGGCTACGGCCGCCACCTTGTCGGTGTCCATGGCCTGATGGCCACTCGCTCGGCTGAGATGACGTGGCCGAGGTAAGCGACAGAAGGCGTCCCAGACGAGCACTTCGAGCGCTTAAGATGAAGATGATGCGCCCGAAGCTCGTTGAAGACGATAGCCACATGCTCGAGGTGCTCTGCCCGAGAGGCGCTGTAGATAAGAATGTCATCAAAGAAAACGAGCACAAACCGATGTAAGTAGGGCCGTGGGACATCATTCATCAAGGTCTGAAAGGTCGCCAGGGCGTTAGAGAGGCCAAAGGGCATCACCAAGAACTCAAAGTGGCCATGGTGAGTCCAAAACGCCATCTTGGCGATGTCATCCGGGTGCATGCGCACCTGATGATACCCTCACCGGAGATCCAGCTTGGTGAAGAAGCGCGCCGCATGCAGCTCGTCGAGAAGCTCATCGACCACCTGAATAGGAAACTTGTCCTTCAATGTGAGAGCATTAAGGGCGCGGTAGTCGATGCAGAAACGCCACATGCCGTCCGACTTGCGAACGAGGAGGACCGGCGCCGTGAATGGCGACATGGAGATGAGGATGATGCCCGCAGCAAGCATTAGCGCACACTGCCTCTCCAACTCGTCCTTCTGCAGCTGAGGATACCGGTAAGGCCGTACGGCCACAGGGGCCGACCCCGGAACGAGGTGAATACACGGTGGTCGTAGATCCGAGCCGGCGGCAGGCCCTGTGGCTCCTCAAAGAGATCCCGGTGCTGCTGCAGGAGGTTGTCCAAGAGCGGATGCTCGGGCTCGGTGGTGGCCGCCGCCAGCTGGAGCGGGGGCGTCGCCGGGGTGCCTCCAATGCCCTCCCAGCGGATGTGGCGGCCGAGGCGCCAGAAGGTCATCGTCAGGGTGTCGAAGTCCCAAAGTATGGGACCGAGAGTCCGCAAGAAGTCGACGCCGAGGATGAAGTCGAAACAGCCCAAGTCGATGCCGGCGCAGGTGATGGTGAAGTGCTCGTCGCCGATAGTGATGGGCACGTCGCGGGCGAGCCCGTGGCAGTGTAGACGATCGCCATTAGCGACAGTGACCCGCAACTGCTCCCCGCCGGTCGGCTGTAATGCGAGGTGCCGCATGGTGGTCTCCGGCAGGAAATTATGCGTGGAACCTGTGTCCAGGAGGGCCACCAGGAGCTCGCCATGGATCATGACCGGTAAGAGCATCGTTCGTTCATCACGGATGCTGGCCAGCGCGTGAAGCGAGACAACGAGGGCGGTGGCCGGAGCGGGCTCGGGTGCCGGTGCGGGCTCCGCGAGGGCTGGGACGCTGTGGCCATCCTCCGGGGTGTCATCCTCGGTCCCGTCCGTCATCTCCAAGTAGAAGAGGCGCGGGCAGACATGGCCTGGTGCATAGGGCGCATCGCAGTTGAAGCACAGTCCCAAGCGCCGGCGCTCCAGCTGCTCCGCCTGAGTAAGGCGCCTGAACGGCCGCGTCGGGGCTGGGGTGGCCGTCAGGGCTGCGGTGGACGACGCAGGTGCCGCGTCAACGCCTGGGCGCGCTGCTCAAACGCCCGAGCATAGTATATGGTCGTCTGAAGGTCTTGGGGCCCCTTCATCTCGACGTCCACGCGGATGTGGTCGGGAAGGCCACCGACGAAGAGTTCCGCCCGCTGTAGGGCCGTCACACCCGGCGCGTGACACGCCAGTGCCTGGAAGCGGTCGGCGAAATCCTGCACCGTGGAGGTGAAAGGCAGGCGACCCAACTCGGCCGAGCGGCTCCCGTGTAACGGCGGTCCGAAGCGAAGAAGACACAGCTCGCAGAAACGCTCCCACGGGGGCATGCCGCCCTCATCCTGCTCGAGGGCGTAATACCATGTCTGGGCGGCCCCGCGGAGATGGTAGGAAGCCAGCCAAGTGCGCTCTGACGCGGGCGTGCGCTGCCCGCGGAAGAACTGGTCACATTGGTTGAGCCAGTTAAGCGGGTCGTTCGAGCCGTGTAGGTGGCGAAGTCGATCTTGGCAAACCGGGGCGGCTGCTGGTGTGGCGCGCCATGGCCCACTGCCTCGGCGGTGCGGAGGGCTGATGATGGCGCGCAGACCATGGTGGGAAGGCCGGCGTAGGTCCCCGTGGCGCCCAACGCCTCGGGATGCAACTGGGAACCCGACGGCGCCCGGGCCTCCGTGTAAGGCGGCGAAGGCGACGTCCCGTGGAGCCAGCCTGCAACCGGATACGGTGACGACGGAAAACGGACCTCCTGCGGGAGTCCGCCCGGCACGGACCGGCCCAGGCTAGGGCTGGGCGGTGGCGGTGGCGGCACCTGCACTGTGGCCGCCGGGAGGGAAGGCGAGGCGGGGGATGGTGAGGGAGTCCTGGATTAGGGGGTATCCGGACTGCCGGACTGTGTACAACGTCCGGACTATTGAAGCGTGAAGATACAAGACTCAAGACTTCGACCCGTGTACGGATGTGACTTTCCTTGGCGTGGAAGGAAAGCTTGGCGATCCGAATATTATATTTCCTTCCTTGTAACCAACTCCATGTAAACCCTAGCCCTCTCTGGTGTCTATATAAACCGGAGAGGTTGGTCCTCAGAAGGCCGATCACAATTACAATCATACCATCATAGGCTAGCTCTTAGGGTTTAGCCTCTACGATCTCGTGGTAGATCTACTCTTGTACTACCCATATCATCAATATTAATCAAGCAGGAAGTAGGGTTTTTACCTCCATCGAGAGGGCGAACACAGGTAAACATCTGTGTCCCTTGCTTCCTGTTACCATCATCCTTGACGCACAGATCGGGACCCCCTACCCGAGATCCGCCGGTTTTGACACCGACATTGATACTTTCATTGAGAGTTCCTCTGTGACGTCACCACAAGGCTCGATGGCTCGTCTCATTGTCAAGGACGACATTACCTCGGAGGGGGCTCTGGCTGTAGGCCAGACGCTCCGGCTCGGCGGCTTCATCATGACCGCCCCATCGGCGATGGCACCAACGATGACTTCTCGGGTCATCAATCATGACCTTCGCGTCAGTTCGGAACTTGCCGAACAGATGGATCCAATGGAGCTCTCCTCCCTTAACGAACTCTTGGATCGCATCGCCACTCTGGGAGTCGCTACAGACTACGACCAGGTTGGGCTTAAACCCGACCAAAGGGACATCAGATCCCCGCCGGTCACCCATGAGATAGCGATAGTGGAGGAACCACACGCGGATTGCCCCTCAACTTTGAGGACAAGTCCTGTTTGGATCACCAACTCCTTGAGCCAAAGACCCGCTCAAAGGAAAACCTGACCCAGGTCCCGTACTTAGAATCAGGCGTTGGGCCGAAAAAATTGGGCACTCCGGATTCTGGGCTGTTGAGCTCGGGACCGCCCGCGCCCTTGGGCATTAGATCGGATCAAAATCCGGACTCTAAACTGGACCTAAACTGTCTCTCCCGCATTAGGCAAGAGCCCCAGGAAACCGTACATCACTACTGGGCCAGATTCCTCCTTGCGCTTAACAAGGTCAGGGGCTGCCGCGAAGAGAACTTGGTCTCACTTTTCTGCAAAAACTGCACGGACGAGGGACTCCTCAATGCTATAAGCCGCCGCGACATAGTGCGCTTCACGGACTTGGCAACCATAGTACGGAAGTACTGTGCGATGGAGAGCGCTTGGAAGACCCAAACAGAATTTTGGGATAGTACTGCTCTCACCAAGACCTTTGTCCGAACTAAACGGGCGAACTCTCGTAAGTCGTCCGACACAACCCCCAAGAAACCAAAGCCCACCCCAGGGCGGGGATCCGTATTGGAAGAATGGCTCGACGGGCCATGTAAGCTCCACAGTACTCAGGATACAACACCTACTCATAGCCTTAAGGCATGTTGGATACTCCGGCAAGTGGCAAAAAGTGGCGAGGATCTTCTTGAGGGCCGTAAAGCGGAACAACATCCTGCCAGCGAACACAATACGGTACTAACAGTCTTCGAGACTTTCTCCTTGAACAATAGGCGCAAGCGAGCTCGTCGAAGCTCCGCTAAAATTTACCAAGTGGCAAAAATAAACCCTTGGAACGATACTGCTATAACTTTTAATGCCAGTGATGAACCTCGATTCCGGGCTGTCCGGGCACCAGCCGCTCTGGTCCTTAGTCCGATCTTAGATGGCTTTCGGCTCACTAAAGTACTCATGGACGGCGGAAGCGGATTAAATCTGATTTATGAAGAAACACTTAGCAAGATGGAGATTGATAAAGGCCGCATTGAACAAAGCGGCACGACCTTCAGGGGAATTATCCCCACTCGGGAAGCGCGATGCGCGGGAAAAATCACACTCGATGTGGTATTCGGCACCCCGGAGAATTATAGGTCCGAAGAAATCACATTCCAGGTGGCTCCTTTTAGCAGCGGATACCACGCCCTTTTAGGGCGGTACGCGTTTACAAGCTTTCAAGATGTACCCCATTATGGATACATGAAGCTTAAAATGCCCGGACCCAATGGAATCATCACTCTAGCTAGTGATCCGGACGTTGCACTTCACGCCGAAAATAAAACTGCAGCTCTATCATTGGAAGCATTATCCGAAGCCCTAGCAGCCGAAGAGTTAACAACACTGCGGGCCACAGTGGACAGGGACGACGTAATACTAGACAAGCGATCCAAGTCCACCTCATTTAAACCTGCAGATGAGATAGTCAAGTTCCAGGTCCATCCAACGGACCCCACGAAGACAGCTTCCATCAGGACACAGCTGAGCCCCGCTATTGACGCCACACTACGAGATTTCTTATGCGAGAATTGGGACATTTTCGCCTGGCACCCATCGGACATGCCAAGCATCCCACGCAGAGTGGCCGAACACAGCCTCAATATCCTAAAAGGATATAAACCAGTCAAGCAGACCCTAAGGCGATTCTCAGAGCCCAAACGACAGGCAATGGGGGAAGAGTTAGCCAAGCTACTCGAGGCCGGATTCATCAGAGATATCAAAACATCCGGATTGGCTGGCAAATTTGGTGATGATACCAAAGAAGGACAAATCCTGGCGCCTATGCGTCGACTTCAAAGACCTCAACAAGGCTTGCCCCAAGGATCCCTTTCCCCTCCCTCGCATCGAACAAATCATCGATGCCACAGCTGGACACGGCTCGCTGTGTTTTCTCGACGCATACTCTAGATACCATCAAATAAAGATGGCGGAGTCCGACCAAGCTGCAACAGCTTTTATAATGCCATATGGCCCTTTTTGCTTCAACACTATGCCCTTCGGGCTCATGAATGCCGGGGCAACCTATCAACACATGATTCAAACATGCCTGAAAAAACAAATCGGCAAAACAGTGGAAGCATATGTGGACGGCGTGGTCATAAAAACTAGACACGTCGAAACCCTGATAGATGACTTGAGGCTCACATTCGAAAACCTCCGGACATACGAAATTAAGTTGAATCCGGAAAAATGCGTCTTCGGTGTCCCATCGGGGAAACTGTTGGGCTTCATTGTTTCCAATAGAGGAATTGAAGCGAACCCGGCAAAAATCCGAGCTCTGTCCCAGTTGGCTATACCAAAAGACCTCAAGCACATCCAGAAGCTAGCCGGATGCATGGCCGCTTTGAGCCGCTTTATCTCCAGGCTAGGAGAAAAGGCATTGCCTCTTTACCACCTCCTACGGTGCACCGAACACTTCGTATGGACGGATGCAGCCGCGACCGGACTCGATGAAATAAAGACCTTACTGGCCAGTAATCCAGTCCTAACAGTGCCGAACACCGACGAGCCTATGCTATTATACATAGCGGCAACACACCAAGTTGTAAGTGCAGTACTCGTCGTCGAATGAGAGGTTGACAGATACAAATTCCCGCTCCAAAAGCCGGTCTATTACGTATCCACAGTCCTCACCCCATGCAAATCCCGATACCCACACTATCAAAAAATAGCATGAGCGGTCTTCATGGCATCCCGGAAGCTGCGGCACTACTTTCAAGAGTGTTCGATCACAGTAGCTTCCGAAGTACCAGTCAACGACATAATAAACAACCGCAACGCTACGGGCCGGATTGCTAAATGGGCCATCGAGCTCCTCCCATTCGATATAATGTACAAACCACGGCGGGCCATCTAGTCGCAAGTACTGGCCGACTTTGTCGCCGAATGGACGGAAGCTGAACTCCCTAAAGAGTACGGCACATACTCCAACTGGATCATGCACTTTGACGACTCTAAAATGCTGGCCGGATTGGGAGCAGGTGTAGTCCTGACATCCCCCACCGGAGACACGGTCCAGTACATCCTCCAAATATTATATACAGACTCCAACAATGCAGCCGAATATGAGGCTCTGTTGCACGGTATTCGGATGGCAGTCTCTATGGGCATTCAACGCCTGGAAGTGCGCGGGGACTCAAACCTCGCAATATCACATATAAACAGAGATTTTGATGCCAAGGACCCGAAAATGGCGGCCTACCGTAATGCCGTCCTCAAAATGTCAGCTCGGTTCGAGGGGCTCGAATTCCACCATGTGGCTCGAAAAAACAATCAAGCGGCGGATGTCCTCGCTCGCATCGGCATTAAACGCGACCCTGTCCCACCTAACATATTCTTGGAACGGCTGTTCAAGCCATCCGTAGTATGGGAAGGGGAGTCCGACAATACCAGCTCGGACCCGAACACACCCCCAGATATCGAACCATCAGACACAATCGGAGGCTCTGCCACCCAAATCACGCCCTCGGCCCACGAAATCAAGGCCGTCATCGCCTCGTGGACCGAGCCTTTCTTGGCCTACCTAAATCAGCAGGAGCTACCCGAAGACCAAAATGAAGCACGCTGCATAGTCCGGCGTTCTAAAGCTTACAAAGTGTCAGGACCCCGATTCCAAGTCACATCGACCTAGCCGGTAACACCTCATATCACTTTGCCGCCTCACGCACGGTATTCCCACGGGTGTCGCCTTACCATGGTCCGGGACCGTTTGCGCCTTTTGGCTCACATATATGATAGTGTCGCTAGCATCCACATGATAGAGAACCCGGGCCGACATGGCTAGTCGTGAACCCAAAGCGGCACTAACCCATGGGGACAGGCATACATGAATCACATCGAGCATGTCGGTCATCAACGTATGAACGGGCTGTAGCTTTGGGCTATGAGGACTCGTAACCCGGCTGTAGCAGGCTAAGCAGGACTCGGATGTCACCGCGTGACATTTCCCGAAGGGACAGAACACAGAATGAAGTGAAACACATGCGGCCATCAAGTGTCCAGAGAAAGTAGTCTTTGGGCTAGCGGGACTCCGGTGAACCGGGTCAGAAGCGGACTACTATCGCTCATGAAGCACTAGACTACATTTCCCCATATGAGAGGCTGCCAAGGATAAACAACTAGATTGTCGGATCCCACTCATACCAAGCATTTCAATCATACACACAATATGCCCGATATGAGTACATACAACATGGCATCACAACAAAACTCTACAACTCAAAGTACCTTATTTAAAAGGCTCCGAGGAGCCATACATAACATGTTCATACAGATAGGGGTCACATGACCCGACACTCAAGTCATACAAACATACAAGCACATGCGGAAGCAAACTAACTTTGAGTCTGAGACACTAAAAAGAAAGAAGGCTTGACGAAGCCCTTCTATCTACATCGGCCCTTCACAAGTCTTGGACCACCACCTGGGTGGCTAGTCACTCGTCGACGTCAAGGTCTACATAGAACCCATCAGAGGGGGCAGTGTTGTCGTCTGAAAACATTAATTAAAGAAACATGAGTATGGAGGTACTCAGCAAGTCTTACAACAGAATCCTACTATACATGCACATTCTCAAGAAGGTAGTGGAGTTATTGCAGCAAGCCAGCAAGAAAGTAGTCCTTTACCGCGGACGCGGCTATTCGAATAGTTTCATACCCTGCAGGGGTGTACTTCTTCACACACGCTCTCGCCACTTATCGCCGCTACACGACATGTACTCGGCAACCTTCAAGCGGAAGCCCAGCGAGGGTGTCGGCCATGACCTGACTAAACACACGAGTCCCTAGTCTAGGTTTATCGCCTATTCGGGTTCCATCCGCAGGGAGTCCGTCCGAGGTTTCCACTAACGGCCCCGAGCGATGTGTGCAGGGTTCCCGAGACACCAAGCAGGCGAATCGGTACACAGGCCACGTGCCTACCGCAACACAGCCCACCCCTAAGGTCAAGACTGCGTGTAGCCCAAAGACATACTACAAACACCAGAAACTACTTTGCAACTCCCGGACAAAGGACAAGAGTGGTTAATAAGTCGAGAGGGTCCATTGGTTTCGGGCCCAATGCGTGGTAGTAGCTGAATCTTAAATCACACAAACATATCTCAGTTCTTAAGGGCGGCTTCAATGAAACAACCCACCATGTACTCCTACATGGCCTCTCATCGATACCTTTACCAAATCGTGTTCAACACTTCACTCTCGTTACCGACACAACCTTTCACTCTAGTTCATCATCCCGATGAGCCAGACCTGACACAACTCTAAGCATAGCAAGCATAGCATGGTAGGAACACAAATATGTCTCAATCAACTCCAACACATACTAGTGGGTTTCATCTAGTTACTGTGGCAATGACAGGTCATGCAAAGGAAGTGGGTTCAACTACCGCAACACACAGCAGTTTGAAACGCGTTGTCTTAATGTAGTAAACAAGAGCAGAAGCGAGATCATGGGTTTGTATCGGAATGATCAATGGTTGCTTGCCTGATGTAGTGGTAGTAGGGTACTGCCCTTCAGACGGATATTCGGGGTTATCCTCGGAGACAGAACCTACCACGAAAGACACACCGAGCATAATCAACACATGACGATATGCAACAATATGATGCATGCTATGACATGGCAATATGAATGTGTCTTGTCCTAATGCAAGCTAGAACAGAAAGGAATGAACTCATTTGAATAAAAGATTCAAATGCTAGTTCATTTAACATAGCCATAATACTGCATTATGTTATTCTGCTTAAACAGCAAGGTTAACTTGTTCTGTCATGCATGAAACTATTACCAATGGTTAGATTGAATTTTTCTGATCAAAATTCATATATAAATCTTTGCATTTGGAGTTCTGATTAGTTTCTATGAATTTTGAAGTTTGCAACACTTTACGAATTTTCTGTATAAAAATAAATCCAGAAATTAGTTATTGCTTCAGCAGTGCGTCAGGGTGACGTCAGTGGTTAAAGGGAACGTCCAGGTCAACCTGACCAGTGGGTCCCGCATGTCAGCAATTAATTAAACTAATTAAATTTAGTTTAAACTAATCTGGGTTAATTAGCAGAGGGGGGCCCCACTTGTCATAGACTCAGGGGAGTCAACCTAGGCCCACCCTAGTCAAAGTCAAAGGTCAACACACCGACGTTTAGCCGCCGGCGAGGCCAGACGCGGCGGTGAGAGTGCATTTGTGCATTCCGGCGACCAAATGAGCGGCGGAGGCCATCTACGTGTAGCTGGGAACAAGCCGCAACGTTTGGTGGCGGTGGTTGAGCTCGGGGTGGCCGGAAACGTCGCCGATGACAACCTTGGCGGTCGCCGGAGTCGGGTGAAGATGGACCCGTGGCTACAGGGCACGGCGAGGCGCGTGGGGTGGTGCGTTGGACTCCTGGGGATGCAGCGAGTGTGTTAGACACGGTGAGGTGGCTGGTGGTTGGCCGGAGACACGTCGGCGACGAGCTCAGCGGTGGCGCGTGCGGTGAAGCTCCATGGGGTCGCTGCAGGGCTCGAGAGCGAGAACGAGAAGGGGAAGGAGGTAGCTGAGCTCACGGCGGTCACGACGGTGCAGTCGACGCGGTCGGGGACGAGCTGGTGCGACGGCGACGACAAAAGGGATCTCCGGCGGTGGCGGAGTCGGGCGAGGTCGGTGCAGCGGCTTCGAGGCAAGCGAACGCTCGGGGCTCGGCTTGCTCAAAGGAGAGGAGGGTGGCGAAGCATCTGGACACGATGGCGCGGCGCAAGGACGACGGAGAGCGCGGTTATCCGCGGTGGTGGTGGCTTGCAGGCGTCGGCCATGGTCTTGGGCGAGCAAGGGAGAGGAGCTGGGAGGTGAGGCGTGTTCTGAGCTCGGGGAGGAGGGCGTCCGACCAGGCGGAGAGCAGTGAGAGGAGGAGGAGGCGGCGGGCAGCTGCGTGGCCTTGGCTGGTGCCGCCGTCGAGCACTGGCTGCTGCACTGCCTAGCCAAGCAGCTCGCTGGAGCGGTGGCTGGGCTGGGCCGGCAGGTGGGCTTGCCAGATGGGCGCCAGGTAAGCCTCTGCTTACTTTGGTTTTCTTTATCTATTATTCTGTAAGTTTGTGTACTTATTAAAAATAGTTAGGCACTTCTAAAAATCCTGAAAATAATCAGAGGCTCTGTTTAGAAAATCTCCAACAGCCCACACTTACTTTCGAATTATTTGAGCATTCAAAATATTTACTAGCATTTAAATGCCCAAATGCAATTTACATATGATTTAATTCAATGACCTTACATTGACCTAGAAAATTGTGCACCAATTTTGCGGAGGTTCTAACCCAAGACAAAGAGGGTGAACTTTTAGAAGGGCAATTCAGGTTCATTGAAAATATTTTTAGTAAACCTTAGTTGGATTCAGGAGGGGTTACGGGGTTACATCTTCCCCAATTCAGGTTTCTGATGAAAGGTAGACATGATGCAACACTCTAATGCATGGACTAGCTAGGATGTGACAACTCACCCCCACTCAAAAGAATCTCGTCCCGAGATTTTGGATCCGTCGGAAGAAGGTGGGCTACTCAAGTCGAAGACGATCCTCCCTTTCCCAAGTAGCGACTTGCTCGGAATGGTTTGACCATTGAACCTTGAGAAACTTGATATTCTGGCGTCGAGTGGTACGCTCGGCTTGATCAAGGATACGAACGGGATATTCTCGATATGTGAGATTATCTTGGAGATCAAGCGTTTCGTGGGCCACTCCACGGATAGGATCCGAGAAGCAACGCTGAGTTGAGAAGCGTGGAAGACATCATGAACTCGGAAAGATGCGGAGGTAGTTCAATTGGTAGGCAACTTCTCCTCGTTTGGCAAGAATGCGAAAGGGTCCAATGTAACGAGGAGCCAATTTGTCTTTGATACCGAATCGATGGGTCCCCTTCAAAGGAGTAACCCGAAGGTAAGCCTTCTCGCCAACTTCATAAGACATAGGCTTATGCTTGCGGTCATATTGGCTCTTTTGACGAGATTGGGCCGTTTGCAATTTCTCACGAATAACGCGAACTTGCTCTTCTGCTTCCTGGATCATATCCGGGCCAAAGAGTTGTCTTTCCCCGGTTTCTGACCAGTTAAGAGGCGTTCGACATTTTCATCCATAGAGAAATTCGAAAGGAGCTTTTCCCAAGCTAGCTTGATAACTATTGTTATAAGCGAACTCGGCGAATGGAAGGCATTTCTCCCAATTCATACCGAAAGAGATGACAGAAGCTCGAAGCATATCCTCCAGAATTTGATTGACTTGCTCTACTTGACCACTTGATTGAGGATGGAAGGCGGTGCTAAAAGAGAGACGAGTTCCCATAGCATTTTGGAAACTTTCCCAAAATCGAGAGGTGAAGAGACTTCCACGGTCTGAATTAATCTCCAATGGAACACCATGAAGAGACACTATTCGGGAGATGTACAAATCAGCTAGCTAGCTAGCGGTTATACTCTCACAAATGGGTAGGAAGTGGGCTACTTTGGAAAGACGATCGACAACAACGAATATAGCATTATTCCCTCTCTTGGTCCTGGGAAACCCGGTAATGAAATCCATACCGATTTTATCCCATTTCCATTCAGGAATTGCCAAAGGTTGAAGGGTGCCAGCAGGCCGTTGATGCTCTGCTTTAACTCGACGACAGATGTCGCAATTAGCAATGTATTGAGCGATTTCTCTCTTCATCCTAGTCCACCAAAACCTCTGGCGTAGGTCCTGATACATTTTAGTACTATCGGGATGAATGGTGAGAGGGGATTCATGAGCTTCCTTAAGGATCAATCGCCTCAGGTTGCGTAACTTGGGAACCACTAGACGATCTCCAAAGAACACGACACCTTGTTCATCAATGGAGAAACAATCTGTGACTCCTTTCTTGATGTTTCTCTTGATACGGGAGATTCCCGGATCTACCTTCTGTGCCTTAATGATCTGATCCGTAAGGGTAGGTTTCGCCACCAGGGTGGAAAGGAATCCTCGAGGAACAATGTGAAGGTTAGGCTTACGAAATTCCTCGTGGAGAAGTGGTTGACTTTGTTGTAACATCAGGTTGTTACAATAAGATTTACGACTCAGTGCATCAGCCATGACATTGGCTTTGCCTAGGGTGTAAGATATTCCTAAGTCGTAATCCGTAATCAACTCGACCCAACGTCTTTGCCTGAGATTCAAATCCGGTTGGGTGAATATGTATTTCAGACTTTGGTGATCAGTGTAAATTTTGCAATGATTACCAAGAAGGTAATGTCGCCATGTTTTGAGTGCATGGACCACTGCTGCAAGCTCTAGATCATGTGTGGGATAGTTATCCTCATGTGGGCCACGGCTCGTCGAGAAGTGTAGGCAATCACATGGCGATCTTGCATGAGTATGCAACCTAGTCCTTGTCGCGAGGCATCATAATAGATAATAAAGTCCTTAGAAA
Source organism: Aegilops longissima (assembly GCA_021605205.1). Classification (NCBI taxonomy): domain Eukaryota; kingdom Viridiplantae; phylum Streptophyta; class Magnoliopsida; order Poales; family Poaceae; genus Aegilops; species Aegilops longissima. The sequence goes on from CM038682.1 coordinate 704,937,726, forward strand.
AATCTGGTGGAACAAATGCAGGAGCATATGTCAGCGTCTTTTCGGTTCTGAAAGCTGAACTCGCACTTGTGGGGTCCACTCAAACTTTTATCTTTCTTGAGGAGTTCGGTTAGAGGCTTAGCAACCTTGGAGAAATTCTCGTAAGCGGCGGCAATAGCTCGCTAAACCGAGAAACTCGAACTTGCTTGACCGATTCAGGTGGAGTCCGATCAAGGGCGGCTTGAACTTCGCTTCGGGATTGACAGCAATGCCCTTACCGGAGATTACATGGCCTAGATAGGTTACTTACGGCAGCAAAACTCACACTTAGAGAATTTGGCATAAAGGCGATGCTCTCGAGTTTCATCAATACTAGCCTTAGATGTTCGGCATGTTCTTCCTCATTCTTGGAGTAGATGAGTATATGATCGAGGTAAACCACGATGAATTTATCCAAATACTCCATGAAGATCGAGTTCATTAACCGAGAGAAGGTGGCTGGAGCATTGGTTAAACCGAAGGACATGACGGTGTACTCGTATTGGCCATAACGAGTAACAAAGGCCGTTTTAGGAATGTCCCCGTTCTTGATTTTGATTTGATGGTAGCCCAACCTCAAATCCATCTTGAAAAAAGGCGAGGATCCAGCGAGCTGATCATACAGTCGTTGATCCTGGGAGCGGATACTTGTTCTTGATAGTGACCAAATTGACAGGTTGGTAATCTACAACCATCTGATCCGTTCCATCCTTCTTCTTGACGAAGAGGACGGGGCAAGCCCATGGAGAAGAACTAGGACGGATGAAACCCTTTTGCAAGGACTCATCGAGTTGTTTCTTAAGCTCGGCTAGTTCTAGGGGTGCCATCTTATAAGGTCTTCTAGAGATTGGGACGGTTCCTGGAACAAGTTCTATCACGAACTCGACATCTCTGTCAGGTGGAACACATGGCAGTTCCTCTGGAAAGACATCCGGGAAGTCACGGACTACCGGAATATCTTCAAGGTCTGGAAGGGGGTTGGCGTTTAAAGAGTAGAGCTGACGCTTAGACACTCGGGTCAAAACATTGACTGTCTTGCCCGATGGATGGGTGAGTTGAACAGTTCTATTGGAGCAATCAATCTTAGCATGATGGGCTGACATCCAGTCCATAACCGAGATGATGTTTATGTCCGAGGACTTGAGAGCTATTAGTGATGCAAGGAAGACTAATCTATCGACAAGGATATTATTTCCATGGCTGATTCTAGAGGTTTGCCATCTAGAACCAGGAGTCTGAATTTCCATGGAGGTGTGCATGTCACAAAATGTGGTGTTGTGCAATCAAGCATAGCTCTCAGAAATAAATGAATGAGATGCTCCAGTATCAAAGAGAACAGCTGCCGGATGGCAATTAACAAGGAGCGTACCGAGAACGACGTTGGGATCCTCATGGGTCTCCTCAGCTGAGACGTAGCTGACATGGCCACGAGCAGTGGTGGCTGGTTTGGCGTAGAGCACCTTTCCTGCTGGCTTACCACGGCCAACAGACTTTCCGATCGGGCTGGGGTTGTTCTAGGGACACTCACGGATGTAGTGACCCTTCTCCCCACACTTGAAACAAGTTATCACATTGGGGCGTGGAGCAGCATTAGCAGCGGGGCCACCATAGGCCTTAGGCGGTGCATCTTTGCTGGTTGGGGCGGCGCCTCAAAGGATGGCCTTGGAGTGAATCTGGGTGGCGAGGCGGTGCTTGGAATCCACACCCGCGTAACCGAGATCGAGATCGGATGAAGAACCAAAGTCACGGAGTGCTGCGTGAAGCTTCAAAGTCGGTATCTGTCTCAAAGACCGATGGCCTTGTTGACTAACCACGGAAGGAGGTGCACTCGTGCGAGCGAAGATCACGGCGAAGCTTCGGGGCTAAGTCCTTGCGGAACCTTGCACGCTTCTTGGCGTCGGTGGATACTTCTTGAGGAGCATAACGTGCTAGATTTCCAAACTCACTGGCTGTATGCATCCACAGCCAGTCTACCCTGGGTGAAATTGCAGAACTCTTCCCTCTTACGATCCATGAGACCTTCCGGGATGTGATGCTCATGGAAAGCCGCACTAAACTCAGCCCAGGTAGTGATTTGACCGACCGGGCGCATAGCCTCAAAATTTTCCCACCAAAGGCTAGCAGGGCCTTCGAGGTGATAGGCCGCAAAGGTAACCTTATCAACCGGCTACATTGGCGAGCGTAGCTTGTGGGTGATCTTTGAAGCCGATCATCCGCATCGAGAGGCTCGACGGGTGTTTAAACCGGTGGATACTGACTTGACAAAGTCATTGATTGACACAAGGTCATTCCTCGGTGGCATGCGATATTCTGCTCAATCCGCTCCGACAAGCGATTGGTCTCACGCTTGTTTCGTTACGCCTCGGCATAACCCGGCGGAGAAGGCGGTTGAGGCAGATTTACATTCCTAGCTGCGCTGGCTTCACCCTGCTCCGGAGCAGCAGGGTTGTTGTGGGTGTTGACCATCCTAGGAAACAAGACAACGATTTAGACAAGGATGGCAAAATTTTGGCAAGGAAGTGCAGAATGTAATGGATAACACGGAATGCAGAGATGTTCATCCATATGACATGGTAATATAGAAACTGCCATATATATACCAGCGGTCATACACATCATTCATAGATTAGTACAAGCCCGGCTAGAGTACAACTACGGTGGAAGACGTTACATCTCATCAGAAGCATTCCAAGCTCCTATACATTATTTTTCTACACCTCCGGAATTGATACACACTAAGTCATATTCCACAGGTTACGCAGGACGATGGAAATACAACTATTACAATACTAGTGATACTACTACTAACTCGAGACAGCTCCGTAGTAGTCCTCATAGAAGTCACCTCCATAGCACGGAAGCTCAACGTGATTATCCAGGAAGCAGGCGGTCCGAGGAGCTTGTGGACCATAGGGGCTAGGATGAGGTCTTGGACCAACAAGCGGTGGCCTCACAGGGACCACGGGGTGGGGTGATGCCTCCCACATCACGTCAATCCACCATGTCCAGCAGAGCAGATCTCACGGATCTGATCCCTCGTATCCATACATCCGGCTTACAGCCGGTGCAAACCGAGTCAAAGTGGCCCAATGATCGGCACGGTGTTGAAAAGCTCCAGTCTCAAGGCCTGATTCTCTCGGTCCTTATCCTCGAGCATCTCGGCGGTGGTGTGGGTTAGTGAGTCCTCTGAGTGGAATCAGCATAGATAGCTGAAGATACCCTTGCGCCCCGGGAGTGAAGGCGGCATATAACGGAAGTCGGTGTTCAAGCAGGCCATTCTGACTCGCATGATGGTCATCATAGAATATGCAGCATCTGCACAGCCATCTCGATAGTAACCCGAGTCCATAGGAGCGGTGGAGGGCTCGATCGATCCAGGATAAGAAGGAAATATCTGACGGTGCGAGGTATTGGCTTTGATTAAAGTCTCGAATTGCTCTTGACGGTGTATTGAGCGGTAACCCGTCTCAATCATTACCGGACTAACATAGCCGTATGACCGGGCACATCGAGGCACCTGGTCGAGGCGAACCACTTGGTTTTGAGCACGAGTGGCCATCTGAAAGCACAGCCACAATGCAAAGACATTAAATTTCTAGGGAAAATCGGACAGCATAACAAATTGTAAATGCTCAGGATCAGATTTGAGGCATTCACAACAGATTGCAAAACCACTCAACAACATCATATCAAGGTTACGGTTCAGCTGATAACATACTAAAAGTAGTAGAAACTGAGGCGAGGGCTGGTAACCAACAATCCTACAAGTTACTACGGATTAGTAACACGTGAACTTGATAGAGAGAAGAGAGCCTAGTCCTTAACCCGTAGAATGAGAAGAGAATGACACGGATCGAGAGGGCATAAGGTAAAGGAGTAAAAAGAGCCTTACGTCCCTCCACAATCAATTCCCTACATATAACTAAAGCATTGCTAGACTCGACATCGACCGGTTTGGCTTAGCGAACCTCACAGGCAGTCCGGCTCTCGATGCCAGCGTTATCGGGACCCGATTCCAAGTCACATCGACCTGGCGGTAACACCTCATATCACTTTGTGGCCTCACGCACGGTATTCCACGGGTGTCGCCTTACCATGGCTCGGGACCGTTTTAGCCTTTTGGCTCACGTATATGATAGTGTTGTTGGGGAGCGTGGCAGAAATTCAAAATTTTCCCACGTGTCACCAAGATCTATCTATGGAGAAACTAGCAACGAGGAAGGAGAGTGCATCTACATACCCTTGTAGATCGCTAAGCGGAAGCATTCAAGTGAGCAGGGTTGATGGAGTCATACTGTCGTGATTCAAATCACCGGAGATCCTAGTGCCGAGCAGACGGCACCTCCGCGTTCAACACACGTACAGCCGGTGGCGTCTCACGCCTTGATCCAGCAAGGAGAGAGGGAGAGGTTGAGGAAGACTCCATCTAGCAGCAGCACAGCGGCATGGTGGTGATGGAGGGCGTGGCAATCCCAGCAGGCCGCCAAGCACCAAGGAGAGGAGGAGGAGGAGAGCGGGGCTGCACCAAGAGGAGAGAACTCATGTGTTATGGGCAGCCCCTAGGCCTCATATATATAGGGGAAGGGAGGAGGTGCGCCCCTCTAGGGTTCCCACCCCTAGAGGCGGCAGCCCTAGATGGGAAAAGGGGAGGCGGCCAAGAGGGAGGGAGAGGAGGCGCCCACTAGATGGGCCTTGGGGCCCATCGCCCTAGGGTTGCCCCTCCCACTCTCCCTTGCACCTTGGGCCTCTTGTGGGGCGCACCAGCCCCTTGGGGCTGGTTCCTCCCACACTTGGCCCACGCAACCTTCTGGGGTTGGTGGCCCCACTTGGTGGACCCGGGACCTTCCGGTGGTCCCGTGTCTGCCGATAAACCCGAAACTTTTCGGTGACCAAAACAGGACTTCCCATATATAAATCTTTACCTCCGGACCATTCCGGAACTCCCGTGACGTCCGGGATCTCATCAGGGACTCAACAACATTCAGTAACCACATACAAACTTCCTTTATAACCCTAAGCGTCATCAGAACCTTAAGTGTGTAGACCCTACGGGTTCGGGAACCATCTGAACATGACCGAGGCGTTCTCGGTCAATAACCAACAGCGGGATCTGGATACCCATGTTGGTTCCCACATGTTCCACGATGATCTCATCGGATGAACCACGATGTCAAGGACTCAATCGATCCGTATACAATTCCCTTTGTCTAGCGGTATTGTACTTGCCCGAGATTAGATCGTCGGTATCCCGATACCTTGTTCAATCTCGTTACGGCAAGTCTCTTTACTCGTTCCGTAACACATCATCCCGTGATCAACCCCTTGGTCACATTGTGCACATTATGATGATGTCCTACCGAGTGGGCCCAGAGATACCTCTCCGTTTACACGGAGTGACAAATCCATCTTGATTCGTGCCAACCCGCAGACACTTTCGGAGATACTGTAGTGCACCTTTATAGTCACCCAGTTATGTTGTGACGTTTGGTACACCAAAGCATTCCTACGGTATCCGGAGTTGCACAATCTCATGGTCTAAGGAAAAGATACTTGACATTAGAAAAGCTTTAGCATCTGAACTACGATCTTTGTGCTAGGCTTAGGATTGGGTCTTGTCCATCACATCATTCTCCTAATGATGTGATCCCGTTATCAACGACATCCAATGTCCATGGTCAGGAAACCGTAACCATCTATTGATCAACAAGCTAGTCAACTAGAGGCTTACTAGGGACATGGTGTTGTCTATGTATCCACACATGTATCTGAGTTTCCTATCAATACAATTATAGCATGGATAATAAACGATTATCATGAACAAGGAAATATAATAATAACTAATTTATTATTGCCTCTAGGGCATATTTCCAACAGTCTCCCACTTGCACTAGAGTCAATAATCTAGTTCACATCGCCATGTGATCAACATTGATAGGTCACATCGCCATGTGACCAACATCCAAAGAGTTTACTAGTGTCGTAAACTAGTTCACATCATCATGTGATTTAGACTCAATGAGTTCGAGGTTTGATCATGTTTTGCTTGTGAGAGAGGTTTTAGTCAGCGGGTTTTAGTCAGCGGTGCGAACCTTTCAGATCCTTGTGTGCTTTGCAATTCTCTATGTCATATTGTAAATGTTTGCTTCCACGCTCCACTTGAAGCTATTCCAAATGGTTGCTCCACTATCGTATCCGGTTTGCTACTCGAGTCACTTTCGGATAGGTGTTAAAGCTTGCATCGGCGTAACCCTTTCGCCGAACTCTTTATCACCTCCATAATCGAGAAACATGTCCTTATTTACTCCAAGGACAATTTTGACGCTGTCCAATGATCCATTCTGGATCATTCTTGTACCCTTAGTGACTCATGGCAAGGCACACTTCGGTCGGTACACGGCATAGCATACTATAGAGCCTATATCGAAGCATAGGGATGACCTTAAATCCTTTCTCTTTTTTACGCCGTGGTCGAGCTTTAAGTCTTAACTTCATACCTTACATCTCGAGGCAAGAACTCCTTCTTTGGTGGTCCATCTTGAACACTTTCAAGATCATGTCAAGGTATATGCTCATTTGAAAGTACCATTAAGCGGTTTTGATCTATCCTATAGATCTTGATGCTCAATGTTCAAGTAGCTTAATCCAGGTTTTCACTTGAAAACACTTTTCAAATAACCCTATATGCTTTCCAGAAATTCTACATCATTTCGATCAACAATATGTCAACAACATATACTCATCAAAATTCTATAGTGCTCCCACTCACTTCTTTGGAAATACAAGTTTCTCATAAACTTTGTATAAACCCAAAATCTTTGATCATCTTATCAAAAGTATATTCCAACTCCGAGATGCTTACTCCGGTCCTTAGAAAGGATCATTTGGAGCCAGCATACCTTTTAGCATCCTTAGGATCGACAAAACTCTCTCGATTGTATCACATACAACCTTTCCTTATGAAAACTGGTAAGGAAACTCATTTTGACATCCATCTGCCAGATTTCATAAATGCAGCTTATGCTAACATGATTCCGACGGACTTAAGCATCGCTACGGATGAGAAAATCTCATCGTAGTCAACTCCTTGAACTTGTGAAAAACTCTTCGCCACAAGTCGAGCTTCATAGACGGTGACATTACCGTCCTTGTCCGTCCTTTTCTTAAAGATCCATTTATCTCAATGGCTCGCCGATCATCGGGCAAGTCCACCAAAGTCCATGCTTTGTTCTGATACATGGATCCTATCTCGGATTTCATGGCTTCTAACCATTTGTCGGAATTTGGACCCACCATTGCTTCTCCATAGCTCGTAGGTTCATTGTTGTCTAGCAACATGACCTTCAAGACAGGATTACTGTACCACTCAGAAGTAGTACGCATCCTTGTCACCCTACGAGGTACGGTAGTGACTTGATCCAAAACTTCATGATCACTATCATAAGCTTCACTTGGTGTAGGCGCCACAGGAACAACTTCCTGTGCCCTGCTACACACTTGTTGAAGTGACAGTTCAATAACCTCATCGAGTCTCCACCATCCTCCCACTCAACTTTTCGAGACGAACTTTTCCTCGAGAAAGGACCCGATTCAAGAAACAATCCCTATTGCTTTCGGATCTGAATTAGGAGGTATACCCAACTGTTTTGGGTGTCCTATGAAGATGTATTTTATCCGCTTTGGGTTCGAGCTTATCAACCTGAAACTTTTTCACATAAGCGTCGCAGCCCCAAACCTTTAAGAAATGACAACTTAGGTTTCTCCAAACGGTGTCATCTCAACGGAATTACGTGCTGCCCTATTAAAGTGAGTGCGGTTGTCTCTGATGCCTAACCCATGAACGATAGTGGTAATTTGATAAGAGACATCATGGTATGCACCATATCCAATAGGGTGCAACTATGATGTTCGGACACACCATCACACTATGGTGTTCCAGGCGGTATTTATTGTGAAACAATTTCCACAATGTCTTAATTGCGTGCCAAAGCTCGTAACTCAGATATTCATCTCTATGATCACATCACAGACATTTTATCCTCTTGTCACGAAGATCTTCAACTTCACTCTGAAATTACTTGAACCTTTCAATAATTCAGACTTGAGTTTCATCAAGTAAATATACTCAACATCTACTCAAATCATCGTGAAGTAAGAACATAACGATATTCCTTTGCATGCCTCGGCACTCATTGGACTGCACATATCAAAATGTGTTACTTCCAACAAGTTGCTATCTTATTCCATCTTCTTTGAAACCGAGGCTTTTAGGTCATCTTGCCCATGTGGTATGTTTTGCATATCTCAAGTGATTCAAAATCAAGTGAGTCCAAGCGATCCATCTGCATGGAGTTTCTTCATGCGTACACACCAATAGACATGGTTGCATGTCTCAAATTTTCAAAAGCGAGTGAGTCCAAAGATCCATCAACATGGAGCTTCTTCATGCGTTTACACCAATATGACTTACATGGCGATTGCCACAAGTAAGTGGTACTATCTTATACTTTTGGCATGAAAATGTGTATCACTACGATCGAGATTCAATAAACCATTCATTTAGGTGCAAGACCATTGAAGGTATTATTCAAATAAATAGAGTAACCATTATTCTCCTTAAATGAATAACCGTATTGCGATAGACATAATCCAATCATGTCTATGTTCAACGCAAACACCAAATGTCAATTATTCTGGTTTAATACTAATCTTGATGGTAGAGGGAGCGTGTGATGTTTGATCACATCAAACTTGGAAACACTTCCAACACATATCGTCGGCTCATCTTTAGCTAGTCTCCGTTTATTCCGTAGCTTTTATTTCGAGTTACTAACACTTAGCAACCGAACCGGTATCTAATACCCTGGTGCTACTACGAGTACTAGTAAAGTACACATTAACATAATGTATATCCAATATACTTCTATCGACCTTGCCAGTCTTCTTATCTACCAAGTATCTAGGGTGGTTCCGCTTCTGTGTCCGTTCCTCTCATTATAGAAGCACTTAGTCTCGGGTTTGGGTTCAACCTTGGGTTTCTTCACTAGAGCAGCAACTGTTTTGCCGTTTCATGAAGTATCCCTTGTTGCCCTTGCCCTTCTTGAAACTAGTGGTTTTACCAACCATCAACAATTGATGCTCCTACTTGACTTCTACTTTCGCGGTGTCAAACATCGCGAATACTTCAAGGATCATCATATCTATCCCTGATATGTTATAGTTCATCACGAAGCTCTAGTAGCTTGGTGGCAATGTCTTTGGAGAAACATCACTATCTCATCTGGAAGATTAACTCCCACTCGATTCAAGTGATTGTTGTACCCAGACAATCTGAGTACAAGCTCAACGATTGAGCTTTTCTCCCTTAGTTTGCAGGCTAAGAAGATCGTCGGAGGTCTTATACCTCTTGACGTGGGCACGAGCCTGAAATCCCAATTTCAGCCCTTGAAACATCTCATATGTTCATGACGTTCAAAACGTCTTTGGTGCCTCAACTCTAAACCGTTTAAGCTGAACTATCACGTAGTTATCAAAGCGTGTATGTCCGATGTTCGCAACATCCACAAGCGTCGTTTGGGGTTCAGCACTGTGGCGGTGCATTAAGGACATAAGCTTTCTATTGTCCACATAATCGCTACTGTAAACTTTCAACTATATTTTCTCTAGGAACATATCTAAACAGTGGAACTAAAGCGCGAGCTTACGACATAATTTGCAAAAGGTCTTTTGACTATGTTCAGGATAATTAAGTTCATCTTATGAACTCCCACTCAGATAGACATCCCTCTAGTCATCTAAGTGATTACATGATCCGAGTCAACTAGGCCGTGTCCGATCATCACGTGAGACGGACTAGTCATCATCGGTGAACATCTTCATGTTGATCGTATCTACTATACGACTCATGCTCGACCTTTCGGTCTCGTGTTCCGAGGCCATGTCGTACATGCTAGGCTCGTCAAGTTAACCCTAAGTGTATTGCGTGTGTTCGAGGCCATGTGCGTACATGCTAGGCTCGTCAACACCGTTGTATGTGAGCGTAAGAATCCATCACACCCGATCATCACGTGGTGCTTAGAAGCGACGAACTTTTGGCAGCGGTGCACAGTTAGGGAGAACACTTCTTGAAATTGTTGTAAGGATCATCTTATTTACTACCGTCGTTCTAAGTAAACAAGATGCATAAACATAATAAACATCACATGCAATTATATAGTAGTGACATGATATGGCCAATATCATATAGCTCCATTGATCTCCATCTTGGGGCTCCATGATCATCATCGTCACGGCATGACACCATGATCTCCATCATCGTGTCTTCATGAAGTTGTCTCGCCAACTATTACTTCTACTACTATGGCTACGGTTAGCAATAAAGTAAAGTAATTACATGGCGTTGTTTAATGACACGCAGGTCATACAATAAATAAAGACAACTCCTATGGCTCCTGCCGGTTGTCATACTCATCGACATGCAAGTCGTGATTCCTATTACAAGAACATGATCAATCTCATACATCACATATCATTCATCACATTCTTCTTGGCCATATCACATCACATAGCATACCTGCAAAAACAAGTTAGGCGTCCTCTAATTGTTGTTTGCATGTTTTACGATGGCTGCTATGGGTTTCTAGCAAACGTTTCTTACCTCATAAAACCACAGCGTGATATGTCAATTGCTATTTACCCTTCATAAGGACCCTTTTCATCGAATCCGTTCCGACTAAAGTGGGAGAGGCGGCACCGCTAGCCACCTTATGCACCAAGTGCATGTCGATTCGGTGGAACTGTCTCACGAAAATGCGTGTAAGGTCGGTCCGGCCGCTTCATCCCACAATACCGTCGAAACAAGATTGGACTAGTAACGGTAAGCATATTGAACATCATCAACGCCCACAACTACTTTGTGTTCTACTCGTGCAAAGAATCTACGCAATAGACCTAGCTCATGATGCCACTATTGGGAAGCGTAGCAGAAATTCAAAATTTTCCCACGTGTCACCAAGATCTATCTATGGAGAAACTAGCAACGAGGGAAGGAGAGTGCATCTACATACCCTTGTAGATCGCTAAGCGGAAGCGTTCAAGTGAGCAGGGTTGATGGAGTCGTACTCGTCGTGATTCAAATCACCGGAGATCCTAGTGCGAGCAGACGGCACCTCCGCGTTCAACACACGTACAGCCGGTGGCGTCTCACGCCTTGATCCAGCAAGGAGAGAGGAGAGGTTGAGAAGACTCCATCCAGCAGCAGCACAGCGGCATGGTGGTGATGGAGGCGTGGCAATCCATGAGGCCGCCAAGCACCAAGGGAGAGGAGGAGGAGGAGAGGCGGGCTGCACCAAAGGGAGAGAACTCATGTGTTATGGGCAGCCCCTAGGCCTCATATATATAGGGAAGGGAGGAGGTGCGCCCCTCTGGGGTTCCCACCCTAGAGGGGGCAGCCCTAGATGGGAAAAGGGGAGGCGGCCAAGAGGGAGGAGAGGAGGCGCCCACTAGATGGGCCTTAGGGCCCATCTGCCTAGGGTTGCCCCTCCCACTCTCCCTTGCGCCTTGGGCCTCTTGTGGGCGCACCAGCCCCCTTGGGGCTGGTTCCTCCCACACTTGGCCCATAACCTTCAGGGTTGGTTGCCCCACTTGGTGGACCCAGGACCCTCCGGTGGTCCCGTGACGTCACCGATAAACCCGAAACTTTTCGGTGACCAAAACAGGACTTCCCATATATAAATCTTTACCTCCGGACCATTCCGGAACTCCTCGTGACGTCCGGGATCTCATCCGGACTCGAACAACATTCGGTAACCACATACAAACTTCCTTTATAACCCTAGCGTCATCGAACCTTAAGTGTGTAGACCCTACGGGTTCGGGAACCATCTGAGACATGACCGAGGCGTTCTCGGTCAATAACCAACAGCGGATTTGGATACCCATGTTGGTTCCCACATGTTCCACGATGATCTCATCGGATGAACCACGATGTCAAGGACTCAATCGATCCCGTATACAATTCCCTTTGTCTAGCGGTATTGTACTTGCCCGAGATTCGATCGTCGGTATCCGATACCTTGTTCAATCTCGTTACGGCAAGTCTCTTTACTCGTTCCGTAACACATCATCCCGTGATCAACCCCTTGGTCACATTGTGCACATATGATGATGTCCTACCGAGTGGGCCCAGAGATACCTCTCCGTTTACGGAGTGACAAATCCAGTCTTGATTCGTGCCAACCCAAGCAGACACTTTCGGAGATACCTGTAGTGCACCTTTATAGTCACCCGATTACGTTGTGACATTTGGTACACCCAAAGCATTCCTACGGTATCCGGAGTTGCACAATCTCATGGTCTAAGGAAAAGATACTTGACATTAGAAAAGCTTTAGCATCTGAACTACGATCTTTGTGCTAGGCTTAGGATTGGGTCTTGTCCATCACATCATTCTCCTAATGATGTGATCCCGTTATCAACGACATCCAATGTCCATGGTCAGAAAACGTAACCATCTATTGATCAACGAGCTAGTCAACTAGAGGCTTACTAGGGACATGGTGTTGTCTATGTATCCACACATGTATCTGAGTTTCCTATCAATACAATTATAGCATGGATAATAAACGATTATCATGAACAAGGAAATATAATAATAACTAATTTATTATTGCCTCTAGGGCATATTTCCAACAAGTGTCGCTAGCATCCATATGACAGAGAACCCGGGCCGACATGGCTAGTCGTGAACCCAAAGCGGCACCAACCCATGGGGACAGGCATACATGAATCACATCGAGCATGTCGGTCATCAACGTATGAATCCGGGCTGTAGCACTGGGCTAACAGGACTCTGGTAACCCGGGCTGTAGCAGGCTAGGCAGGACTCCGGATGTCACCGCATGACATTTCCCCGAAGGGACAGACACAGGAACGAAGTGAAACACATGAATGCCGATCAAGTGTCGAGAAGTAGTAGTGTTGGGCTAGCAGGACTCCGGTGAACCGGGCTGTAGCGGACTACTATCGCTCAGGAAGCACTAAACTACATTTCCCCATATGAGAGGCTGCCAAGGATAAACAACTAGATTGTCGGATCCCACTCATACCAAGCATTTCAATCATACACACAATATGCCCGATATGAGTACATACAACATGGCATCACAACAAAACTCTACAACTCAAAGTACTTTATTTAAAAGGCTCCGAGGAGCCATACATAACATGTTCATACAGATAGGGGTCACATGACCCGACACTCAAGTCATACAAACATACAATCACATGCGGAAGCAAACTAGTCAATCGAGTAGACACTAAAAAGAAAGAAGGCTTGTGAAGCCCTTCTATCTACATCGGCCCTTCACAAGTCTTGGACCACCACGGGTGGCTAGTCACTCGTCGGCGTTAAGGTCTACATAGGACCCATCGGAGGGGTGGTGTTGTCGTCTCGAAAACATTAATTAAAGCAACATGAGTGCGGAGGTACTCAGCAAGTCTTCTAGCAGAATCCTACTATACATGCACATTCTCAAGAGGTAGTGGAGTTATTGCAGCAAGCCAGCTTTGACTCTTGGCTAAGCTATCCCTCGTGACACCACTTGGAAAGCATTTATCGCGCACACGAGTCCACTAATCACCAACACAATACTCCACCGTGGATCCTCTCGTCAACCCACGAGAGGGCCATCCATGTACTCACACTATCTTGAGGCTTTTAGTAGTATCCATTTACTTGTCTATGAACTGTATAGGTGACCAAGTAGCCCTTTACATGGACGCGGCTATTGAATAGTTTCATACCACTGCAGGGGTGTACTTCTTCACACGCTCTCACCACTTATCGCCGCTACACGACATGTACTCGGCAACCTTCAAGAGGAAGCCCAGCGAGGGTGTCGACCATGACTGACTAAACACACGAGTCCCTAGTCCGGGTTTATCGCCTATTCGGGTTCCATCCATGAGGAGTCCGCCGAGGTTTCCAATAACGGCCCCGAGCGATGTGTGCAGGGTTCGAGACACCAAATGGGCGAATCGGTACACAGACCCGTGCCTACCGCAACACAGCCCACCCCTAAGGTCGGCGCTGCGTCGCGCCCCTGACATGCTACAAACACGAAACTACTTTGCAACTCCGGACGGAGGACAAGAGTGGTTAATAAGTCGAGAGGTCCATTGGTTTCGGGCCCAATGCGTGGTAGTAGCTGAATCTTAAATCACACACACAGATCTCAGTTCTTAAGGGCGGCTTCAATGAAACAACCCACCATGTACTCCTACATGGCCTCTCATCGATACCTTTACCAAATCGTGTTCAACACTTCACTCTCGTTGCCAACACAACCTTTCACTCTAGTTCATCATCCCGATGAGCCGGACGACACAACTCTAAGCATAGCAAGCATAGCATGGTAGGAACACAAATATGGCTCAATCAACTCCTACACATACTAGTGGGTTTCATCTGAATTCTTGTGGCAATGACAGTCATGCAAAGGAAGTGGGTTCAACTACCGCAACACACAGCAGTTTGAAACGCGTTGTCTTAATGCAGTAAACAAGAGCAGAAGCGAGATCATGGGTTTGTATCGGAATGATCAATGGTTGTTTGCCTAATGTAGTGGTAGTAGGGTACTGCCCTTCAGACGGATATTCGGGGTTATCCTCGGAGACAGAACCTACCACGAAAGACACACCGAACATAATCAAACATGATGATATGCAACAATATGATGCATGCTATGACATGGCAATATGAATGTGTCTTGGCCTAATGCAAGCTAGAACAGAAAGGAATGAACTCATTTGAATCAAAGATTCAAATGCTAGTTCATTTAACATAGCCATAATAGTGCATTATCTTATTCTGCTTAAACAGAAAGGTTAACTTGTTCTGTCATGCATGAAACTATTACCAATGGATAGATTGAATTTTTCTGATCAAAATTCATATATAAATCTTTGCATTTGGAGTTACAGATTAGTTTCTATGAATTTTTGAAGTTTGCAACAATTTCTGGAACTTTCTGTATAAAAATAAATCCAGAAATTAGTTATTGCGTCAGGTTGACGTCCGTGGTCAAAGGGAACGTCCAGGTCAACCTGACTAGTGGGTCCCGCATGTCAGCAATTAATTAAACTAATTAAATTTAGTTAAAACTAATCTGGGTTAATTAGCAGAGGGGGCCCCACTTGTCATAGACTCAAGGGAGTCAACCTGGGCCCACCCTAGTCAAAGTCAAAGGTCAACACGCCGGCATTTAGCCACCGGCGAGGCCAGACGCGGCGGTGAGAGTGCATTTGTGCATTCCGGCGACCAAATGAGCGGCGGAGGCCATCTACGTGTAGCTGGGAACAAGCCGCAGCGTTTGGTGGCGGTGGTTGAGCTCGGGGTGGCCGGAAACGTCGCCGGCGACAACCTTGGCGGTCGCCGGAGTCGGGTGAAGATGGACCCGTGGCTACGGGGCACGGCGAGGCGCGTGGGGTGGTGCGTTGGACTCCTGGGGATGCAGCGAGTGTGTTAGACACGATGAGGTGGCCGGTGGTTGGCCGGAGACACGTCGGCGACGAGCTCGGCGGTGGCGTGTGCGGTGAAGCTCCATGGGGTCGCTGCAGGGCTCGAGAGCGAGAACGAGAAGGGAAAGGAGGTAGCTGAGCTCACGGCGGTCACGACGGTGCAGTCGACGCAGTCGGGGACGAGCTGGTGTGACGGCGACGGCAAAAGGGATCTCCGGCGGTGGCGGAGTCGGGCGAGGTCGGTGCAGCGGCTTCGAGGCAAGCGAACGCTCGGGGCTCGGCTTGCTCGAAGGAGAGGAGGGTGGCGAAGCGTCTGGACCGGTGCGGGCGCAAGGACTGACGGAGAGCGCGGTTATCCTCGTTTGGCCTGGCCTGGCGGGCAGCGTCGGCCATGGTCTTGGCGAGCAAGGAGAGGAGCTAGGGAGGTGAGGCGTGTCTGCAAGCTCGGGAGGAGGGCGTCCTACCGAGGCGGCGAGCAGTGAGAGGAGGAGGCAGGCGGCGGGCAGCTGCATGGCGCTATGTTGGTGCCACCGTCGAGCACTGGCTGCTGCTGGCCAAGCCAAGCAGCTCATTTGGAGGCGGTGGCTGGGCTGGGCGGCAGGTGGGCTTGCCGGATGGGCGCCGGGTAAGCCTCTGCTTACTTTGGTTTTCTTTTCTATTATTCTGTAAGTTTGTGGACTTAATAAAATAGTTAGGCACTTCTAAAATCCTGAAAATAATCGAGGCTCATTTAGAACATCTCCAACAGCCCACACTTATTTTCAAATTATTTGAGCATTCAAAATATTTACTATCATTTAAATGCCCAAATGCAATTTACATATGATTTAATTCAATGACCTTCATTGACCTAGAAAATTGTGCACCAATTTTGCGGAGGTTCTAACCCAAGACAAAGAGGGTGAACTTTTAGAAGGGCAATTCAGGTTCATTGAAAATATTTTTAGTAAACCTTAGTTGGATTCAGAGGGGTTCTGGGGGTTCTGTCTTCCCCAATTCAGGTTTCTGATGAAAGGTAGACATGATGCAACACTCTAATGCATGGACTAGCTAGGATGTGACACAAAGTCTACGAAGGGGAACTCTACAAGAAAAGCGCTACCGGAGTGCTACAAAGGTGCATCTCCGAAGAGGAAGGGCGGTAGCTCTTGGATGAAATCCATGCCGGCCTGGGCGGGCACCACGCCGCGGCTCGGGCATTAGTCAGCAAGGCCTTCCATACAGGCTTCTATTGGCCGACGGCCCGAGCAGACGCACAGGACCTTGTCCAACACTGCGTCAGCTGCCAGCTCTTTGCCAATCAGAGTCATATGCCCCCTACCGCTCTCCAAACAATCCCCATAACTTGGCCCTTTGCGGTCTGGGGGCTGGATATGGTCGGACCTCTTAAAGGGGGAAGCCATAAGAAGAAATACTTACTGGTCATGGTGGACAAATTCACCAAATGGATAGAAGCTAAACCAGTTAAAACGGCTGAATCCGGACCAGTTATAGACTTCATATCCGGGGTCGTACACCGTCTGATTGTCCCCATAGCATCATCACTGATAATGGCTCAAATTTCACAGCCGACGAAGTGAAAACTTGGTGCACAAAAATGGGCATCAAGCTCGATTACGCTTCCGTCTACCATCCCCAAACAAATGTCCAGGTAGTGCAGGCAAATGGTCTCATTATGAGTGGCATCAAACCCATACTAGTGCGATCCTTGACAGAATCGGATACGCACTGGGTGGAGGAGCTCGACTCCGTACTCTGGGGGCTACGGACCACGCCAAATCGCACCACCGGATATACGCCATTTTTTATGGTGTACGGCGTGGAAGCGATATTACCTTGCGACATAATACATGATTCGCCACGCGACGCATGTCTGAAGAGAAGGAAGCGAGTTAGATCGGCAGGATAATTTGGATGCCACGGAGGAGGAGCGCGATGTCGCAAAAGCCCGTTCGCATTCTATCAGCAGCAGGCTCGACGATACCAAAGCAGAGAAGTGCGGGCCAAAACTTACAATGTTGGCGAGCTCGTTCTATGACTACCGGAGAAGAAGAAGGACAAACTCAAACCCAAGTGGCAGGGTCGCCGTCATCGACAAAGTTCTCACCGAGGAGGCGTGCCGCTTCGTAATGCATCCGATAATGAGACTCGAGTCGAACCCATGGAGCAGCGGCAAGACTACGGAGATTCTCGCCTAGCGCCCGAACACGATGTTTGTCTCCTAACCCCTCCTTTTAATTATGCCCCATCCCTTTTCCTTTCTCGACCTTTTCTCCCTTCACACAAAGTATTCAATACAGTGCGGATTTCCGGATCACTCCGGCCGCACTAAGTGTGTAAGCAATACCTGGGGGCTTCCTATACGGAAGCTAAAAATGATTACTCACATGGCTTTGTGCCCATCGCATATGCATTCTTTTTCCATATGTGCCTTTTCTTCACCAGTATATGCATCGATATGACTTAATATGTTGCCAAGATGGGTTGCCTGGCTCTTGTGTTTATGCCCTATGTTCCCGTTAGTTCGGCTAGGGCATAAGGGGAGCACCTCTGCGATTGTTACTGCCGGTTCAGCCGGATGTGTACCTCAGACTGGGTGAAGCCGAAAGCGCTTCCTTAAGAGAATATTCAGTCGGTGAACAAAAGATGTATTTGTTTATTATAACATAAATCCCCAGAAGTCTTGTATCATGCGCCTTCGTTCGCAGTCCGGACATGTGCGTCGTCGCATGCGTACCCAGGGAAAGGAACCCCTAACGGAACTATTCTCTCTGGAAAATGTTTCTTACTATCCATGTAATATAACATAACTAGTTGGGTACTTGTCTGTTCAAGCACTTATGACCCCTACGCCTTGTTTCCACGCATACCCCGGTTTTGTATAGCTGAGCGGGTATTCGGACACACCCCGGACTATAGGATCTGGGGGCTGACGCGAAAAGGTCGGCCATGACAAATGATTCTAATCCGGCTAGGGGCTTATCATGCCCATTAAATTACACAGTCACTTGGACTGATTACATTCCTCTTCTATACCATCCAACAGGCTATCTAGCTTACAATCCTGTTGAGAATACCTAGCGGCTAACGCTACCTGGTCATACACCAGACTAACGGGAATTTCTTGCCCATCGGGCCCCGCCGGTCCCACTTTGGCCATATGGTTCGGGTCCATCTTGGTGTAGCGCGTCTTCACCATTGCCCAGGCTTCTCTTGCTCCTTGCCGGCATGCTGATACCTTCCATAGACGGAAGCGCCGCCGGGCTCCTTGAAGCAGGTCCGCAAGTTCGCCCATGACATTTGGCAATAGGCTTGATGGCCACAAAGCCTGAGCAACACCCTGCATCACTTGCCGAGCTCGCTCGTGCAGTTGCAAAAGGTCTTGCAGTAAATCATGTGCATATGAGGGCATCTCCTCCTCAGGGCGACCCGTTAACATTCCTGCAAGCAAAATTCTTTCAATATACTTCCTCGCCGAACTGTACAACATTTCGTCTAAGCACTTACCATAAATGCCACGTCGAAGCCTCTTGTTCTCCTTGACGGAGTCCGCCAGCTGAGCGCGGAGATCTTTTAACTCCATGTCTAGCTGAACTTTGGCATCTTGAAGATCGTTCTTCTCCCGCCTAACTCGCGTAAGAATGCGCTCGCCAGCCTCTAGCTGCTTTTTGAGATGTGGTGCATCCTCTCTTACGCCCTCCGGATTCACCCCGGGATTGTCTGCAGAATTTTCTGTTAGACTTGTCACATCAGCCATTTACTAACTGGTGCATCTTCATGCAATTGTGACAATTGTTACCAGATGAGGGCTTTTGGGGTTCCTCTAATTGGCAAATGCGGCCCTCAGTTCGGCCTTGCATCCCTCCAGCTCCCGAGACAATTGCTCGTTCTTCTCTACAAGGACCTGTACATACATTGATCCTTAAAACTGTTGTTTCAACCGTTTCAAGTCTCGAGGGCTCTTGCTACACATGCTTATCAAATTTTCTTACCCGTATATCTTTGGTATCTTTGCTCGTCGCTCGGGCAAGCCCGCCTTGAGCAGCTTCGGATGTATCGTCTCGAATTGAAGGCATTAAATGCCTCTTGGAAAAGATGTTGTTCAATGCGGGCCCGTCGGCGCCTGTGATTCATGGCGCTCTCTACTTTGGAATTTGTGGCTGAGAGCATATCTGCACTCTCTGTTGGAGAGCTATGCGGTGCTGGCCCCGTGTCTGCCTCCGCCCCCGAAGCCGGTTCTGGAACTCGTCTGGTGCAGGCGTGATTGGTAAGGTCGCCGGATATAGTCCGGTTATTCCTCTTCCTGCCAGACACAAAGGGCGCTGTCATATTTTAAATGCTATAATTGCAAGACAGGTCATTGCTTTACCTCTGTAGCGGTGTGTCAACCCTCACCGCCTTCCTCTTGAGCCTGCCCGATCTGGACACTCGTGGTTGACGAGTCCCTAGGGGCTCGGCCCCTCGCTCCGGCCGTCGTTTCTGCAAATAGAACGACACCTCAAAGGTAAATTGTAATACCTAGGAAGAGTCCTCTTCGTAGGATATGGGTTTTTAGTTCGGCTTACACGTGAAGCAGGGAGCAGTCCAGGGTAGTCGGCCGTAATGGCCACTAGGCGCCATCGGCTACTTTGATAGAATACCCGTTGACAAGCTCCACGGTGATATCCGGATCCACTTTGAGTCCAGATCTAGGGCCCTTCGAGGTCCTCCTGGTTCTGTGGCGGGGGCTGAAGATTCCTTCTACGGCCCTCCTTAGTTCCTGCCCAGAAGCATTGATGCAAGTAATCTTAGCAGAAGAACGCTAGAGTAAGTAAAGCAGGGAAAAAGAATGGCAACTTACCCATGTTGGGGGGTTGTACATGGAGAATCCGTCTCGCGTTTTTATGCGAAGGAATTCCTCCTCTTCCCCTTTGTACAAATCGGACAATATCCTTGCCAGAGCGGCAGCGGAGTCCGGACCCTTACGGCCGCAGCGGGTGGCGTCATCTTCCCCGTTGAAATGCCACATGGGCTTCCCCGATATTGGGCGCCTGCACTCCCGTCTTATGCATATCGCCATAACCTCAACTATCGTCAGTCCGGATTTGGCCAGTAACTTTATCCTGTCCATCAGGAGGAATATTTCCCTTGTGTCCTCTTCTTGAGGGCCCCGGGGGCGCCAACTCAGGCGTGCTCTCGGTGGGGCATTGCTGAACTTGCGGAGACCTGGCCGGACTGGATCCGGAAGGGGGACGTCGTTTATATAGAACCACTCAGAAGGCCAGTTTTCTGGTGCCTTCTCAGGAGTGCCGGATAGGTATCCGGTCTCGGCAATCGCCATACCGGCCCGCCCACTTGACATAGGGACTCCCCACAGGTGCGGGGGCGAGGCAGAACAACTTCCTCCATAATCCGAAGTGTGGTTTGCGGCCTAAAAACAGCTCGCAAAGGGCAACATACCTCGCTATGTGCAGAATAGAGGCAGGGGTAAGATCGTGTAACTGGAGGCCGTAGAACTCCAGGAGCCCGCGAAGAAACGGGTGGATAGGGAACCCGACGCCCCTCAACAAATGAGGGATCAGGCATATACGCTCCTCCGGAGATGGGTTAGGAGATCCCTCAGCTTGGTCTTCTCCGTCATAAGTGGCTATTCCAGCCCGGACGGGGACCATGTGAAGGAAATATGCCCTAGAGGCAATAATAAAGTTATTATTTATTTCCTTATACCATGATAAATGTTTATTATTCATGCTAGAATTGTATTAACCGGAAACATAATACATGTGTGAATACATAGACAAACAGATAGTCACTAGTATGCCTCTACTAGACTAGCTCATTAATCAAAGATGGTTGTGTTTCCTAACCATAGACATGTGTTGTCATTTGATTAATGGGATCACCTCATTAGGAGAATGATGTGATTGACAAGACCCATTCCGTTAGCTTAGCACTTGATCGTTTAGTATATTGCTAATGCTTTCTTCATGACCTATACATGTTCTGTAACTATGAGATTATGCAACTCCGTTTACGGAGGAACACTTTGGGTACTACCAAGCGTCTGGCGTAATCTGGGTGATTATAAAGGAGTACTACAGGTGTCTCCAAAGGTACTTGTTGGGTTGGCGTATTTGAGATTAGGTTTTGTCACTCCGATTGTGGAGGTATCTCTGGGCCTTCTCGGTAATACACATCACATAAGCCTTGCAAGCATTACAACTAATGAGTTAGTTGTGAGATGATGTATTACGGAACGAGTAAAGAGACTTACCGCAACGAGATTGAATTGGGTATTGGATACCGGCGATCGAATCTCGGGTAAGTAACATACCGATGACAAAGGAACAACATTATGTCGTTATGCGGTTTGACCGATAAAGATCTTCGTAGAATATGTAGGAACCAATATGGGCATCCAGGTTCCGCTATTGGTTATTGACCAAGAATAGTTCTAGGTCATTTCTACATAGTTCTCGAACCCGTAGGGTCCGCAACAAGGTTTCGATGGCGGTTATATTATGAATTTATGAGTTTTGATGTACCGAAGGAGTTGAGTCCGGATGAGATCGGGGACATGACGAGGAGTCTCGAAATGGTCGAGGCGTAAAGATCGATATATTGGACGACTATATTGGAGTTCGGAAAGGTTCGAATGATTCGGTATTTTTGAGTCTGGGAGAGTTACGGAATTCACGGGAGAAGTATTGGGCCTTATTGGGCCCTGCAAGGGAAAGAGAGGGGCTGCCTAGGGCAGGCGCGCGCCCAAGGCCTAGTCCAGGTGGACTAGGGAGAGGCCGCACCTTCCTCCCTTCCCCTCCTTCTCTCCTACTCCTACTAGGAAAGGAGAGTCCTACTCCGGTGGGAGTAGGACTCCCCCCTGGTGCGCCTCCTCCTTGGCGGCCACCTCCTCCTTGCTCCTTTATATCTGAGGCGGGGGCACCCCATGACACACAAGTTGATCTCTTGATCGTTCCTTAGCCGTGTCGGTGCCCCCTCCACCATATTCCACTTCGGTCATATCGTCGCGGAGCTTAAGCGAAGCCTGCTACGGAGAAGCCATATCGTCGCGAGCTTAAGCGAAGCCCTGCGTCGGTGGAGCATCATCATCGTCCTGCGCCGTCGTCTTGTGGAACTCATCCCGACACTTTGCTGGATCGAGTCCGGGATCGTCATCGAGCTGAGCGTGTGCAGAACTCGGAGGTGCCGTCGTTCGGTGCTTGGATCGGTCGGATCGTGAAGGCGTCGTCTACATCAACAGCGTTGTTATAACGCCCGCTTTCGGTCTCACAGTGCGTGGGAGACACTCTCCTCTCGTTGCTATGCCATCACCATGGTCTTGCGTGTGCGTAGGAAATTTTTTGAAATTACTACGTTCCCCAACACCATGAACGCCGGTGAGAGAAACCCTTGGGTTTGTAACTTTATCAAACGGCTATGAGGAACTGAACACTCTCCCCAATCCCCCGACTTGTAACGGGAAGGGAAAGCAGAAGAGCTGCGACGGCCGGCCATGTTGGAATGGCTTTTCGCGGAGCGCTCTGTTGGATGCTGGCTCTGGGAGGGAGAGTGAGGTTTGGATCTGAGAATCCCCGTCCCTTCAAATAGATGGTTAGCCCGGAGGATCGAGGGTGGTAAATGCAAAAATGCCTCGGCTCCTCGCATTCGCCCGACACGTGGAGATGGTGATTACTGAGGCACGAAGCCGAGGAACACAACATTGATTGGAGGCGGACACTATTAAATAAATGCGGGCACTTTGGAGTATTCGGAGAAGGAACCCGCCTGCAATGCGAAGACAAGGCGCGCTACGGACTCATCGTCATTGAAGCCGGTTCGAGGGCTCTTGAGGAGTCTGGATTAGGGGTATCCGGACTGTGTACAACGTCCGGACTATTGAAGCGTGAAGATACAAGACTCAAGACTTCGACCCGTGTCCGGATGGGACTTTCCTTGGCGTGGAAGGCAAGCTTGGCGATCCGGATATTATATTTCCTTCCTTGTAACCAACTCCATGTAAACCCTAGCCATCTCCGGTGTCTATATAAACCGGAGAGGTTGGTCCTCAGAAGGCTGATCACAATTACAATCATACCATCATAGGCTAGCTCTTAGGGTTTAGCCTCTACGATCTCGTGGTAGACCTACTCTTGTACTACCCATATCATCAATATTAATCAAGTAGGAAGTAGGGCTTTACCTCCATCGAGAGGGCGAACACAGGTAAACATCTGTGTCCCTTGCTTCTGTTACCATCAGCCTTGGCCTTACAGATCGGGACCCCCTACCGAGATCCGCCGGTTTGACACCGACAGATCTGGGCCAGGCCGCCATCGCGGACCACAGGCGGCGGTGGCGGCGCTGGTGGCGCCCATGGCGCCTGCGCCGGCCACTGAGGCCAAGGCGGCGTCGAAGCAGCCAGCGATGGGAGCGCCGGGTACCCCCCGGTGATGGTTGCGGGGACGGAGTACCACGGCAGTGCCGGCTGTCCCGCGGCCGGAGGTAGCGGCGGGGGCGGCCCGTACGGGCTAGCCAAGTAGAGGCGTATGCCCTGGACCGCAACGACTAGGTCGTTGAGCACGCCGGCCATGGCCTCCGGCGAAAACTGGTTCGGCATGGGGGGAGGCGATGGCGGCGAATTTTGTACGGGGGGCGGTGGCTGGCCCTGTCCCGGCGTTGTGCCGGGGGCGGGGGTGATCGGTGCCGACGGGAGGGTCAGCGAGGCCGTGGCGCTCGGCGATGATGCGGCGGCGGCGGTGGAGTTGGTGGCAGCGGCGGTGGGGGAGGTGGTGAGCTGCGGCGGCGGCGGTGGTGGCGGGATTGGTGGTGGCGATGACATGGTCGAAACCCAGGTACCTGATACCAATGTGTTAGGAGCTAGGGTTCTGCCCGGTCTTGGCCGGAGACTGTAGGGGAAGGAGGGAGAAGGGCGTGGGCTCAAGCGCGGCGGCCGGCGGCGAGGCACCGTCCTTGCTCGTGGGGCGGCAGCGGAGACAGGAGGCGGCTAGGGTTTTAGGGTTCCGGCTCCTCTGGGAGCCGGGCAATAGAAATAGTTTTATTGCTTAATTCTGAAAATAGTCTTACAAGTCGTATATATAACCACGATATGAAATAAAACTAAGATAACTTGCACTAAGGTTGCCCGGTGGGCCTCCTGCGGCCATAGACCTGGCCGGTCATAACAGAGGGAGAGAGAGAATTAAAAAAAATATTGAGATAAAATTTCTAGCTTTGTGCATGAGTGTTCAAAAATAAGCTTTGTGCATGTGCCGACACTGAAAAATGCAAGTTTTTGCTTTCTGAAACATAACTGAACTAAATGGCAGCCAAAAAATGAACCTTGAACTAAAATAAATGACATCTAAATGGCACCAGTAATTTAACTAACCTGAATGCCCCAAAAAATGCCCTAACCTTCAAACCTGAAAAGCTCTTTCTTCAGCCCCGGCCTCGTAAAATAGGCCACTCCTTCTTGGGTTCTACAGTCGCTGTGACACGGGTGTCGGCCGACTTGTTGGCGCAGACCCGCAAATAATGATCTTGCTCTGACAGTTGCATCTCTGAAGTTCAAAAGCATGTATCCAATCGTGGTGGAATTCGACACCACTGACACCCCATTCGGTCGATTTTCAGCATGTATTTGATCTGGAAAAAAAATGAAACGAAGAAATAAATATTATGGCTAATGTAGTGAAATGAAAAAAATGTAGATAGACTGAAAACTACATGAAAGAACTTGCTAAACTAGCTGGATTTCTTTACAAACTAAGCAACTAGAATTGAGAGCTTTATTAGAGAAGACTGAACATGAACTGAAGCAACTGAAGGTCTGAAAACTTATAAACAAGAAAACCGCCTAGACAAACAAACACTGAACAATGAAAGACTGAACAATAAATACTAAGGATCCTACCTATGTGGTAACACACAAACACTGAACAAAATGACACCAACCACTGAAAGTACTGAAAATGACACTAGTGTGGGAGAACGTGCTGAGTCAGAAAATGAGCAAGCACTTATTGAAAAGTCTCAAGACAGATAGATTGAACTCTGACGAAACTGAAAAGTAAAACAGCAGCTGGTATGGTTCAGTGCAAGTAAACAGTAGCAGAGATTGCTACTACAGTGGGCACACTAATTCTCTAGCCATGAGTAGCAGTAGGTAAATCTTGGAAAAGCAATGGGAGATGAATATCTAGCAACTATCGGTCCGCCACAACACATCTCTCACAAAACTGGGAACAATTGAACATGACACAAACGTGATGTTTTTAATAGTATGACCGATGAGTTGAACATAACTCATAACCAGTTTTTCTTTGTAAAACATAAGGGGGAAGACCAGCTGGGCAGAACAATTGAACATGACACACACAAGACGTTTTATTACATTCTATTATTGATACAGTACAGCATTTTGTCTGCAAACTACTGATACTATTTATTTCCATATTTCAGTTGAAATATCACAACAACATAAAAATGACTATAAAATTTTTTTCCCAGTTTTGTATAGTCTGCTTAGCGGTCCAAATTGCCATCACAAAGTTGAACGAGTGATCACCACACAGAAGAATCCGGCGTTGCTGCAAGCGTCGTCCAGCAAACCCTCGTTGTCGGCCATGTGAGCAGGCTGATATCTGATCACGCAAAGAGGAAAAGAGAACTCACTCTTCAGATAAACAAACAGTCTGCTTAGAGCGAGAAATCGCCGCAACACGATTGGTAGGGAGAAGAGAAATTTCCATGGATAAACATGTCTGGATCAGCCGGATGTCCTCAAGGAGAACCACTTCTTCCGTCACACTCCAACATCCATTCTGCTGAGTTAAGAGATGGTGGAGAATCTCGGAATAATAACTCGTGAATTCAGAGAAGACTGCAGCAACATATATTCTGAATAACTCATGAACACACTGCAGAATTTCTCTTTCAGAAAGGATGGGGAATTGAGCCCGTGTGCAAGTTAGTTGTACAAAACAGCGCTGTGATCGCAAAACAGCGCTGGCAACTCGTTTAGCCAGGCGCGAATCAGGCCGCTAATACAGGCCTCGGCAAAAAGGCCTTCTTTGTTTCGGCCCATGCAAGAGGCTGGCTTGATGGCATTGCACCGTCAGGCGTGAGCAGCTCGTTTATTAGTACCACCTCGCTCGGCGAGGAGGGGACAGGAGGCCAAGAGGGTACAAATAGAGGGGCAGGGCAGCAATTCAACTCATACCTTTCTCGGCCTTTTGGCTAAGATCAAGTGTAGTATCTGTTCTTATCAGTTTAATATCTGATATGTGAGGTACATCCTCACAACGATATTAAATTTATTTTTTGTGGGGAGGGCCCACCCATAATGGCTTGCCATTGGGTCCCTCAGGTGTCGCCCAGTGCGTTGCACTACTGCCTGGGCAGGCGCACTCCAACCAAATCAAGTTTAAATTTTAATTTGTTCTGCTCAAGTGCTTTGAAGTTCATTCTTTCTTAGCTTTCAGTTTGTGAATAAGCAGTATGTTCATTTGTACCAACCAAATTGCTTGTAGGACGGGAGGCTCAAACCGGCATAATCACCTTCTATAGAAAACTGGCGGAGTTTCTATCTTTTCCTTGGAAAAAAGATCTCTACATATGAGAATAACAAATAGAGTGATTGTTCAGGTTGAAGCACGCATGTAGTAGCTTCAAATTGCATCCCATGTACCCCCTTTGCCTGGTCACAACACACCGGGACAGTTTGTTCGACCAGAAAGGACACTGGTTTGTAAGCATGTTTTATTGATGGAGCGCCGTGGCCGGTCCCCAACGTTTTCAGTACGTGCTACAGACACTGTTACATGACGAAGTTCGTGAGAACTTTCTGCACCAGGTGCTCCCCATACACCACCTTCTTATATACTCCCTCTGTACTGAAATACATGTCGCTGGAGTAGCTAAAGTTAGCTACTCCAGCGACATGTATTTCGGTACAGAGGGAGTACTTGGCAATGCCGCCCGTTTTCTCCCGGCAGAACTCCACGGGCTCCACAGCAGTATCGAAGTTCGACTGCATATACACATCATTTGGCCCAGAAAAAAATAATGAGTATATGCAACTAGGTCAATATAGCCATACGCGAGAGGGCCGCAGATACATACCTCAGAAGAATGCGACAGATACACGGTAGCGAGGGGAGTTGTTGACGACTCTGTGGAGCGTGGGCTGGTATATTCCATTCGACCAAACCTGAAAACAAATAAGATGGTTCATAATTAACAATGTTGCTAAAAGAAAAGGATGAAAAAGGTAGCCAATAATAGATTAAATTCAGTGAAGTTGCAAACAAGGAAACCTTCAACATGTCTCCGATGTTGCAAACTAAGGTTCCAGGGACCGGCTTGGCATATATCCACTCACCAGACTGGTTTCTGACCTGATACCAAATTTACCAAAGAGTTTCAGCAGATCAATTTCTCTGCCCCGTTACAGAGGAAACAGATGGCATAAATGGATAATACAGGATATGTGTGCTAGTGAAGGAATAAGTACCTCAAGAGCACATATGTCATCATCCTGATTCACCAGTGTCAGAAGACCTGCAGTTTAACGAAATGAGGACAATCATTTCCAAGATTTTTTGATATAATTTTCCTAAGAATACAATATATGGTAATACTTATTTTTCCTAAGAAGCAACCAGATTATATTAGTATCTACTTTTGAAGAACAAAAAACAATGTTGCAGAACCAAGAGAGGCGTACTAACCATAATCTGTGTGAGCTCCATTGAAACCTTCCCATGTTGTAGTGCGGCCAAAGCCCACCTGTGGCTCCCCAGCAAAGAAAATGGAATTGGATACTGTCTGAATTCTCGGCATCTGACTGGCAGAAATGTCTAACTGTTTTTCTTCTGTATATCATCATGTGATTTGGTTCTGAACTTGTTTCAGAAATCGAAACATAACTCAGAGATCTGAAATGAAAAATGGCATGATCAACATTGTTAGATACGGTTGATGAGCATAAAAGAATAAGCAAAGTGATACAGATTCCTCTCAGAAAAATAAAGCAAAGTAATTCGGATAAGTCAACCTCATAGAAGACTTAATATATAGTTTCCCAGCAGTGCGTCAAATTTTGATTGATAATCTGGCCTGCATGGAAGACAAACAATTCAGTTCTTGAAAGCACATTAATTAAGTACTTCTTATTGGTCGAAAAATTAAATACTTCTTTGCATTGTGAACAATAACATCAATAAATATTGATAGGTGTATAATAATGTTACAGGATTTTCTAATGCACAAAAAAAAGGCAGTGAACGGTTTTCTCAAAAATGCGATCACGGTGCTCTAACATATACCTTCAGAACAAAGAACCGAGAAGGGACCCCAAAAGAAGAACAGAGAAAGGTGTCAAAATTGATGAAGCGTTTCAATCTCCAACATGGAGACCCGCATGGCTTATATTGATATGATGCGTGAGGTACAAGATTGATTCGGTGACAAGTCAACCGAACATGCAAGATTACAGTAGGTTGTTAGATAGAAAGAGATAAAGAGAAAATATGCTAAGAACCTATCCGTGGTGACCAAGACACCTACGGCTGCCCTACACGCATAGTACTAGTTGGTTAACATCCTCCCTTAATCTAAACGTCTCAAGTTGAGATTACGCTTAAATTCTTCAAACAGTCATGTAGGCAATGCCTTTATGAAGCCATCATCAACTTGATCTCTTGAGGGAACAAAGCGGATTTCCAATTCTTTGCTAGCAACTCTTTCTCGAACAAAATGATAATCAATCTCAATGTGCTTGGTTCTGGCATGAAAAACAGGATTAGCAGAGAGATAGGGGCACCAATGTTGTCACATCAAAGACATGGAGTTTGTGTATTGTATATTCCAAGTTCTCTGAGCAAGGACTTAACCCATATAACCTCTACAGTTGCATTTGCTAGTGCCTTGTATTCTGCCTCAGTACTCGATCTGGACACTGTTGCCTGTTTCTTTGCACACCATGAAATTAAGTTGGGTCCATAAAATACTGCAAAACCTCCTGTTGACCTCCTGTCATCCAAGCGACCTGTCCAGTCAGAGTCTGAAAAAGCACTAACAAGAGTAGAGGACGACTTGGTGAAGGTTAGGCCAACACTTAAAGTGTTCTTCACATATCTCAATATACGCTTAGCTGCAGTCCAATGAGCTGACATAGGTGCATGAAGAAACTGACACACTTTATTTACTGCAAAAGAAATATCAGGTCTGGTAAGGGTTAAGTATTGAAGAGCTCCTACCAAACTTCTGTACTTGGTGCCATCCTCTTGACTCAATGCTACCCCCTCTGCAAGTGACAATTTTTCAGAACTAGACAGTGGTGTGGGTGATGGTTTGCATCCTTGTAACCCTGCCTTGCTCAAAAGATCAGTGTCATATTTTTTCTGAGAAAGATGAAGACCACCATCCTTGTTCCTGTTGACTTCAATACCAAGGAAAAAATGCAAGTCACCTAGATCTTTGAGAGCAAATTCTGAATTGAGATCATGTAAGAGAGCAACCACGGCCTTGTTGGATGAACTAGTAACAATAATATCATCAACATAAATAAGCACAAAGATAGTGATATGTGACTTATCGTAGATAAACAAGGAAGTATCAGACTTCGAGGGAACAAAGCCAAGGGTTTGTAACTTGCAACTCAAGCGAGAATACCATGCTCTTGGGGCTTGTTTCAGCCCATAAAGTCATCTATCAAGCCTGCAGATATGAAACAGTTTGTGCTGATCTTCAAAATCAGGAGGCTGTTTCATGTAAACTTCCTCTTCCAGAACACCATGAAGGAACATGTTCTGCACATCTAGCTGTCTGAGACTCCATCCTCTGGATACAGCTATGGAGAGAACAAGACGAATAGTAGCGAATTTAACAACAGGGCTAAACGTATCCTCATAATCCAGACCATACCTCTGTTTGAACCCTTTTGCAACACGTCTCACTTTGTAGCGATCGATGGTACCATCCGACCTCCTCTTGATGCGAAACACCCATTTGCAATCAATGACATTCATACCTGGTCGAGACGGAACAAGATGCCAAGTACAATTTTTCTGAAGAGCTCCAAATTCCTCATCCATGGCCCGTTTCCACTTGGGGTCAGCGAGAGCCTCACAACAGTACGGGGATCTCCTGTAGATGCAGTAGAAACAACTAAATTGTACTTAGTCTTATAATTAACAGGTTGTAAAGTGCCATTTTTCAGACGTGTACGAGGTGGCGAGGAGACAGGCACAGACGATCCCGGAGAGGCTGCAGGCTCCAGAACGAGAGATCCACCTGATCCCGTAGCAGGGGACCAGATCCCGAGAGACCAGACACGCCCGGAGAGGCCGGATCTTCTGGGGCGAGCGGGGTCGAGGATGGGCCCGAAGGCGGCGTAGAAGATCCAGGCGAGGCCGACTCAGTGGGCCGCGGGGCCCGCCTAGTGTAGACGCAGGGCGTGGGCGCGTATCCCCCTGTTGGCTCGGCCCGATCCAATGGTTGGTGCGCCGCAGGCACCCCAACAGGCGGCCGCGTGGCCGGACCAGGTTGGTTCGGGGGAGAATCGGGGGAGCAGACACGGGCCACCTGATGAGGCTCAGAAACGCAGATGCGGTCGGATCAGGTGGAGTCAGGCTCGTCGATCCCGAGGAAGATTGAGTCGGATCACCTGTAGCCTCGAGAAACCCTTCGGTAGAGTTTTGTTCTGCAAAAAAATTGTTGTTGCCACCGCCATTTTCAGCACTGTTTCTTCCTGCAACAGTAGACTCAAGTGGAGAATTAGGAGAAGTAGTCAATATTGGATCATTGCAAATATCATTACCCACACTATTAATTCCGGTAAGATGAGGGGGAAGGAGAAGGATCTCTTTTCTAAGAAGTGCACCGGCATTGGGATGAAGTTTTTCAAAAGGGAATTGTGTTTCATCGAAGACAACGTCACGCGAAATATAGACCAGTAGAAACATCAAGACATTTGACACCCTTGTGTTGAGCACTGTAGCCTAAAAAGACACACTGTGTGGAGCGAAACATGAGCTTACGTGTATTATAGGGATGAAGGTTGGGCCAACAGGCGCAACCAAAAACTCGAAGAGTGGAATAATCGGGTGCGACATGAAGGAGGCGTTCAATGGGAGTTTCATTGAAAATAGTGCGACTAGGCCACATGTTGATAAGATGGACTGCCGTAAGAAAGGCCTCATCCCAAAATTTTAGTGGCATGGAGGCGGAAGCTAGGATGGCTAGATCTACTTCAACGATATGTCTATGATTGCGTTATGCAGAACCGTTTTGTTGGTGTGCGTGGGGGCATGACACATGATGAGAAATACCAATCTTTTAAAAGAAAGAGTTGAGCTTCTCATACTCCCCACCCCAATCAGATTGCATGGCAATGATTTTGCTATCAAACTTTCGTTCAACAAGAGCTTGAAAGTTATGGAAAACTTGAAACACATCAGAACGTTTTTTCAAGAGATAGATCCATGTGTATTTGCTAAAATCATCAACAAAGCTCACATAGTAGGAGTGTCTACCAAAAGAGGTGGGTGCAGGACCCCAAACATCAGAAAAAAATGAGTTGCAAAGGTTTGGTTGACACACTAGTGGATACAGGGTATGGCAATTGATGACTTTTTGCTCTCTGGCATGAATCACAAATGGTTTCTAAGTTTCGCTCACCAACAACTGGGAGTTTATTCCTACTAAGAATTTGACGAACTATAGCAAACGACGGATGACCTAAGCGATTGTGCCACCTTTCAGCAGAGAGTTTGATGGCACCGTACACTTGTTTATTGTATTGACAGTACTGGAGAAGCAAAGCATAGAGTCCTTCCACACAAACACCTCTATGGAGAACTTTCTTCGTGGCCTGATCCTTGATCAAAAAGAAGAAAGGGTGAAATTCTAGAAATACATTGTTATCAAGAGCAATGCATGAACAGATAACAAGGTTTTAGAGGCATTGGGTACATGCAAGATTTCATTTATTTCAAGATTTTTGTGTGGGGTTTGGATAAGAGTATTACCAATATGACTAATCTCCATACCTGCACCATTTGCTGCGGTGTAGACTTGGTCATGGCCACGATATTTTTCATGCATGTTTAGTTTCTCCAACTCTCCAGTGATGTGGTTTGTGGCGCCAGTGTCCATATACCAGTTGCTAACGACACCATATGATGCGTCGGCTGCAGCTGCAACTTTCTTTTTTTGGGAATTCTCATCGGCATAACGCCAATCACAATCTTTAGCAATATGATTGGTTCTCTTACATATTTGGCACTTGTTCTCATAGCCCTCATACCCCTGAAAATTGCGCCCCCTGTTGTTGGGTCGCCGCTGGTTGTTGCCGTCGCCGGAGTTGGGGTGATGATAGCCACCACCACCAACCCACCACCACCTTGGTAGCCGCTGCCACCGGCACCGTTGTGGCCGCCGCTGCGAGGTCCGCCACCGCCACCTTTCTGATTTCGGTTGTAGCCGCCCTTGTTTCTTCCCTGCCGGCCTCTCGTAGCGGCGTTCGCCGATGACTTGAAGCCACCTTTACCATTGCCATGGAACATCTCCACCCGCTGATCAAAATTGGCTACGAGGGAGAAGAGAAGATCAACTGTGATGGGTTCGGTGCGGACGTCCAGCGCGCTGATGATGGGCTGGTACTCCATGTCGAGGCCAGCGATGATGAAGGAGATCAATTCTGGTTCGCCGATCGGCTTGCCCGCAGCCACGAGCTCATCGGCGAGTGACCTCATATGGCCAAAGTACGCCGATGCTGATTGAGACCCCTTCTGTGCGTTCGTCAGGGCGGCCCTGATATTGTTCGCACGGGACAGAGACACGGCGGAAAACATGTTTACCAACGCGCTCCAGATGGCATGCGATTTCTCCAGTGATGTGACTTGGACGAGGACTTCTTTGGACAAGTTTCTGAGAAGATAAGCCACGATTTACTGATCCTGAATCAACCAGGGGACATAGGCAAGGTTTTGCAACGACCTGATCCTTGCCATCTGTGGTCTTGGTGGTAATGGTTTTGGGGGGTTCTTCAACGGTCTGGTCGAGATATCCATACAGGCATGCACCCATGATTTGTGATCGGGCTTGGGCACGTCATAGGATGTAGTTTGTGCGAGTGAGAGGCTCAGAGGTATTGTTGTTGAGGCCGGAGTTGATGGTGGAGGTGGAGGACGACATGTTGTTGGGAATATTGATGGAGAGGCGACAGATTGATGAGAGGGCGTGGAGGGTGGGTGGTTGCGAGCTTGGGAAGACGATGGAGCGAGCTAGATGAATCGGAAGAGTCCTGCTCTGATTACCATGTCAAAATTGATGAAGCGTCTCAATCTCCAACATGGAGACCCGCATGGCTTATATTGATATGATGCATGAGGTACAAGATTGATTCGGTGACAAGTCAACCGAACATGCAAGATTACAGTAGGTTGTTAGATAGAAAGAGATAAAGAGAAAATATGCTAACAACCTATCCGTGGTGACCAAGACACCTACGGCTGCTCTACACGCATAGTACTAGTGGTTTAACAAAAGGAAGTTGAAAACACACAAATTAGATCCTTCCATTAGTTTAGCAAGATCACCGTATCTGCCCGGTTCTATAGGCGTGTAGCACTGCAACTTCTGTTCTAATGGGTTAGCTAAAAAACCAGAATAATTTTGCCGGCGTTCTGCGAACGGGGGTCCCCAGACTTGCCTGCCTGCGGCCTGCGGCGTGGCTCGAGTGGTGGCCCAGTACGGCCCATCTTCATCAGCGCAAGACTCAAGACCCTCGCGAGGGGCCAAGCCTCGCGGGGCGGACAACACAAGACTTCCTCAGGAACAGCCTCGCCAGGCAGGCTCGCGAGGAGGCGGAGAGATCAAGGCAGGGTACCTCGCGAGGTGCTCGTGACGCAAGCCATGACGATCGAGACTAGGCGGGCACCCAGCGGCGCCCGGCTCTGTGATGTCCTTGTTTCCTCTTTGGTGCAAAGGAGGCAAGCACAGGCATGGAGTACCGAGGCATCGAGCAAAGGTTGCCATTTGATTAACGAGACCAAGACCAGCAGAGCGGCAGGATGGAGGTCACCGTGGAGCCCAAGACGACGTCATCACTAGTGCCTTTGGCAGCCGAAGACCAACTTTAGTCAGGATAACTTGTACTAGATGTTCCCCTTCGAATGACCGTTGTTGGCGCCCTTCCCGCTCAATATTTGGGAAGAGGACCAGGGCCTCTATAAATAGGACTAGTCACCACAGAGGAAGGGGGGATCATCGGATCGAGTGCTCATTAGATCGAGAGGCGACCGAACTCATCCAAGCAGTTCATCGCACAAGCTCAAGAACACCTCTCGCGAGGCTGTTCATCCTTTGTACTATTAATCATCAGCCCCTGAGGCAATCCACCACACCACACACTGGAGTAGGGTATTACACCACAACGGTGGCCCGAACCAATATAAATCTTGTGCCCCTCGTGTTGTTCATCGTTTAGCTAGATTCTCGCGAGGCGATCGGACGTGGATCGTTAGGGGGAAGATCTTCGTGTGCACCCCAGAGTTTGAACCTTAAGGGTCTCCCGGAACCGAACATCCGACATTTGGCGCGCCAGGTAGGGGTGCGCCGGAATCTTCCTTCTTCCATCCTGCGTTCCGCCGCTTCACCGCCTCCATGTCCGGCGACCCGACGACCAACTCCGACCGCTGGGCGGCATGGCCTGCCCATGCCGTGCCGCCTGCCCAAGGTGACCTCAACCCCGCACCACAGGCAGCCCACGCCCCGCAGCGCAGCGACGCGGTCAGGCGTCGCCTGCCCTCACTCCATGGCAAGTGCGATCGGCAGCGAGGGCCTCAAGCCATGCTACGGCCACGGCACCACACACCAGACGGGAGCAGGCGAACATGAAGGCCGCGCTCACGATGGCATGAGAGCTGCTGCAGTGCAGACTGCAAGAAGCGGTCACGATTTGCTGCTGGAACGCGTCGCCGAGCTCCTGGATGCCGCTGCTTCAGGGGCACCCCCATTCTGCCTCCAGCTTTCGCCCCAGGCCCCGGGCGGATCACGAGGCGGGCCAATCCGTGCCCACATGCCCCCGGGCGCACCTCAAGGCTTCATCAACACCGGCCTGGCCATTAGCGTTGGGCGACAAGCTGCGCCGGCACCGCCTGCGGTAAGCGAGGGCATGCGCATCACTGCTTACGGCCCTAGCGGGCCGCCGCCCTACCGTCCCCAAGATGGAGCTTCAACTCGAACTGCATGGCGCGCGGAGCACTATGGCGAGGCCTTTAGGGTGGTGACCTCGGAGGCCTATGTGCCCCACATGGTGGATCGAGAGTATGCACTGGAAGAAGACCACGGCTCGTTCCTCGGCCATGCTGGGAGGAAGAGGCGCCAGAAGCCGAGCTCTTTCAGGAGCCTCACGGAAGCCTAGACAACCGTGCCGGCGGCAGCAACTACCGGGTACCGCTAATTCCTCAGGAGCAAGATTATGCTAACCATGGGTCGCAGGAGGTTCAGGTCACTGCAGCGGATGGTTGCCCCAGTGCAGCAGCCTCCCTCCCCTCAGGAGAAGGGCATTGGGGGCAGCAGGAGAGGGGCCGGGAGCCAGGCTCCTCCCCACGGCATGCGGAGCAAGGTGTTCTTCGGAGGTAGGCCCTCAGTCGGGGAGGTGCCCCAGGGCCTGCCCCCGGCAGAGGACCCGTGGTCGTCGGGGGAACCGCTGGCGTCCCCTTTTCCCCATTGGCGTCGTCCTGGTTTTCGGTCGCCGTCGATGGTGGTCAAGGGTGGCACAAGGCGGGGCCCTCATCTAGCGATATGAAGCAAGTCCAGTACCTGTGAAGAAGGCCCAGTGCCTGTGAAGTTCGCCGCCCGTGACACTCTCACGTAATAATGAGTTGGGGTTGTACATGCCCCGGAGTCTCCGGAGAGCCGCCCTCGGGCCTCGGGGGCTCCCTCCCACGCCCAGTGGCAGCACTTAGCTCCGTGCTGGTGAGAAGATGTTGAAGACTAGACTAGGTGCCGGACGCGGCCTTTTTCTCTTGCTTCTTTTTGTTGGGGAACGTAGTAATTTCAAAAATTTCCTACGCACACGCAAGACCATGGTGATGGCATAGCAACGAGAGGGGAGAGTGTCTGTCCACGTACCCTCGTGACCGAAGCGAAGCGTTATAACAACGCGGTTGATGTAGTAAATGCGTCTTCACGATCCGACCTATCCAAGCACCGAGCGACGGCACCTCCGAGTTACGCACGTTCAGCTCGATGGCGATCCCGGACTCGATCCAGCAAAGTGTCGGGATGAGTTACGTCGACCGACGGCGTGGTGGCGATGATGATGCTCCACCGGCGCAGGGCTTCGCCTAAGCTCATGACGATATGACTTCTCCGGCGAGGGCTTCGCCTAAGCTCATGACGATATGACGAAGTGGAATATGGTGGAGGGGGCACCGCACTGCAGCTGAGAGCGATCCGTAGATCAACTTGTGTGTCTGAGGTGCCCCCTGCCCCGTATATAAAGGAGGGAGGGAGGAGGAGGCCGGCCCTAGGAGGAGGCGCGCCAGGGGAGTCCTACTCCCCGGGAGTAGGACTCCTTCTTCTAGTCCAACTAGGAGAAGGGGAAAGGGGGAAGTGGAGAAGGAAGGGAGAGGGGCTGCGCCCAAACCCCTTGTCCAATTCGGACTGGGCTTGGGAGGGCGCGCCACCTCCCGGCTCCTTCCCATTAAGGCCCATTAAGGCCCAATACTCTTCCCGTATTCCGTAACTCCCGGTACTCGAAAAATACCGAATCACTCGGAACCTTTCCGAACTCGAATATAGTCGTCCAATATATTGATCTTTACGTCTTGACCATTTGAGACTCCTCGTCATGTCCCCGATCTCATCCGGGACTCGAACTCCTTGGTACATCAAAACTCATAAACTCATAATATAAGCATCGCCGAAACCTTAAGCGTGCGGACCCTACGGGTTCGAGAACTATGTAGACATGACCTAGAACTATTCTTGGTCAATAACCAATAAGCGGGACCTGGATGCCCATATTGGCTCCTACATATTCTCTGAAGATCCTTGTCGGTCGAACCGCATAACAACATCGTTGTTCCCTTTGTCATCGGTATGTTACTTGCCGAGATTCGATCGTCGGTATCCAATACCTAGTTCAATCTCGTCACCGCAAGTCTCTTTACTCGATTCGTAATGCATCATCCGTAACTAACTCATTGGTTACATTGCTTGCAAGGCTTATAATGATGTGCATTACCGAGAGGGCCAGAGATACCTCTCCGAGCAATCGGAGTGCCAAAACCTAATCTCAAATCGCCAACCCAACATGTACCTTTGGAGACACCTGTAGTACTCCTTTATAATCACCCGATTACGTTGTGACGTTTGGTAGCACCAAAGTGTTCCTCCGTGGCGGAGTTGCATAATCTCATAGTTACAGGAACATGTATAAGTCATGAAGAAAGCAATAGCAACATACTAAGCGATCAAGTGCTAGGCTAACGGAATGGGTCAAGTCAATCAGATCATTCTCCTAATGATGTGATCCGTTAATCAAATGACAACTCATGTCTATGGTTAGGAAACATAACCATCTTGATTAACGAGCTAGTCAAGTAGAGGCATACTAGTGACACTCTGTTTGTCTATGTATTCACACATGTATTATGTTTCCGGTTAATACAATTCTAGCATGAATAATAAACATTTATCATGATATAAGGAAATAAATAATAACTTTATTATTGCCTCTAGGGCATATTTCCTTGATCTCCCACTTGCACTAGAGTCAATAATCTAGTTCACATCGCCATGTGATTTAACATCAATAGTTCACATCTATATGTGGTTAACACCCATAGTTCACATCGACATGTGACCAACACCCAAAGGGTTTACTAGAGTCGATAATCTAGTTCACATCGCTATGTGATTAATACCCAAAGAGTACTAAGGTGTGATCATGTTTTGCTTGTGAGATAATTTTAGTCAGCAGTCTGTCACATTGAGCCGTAAGTATTTGCAAATTTCTATGTCTACAATGCTATGCGGAGCTACTCTAGCCAATTGCTCCCACTTTCAATATGTATCCAGATTGAGACTCGAGTCATCTAGATTAGTGTTAAAACTTGCATCGGCGTAACCCTTCTGACGAACCTTTTTCACTTCCATAATCGAGAAACATATCCTTATTCCACTAAGGATAATTTTGACCATGATCCATTGATCTACTCCTAGATCACTATTGCACTCCTTGCCAAGCTTAGTGGTAGGGTATGCAATAGATCCGTACTGACATGACATACTTTATAGAACCTATGGCTGATGCATAGGGAATGACTTTCATTCTCTTTCTATCTTCTGCCGTGGTCGGGTTTTTAGTCTTACTCAATCTCACACCTTGTAACACAGGCAAGAACTCTTTCTTTGACTGTTCCATTTTGAACTACTTCAAAATCTTGTCAAGGTATGTATTCATTGAAAAACTTATCTAGCGTCTTGATCTATCTCTATAGATCTTGATGCTCAATATGTAAGCAGCTTCACCGAGGTCCTTCTTTGAAAAACTCCTTTCAAACACTCCTTTATGCTTTGAGAATAATTCTACATCATTTCCGATCAACAATATGTCATTCACATATACTTATCGAAATGTTGTAGTGCTCCCACTCACTTTCTTGTAAATACGGGCTTCACGCAAGTCTGTATAAAACTATATGCTTTGATCAACTTATCAAAGTGTGTATTCCAACTCGAGATGCTTGCAGGTCCATAGATGGATCATTTGGAGCTTACACATTTTGTTAGCACCTTTAGGATTGACAAAACCTTCGGTTGCATCATATACAACTCTTCTTTAAGAAAACCATTAAGGAATGCAGTTTTGACATTCATTTGCCATATTTCATAAAATGTGGCAATTGCTAACATGATTCGGACAGACTTAAGCATCGCTACTGAGTTGAGAAAATCTCATTGTAGTCAACACCTTGAACTTGTCAAAACCTTTTGCGACAAGTCGAGCTTTGTAGATAGTAACACTACTATCAGTGTCCGTCTTCCTCTTGAAGATCCATTTATTCTCAATGGCTTGCCGATCATCGGGCAAGTCAACCAAAGTCCATACTTTGTTCTCATACATGGATCCCATCTCAGATTTCATGGCTTCCAGCCATTTCGCGGAATCTGGGTTCATCATCGCTTCCTCATAGTTCGCAGGTTCATCATGGTCTAGTAACATGACTTCTAGAATAGGATTACCGTACCACTTTGGTGCGGATCTTACTCTGGAAGACCTACGAGGTTTGGTAGCAACTTGATCTGAAGTTTTATGATCATTATCATTAACTTCCTCACTAATTGGTTGTAGGAATCACTTGAACTGATTTACGTGATGAACTACTTTCCAATAAGGGAGAAGGTACAATTACCTCATCAAGTTCTACTTTCCTCCCACTCACTTCTTTCGAGAGAAACTTCTTCTCTAGAAAGGATCCATCTTAACAACAAATATCTTGCTTTCGGATCTGTGTTAGAAGGTGTACCCAATAGTTACCTTTGGGTATTCTATGAAGACGCACTTCTCGGTTTGGGTTCAAGCTTATCGGTGAAAACTTTTTCACATAAGCATCACAACTCAAACTTTAAGAAACGACTTAGGTTTCTTGCTAAACCATAGTTCATACGGTGTCATCTCAGCGGATTTAGGTGGTGCCCTATTAAGCGTGAATGCAGCTGTCTCTAATGCATAACCCAAAACGATAGTGGTAAATCGGTAAGATACATCATAGATCGCACCATATCCAATAAAGTGCGGTTACGACGTTCGGACACACCATTACACTGTGGTGTTCCAGGTGGCGTGAGTAGTGAAACTATTTCACATTGTTTTAACTGAAGACCAAACTCGTAAATATTCGTCTCCGTGATCAGATCGCAGAAACTTTATTTTCTTGTTACGATGATTTTTCCATTTCACTCTGAAATTCTTTGAACTTTTCAACTATTTCAGACTTTATGTTTCATCAAGAAGATATACCCATATCTGCTCAAATCATCTTGTGAAGGTCAGAAAATAACGATACTTGCCACGAGCATCAACACTCATTGGGTCGCATACATCGCTATGTATTATTTCCAATAAGTTAGTATCTCGTTCCATTGTTCCGAACAACGGAGTTTCAGTCATCTTGCCCAAAAGGCACGGTTCGCAAGCATCAAATGATTCATAATCAAGTGATTCCAAAAGTCCATCAGCATGGAGTTTTCTTCATGCGCTTTACACCAATATGACCTAAGCGGCGATTGCCACAAATAAGTTGCACTATCATTATTAACTTTGCATCTTTTGGTTTCAATATTATGAATATGTGTATCACTATGATCGAGATCCAATGAACCATTTTCATTGGGTGTGTAACCATATAAGGTTTTATTCATGTAAACAGAACAACAATTTATTCTCTTACTTAAATGAATAACCGTATTGCAATAAACATGATCAAATCATATTTATGCTCAACACCAAATAACACTTATTTAGGTTCCACACTAATCCCGAAAGTATAGGGAGTGTGCGATGATGATCATATCAATCTTGGAACTACTTCCAACACTCATCGTCACTTCCCTTCAACTAGTTTCATTCATTACGCAACTCCGTTTCAAGTTACTACTCTTAGCAACCGAACCAGTATCAAATACCGAGGGGTTACTACGAACACTAGTAAAATACACATCAATAATCTGTATATCAAATATACCTTTGTTCACTTTGCCATCCTTCTTATCCGCCAAATACTTGGGGTAGTTCCGCTTCTAGTGACCAGTTCCTTTGCAGCAAAAGCACTTAGTCTCAGGCTTAGGTCCAGACTTGGGCTTCTTCACTCGAGCAGCAACTTGCTTGCCGTTCTTCTTGAAGTTCCCCTTCTTCCCTTTGCCCTTTTCCTTGAGACTAGTGGTTTTGTTAATCATCAACACTTGATGCTCTTTCTTGATTTCTACCTTCGTC
Organism: Aegilops longissima; assembly: GCA_021605205.1. Classification (NCBI taxonomy): domain Eukaryota; kingdom Viridiplantae; phylum Streptophyta; class Magnoliopsida; order Poales; family Poaceae; genus Aegilops; species Aegilops longissima. Next base: position 704,979,253 of record CM038682.1, read on the forward strand.
GATTTCAACATCACGAAGAGCTCGGGAATCGTTTTCGTCATCCCTTGTATACTATAGTTCATCACGAAGTTCTAGTAACTTAGTGATGGTGACTAAAGAATTCTGTCAATCACTATCTTATCTGGAAGATTAACTCCCACTTGATTCAAGCGATTGAAGTACCCAGACAATCTGAGAACATGCTCACTAGTTGAGCGATTCTCTTCCATCTTTTAGCTATAGAACTTGTTGGAGACTTCATATCTCTCAACTCGGGTATTTGCTTGAAATATTAACTTCAATTCTGGAACATCTCATATGGTCCATGGCGTTCAAAACGTCTTTGAAGTCCCGATTCTAAGCCTTTAAGCATGGTGCACTAAACTATCAAGTAGTCATCATATTGAGCTAGCCAAACATTCATAACGTGCGCATCTGCTCCTGCAATAGGTTTGTCACCTAGCGGTGCATTAAGGACATAATTTTTACGTGCAGCATTGAGGATAAACCTCGGATCACGGATCCAATCCGCATCATTGCTACTAACATTTTCAACATAATTTTCTCTAGGAACATATCAAAACAAACATATAAAAGCATAGGGAAGCAACAACGCGAGCTATTGATCTACAACATAATTTGCAAAATACTACCGGGACTAAGTTCATGATAAATTAAAGTTCAATTAATCACATTACTTAAGAACTCCCACTTAGGCAGACATCTCTCTAGTCATCTAAGTGATCACATGATCCAAATCAACTAAACCATAACCGATCATCACGTGAGATGGAGTAGTTTTCAATGGTGAACATCTTATGTTGATCATATCTACTATATGATTCACGCTCGACCTTTCGGTCTCCGTGTTCCGAGGCCATATCTGCATATGCTAGGCTCGTCAAGTATAACTTTGAGTATTCTGCGTGTGCAAAACTGGCTTGCACCCGTTGTAGATGGACGTAGAGCTTATCACACCGATCATCACGTGGTGTCTCGGCACGACGAACTTTGGCAGCGGTGCATACTCGGGAGAACACTACTTGATAATTTTAGTGAGAGATCATCTTAAAATGCTACCGTCAATCAAAGCAAAATAAGATGCATAAAGGATAAACATCACATGCAATCAATATAAGTGATATGATATGGCCATCATCATCTTGTGCTTGTGATCTCCATCTCGAAGCACCATCATGATCACCATTGTCACCGGCGCGACACCTTGATCTCCATCATAGCATCGTTGTCGTCTCGCCAACTATTGCTTCTCGACTATCGCTACCGCTTAGTGATAAAGTAAAGCAATTACATGGCGTTGCATTTCATACAATAAGCGACAACCATATGGCTCCTCGCCGATTGCCGATAACTTCGGTTACAAAACATGATCATCTCATACAATAAAATATAGCATCACGTCTTGACCATATCACATCACAACATGCCTGCAAAAACAAGTTAGGCGTCCTCTACTTTGTTGTTGCAAGTTTTACGTGGCTGCTACGGGCTGAGCAAGAACCGTTCTTACCTACGCATCAAAACCACAGCGATAGTTTGTCAAGTTGGTGCTGTTTTAACCTTCGCAAGGACGGGCGTAGCCACACTCAGTTCAACTAAAATGAGAGAGCAGACACCCGCGGTCACCTTTAAGCAACGAGTGCTCGGGCGGTGAAACCAGTCTCGCGTAAGCGTCTGGCGTAATGTCGGTCGGGCCGCTTCATATCACAATACCGCTGAACCAAAGTATGACATCTGGTAAGCGGTATGACTTATATCGCCCACAACTCACTTGTGTTCTACTCGTGCACATGACATCAACGCATAAAACCAGGCTCGATACCTTTGTTGGGGAGCGTAGTAATTTCAAAAATTTCCTACGCACACGCAAGACCATGGTGATGGCATAGCAGCGAGAGGGAGAGTGTCCGTCCACGTACCCTCGTGAGACCGTGGCGAAGCGTTATAACAACGCGGTTGATGTAGTAAATGCGTCTTCACGATCCGACCGATCCAAGCACCAAGCGACGGCACCTCCGAGTTACGCACACGTTCAGCTCGATGGCGATCCCGGACTCCGATCCGGCAAAGTGTCGGGGATGAGTTACGTCGAGACGACGGCGTGGTGGCGATGATGATGCTCCACCGGCGCAGGGCTTCGCCTAAGCTCCGCGATGATATGACTTCTCCGCGCGAGGCTTCGCCTAAGCTCATGACGATATGACCGAAGTGGAATATGGTGGAGGGGGCACCGCACACGGCTAAGGAACGATCCGTAGATCAACTTGTGTGTCTGGGGTGCCCCCCCCTCAGATATAAAGGAGGGAGGGAGGAGGAGGCCGGCCCTAGGAGGAGGGCGCCAAGGGAGTCCTACTCCCACCGGGAGTAGGACTCCTTCTTCCTAGTCCAACTAGGAGAAGGGGAAAGGGGAAGTGGAGAAGGAAGGAGAGGGGCTGCGCCCAAACCCCTTGTCCAATTCGGACTGGGCTTGGGAGGGGCGCGCCACCACCTCGGCTCCTTCCCATTAAGGCCCATTAAGGCCCAATACTCTTCCCCGTATTCCCGTAACTCCCGGTACTCAAAAAAATACCGAATCACTCGGAACCTTTCCGAACTCGAATATAGTCGTCCAATATATCGATCTTTACGTCTCGACCATTTGAGACTCCTCGTCATGTCCCGATCTCATCCGGGACTCCGAACTCCTTCGGTACATCAAAACTCATAAACTCATAATATAAGCATCATCGAAACCTTAGCGTGCGGACCCTACGGGTTCGAGAACTATGTAGACATGACCTAGAACTATTCTTGGTCAATAACCAATAGCGGGACCTGGATGCCCATATTGGCTCCTACATATTCTACGAAGATCTTTATCGGTCAAACCGCATAACAACATACGTTGTTCCCTTTGTCATCGGTATGTTACTTGCCCGAGATTCGATCGTCGGTATCCAATACCTAGTCCAATCTCGTCACCGATAAGTCTCTTTACTCGTTCTGTAATGCATCATCCCGTAACCAACTCATTGGTTACATTGCTTGCAAGGCTTATAATGATGTGCATTACCGAGAGGGCCCAGAGATACCTCTCCGACAATCGGAGTGACAAAACCTAATCTCGAAATCGCCAACCCAACATGTACCTTTGGAGACACCTGTAGTACTCCTTTATAATCACCCGATACGTTGTGAAGTTTGGTAGCACCCAAAGTGTTCCTCCGTAAGCGGAGTTGCATAATCTCATAGTTACAGGAACATGTATAAGTCATGAAGAAAGCAATAGCAACATACTAAGCGATCAAGTGCTAGGCTAACGGAATGGGCCAAGTCAATCAGATCATTCTCCTAATGATGTGATCCCGTTAATCAAATGACAACTCATGTCTATGGTTAGGAAACATAACCATCTTCGATTAACGAGCTAGTCAAGTAGAGGCATACTAGTGACACTCTGTTTGTCTATGTATTCACACATGTATTATGTTTCCGGTTAATACAATTCTAGCATGAATAATAAACATTTATCATGATATAAGGAAATAAATAATAACTTTATTATTGCCTCTAGGGCATATTTCCTTCACTTTTCGTGCGAGCAAGCTTTCTCGTTTCGGATCTAAGTTGAAGTCGAATTTGTGTTTGTGTGTGCGGGGAGGGGTGTCGTGTCTTATTCGTGTTCTTTCTCGTGCTCCGATTTTTGTTCAAGTTTGAATTCACACTAGCTGCCTCCCTCTCGCGGGCCCCTCGCGAGTAGGTCAGGGCCAAGCATGTGCGCTCGCCATCCCGTGGCCGGCATTCGCTCCAGTCAGGCTCTCGCCGCATGGTCAAACGGGACCCTCATGAGGCCCTCGGATGGAAACTGCGAGCCCACTAGAGGCTTGCCAAGACGAAGGTAAAACCACGACAACCTACTCATCATGAAAATCATGGCATCATGCAGGCACCCATCCGGCGACGATCTCAACAACACGTAGGCAACAATCTTTTTACATGAGGGGCTTCCCCTCCCAAAATGCTCTCACAACCTTTAGGGCCACGCCCGAGTCTCTTCCTGCGCAGGACAAACAATAGGGGGAAGCGTGGGATCAGTCGGACATGTCGCTCACTCCATCCCCCAGGGCATCCCCAGAGGTGTCGCTGGCACCGATGTCGTCGCCGCCGGCCTCCCCATCGCCGTTGTTGGCACCGTCTTCACCACCGTTCACCATGTTGCCTTCGTCAGCAGCAACGATCACCCCGTCGTCATCAGAAGTGAAGGCCCGGACGAGTGCATCTACATTGTCCTCCACCCACCGCGCTAGGTCGCCTCGGACGGCCTCGGGCACCGGGGCGATGGCGGCGTCGAAGTCGAAGAGGGGGTCGATGTTTTGGAGATAGCTGAAGACGCGGGAGAATGCTCGCGCGAGCAGGCCGCGGCTCCGTTCCTCCACCAACTGGCGAGACCTCTCAAAGCGGTTCTCCAGATGCGTCACCACATCAGTGAAGAACCGGAGATTGTCGGCGTAGTTGGTCACATGCGGCTCCTCAGCGACTGCCTCACAGATGTTGCCCAAGGCCGCGTTGGCCCTTTCCCTGAGTGTCCGGAGCATGGGACCGTGCATGTGTTCCAACGTCTGCCGCTGGCGGATTTCGTCCGCATTCCGCTGCATGACGGCCTCGGCGTCATCTACCCGCCGTTGAAGAAGAAGCAGCTCGGCGCGGGAGGAGGCCAGCTCAGCCTGCGCCATGCCCAGTGCGGCGGCAGTGGCCTCAGCTTGCTGCGTGACTTCGGTCAGCCTGGTCCTAAGGGCGGCAGTCCTGCCCGCGGCTTTAGCTTGGACCAGCTCCAGCCGCTCTCCATACTCGCGCTCAAGGCCGGCGTGAGCCTCCGCCACGCGACGGTCGATCTCCTCCTGGATCCGGGCCTCCCGCGCGCCGACGTCGTCCTCCGCCTGGGTGACCTGGCGCTCCCTCGTCTCCAACCGCTCCAGATCGAGGTTGCGCTCGGCAGCCTCCAATGTCAGCGCTTCCTCGCGCCTCCGGAGCTCCTCCTCTTTAGCAGGCGCCCCTTTCAGCGACGCAAGGGCGGCCCGGCGCAACTCCGCCTGCTGCTCCAGGGAGTTGCACCAGTCTTGGAGCTCCCACGCGCGCTCTTCCGCAGCTTCACGTCGCCGATCCGCTTCCTGAGCCTCCTCAATGGCTTGGGCACAAGCCTCCCGAGAGGCCACCAGAGATGCCTCGGCCTTGGCATTGTCGAGATCGCGCTGATGGCGTGCGAGACCGACAGCCGCCTTCAGCTTGCGCCGCTCCTCGATCAGTCGCAGGCCTTCAGCTTCAAGACGCGTGTCATCGCCTGCAAGCTCTGCACCAAGCTGGCTCACTACGTCATCATATACGGAGGAACTCTCGTCCAGACGATGCTGCGCTCCAGCGACGCTTGAAACGCGTCGTCAACGTCATCCTCCGCCAACGATGCTGGCGGAGCACCCTGAAGTGATTCGCGCCTTCTCGGCAAGGGGCTGGGGGCTGGCGTCCCCATGATCGTCGGGCGGGCCCCACAAGGGACCCAGCCAGGCGCTGATCCACCTCCCGATGATGAACCGAAGACCGACTTCAACCACTCACCGCCTATGATCAGCGGAGGAGCCCGGGGCAAGCCGGTTGAGTCTAGGGGAAGCTCGCGAAGGGGGAGCGACGCGCCCACAGGCTCAAGGTGTTGGGTAACGTAGTAATTTCAAAAAATTTCCTACGCACACGCAAGATCATGGTGATGCATAGTAACGAGAGGGGAGAGTGTTGTCCACGTACCCTCGTAGACCGAAAGCGGAAGCGTTAGCACACAGCGGTTAATGTAGTCGTACGTCTTCACGATCCGACTGATCAAGTACCGAACGTACGGCACCTCCGAGTTCAGCACACGTTCAGCCCGATGACGTCCCTCGAACTCTGATCCAGCCGAGTGTAGAGGGAGAGTTTCACCTGGCGTGCGTGGCGATGTTGATGTTCTACCGATGCAGGGCTTCGCCTAAGCACCGCTACAGTATTATCGAGGTGGACTATGGTGGAGGGGGGCAACACACACGGCAACAGATCAATGTTGTGTCTTTGGGGTGCCCCCCTGCCCCCGTATATAAAGGAGCAAGGGGGGGAGGCGGCTGGCCTAGGAGGAGGGCGCTCCAAGGGGGGAGTCCTACTCCTGGTGGGAGTAGGAAAAGGGAAGAGAGAAGGAGAAGGAAGGAAGTGGGCGCCGCCTCTCCCTAGTCCAATTCGGACTAGTCCATGGGGAGGGGTGCGGCCACCCTTTGGAGCCTTTCTCTCCTTTCCCGTATGGCCCATTAAGGCCCAACACGAATTCACGTAACTCTCCGGTACTCCGAAAAATACCTGAATTACTTGGAACCTTTCCGATGTCCGAATATAGTCGTCCAATATATCGATCTTTACGTCTCGACCATTTCGAGACTCCTCGTCATGTCTCCGATCTCATCCGGGACTCCGAACTCCTTCGGTACATCAAAACACATAAACTCATAAAATAACTGTCATCGAAACTTTAAGCGTGCGGACCCTACGGGTTCGAGAACTATGTAGACATGACAGAGACACGTCTCCGGTCAATAACCAATAGCGGAACCTGGATGCTCATATTGGCTCCCACATATTCTACGAAGATCTTTATCGGTCAGACCGCATAACAACATACGTTGTTCCCTTTGTTATCGGTATGTTACTTGCCCGAGATTCGATCGTCGGTATCTCACTACCTAGTTCAATCTCGTTACGGCAAGTCTCTTTACTCGTTCCGTAATACATCATCCCACAACTAACTCATTAGTTACAATGCTTGCAAGGCTTATAGTGATGTGCATTCTTGAGTGGGCCAGAGATACCTCTCCGAGCAATCGGAGTGACAAATCCTAATCTCAAAATCGCCAACCCAACAAGTACCTTTGGAGACACCAGAGAGCACCTTTATAATCACCCGATTCGTTGTGATGTTTGGTAGCACACAAAGTGTTTCTCCAGTAAGCAGGAGTTGCATAATCTCATAGTCATAGGAACATGTATAAGTCATGAAGAAATCAATAGCAGAATACTAAACGATCGTGTGCTAAGCTAACGGAATGCGTCAAGTCAATCACATCATTCTCCTAATGATGTGATCCCGTTAATCAAATGACAACTCTTTGTCCATGGCTAGGAAACATAACTATCTTTGATCAACGAGCTAGTCAAGTAGAGGCATACTAGTGACACTCTGTTTGTCTATGTATTCACACATGTATTATGTTTCCGGTTAATACAATTCTAGCATGAACAATAAACATTTATCATGAAATAAGGAAATAAATAATAACTTTATTATTGCCTCTAGGGCATATTTCCTTCAGTCTCCCACTTGCACTAGAGTCAATAATCTAGTTCACATCGTCATGTGATTTAACACCAATAATTCACATCTTTATGTGATCAGTTCACATCGCTATGTGATTAACACCCAAAGGGTTTACTAGAGTCACTAATCTAGTTCACATCACTATGTGATTAACACCCAAAGAGTACTAAGGTGTGATCATATTTTGCTTATGAGAGAAGTTTAGTCAACGGGTCCGCCACATTCAGATCCGTATGTATTTTGCAAATTTCTATGTCTACAATGCTCTGCACGGAGCTACTTTAGCTAATTGCTCCCTCTTTCAATATGTATCCAGATTGAGACTTAGAGTCATCTGGATCAGTGTCAAAATTTGCATGGACGTAACCCTTTACGATGAACATTTTTGTCACCTCCATAATCGAGAAACATATCCTTATTCCACTAAGGATGATTTTGACCGCTGTCCAGTGATCTACTCCTAGATCAGTATTGTACTCCCTTGCCAAAATCGTGTAGGGTATACAATAGATCTGGTACACTGACATGGCATACTTTATAGAACCTATGGCCAAGGCATAGGGAATGACTTTCATTCTCTTTCTATCTTCTACCGTGGTCGGGCTTTGAGTCTTACTCAATTTCACACCTTGTAACACAGGCAAGAACTCTTTCTTTGACTGTTCCATTTTGAACTACTTCAAAATCTTGTCAAGGTATGTACTCATTGAAAAACTTATCAAGCGTCTTGATCTATCTCTATAGATCTTGATGCTCACTATGTAAGCAGCTTCACCGAGGTCTTTCTTTGAGAAACTCCTTTCAAACACTCCTTTATGCTTTGCAGAATAATTCTACATTATTTTCTATCAACAATATGTCATTCACATATACTTATCAGAAATGTTGTAGTGCTTCCACTCACTTTCTTGTAAATACAGGCTTCACCGTAAGTCTGTATAAAACTATATGCTTTGATCAACTCATCAAAGCGTATATTCCAACTCCGAGATGCTTGCACCAGTTCATAGATGGATCGCTCGAGCTTGCACATTTTGTTAACACCTTTAGGATTTTCAAAACCTTCTGGTTGCATCATATACAACTCTTCTTTAATAAATCCATTAAGGAATGCAGTTTTGTTTATCCATTTGCCAGATTTCATAAAATGCGGCAATTGCTAACATGATTCAGACAGACTTAAGCATAGATACGAGTGAGAAACTCTCATCGTAGTCAACATCTTGAATTTGTCGAAAAAACTTTTTGCAACAATTCTAGCTTTGTAGATAGTAACACTACTATCAGCGTCCGTCTTCCTCTTGAAGATCCATTTAATCTCAATGGCTCGCCAATCATTTGGGCAAGTCAATCAAAGTCCATACTTTGCTCTCATACATGGATCCCATCTCAGATTTCATGGCCTCAAACCATTTCACGGAATCTGGGCTCATCATCGCTTCCTCATAGTTCGTAGGTTTGTCATGGTCAAGTAACATGACCTCCAGAATAGGATTACCGTACCACTCTGGTGCCGATCTCACTCTGGTTGACCTACGAGATTCGGTAGTAACTTGATCTGAAGTTACATGATCATCATCATTAGCTTCCTCACTAATTGGTGTAGGAGTCATAGGAACAGATTTCTATGATGAACTACTTTCCAATAAGGGAGTAGGTACAATTACCTCATAAAGTTCTACTTTCCTCCCACTCACTTCTTTCGAGAGAAACTCCTTCTCTAGAAAGGATCCATTCTCAGCAACGAATATCTTGCCTTCGGATCTGTGATAGAAGATGTACCCAACAGTAACTTTTGGGTATCCTATGAAGACGCACTTTTCCGATTTGGGTTTGAGCTTATCAGGATGAAACTTTTTCACATAAGCATCGCAACCCCAAACTTTAAGAAACGACAGCTTAGGTTTCTTGCCAAACCATAGTTCATACGGTGTCATCTCAACGGATTAGACGGTGCCCTATTTAATGTGAATGCAGCTGTCTCTAATGCATAACCCCAGAACTATAGTGGTAAATCGGTAAGAAACATCATACATTGCACTATATCCAATAAAGTACGGTTATGATGTTCGGACACACCATTATGTTGTGGTGTTCCAGGTGGCACGAATTTGTGAAACTATTCCACATTGTTTTCATTTGAAGACCAAACTCGTAACTCAAATATTTGTCTCCGCGATCAGATCGTAGAAACCTTATTTTCTTGTCACGATGATTTTCTACTTCACTCTGAAATTCTTTGAACTTTTCAAATCTTTCAGACTTATGTTTCATCAAGTAGATATACCCATATCTGCTCAAATCATCTGTGAAGGTTAGAAAATAATGATACCTACCGCGAGCCTCAACACTCATCGGATCGCATACATCAGTATGTATTATTTCCAATAAGTCTGTTGCTCGCTTCATTGTTCCGATGAACGGAGTCTTAGTCATATTGCCCATAAGGCATGGTTCGCAAGCATCAAGTGATTCATAATCAAGTGATTCCAAAAGCCCATCAGCATGGAGTTTCTTCATGCACTTTACACCAATATGACCTAAACGGCAGTGCCACAAATAAGTTGCACTATCATTATTAACTTTGCATCTTTTGGCTTCAATATTATGAATATGTGTATCACTACGATCGAGATCCAACAAACCTTTTTCATTGGTTGTATGACCATAGAAGGTTTTATTCATGTAAACAGAACAACAATTATTCTCTAACTTAAATGAATAACCGTATTGCAATAAACATGATCAAATCATATTCATGCTCAACGCAAACACCAATTAACACTTTATTTAGGTTCAACACTAATCCCAAAAGTATGGGGATTGTGCGATGATGATCATATCAATATTGGAACCACTTCCAACACACATCGTCACTTCACCCTTGACTAGTCTCTGTTCATTCTGCAACTCACATTTCGAGTTACTACTTTTAGCAACTGAACCAGTATCAAATACCGAGGGGTTGCTATAAACACTAGTAAAGCACACATCAATAACATGTATATCAAATATACCTTTGTTCACTTTGCCATCCTTCTTATCCGCCAAATACTTAGGGTAGTTCCGCTTCCAGTGATCAGTCCTTTGCAGTAGAAGCACTTAGTCTCAGGCTTGGGTCCAGAATTGGGCTTCTTCACTTGAGCAGCAACTTGCTTGCCGTTCTTCTTGAAGTTCCCCTTCTTCCCTTTGCCCTTTTCTTGAAACTAGTGGTCTTGTTAATCATCAACACTTGATGCTTTTCTTGATTTCTACCTTCATCGATTTTAGCATCACGAAGAGCTTGGGAATCGTTTCAGTTATCCCTTGCATATTATAGTTCATCACGAAGTTCTACTAACTTGGTGATGGTGACTAGAGAATTCTGTCAATCACTATCTTATCTGGAAGATTAACTCCCACTTGATTCAAGCGATTGTAGTACCCAGACAATCTGAGCACATGCTCACTGCTTGAGCTATTCTCCTCCATATTTTAGCTATAGAACTTGTTAGAGACTTCATATCTCTCAACTCGGGTATTTGCTTGAAATATTAACTTCAACTCCTGGAAAATCTCATATGGTCCATGATGTTCCAAACGTCTTTGAAGTCCCGATTCTAAGCCGTTAAGCATGGTGCACTAAACTATCAAGTAGTCATCATATTGAGCTAGCCAAACATTCATAACGTCTGCATCTGCTCCTGCAATAGGTCTATCACCTAGCGGTGCATCAAGGACATAATTCTTCTGTGCAGCAATGAGGATAATCCTCAGATCACGGATCCAATCCGCATCATTGCTACTAACATTTTTCAACTTAGTTTTCTCTAGGAACATATCAAAATAAACATATGAAAGCAATAAAGCGAGCTATTGATCTACAACATAATTTGCAAAATACTACCAGGACTAAGTTCATGATAAATTTAAGTTCAATTAATCATATTACTTAAGAACTCCCACTTAGATAGAAATCCCTCTAATCCTCTAAGTGATCACGTGATCCATATCAACTAAACCATGTCCGATCATCACGTGAGATGGAGTAGTTTCAATGGTGAACATCACTATGTTGATCATATCTACTATATGATTCACGCTCGACCTTCGGTCTCCGTGTTACGAGGCCATATCATTATATGCTAGGCTCGTCAAGTTTAACTTTGAGTATTCGCGTGTGCAACTGTTTTGCACCGTTGTATTTGAACGCAGAGCCTATCACACCCGATCATCACGTGGTGTCTCAAAGACGAAGAACTTTCATAGCGGTGCATACTCGGGAGAACACTTATATTTTGATAATTTAGTGAGGATCATCTTATAATGCTACCGTCAATCAAAGCAAGATAAGATGCATAAAAGATAAACATCACATGCAATCAATATAAGTGATATGATATGGCCATCATCATCTTGTGCTTGTGATCTCCATCTCCGAAGCACCTCCATGATCACCATCGTCACCGGCGCGACACCTTGATCTCCATCGTAGCATCGTTGTCGTCTCGCCAATCTTATGCTTCTACGACTATCGCTGCCGCTTAGTGATAAAGTAAAGCATTACAGGGCGATTGCATTGCATACAATAAAGCGACAACCATATGGCTCTCGCCATTGTCGATAACTTCGGTTACAAAACATGACCATCTCATACAATAAAATATAGCATCACGTCTTGACCATATCACATCACAACATGCCCTGCAAAAACAAGTTAGACGTCCTCTACTTTGTTGTTGCAAATTTTACGTGGCTGCTACGGGCTTAGCAAGAACCGTTCTTACCTACGCACCAAAACCACAATGATAAATTGTCAAGTTGGTGCTGTTTTAACCTTCGCAAGGACCGAGCGTAGCCACACTCGGTTCAACTAAAGTTGGAGAAACTGACACCCGCTAGCCACCTTTGTGCAAAGCACGTCGGGAGAACCGGTCTCGCATAAGCGTACACGTAATGTCGGTCCGGGCCACTTCATCTCACAATACCGCCGAACCAAAGTATGACATGCTGGTAAGGAGTATGACTTATATCACCCACAATTCACTTGTGTTCTACTCGTGCATATGACATCTACGCATAAAACCAGGCTATGATACCACTGTTGGGTAACGTAGGAATTTCAAAAAAATTCCTACGCACACGCAAGATCATGGTGATGCATAGCAACGAGAGGGGAGAGTGTTGTCCACGTACCCTCTTAGACCGAAAGCGGAAGCATTAGCACAACGCGGTTGATGTTGTCATACGTCTTCACGATCCGACCGATCAAGTACCGAACGTACGGCACCTCCCAGTTCAGCACACGTTCAGCCCGATGACGTCCCTCGAACTCCGATCCAACCGAGTGTTGAGGGAGAGTTTCGTCAGCACGATGGCGTGGTGACGATGTTGATGTTCTACCGACGCAGGGCTTCGCCTAAGCACCGCTACAGTATTATCGAGGTGGACTATGGTGGAGGGGGGCACCGCACACGGCTAAAAGATCAAACAGATCAATGTTGTGTCTTTGGGGTGACCCCTGCCCCCGTATATAAAGGAGCAAGCGGGGGAGGCGGCTGGCCTAGGAGGAGGGCGCGCCAAGGGGGGAGTCTGATACGTCCATTTTGCATCATGCTTTTATATTGATATTTATCGCATTACGGTCTGTTATTTCATGTTATGTCACAATACTTATGGCTATTCTCTCTTATTTTACAAGGTTTACATGAAGAGGGAGAATACCGGCAGCTGGAATTCTGGGCTGGAAAAGGAGCAAATATTGGAGACCTATTCTGCGCAACACCAAAAGTCCTGAAACTCCACGGAATATCTTAAAATAAATAAAGAAAAATCATGGCCAAAGATGAAGGCTAGGGGGCCCACACCCTGCTCACGAGGGTTGGGGGCGCGCCCCCTACCTCGTGGGCCCCCTGGTGGCTCTCCAACGCCCATCCTCTCCTATATGAAGTCTTTCGATGAGAAAAAACATTAATAAACCTTTCGGGACGAGACTCCGCCGCCACGAGGCGGAACCTTGGCGAAACCAACCTAGGGCTCTGGCAGAGCTGTTCTGCCGGGGACACTTCCCTCCGAGAGGGAGAAATCATCGTCATCATCATCACCAACGCTCCTCTCATCGGGAGAGGTCAATCTCCATCAACATGTTCACCAGCACCATCTCATCTCCAAACCCTAGTTCATCTCATGTATCCAATTCTTGTCTCCAAGTCCGGGATTGGTGCTAGTAGGTTGCTAGTAGTGTTGATTACTCCTTGTAGTTGATGCTAGTTGGTTTATTTGGTGGAAGATCATATGTTCAGATCCTTTATGCATATTATTACCCTCGATTATGAACATGAGTATGCTTTGTGAGTAGTTACGTTTGTTCACGAGGACAAGGGAGAAGTCTTGCTATTAGTAGTCATGTGAATTTGGTATTCGTTCGATATTTTGATGAGATGTATGTTGTCTAGCCTCTAGTGGTGTTATGTGAACGTCGACTACATAACACTTCACCATTATTTGGGCCTAGAGAAAAGGCATTGGGAAGTAATAAGTAGATGATGGGTTGCTACAGTGACAGAAGCTTAAACCCTAGTTTATGCGTTGCTTCGTAAGGGGCTGATTTGGATCCATATGTTTCATGCTATGGTTAGGTTTACCTTAATACTTTTGTTGTAGTTGCGGATGCTTGCAATAGAGGTTAATCATAAGTGGGATGCTTGTTCAAGTAAGAACAGCACCCAAGCACCGGTCCACCCACATATCAAATTATCAAAGCACCGAACGCGAATCATATGAGCGTGATGAAAACTAGCTTGACGATATTCCCATGTGTCCTCGGGAGCACTTTTCCTATTATAAGAGTTTGTCCAGGCTTGTCCTTTGCTAAAAAAAGGATTGGGCCACCTTGCTGCACTTTATTTACTCTTGTTACTTGTTGCTCGTTACAATTTACCTTATCACAAAACTATCTGTTACCACTTATTTCAGTACTTGCAGAGAATACCTTGCTGAAAACCACTTATCATTTCCTTCTGCTCCTCGTTGGGTTCGACACTCTTACTTATCGAAAGGACTATGATAGATCCCCTATACTTGTGGGTCATCAGAGTCCTACTCCCACCGGGAGTAGGACTCCTCCTTTCCTTGTTGGAGTAGGAAAAGGGAAGGGAGAAGGAGAAGGAAGGAAGGGGGCGCCCCCCTCCCTAGTCCAATTCGGACTAGTCCATGGGGAGGGGTGCGGCCACCCTTTGGGGCCTTTCTCTCATTTCCCGTATGGCCCATTAAGGCCCAATACGAATTCCCATAACTCTCTGGTACTCCGAAAAATACCCGAATCACTCGGAACCTTTCCGATGTCCGAATATAGTCGTCCAATATATCAATCTTTACGTCTCGACCATTTTGAGACTCCTCGTCATGTCCCCGATCTCATCCGGGACTCCGAACTTCTTTGGTACATCAAAACACATAAACTCATAATATAACTATCATCGAAACTTTAAGCGTGCAGACCCTACGGGTTCGAGAACTATGTAGACATGATCGAGACACGTCTCCGTTCAATAACCAATAGCGGAACCTGGATGCTCATATTGGCTCCCACATATTCTACGAAGATCTTTATCGGTCAGACCACATAACAACATATGTTGTTCCCTTTGTCATCGGTATGTTACTTGCCCGAGATTCGATCGTCGGTATCTCAATACCTAGTTCAATCTCGTTACGGCAAGTCTCTTTACTCGTTAAGTAATACATCATCCATAACTAACTCATTAGTTGCAATGCTTGCAAGGCTTATAGTGATGTGCATTACTGAGTGGGCCCAGAGATACCTCTCCGACAATCGGAGTGACAAATCCTAATCTTGAAATACGCCAACCAAACAAGTACCTTTGGAGACACCTGTAGAGCACCTTTATAATCACCCAGTTACGTTGTGATGTTTGGTAGCACACAGAGTGTTCCTCCGGTAAATGGGAGTTGCATAATCTCGTAGTCATAGGAACATGTATAAGTCATGAAGAAAGCAATAGCAGAATACTAAACGATCGTATGCTAAGCTAACGGAATGGGTCAAGTCAATCACATCATCTCCTAATGATGTGATCCCGTTAATCAAATTACAACTCTTTGTCCATGGCTAGGAAACATAACCATCTTTGATCTACCAGCTAGTCAAGTAGAGGCATACTAGTGACACTCTGTTTGTCTATGTATTCACACATGTATTATGTTTCGGATTAATACAATTCTAGCATGAATAATAAACATTTATCATGAAATAAGGAAATAAATAATAACTTTATTATTGTCTCTAGGGCATATTTCCTTCACAAGGTGCACCACAGGCCGGCCTACCTCTCCAGCCGAACTTGCGCCGAGGGTGGCACGCGGACTCGGGGCGATCAAGGTCGGTGGTGGAGAAGAAGCCTGAGGAAGTGGCTCCTCGGCTGGCTCTGCGGGCTTGTCAGGAGGGATCCTAAAAGGCCACAGTCAGCAAAGGGAGCGGCAAGCAAGGAACTACAAGAAGGAGGGACTTACTCATCCATGGCGAAGTGCTTCCTGTGCTTCAATGGGCGGAACGGGCGATCATCACCACCGGAAACCTCCTTCCTCTTGCGAAGGGCCTCGAAATCTATGCGGAACCGGCCCAAGCTCGCGACGTGAGGGCCGGCACGCGGCATAGGAGCCAGAGCATCAGGACGACCTACATCAAGGGCACCAGCCTGAGAGGAGCGATCAGGTGCCACCTCTTGGTGGCCTGCCGAGGTCTCGGGGGCTTCGGCCTCGGGAGCCGCAAGTCATGCCCCCTCATCAGCCACTACCTCGTGAGGGGCTCCGTAAGCTCCAGAGGATGACGCCTCGGGAACCCCACGCGACATCAGCACCTCGACATCAGGCCCCCCAGCTCCTGCCAATACTTGCCTCCCTGCAACGGCTCCTGAGGCAAGGCCGGCGCGGGCGGCTGGGGGAAGGATCGCAGCAACCGGGTTCTCGCGGGGCCCCGCGAGGCCAGCCCGGCGCAGCCCCCATTTGTCGAAGCGGGGCATTTGCCTCACGAACTCGACCCTGCTTGTGCAAAGATACAACAGGGCGCCTCCATGACGAACGCTGCCAGGAGAGGGGTCGCCGGTCAGGACCTGCAGCACCTTCTTCAGCGTCTCAGGCGCGAGATCCCCTTCCTGGAGCCTCATGCGGTCCTGACGACCGGAGTAAGCCCACATTGGGCGGGAATGGCGCTGAAGTGGAGCGATGCGGCGCCGGAGGAACTCCTTCACCACCTGGGGCGCCGTCACCCCGAGCTTCCTCAGCCTCTCGAAGCGATGCCAGGTGAAAGTAAGCTGGGGGCTCGTAAGCTCCTCATGACCCCAACCAGGATTGGGAATGGCAGGCAGCGTCGGGTGAGCGAGCAGGTGGCTGGGCACCCTAACGTCCACATACAGCCACCGCTCCCCGAACCCGCTCGCGGAAGGTGGGAGGCCAAAATCGATCCCCGAGGCGGCCGTCTCCGGCACGGCCTGGAAGCTCACGCATCCAGAACACCGGGAAGGGTCAGACAAGCGCAGAGAGAAAAAGTGGCGCAGAAGGGCAACGGAAGGAGGAATCCCCACCATGGCCTCGCAGACGAAGGCGAAGACAGCAAGCGGAGTAATGGATTGGGGGCCAAGATGCATCATGTGTATCTGGTAATGAGAAAGCACCGCATTGAAGAAAGCAAAAAAGGGGGGAACCAGGCCCGCCCACAAGGCGTCGGCAAAGAATCGGACCTCCGTGACGATCATGTCGAAGGAGGCATGGGACACGGGCCAGACTGTCGTCTTCCCACACTCATTGAAGCTGGAGGCAAGCGCGGAGCAGACCTTCTCCAGGGCTTCCAGATTGAGTATGAGTGACTTGTCGACGGCGGGAGCAGCCGCCGGAGGCGCGCTGGACGAAGGCGCGTGTTTCTTCCCCTTATCCTTTTTCGTTGGCGCCATGGCAATGGAAAGGGTAAAGAACTCAAGATGGACTGGAAGCGGAAGCAGAGGCTCGAGGAGGAAAGGGAACAAGAAGCGCGCAGGCAGCAAAGGGGGGATAACTGTGTACAAGCCTCGTGGCCGCCTAGCCAGGCGCATAATGAGGGAGCGTGGGGAAGCGGAGGCGCCCACGTCCAATCAACCGCCACACGGCGCCCAAGGCCTTGGTGATGGGGCCATGGCGCTCCGTGCTGCCCCTTCGCTTCTCCGCTAAGCCAAGTCCGAGCACGCCTTGGGCCCGGGGGCTACTATCTGCGTTCTGGGAACGGGGGTCCCCAGACTTGCCTGACTGCGGCCTGCGGCGTGGCTCGAGTGGTGGCCCAGTACGACCCATCTTCATCAGCGCAAAACTCAAGACCCTCGCGAGGGGCCAAGCCTCGCGGGGCGGACGACACAAGACTTCCTTAGGAACGGCCTCGCCAGGCAGGCTCGCGAGGAGGCGGAGAGATCAAGGAAGGGTACCTCGCGAGGTGCTCGTGACGCAAGCCATGACGATCGAGACCAGGCGGGCGCCGGCCTGCGCAGTGTCTTTGTTTCCTCTTTGGTGCAAATGGGGCAATCACAGGTGTGGAGTATCGAGGCATCAGGCAAAGGTTGCCATTTCGGTGCAACGAGCCCAAGACCAGCAGAGCGGCATGATGGAGGTCACCGTGGAGCCAAAGACGGCGTCATCACCAGTGCCTTTGGCAGCCGAAGACCAACTTTAGTCAGGATAACTTGTACTAGATGTTCCCCTTCGAAATGGCCGTTGTTGGCGGCTTGGCGCCCTTCCTGCTTAATATTTGGGAAGAGGACCAGGACCTCTATAAATAGGACTAGCCACCACAGAGGAAGGGGGGATCATCGGATCGACTGCTCATTAGATCGAGAGGCGACCGAACTCATCCAAGTAGTTCATCGCACCAGCTCAAGAACACCTCTCGCGAGGCTGTTCATCCTTTGTACTGTTCATCATCAGCCCCTGAGGCAATCCACCACACCGCACTTTGGGTAGGGTATTACACCCTGGCGGTGGTCCGAACGATATAAATCTTGCGTCCCTCGTGTTGTTCATCGTTTAGCTAGATTCTCGCGAGGCGATCGGACGTGGATCGGTAGGGGAAAGATCTTCGTGCACACCCCAGAGTTCGAACCTTAAGGGTCTGCCGGAACCCAACATCCAACAAATTTAAACAGCCATGACAAGAAATTTAGAGACAGATATAAATTTACATCAGTTGCTTCGTGCATATCAGGTTTACCCTTGGTAACATTTTCTCCCATTCTCTGATATCCTGTGACGATAGACCATAAGAAAGTTCATTTACATATGTAGTGGTTTTTCAAGGACCAAACAACAAGCTACAAGAAAAGTTAAATTTTTATTTAGATATCACACCTATAACCACTCTGAGGAGTCGTTCGATCTTCAGTTTCTCCTCGTGAGGAAACTGAAAGAACTTGCGTGTGACGTCCCTGTCTTCCATCATTAGCAAGTTCGAAATCCCATGGCCTTTCTCTTGGCGGCTTTATGAATGGATTCAGTCAGAAAAAACTCCTTCCTTTTGAAAAAAGTGACGCTTTGCGTCTTCGCTTCCGAGGGTTAGGGTATAGGCCGTTTCGAGCAAGCTTTCGCTTTTTCTCCCGGCTTTCTACAACTTTCGCTTTAGCTTCCAAAGGCGACCCAATGACCTTTCCGGAATTGGAAGTATTCCTCGCCCTACCCTAAGAAAGAAGTCACTATAAAACTGCTTGCCCTCGTTTCCGTTTTGGCAAGCCAATAACAGCCAGCTTCTTTCTAGCAACCTGGGAGGTGGGATTGACTCTATCTTTGGTAGCTCTACTAGTCTTAAGTCGATAAGAAATGTGCCATGGTTAATTAGGACTCAACAAATAGTTTAGCAGCATCCAGAACCAGTTTTGCTCATCCAGAAATAAGAGAAGGATGGATGGCTGAGCCTCCTCAGAGCTCAGTGATTCTGGGCCGTCGGATCATTTCCCTTTATGCGTTTTCGTCCGTCCGATCGAGATCTGGAGAAGCTTAGGCCGTTGGATCTGGGGCAAACACTGCTGGAATGAATAGTAATGGCAGCAAAATGTAAATATCGTGCCCCCACCGTGGTATTTCGGCCATTTCGTTTTCCGGGGGTATAAAACGGGAGAGCTAGCGCTGGAAGCCTAGCTGATTCCCTCTCGCTCCTCCCCGCTCTCCTCTCCTCCCTGTCGCCGCCAGCCATCCTCCCAGCCCCGCCTCTTCTCCTCCCCACAGCCCCCCTCCTCCGGAGAAGCAGCAGGACCCGCCCGCCGTGCCGCCGCCGCCGTCGCGCGCGACCCTCCTCTCTCGACGCCCGCTCGCACCGACGCATCCAGGGCTGCTCTGGCTCGCGTGGCGCCTCCACCGCCGGCAGGAGGGGGCCGCAGCGGCCGTCGTGCAGCCCGACGACCTGGAGCGCCTCGCTTAGAGGGAGAGAGCAGCGTTCTCTCGCTCTCCTATCCTCCCCTCCCCTCCGGGCCATCCCACCCCCATGGCCTCCTTCCCCTCCCCCTCCGTCGTCGCCGCGGCAGCGTCCGCGCCCCCGCGCCTCGCCCCGGGCCTCTCCCTCTCCGCCGCAGCGGTGCACCACTCTTCCCACGCCTTCCGCCCACGGGCCTCCCTCGCCCTGCGCCCCTCCGCCACCGCCTCGCCGGCCAACCCCCTCCGCTGCTCGCACCGCCGCGCCGTCACGCCCAGGTGAATACGGACGCACGAACTCCCCCATGCCGCCTGCGAGGGTTCACCGGGTTTGTTAGCGAATTGCTGATTTGCGTCGCTGCGTGTGTGTGTGCCTGCATGTCGAGGAGGCGGACGCAAGGGCTCGGCGCGGCGTCGGCCTCAGCCGCTGGGATTCTCGGCGAGGAGAGGGACGGGTGCCTCTCGTGATTCCCGAGGAGCCGGAGGCGGGGACGACCGGGGCTCGCCAGGTTCGCGCCCTGCGCGCTCCCGCACACCTCGGGCTTATCGCTGCACAGCCGGTGGAGCGGGCCTAAGGTTCGTTTCATCTGAGTTGATAGATTATTAGGCAGCTATTTTTTCCCTGTTATGGATTGCACGTGGTGACTGCTAGGAAAAGTGTTTTGTTCCTTACTTCTCTTGGAGTATATAGGTTCTGCTTGGTTCCTTAATTAGTGGTGCAAATTATGGAGGGTATATGAGCAGCACAATAAATGTGGACCGACCATCAGTATAGAAGTGAAAAAGATTTAAGCATTAGTTTTTGCACTAAAAGGATTCCCTGGTTTCTATGTCCATAAAGTCTGCACATGTTTGTTTTTTCATTAACTGTCAAGCTAAATGTTGAGCTTCACTAGTGGGAGGCCAATATTTGTATCAAGCAACATATAGCGAGAGGGCTGTTGCTTGTCGGTATTTGAGTATGCAGCAAGCAAAATGTTGAAGGCATTGACTTAACTATTTGATGTTTTTCAGACTAGGCGTAGTCATATATTACGTGCTGCTGGACCTGACGAACCACATGTTGCAAGTCCAACATGGTCTGAGACGGCTCTTGATAAACCTTATGATCCCACGGTTACAAACGGGGCGCTTGAAGATGTCCTGGACACTCCTCTTCCGTCCCATCCAAAGCTAATACGTGGTCAATTGAAGAATGGCCTCAGATATCTTATTTTACCTAATAAAGTTCCAGCGGACAGGTGAGGAAACTTCATTTTCACCTCATTTTATACACTGTAATACAATTACCAGAAGTGGGTATGACATGGCCATACTGCCACAATCATTTCCCTTGCAACTGAATTTTTATTGAACCCTTTCTACATTCACAACCACAGTTTCCCAGTGAACTAGCAATTTGTGTTGTCTTTTCTGTTTCACTTCAATGCAGTTTCAAAGATACATGGCAGAATAATTGCTGAAACTCTTAAATAGTTGAACAAGCACATAGTTTCAACCTTCAACCTGTCTTGATTTCTTGACCATAAAATTCTCATGCTTGTATTGTATATGGATACATCATCATACATTGTGGCTTCCATTGCTCTCATTTTATTTTTAATTTACTTTAGAGACATTTTAAAGAACTATAGGTAAATCCGTTGGAGAATTAACCAGGACAGTGTTGAGTTCAGGAAATTCTGCTCCAGTATATGGTTACGCAGCAGCCAGTAAATATTGAGCAATGCTTAATTCATGCCACACTTAAACTTTAGTTAAGTCAGACTAAGCAAAATTACTTTGATATACATATTTAAATATGTTCGCTATGGTTCTAAGTATTTTAGTTTGCATGTTTGAGGCTCACATGGAAGTTCATGTCGGATCGATTGACGAGGAAGAGGATGAGCAGGGAATTGCACATATGATCGAGCATGTTGCATTTCTTGGGAGTAAAAAGCGCGAGAAACTCTTGGGGACAGGTGCAAGGTCTAATGCATATACAGACTTCCACCATACAGTCTTCCATATCCATTCTCCAACTAAAACAAAGGTCCTTACTTTTGTGGCTTTTCTCAGTTTGGGTTGGAAATTAACTCTTGGTGGTTTGTTCAAGGCCGTCGTTACTTCCTTATTTGCATATTTTCTTTGACAAGCACTTTCACTGAATGGATTTGAAAATGTATATGTTAGCTGCCATAGACTTATATTCTGTGAATACTGATGGTTGAAATTAGATGTTTATCTAGGGTCTGACATTTAGTTTGTCTTCCGTGTGGCAGGAATATGGTGAACCCTTACTCCCTTCTGTGTTGGATGCTTTGAATGAGGTAAGATCTTACTCAATTGCATTCCTATTTGGAGTTATAGGATGTATGCTAACCATAGGCTATTTTTTTTGTTAAAGATATTTGAAACCACAAGCATATTCATTCTTTTTGTTAAAGATATATGAAACAGCAAGCATATTCAAAATGGTCGGAGCAAATTAAAGACTACCACCGCTGTCATATAATGTTATTTGATACAACATCATCTTCAAACTGGTACCTAAAATTTTGATGCATGCTGCAATGGCATGATATTAGTCTGTTTGACAAATCTCTTCATGCTATTACGTAGATATATGATGAACAGGTTCTTCAATTTATTCCTTTCAGATAGCTTTTCATCCTAAGTTTTCATCGTCTCGTGTTGAGAAAGAGAGAAGAGCAATTCTTTCAGAGCTCCAGATGATGAACACAATCGAATACCGTGTTGATTGCCAGGTAAGTTTTTGTTCTTATTCTTTTTGGCCATGTTCCTGGGACAATATTGAATCATTAAGACACTATCTTTCTGTACAATCAGTAATTGTGGTTCCTATGGTTGTAGTTGTTGCAACATTTACACTCCGAAAACAAATTGAGCAACAGATTTCCTATCGGACTTGAGGAGCAAATACTTAAATGGGATCCTGATAAGATCCGCAGATTCCATGAGCGATGGTATTACCCTGCCAATGCCACTTTATACCTGGTAGGAGAAATTGATGATATTCCCAGAGCAGTGCGGGAGATAGAGGTAGTTAGAAGTTACATCCTTTTAAGTATTGTTGTTGATTATTTAGCTGATTCCCCTGTAGGATTAAGTTGCAAGCTGGTTAGCTGACCCATTTCAATGCAGGCTGTGTTCGAAGCAGAGCTGGCATTTACCTAAGCATCAACAAATTACTCATCTAGCATTTCTTCTGTTGCAGCTCTGTATCTTTTTGTTTACATGGTTACTGCACTATTGAAGTAGTTGTACTATGGTGCTTGGACGGGCAATGCAGGCCAAGGTGCGCTCGCCGGCGCCGCCCACTGAATGGCGGATCCAGTGCACACTCAGTGTGCGCAGGGGGTGACGGGCCAAGGTGCACTCGCCGGTGCCGCCCACTGACCGGCGGATCCAGGAGCACCCTCTACAACGACCTCCCCGACACGCCACCGCTGTCGACGGTGAGAACCACGCACTCCCCCCAGGTTCATCTCTTTCTCTCTCTGACCAATGATCTTGCAGGTCGCCTAGGTACTGCCGATGAGGTACTACCGATGATCTTGGCTCGCAGGTTATGGATTACCTGATGAGGTACTGCCGATGACCTTGCAAGTCTCTCTCAAGCTCGATTCCCTGTTATATATTGTGTGATGGAAGTACATGGTTTCCTGCCTTTGGCCGCACTATTGCCATGTGCATTGTAATATGTATTCAATGTAAAATGTAGATTTTCAGAAATATCAAAGATTGAGAGAAGCATATTTAGGCCTGCTACTTTTTATCTTGCCAAACTTTCTGTGCATATAGGCTTCTTTGAATTTTTTCTGCTTCTAGGAGGTGATGCTGGTTCTGAACTTGATCACATTTATGAAGTTCTATTCTGCTTTAGCTCTTGTTTTATCCTAAATTGATTTTTTTTCTGCTTCTAGGAGATGATGTTAGTTTTGAACTTTTTATTTGGTACTGATTTACATCATGTACTACTTTCTTTATCAAGTGTCCATTTTATTTCTTCATTTCTTGTTTTTGGTGTGGTGTGCTGCCCCGGTGAGAGTCGGACAGGAAGAATAGGAACCAGAGTGTGTACACATGATTAGGTAGGACATGGATTTGTGTGTCTGATGCTTAGCCAAGGAGTGTTCCATTCATCTGAAAATCTATCCTTTTCTTATTCCCATTTCTGGTTCCTGAACTGAACCTCTACCCTTTTCTACAAAATTAGGAGAGCAAATGATGGTTTGCTTATTTATTTTCTTGGTGTTATATTACTAATGTGTAGAAATACTACAATGGGAGGAAGTGATAGGTTTGGAAAATGCTAATGGTTACCTATCGCTCATAACTCTATTCATGTAAATGCCCCTGCATGGATGCCCTATTCTCGGGGATCTTCTTTTCAGCCATTCACCTGTTCATTAATGTGATGCTGATCTATGATTTGTTCGTCCAACAGAAATGGGGTTTTATGTGACTGTATTTAGTATTCACCATGGAACCTGACAGAGAATATGTGGATGCTGGTTATTTTCCCACTAGATGATTTGTTGGGTTCCATAGAAGGGAAAGAAAGCTTCAACTGATTGCAAGGTATGACTGGATTGAGCCATGATTGATTTTTCTTTTCAACAATATATGTGGCTTCCCTCTCATGTATTGCTTTTGGAAGGGGATGTCGATTTATTGGTGTTAATGTTTGCAAAGATGCATTGTGCTCTAAATTTTCATTACACATTCTACTGGATATTCAGGCTCTTGAATTGATGTGATCTTACAAAAGGATCTATATTTATTGTGTGTGTCTGTAAACAAAGAAATCTTATGTTTATGTTGGTATAACTGGCGGGCACCAATTGATTTGGTGCAGGAAGGCCTATTCAAAGAACGACAACTAGAAAATATTCCTGTCTATATGCAGGGTGTACAATTTTTTCCCAATATGCTATGTAAAAATAGTTTACATTGGTCGGTATTAGGGTGATTGAGTTGTATCCATGATGTAAAGTCGTTTCATGTATAATTGTCATGAGTTCGTGTGCACATATAAGCTTTTTTTATGTATTGTCCATACTGTTGTTATTCCTGTCACTCATAATCCGGAGATATTAGTTGATGAATGATTAATCGTGCCTTTCTTTTGGTATAAGGTAGTTAAACTTCCTTTTGGTATATCATGCTGCATTTCCTAAGAAAATGCCACACTGGTATGTAATAGACTGGGTTGGATATGACTGGAAATTATTGTGTGCCTTGCTTTGAGTTGTTCTCATTCTGATATAGATGCTTGATGGATTGTTGCTTACTGTTTTCTAATTTGAATGTGCTTCTATAGTTTTGATATGGACTGCTATACCTCTTTGGTTAAGGTCCCATTGGAATTGAGAGGCATTGTATTTTCTAAATTTTCCTGGGTAAGTCCATAGATCTTCTATGTATTGTATTGCTTGGAACCTCTATCATGCTATGTTATATTTTATATGCAATGCTCCAGTGTCTTTGTTTCAGGGTTGGATGTGATTGCTATACCTTCGTCGCTCCTGGACGAGGATGATATGGACCTTAAATACCCTACTACTTACAAGTAAATTATTGTAGTACCCAGCTGTGACCAATGCATTTTTCTTTTCGTGGTAGTTATCATGTCGCTTCACAAAACTGCATCTAAAGGACCATCTCAATGAACCGACCAAGAACATGATGTTTAGTTTCAGCACTAGAGATGTTATGAGACATGTCCAGATGAAGATGAGTACGGACAAGAGATCAACGATAACAAATAGTTTGTCAGACTTTGTCAAAGTGGCAGGGATCAGAGAGTATCAGTTATGTGTCTTTGCCTTCGAAATTGAAAAGAGGAAACCATCGCTCATTGTCCATAACCTTTAAAAGGCAAGGTACAAAATCGCAAGTGCATTGTCGACACATATATGAGGCGTTTGGTTCAACTCTGGTGTCGTTTTCGATTTTCAGTATCGAGAAGCGCTACTTCCGATTTCCTTCCGAATACGTGTTCTGTTTGGTTCGGCGGCGAGCGAATATGTAGCAGAGGGGATTCTGTATCCAGTCATGATCGGACGTTTTCGCGGAAGTGAAGCACTGTATCCGATACCATGGTAACACAAAACAGAAGGGCTGAACCAAACGACTTCTACTGTCTTCCAAAAGCGCTGTAATCGGAAACGAGACTTTTCCACCCAACCAAACGCGTCGATAAATTGTTCTATGCAACTGAATGAAGCAACTTATTATAGTATATGCCTGATAGCTATGGCCATGTAGATTTTTATTACCTTTTTATTGTGTTCCTCCTTTTGGTACTTTCTCTCTTGTGTTCGTGCTCTTAGTACCGAACTTAACGTCAGGTGGTTACCTTTTGTGGTTTCACGAATGCGCACTGAACTGAATGTTGCTTTAATTCTCATGACGATGTTGAACTCGATGATGTTTTGCTCCTATTACATGTGAATGTTTATTTTTTCCTTTTAGTTTGTTATATCCTGTTTGAATACCCGTGCTAAACCTGGATTCCTTCAAACTTAGCATTACCGGTTTTGATCAACATGTTGATCTAGTAATACAGAAGGGGAAAGACCAGCTGCAGAGAACAACTGAACCTCACACACACACACACACACACACACACACACACACACACACACAGCAGTTTACACTCTAGTATTGATGACAGCACAGCATTTTGTTTGTAAACTGTTGATGTTGTTTATTTCCATTTTCAGTTGAGATACCACAACAACATAAAAAATGAGTATAAACAAGCCTTTTCCAGTTTATATAGTCTGCTTAGAGGTCCAAGTTACTTGGCACCACAAAGTTGAACGAGCGGTTACTACATAGAAGAATCTGGCCTCCCTGCAAGCGTCGTCCAGCATTCGGAGGACGTCGAGCAAACTCTTGTCGTCGGCCATGTCAGGGTCGTCGATCTTGTCGACGAGCAGGCTGACATCTGATCATGCAAAGAGGAAAAGAGAACTCACTTTTGAGATGAACAACAGTGCATCAGCTGTATCGCCTGCCTAGAGCGAGAAATCTCCATAACACGATTGGCGCGTAAAAGAGAAATTTTCAAGGTTAAACATGCATCGATCAGAGCCGGATGTCCTCAAGGAGAACAACTTCTTCCGTCACTCCAACATCCAGTCTGCAGCAACCTATGTTCTGAATAACTCACGAACGCACCGCAGACTTTTCTCTTTCAGAAAGAATGGGGAACTGAGCCTGGATTCCTCCCGTTGACTGTCAGCAGTCCGATAGCGTCCGCCAACTTTGATCGCGAAACAGCAATCCAGGTGCAAATCAGGCCGGTTATATAGGCCTCGGCAAAAGGCCTTTTTTTGTTTAGGCCCACGCAAGAGGCTGGTTTGGTGGCATTGCACCGTCCGCGCTCTGCACCCCAGGTCGTTAGTTTAGTACCACCTCGCTCAGCGAGGACAGGACGGGAGGACGAGGAGGATACAAATAGAGGGGCAGGGCAACAGTTTAACTCATACCTTTCTCGGCCTTTTGGCTAAGATCAAGTGTAGTATCTGTTCTTATCAGTTTAATATCTGATATGTGGGCCATGTGCCCACAACGATATTAAATTTATTTTTTATGGGGGAGGGACTACCACGATGGCTTGCCATTGGGTCCCTTGGGTGTCGCCCAGTGCGTTGCACTACTGCCTGGGCAGGCGCACCCCAACCAAATCAAGTTTGAATTTTAATTTGTTCTGCTGAAGTGCTTTGAAGTTCAGTCTTTGTTAGCATTCAGTTATGAAAATGAAGGTCTGTTCATTTGTGCCTACCAAATTGCTTGTAGAATGGGAGGTTGAGCCGTTGGTAGGTTGTTCTTGAGATTCCTAGAGATGGAACTTGATTGGCAAAGAACCAGACAACCCGGAGGCTTGAACCTGCGTAATCACCTTCTATAGAAGAACTGGTGTAATTTCTAGCTTTTTCCTTGGAAACAATATCTCTACATATTGAGAGTGATTGTTCGTTGTGCCTGCAAAGTGAGCGCTTGCCATGGCATTCTTTTTTTAGGTTGAAGCAGGCGTGTAGCTTCAAATTGCATCCCATGTACCCCCTTTGCCTGGTCACAACACTCCGGACAGTTTGTCCAACCAGAAAGGACACTGGTTTGTAACCATGTTTTACTAGATCGGGCGCGAGGGTGCCGGTACCAACGTTTTGGCAAGCAGGCAATGCTAATTAAGTAGTAATTCAGGTTTAGCATATGCGTTCATACAGGATAACAATAAAGTAAAGAAGAAACATGCATATGTCATCGGTAGGACACACATCATATTCCATTAGGCAGTATCAGACGCTCATGAATTTACAACAAAAGTAAAGCACAATCACATTTCATGATAACTTATTTACAGTGCTTTTAGATAGATAGCTTATGCCTTGATGTGTCCTGGTTGGAGATCCTTTTCTTGAGTGATCAACCAATGTCGTACGGCCTGTTAAAAAACTTCACTTGGTTACAAATTGTGTCCAACTTGTGGTGACAGTTGCCCTTTTGTCCTCTCTATCTATTAAATGAACATGATCTTGCACACATCCACATGCGGTTTTAATTGGCATTTTCTCAATAGTTCGATTGAGAAACTCCGAAAGATATGGAACAGAGAAGTACTGCAGCTCATGAGCAAAGTGAAGTTATATGGTGTGGGTAAGCAAAGTACATATGCATTTATCCAAAGGAGAGTTCGATATTGCATTCTTAGAAAAAGAGCAGATGCACATTATCATTTGGCGGTCAGTATTTCCATTGTTGAAAACTATAATCAGAGGCATCTAAGTTTCATGTATCAAACCAAACATATGTGCCTTTTAAAAACCATAGGATCTGTCCAGGGTCATGACAGAGAGAGAGAGATAAAAATTTATGAAAGATATATACTAACATTCGCATGATATACCTTTAACCAGACCAGTATGCGAGCCTGCGGCAACCCTCGTTTATGGAACTCAACAGTATACATCACTGGAAGGTAACAGAAGCATGACTTAGATACAAAACAACCAATTTGAACTAAAGGCAAGAATAAAAAAAATGATACACACGGGAACAAAAATATTACCTGCGTTTATAGGGCCATATGGATGACCTGATTTAATATATTCCAGGTACTTGTTAGGCTTCTTGTGTAGGCCCTAACAACAGTATCGGCCCTGTCACAAAGTTTCTGCTCGAGTTCTAACAATAAGGCGTCAGCGATCTCAGGACATTTGGGCTTGTACGTCAAAGCAATAAAGCAGTGGGTGTAGCCCTAAAGAAGCATGGTCATCAGAACAGTTGAATCTCAAACCCAAAAAACAACATCAAGCAAACCCCAATGAGCCCAGACCCAGCACTCTCTTCCAGACAAACCATATGAGCCATACAACCCTCAAGACACATGAACATAAGCAATGATCGATCAAAACATACTAACCCAGGGAAACCAAATCAACCAACAGAAGACAGTGAACATGCCATTTTTCCATCCTTTTCAGAAGGCCACTGGACCAATCCAAACGCAGCAGACCAATCCAAAAGGCACATGATGCACCAGACAAATCAAAAGGCACATGCCCGCATGCATCCACACCCTCTTGACCACAATCCTACCAACCCATGCTCACAGAATGGAAAAATCCCACCCATAAGCAAACAAAAAAAGCAGAATTGAGAAGCACTAAAATCCAACCAGAGACAAACATATGCACTGGTTTGCCACACCAACATAAGAAGGAAACAAAGGAATGCACCGATTTGCCACCGTGCGCACCTACCCCAACGAGAGGCACACCATACCGAGCCCAACAATACATAAACACAGGCACACGATCATCAAACAAAATACAGAAAGAAACCTACAAACAAAGAAAAGGGAAAAGAGGGGTCGACCTGCAGATCCGTGGAGCAAGACGCCTACAGGTGCAACGGCAAGAAGATTTTCTGCATATGCAAACACACCAGATATCCCTGTATTTCAACAAAATAGTGGTCAAAGGATGGACATATAACCGTGCTAGCAGAAAACATTTCTGACAGTTTTAAGCTACCACCATTCTGAACAGTGAACACTGAAGGAAGTGTTTATCTTTAACGAACAAAATTGTATGCTCTTTTTCTGCTATTCAATGGAATAGAAATGGAACTAAAGGTAGGTGATCTCAAGTTTGGGACAACCAAATAACCAACTGCAGGCCCTCAAGTGTGCATCTAAATGGTAATTGCATTCAATTAAAATTCAGTAGCATAAGCATAACCTCTACAGACGTTGAGAAAAACAATTGATGTGCAGGAAATAAATTCAGACAAACACAACGGTGTTTCCTACTTGTGTTTTTACCTCCAGTGTTCTTTTTGCTAAATTATGCTTTGAGGCATCTTCAAATTCTTTGATATTGATGTTGTTTTATCATGCAAATGCCTAGATGCTGTTGATTGACATTGATGTTGCCATTTTTGCCAAGTATGCTGGTTCTCTCTTGGACTTGCAAGGTTCTCTTTGGACTACTTTGAGGAGGTCACCTTTAATTATTTTGGATCAGGATCACCCAGCTAGCCTTCATGTGGTTGATGGATTGATTCCTTACCGTAAAAAACGATTTCAAAGTTTAACCTACCAAAAAAATGAAGCATCCATGTAAAAAGATTGACCATGGAAAATACATCCATGTGGCGCTAGACGAGTGGCCAGTGTAAAGTTCCAACAGAGCAACAAGGTTGAAAAGAACAAGGTTCAGAACTTAAATGTTGTCTCCACTCTCCAGTTTAAATTCAGTAACAAGGGAGAGCAAAAACCTTTCGCTGCTGCTGGAGGAGAACGGAGGAGGGCGGTTGCTTGATTGCAGGACGCGAGCGCACTCACGACGTTGGGCGTTGTTTCGTTAGCAGTTCGTCGGACCGGACGACCAGGGGGTGCACATCATATGCCTGTGAAGATCAGCAAGCAAGTGGTGTGGTGAAACGAATGGTGATGAAGTAGGGGATACATGCGTGCATGATGATGCGACATGCAGTCTAGACTGACATTTAGACTGATTTTCCATCAAAATTGAAAATAGTTACACTAAGTTTCAAAATAGAAAATACACTTCTCAGTTTGCAAACTGAAATTACTGTATGACAGTACAGAACTCGCTTGCAATAAAATCCCAACTCTCTAAAACTGAAACTTTAACTGACTTTTAGACTGAGAATTTTTATTCCAAGAGTTTTTATATTGAGATCTCACTTTAACTGAATTTTAGACTGAGTTTTAGATTGAATTTTAAACTTTCTTGCAATAAACTTGCAGTACACTTTATATAAAGATCAGGAGCCAAGCTCTAAAATTGAATTTTTAACTGAGTTATAAAGTGAATTTTTACGGCTGCACCTGTTTCAATTTCAGTTTCAGATAAAGTTTATATTCAGTTTCAGGTAAGGACATCAGAGAATCTACAGCAGTGAAGCCAATTCTACAACATCCGTCACAGAGATTCTACAGCAGTGTGGCCAATTCTACAACATCTGTTTCAGAGAATCTACAGCAGTGAGGCCAATTCTATTGTGTGGCAATTCCATTGCAGCGGCCCAATCAATTCTACTCAAGCAAAGAATCTGTAGTACTCAAGCAAATGTCAATCAATGAATCAGTATTCAAGCAAATGTGTACTCAAGGAAATCTGTAGTCCCGAGGCCAATCAGTATGGAAGCATCTATGTAAGCAAGCAAAGAATCTACAACTCCGACGGGGAACAGACCTTGAGGTTGGTGTGCTTGGCGGTGGAGTCCTAGAGCGGATGGAGGAATATGTCGAAGCTCGCTGCCTCCTTGCCGCCACCATCCCGCCGCCGCTGCTGCGTGGCTGTAGCCACGTCGTAGTCAGACCTGCGCTGATGCTGGATGAGCGTGACGAAGGCGGCCAGGTAGCCGCGGTTGCAGGAGATGAGCTCCTCACTTGGCGACCAACAGCAGCAGCCCCGTGCAGGTGACCGGCAGAAGCAGCTCTGTCATCTTGGCTTAGTTTCAGGGGAAGATCATCACCCGGTTACCGCTGCTAGTCACCTCCTCCTTGTTCGCACTACTTTAAATGGTGGTATAATCCTGCTCTACGCCCTTTCTCTTATAGTTGTTGCGGCTGAGAAAGCGGCCAAATAATCATCTATCCAGGTAAAATACAAAACAAATACACACGGTAGTGTTAATAAAAGCAGTTACATGAATGCGGATATGTTATTCTGTCTTCCAATGCATTATTTGGTCATACCTTAATTAACCAGTCCAACAATCGGAATGAAGTAAGTAGTAATCACCCTGAAAAGTTGTTTCCTATCACTTGATAATTGCCGTTGAACCCCTCCTCCTGCAAGATGGAACCTTAACCACATTAGTTCTGCAATGCCACACACACAATCATTTGACGATAAAATCACCTACTGGAACCGGAATCTCACCAAAGCCTCACACTTTTAACCAGAATTAAACCAACCATTTGTATCTAACCATATGGTACATTCTACAGCCGAAACAAAACAAATTAGTCTAAGCATCAAGTTATATCATGACGAAATCAGTATCTAAATTAGCACTACGGATAGCTGAGGCCAAATCAGTCCTCCTCAACAGAAAAAAAAACCCAGGTACCCACAAGCTAAGGAAGGCAACAAAAACTATTGTGCAGATACCTAGGACACATCTAGTTCTACCCATCCTGATCCATTGGCAAGTACCCAAAAAAAAACCCAGGACTCTCCACCAAGGGAGAAGCAGCAATTGCATGCCCTACCAGAACCAGACAAAGAGGAAAAGACATAAATTCACATCCCACCAAAAACAACCGGTAGCACATTTGGCCTTTACCAGAGGCAAGACAAATAACAGATGGCCCTTGCTGGCCAAACACATAGTCAATCCTAAAAAAGCACTTGGCCATGCTGCCATATACCTAGCACTCTAGTAGAAGAGGAGAAAGTAGACACATACCTAGAGATCAATGAGTTCATCAGCAGATCCGGCAGAGAGATTGGAAGGAAGAGAGGACCTGCAACAAAACGAGATCCCAAATCAACGAAAGATGAGTAAACAAAGGGAACCATCTCCTTTGTTGCCTCCTCCTCAACTTCCTGGCTCTCACAGGCAGCGGCGTACAAGCAAGAAAAGGTGAGGGGGTGGGCTGACCTAAGATCTTCTCGTCCATCCCTGTAGCGGCGCGCCTCTGCAGCTCGAGCCTGGCGACGAGAAGTGTGAGAGGAGATGGGGGCGAGGGCAGCATGGGAGAGGGCAGCTCCACCGCAGCGTCAAAGTTCGACTGCATATACACGCCATTCGTTTCAGAAAAAAACATTGTCGATACAGCCATACAAATCATAAATATGTTCGCCCGCGAGAAGGCTGCTGATACATACCTCGTAGAAGAAGGCGACAGATACACGGTAGCGAGGGGAGTTGTTAACGACCCTGTGGAGCGTGGGCTGGTATATCCCATTTGACCAAACCTAAAAGCAAATAAGATGATTTACAATCAATAAGGTTGCTAAATAAAAATGAATAAGGTTTGCAAAATACGGAGTAGATAATATTCAGCGAAGTTGCAAACAAGTAAACCTTCAGCATGTCTCCGATGTTGCAAACGAAGGTTCCAGGGACCGGCCTGGCGTATATCCATTCACCAGACTGGTTTCTGACCTGTTACCAAATTTATCAAAGAGTTTCAGCAGATCAATCTCTCTGCCCCATTACAGAGGAAACAGAGGGCATAAATGGATAGTACAAGATATGTGTGCTAGTGAAGGAATAAGTACCTCAAGAGCACATATGTCATCATCCCGATTCACTAGTGTCAGAAGGCCTGCAGTTTAACGAAATGAGGACAATCATTTCCAAGATTTTTTGGTATAATTTTCCTAAGAAGCAAGCAGATTATATTAGTATATCTACTTTTGAAGAACAAAAGACAATGATGCAGAACCAAGAGAGGCCTACTAACCATAATCTGTGTGAGCTCCACTGAATTGGTCATATGATGCATGGAATACAAAATAAAAAGCACAGTCAGATGTATCCACCCGACTAAGCATAATATTTTGCAGGATATGTCACAAGGCACCTTTTGTTTTCTGTGTGTATGTGTGCTTACCACCCAATATCAGTGCGTTCCTCTTGTGGGATGTCATCTGAGACCGAATAGCCAATTAATCTGAGAACCCAGAAAGCATCTCCTGCCACTCCGCCTTCGAAAGCATCCAACGGTGCACCCAGTGCCAAGGCTATGCCTCTCATGATCTTCCTTGAAATATCTGAAATGAAAAATGGCATGATCAACACTGTCAGGGGCGAAGTTAATAAAAACACTGTTATGGACGATTGACGAGCATAAAAGAAAGCAAAGTGATTCAGATAAGTGGACCTCGTAGAAGGCTTATATAGTTTTCCAACAGCGTGTCAAAATTCGATGGATAATTTGGCCTGCATGGAAGATAAAGAATTCAGTTCTTAAAAGCATAGGACGTGCTAAAGGAGCATTATTTACATTACTAAAGGTATACACTGATGTTACCGGAGCAGTTAAGCAATAATACATGCATACTGCTAGTACTTGCTATCATATCTTTCTCAATTTCTGATGCAAAAAAAGAGGATGTACTGAACCCATTTCTCAGGTGCTCTAAGATAAACCTTGAGAACAAAGAATAGAGAAGGGAAGTTAGAAACATACCACAGATTAGATCCTTCCATTGGTTTAGCAAGATCGCCATATCTGCCCGGTTCGATAGGCGTGTAGCACTGCAATTTTTGTTCTAATGGTTTAGCTCAAAAAACAGAACAATGTAAACAAGAAAGACATAAAAAATCAGGGACAGAGGTGAACTCACATCAATTGCTTCATGCATATCAGGTTTACCATTGGTAACATTTTCTCCCACTCTCTGATACCCTCTAAAGAGAAGCCATAACAAAGTTCATTTTTATGAGCAGAAGACATCCAAGAACCAAACAATAAGCTATAAATAAAGGAAACGAGAGAATGTCAAAGTTTCTATGCAGTCACACCTATAACCACTCTGAGGCGTCATTTTGATCTTCAGTTTTTCCTCATGGGGGAGCTGAAAGAGTCTGCGTGTGACATCCCTGACTTCCGTCATTAGCGACTCTGAAATCCCATGGCCTTTCTGTTAATAATGCACAGACATCATTTTCAGCATGGTTAACTAGCACTCAACAGATGAGTTGAGCAGCATCCAGAACCAGTTTTGTTCATAAAACGGACGGGGAAATACCAGCTGCACAATATAACTGAACATGACACACGCACATTTTAATGATGACAGTATACCATTTTAGCTGCCAGTTAATGATACTATTCATTTCCATTTTCAGATAAAATAGTGTACAACAGAACAACAGAGTATAAGCAATGACTTTTCAGTTTATATAGTGTGCTTAGATGTCCAAATAAATCGCCATCACAAAGTTGAACCAGTGATTATTACCACATAGAAGAATCCGGCCTCCCGGCAAGCGTCGTCCAGCATTCGGACGACGTCGAGCAAACTCTCAGTCGTCGGCCATGCAAGATCATCGATCTTGCCAACAAGCGGGCTGATATCCGATCATGCAAAGAGGAAAAGAGAACTCACTTTCCAGATAAACACGACCGGTACCGAAAAGCGAAATTTCCAAGGATAAACATGTATCGATCAGCCGGATGTTCTCAAGGAGAACCACATGTTTCGTCACACTGCAACATCCTGTCCGCTGAGTTCAGAGAGGGTGGGGAATCTCTGAATTCAGAGAAGATTGCAGCAACATATATTCTGCATAGCTCATGAACGCACAGAAAGGATGGGGAATTGAGCCCGTGTGCAAGATACATAGCTCCGCCCGTGTGCACGCGGCTGGTTGTCGGCAGGCTGCCCCTCGAGCCGTGGCGTTCGCCAGCGTGGAGGCTGTGATCAGAAAACAGCAAGAGGCGCGAGCAACTCGTTTAGCCAAGGCAAATCCTAAACGGCGCCCGTTTCTTCGCTGCACGCAAGCGTGACAGCGCTGGTTCGAACTTGGGATGTTTCGTTTAGAAATCAGCGCAGTTACCACTAGGCAAAGATCAACTTGCTGTTCGCAAACCTCTTTTCCCTCTTTTATTGTTTCTCCAGGTCGCCAGATTTTTTCTCCTTTTTCCTGCTCTTTTTTCAGTTTTCTTTTCTTTATTCCTTTTTCTTTTTTTTTTCGTAAATTTGAATTTTTTTATTCAAATTTGATGAACCTTTATTAAATCAATAAACTTTTTTTAAAATTTGATGAAAATTTTCAAATTCCAGGATTTTTTTAAAACGTGAACAATTATTGAGAACTGAACAAAAAATTATATACGATGAGCGATTTTCAAATATACACTGAACATTTTTTCGTGTACGATGAACAATTTTTAACTACACAGCGAACATTTTGTGATATACATTCAAAATATTTAAAACATATTTATACATCCTTTTGATATAAGATGAACAACTTTTATACATTGAACATTTTTGTAATATAATCTGAACAATTTTAACTACACATTGAACAATTTTGTGATATGCGCTGAAAAACCATTTAAATACCGTTGAACATTATTTTATGTACACTGAACAATTTAAAATTGAGAACAAAATTTGAAAAAGTGAATAAATTTGAAAAACTATGAACACATTTTGAAATCACGAACTAAAAACGAAAAATACATTATTTTTTAAAATTCCATGTACTTTTTTTCAATTTCAATGAACTTTTCTAGATTTCGATGAACCTTTTCTAGATTTCGATGAACTTTTTTCAAATTCAATGAACTTTTTTCAAATTTGATGAACTTTTTTTCAAATTCGATGAACATTTTCAAATTCGAACAAACTTTTTTGATATTGATGAACTATTTTTTTAAAATTGATGAACTTTTTTGAAATTTGTGAACTTTTTTAAAATCAATGATTTTTTAGTTCGTTAACCTTTTCAATTCATGATTATTTTGAAATCTGTGAATTTTCAAATTTCGTCCCGAAAAAATTACGTTTTCCCAAAATCTGTGTGCAATAAATAGCGCGACTTTAATTATTCTTAATACATGCGCGCTGAAAATATCCATGATCGATTGGTTGCACTAGTGGTTAGTGGTCTGGAACATATACTGGAGGTCGCGTGGTCGAATCCTCACGGGAGCAACACTTTCTCGGGGATTTTTTTGTGGTATAGAAGGCGTGTCGTGGGCCGGCCCAGCAGGCGCGGCTGCGAGCGCCGGCTTCCTGAACCGGCGCTTAAGGCGCCGGTTAGGAGCTCCCTTTAGCCAGGACGTTAAAAAAAACTCGTTTAGCCAGGCGCGAATCAGGCCTGTAATATGGGCCTCGGCAAAAAGTCCTTTGTTTAGGCCCACGCAAGAGGCTGCGTTGGTGGCATCGCACCATCCTGGCATGAGCAGCACGTTTAGTACCACCTCGCTAGGCGAAGAGGGGACGGGAGGGCGAGTAGGGTACAAATAGAGGGGCAGGGCAGCAGTTTAACTCATACCACTCTCGGTTTTTTTAGTAAGATCAAGTGTAGTATTTGTTCTTATCAGTTTAATACATGATATATGGATCATGTAGTTTTTGTGGTATAGAAGGCGTGTCGTGGGCCGGCCCAGCAGGCGCGGCTGTGAGCGCCAGCTGCCTGAACTGGCGCTTAAGGCGCCGGTTAGGAGCTCCCTTTAGCCAGGACGTTAAAAAAAAGCTCGTTTAGCCAGGCGCGAATCAGGCCTGTAATATGGGCCTCGGCAAAAAGTCCTTTGTTTAGGCCCACGCAAGAGGCTGCGTTGGTGGCATCGCACCATCCTGGCATGAGCAGCACGTTTAGTACCACCTCGCTAGGCGAAGAGGGGACGGGAGGGCGAGTAGGGTACAAATAGAGGGGCAGGGCAGCAGTTCAAGTCATACCACTCTCGGTTTTTTGGGTAAGATCAAGTGTAGTATTTGTTCTTATCAGTTTAATACTTAATATATGGATCATGTGTTCATAATAATATTAAATTTATTTTTCTGGGAAGGGACCACCACAATGGCTTGCCATTGGGGCCCTCAGTTACACTACAGCCCAGGCAGGCACATCCTAACCAAATCAACTTTAAATTTTTATTGTCTTTAGATGATTTGAAACTAGGTCTATTTGTCAGGCGAACCAATGGATTTGGAAAGAAATTTTTTTATCTGTAACTCTTTGCATGTATGTTGTGCGAATAGATTCATTGGCATTGGCATGGCTACTATACCATATCTCAGTCAGATCCTCGCGTCGCCCCTGCCCTGGGCGACTCGAGGGCTCTCCAACCCTAGGCGCCGCCGCCGCCCTCTCCTCCTCCCCTCCTCGCGCCGCCGCCAGATGACGCCCTCGGGTGAAACCCGCATGGCAGACGGCGGCGGCGGGGACTCCTCTCCGGCTCCCTTCCTCATGGCGGCGGATC
Organism: Aegilops longissima; assembly: GCA_021605205.1. NCBI lineage: Eukaryota > Viridiplantae > Streptophyta > Magnoliopsida > Poales > Poaceae > Aegilops > Aegilops longissima. Next base: position 705,017,478 of record CM038682.1, read on the forward strand.
TAGGCGGCAGCGGTGTCTCGCGGCGCTCGCGGTTTGGCGCGAGGTGGCGAGCCTCGGAAGCGGTGCGGCGAGGCGGCGGCGGATCTGATGCGGCTGACTGACTGGGTGGCGGCGGGCATGGATCCATCGCGGATCTGGTTTATGGCGCTGTCTCGGCCTCCTCGCTCGGCCGGCGGGTCTCGGTGGGGGCTTCTCCTTCGAGATCTGGCAGCAAGATCATCCAGATCCCGGCAAGGATGGCGGCGACCCGTGCACGAGAGATGAAGGTCTTCGATCAGATCTGGGTGAAAACCTGCTTTTGGCTATTGCCAAGGCCGGCGATGGCGACGCTATCTGCGTCGTTTCCTTCCTGAAGGCATCGTTGTGGAGAAGTTCAAGGCCACTCTCTGCTACCTCCGGGGGAAACCCTAGACCAATAGATCGGATGACGGCGGCTCTTGGTGTCGTTTCCCTCCTGGGGGCGTCATTCTTGGAGGTGCACACGGGCTCGAGCGACTAGAGGACGGCGACTTTGGTGGAGCGGTGCTTCATCTTTCACATTGATGGTGGCGGATCTTGGCGGCGTGGCGCTGTGGAGACTCGGCGTCTGATGCGCGGAGATGGACTCGTGCAGGAGGAGGAAGCTGATGGCAGATAGGCCTGGCAAGGGCGGTGCTTCAGTTCTGCTTTGAGGATGGACCGAGGAATGATGGAGTGTGCCAGACCGGTGTGGGTCCCAATCCAGATAGTGTCTTGGATGGGACACCCGGCTTTAGATGTTAGGCTTTGATGCAATGTCTGTTTGGTATTAGGCCCGGACATTCGGCACGCCTTCATCAGGTGGATAGGAGTAGCAACGGTGTTGCTAAGATGATGGCTTCAGACTTATTGATGTATCACCTTGTATGGTCTTTGTGAATAATTAATAATATGGCTGCATGCATCGTCCAGATGCAGAGGCCGGGGTATATCTTCTTTTTCTTAAAAAAAAACTTAGTCCACCGTAGGGCGTAGTTGCTGCGGCCAAGCCCATATGTCCGTCGCCAACAACAGAAAAGGAATTGGATGCTATCTAAATTCCCTGTATTGGCACAAACATGTAACTTTTTTTTCCATCTTGTGCGTATTTTCATATGATTTGGTTCTGAACTTGTTTCAGAACTCGAAACATAACTCATAGACTGACAGCGTTTCATAGTGAGCATACTAGAGTAATAAGTGGTGGCTGCGTTTTCATCATCATCACAAAATTACACGAAGGATCGTTCACTTAAGGAGCAGCACGGCGAGACAGAGGAAGGAGAGCAACACGAGCAGCCTCCTCCTGCTTGTCGTCCTTTTCCTGTCCTTTGGTACTAGAGTCTTCTTGGCTCCATCGGGTCCGGATTTATCTGTCTGTTTACTAATCTACGTGCTACCCACACCATTGGCTTAGCTAACACCCTCATGTGATCCACTGCCTCTGCTGCAATGTATGGTGGGTTTCTTGCATTCTTGAAGTGGCTCGGGTACATGCCACGCTATGTGTGATTGGTCAACTTTTGAATAGCCGCGTCCATTTGCATGTCGTTTTAGGTAGTCTGCTGTCATCGCCTTTGGGCGTGTTTCGTTACCTGCATCATTTTTTTGCCCATTTGCATACGTGTTTCAGTTAGGCCTGGTTAAGCATATGCAGGTAAAAAAAAAAATTAAAATGTGCATTTTGATTGGTTGTCTGCATGTCCTCTCCCTGCATCGTAGTGACACCTCTATGCATCGTGTTTGGTTGCTTGCATTGTATGTGCTCACATGGTTGCATGTTGTTTGGTTATGTACGAGCATAGAGTTATGCTCACCTTGTATCCTACTTGGTGAGCTTACAAATACTACTACACCTTACACACGATCACACCAAGCACACCAACACCACACCACTGCTATGACGATGAACTGGACGAAGATGATGAAGTTCTTCAGCTCTAACGGTCGATCCACCTTGCCAACCTCAACCTTGCTGCATGAATGCTCTCTTGAAGTGGCTCGGGGTACATGCCAGGCTATGTGTGATTGGTCAACTTTTGATTATCTTAGCGTCGTTTCAGGTAGTCCGCTCCCATTGTCTTTGCGTCCATGGAGGGTACAAGTCAACTTGCGATATTTCGAAATAGATGTTCATCCAGATGACAAGTTATACCATAGCAGGGGCAACAAGTCACAGGTGTCTATCTCGTTTTGGCGTTCCCTTCTTGTTTCGACCTTTAGTACCTTGGTTTTGCACCTTTGGTTTGGGACAATTTACCCTAACCTTTCGGTAAGCAACCTCTAGTCATGCTTTTCTAGAAAATTCTTTGTGAAATCATAAAATGTCCGTGAATTCAAAAAATGTTTATAATTTTAAAAAATGTTCATAAATAATAAAATGTTCGTGGATTTAAAAAATGTTCAAGATTTCTTTCAAAATGTTTGGGAAATCAAAGCATTTTCAAGATGTTGAAAAAATATTTGCGTATCCAAAACATGTTCGTGAACTTGAAAAAATATTAATGGATTTTCAAAAATCTCAAAATTCAAAAAATGTTTGTTGATTTAAAAACTGTTCACGCATTTAAAAAAATGTCCGCCAGAAAGAGAAAATGTTCGTGAATTTTAGAAAAATCTTTGTAGTTTTTTAAGGTTTGCCAATTCAAAAACATGTTCACATTTTTTTAAAAATAAAAATTCTGTAGAAGAATCTTTGCAAAATTTCAAAATGTTCGTGATTTCAAAATAATATTTGCGAAATTGTTAAAATGTTCACGTATTTGAAAAATGTTCATGATTTTTAATAATTTCCGCAAATTCAAAAAGTATTCTTGATTCAGAAAATATTCAATGAAAAAATAAAAAATAAAAAGAAAAGAAAAAAGAGAAAAGAAAAAGAAAGAAGAAAGAAAAACCAGAAGAAGAAACAAAGAACAAAAATGCCAAATATGAGTTGTAATTTTTTCATTGAAACACGTATCAATACTCATAATCATTATAGGTATATTGCTTTGGATCCATGATCACAAAAATTAGTAGCTCCCACTACTAAGAATTACAAAAAAAAATCTTAGACATATCTTCTTCGTACCATTAATCTTTGTAAGACGAAAAACTGTCAAGACTTCAGACTGCAGTTGGGCTTGAGCATCGATATTGTCATTCATTCATTTGCACGAACTTGATTACCAAAAGGTTTTCGGAAGCCCCTTGAGTCGTCCATCTAAAATGATGGGAAGCCATCAGTGATGAATGTACTTGGGCCAAAGATGAACCACTAGAAGTGCAGGTCATCGAACCATAAAATCTTCACCATAATATCGAGAAAAAAGATTCCAACTCAACAAATAATCAAACTAACAAAAGTAACATGACACACAAACTCATGGGTTACACGCACCTCTATGGCTCCATGGCATCGCCACAAAAACCGGAATAACCATATTCAAGAACACGCACCTCTATTGCGTCGTAGGTGTCGAGTGCGAGCACATTCATGTCGGTGGCGCATTCGTGTCCTCGCGAGCACCAAATGCATTGCGGGATGACATACGAGCAAATGAGTTCGCCGCCGTTGGCCAGACGTACCATGTATGCCCTCTGAAGAGGTTGGATGTCGTTGATGTAGTTGGCCAACTGCTGGTTGATGAAGGAAGTTGAGCTGCCGGAATAAACCAGCATCAGTACCTCCCGGGCTTGAATCCACACAGGCGGGTGGAAATCTTTGGACGAGACTCCCTCGGAGGTAGCCAAGCAAGATATCGCCATGACTGCCTAAACCGTATCGTTGCCTGTTGTCGCCGGCGTCTCGAAGACCATGCCATGGCGAACAACTCCAAGGTCTCTTCCATGACGTGCACCTCAACTGTCTGAGGGCAAACATGGTCATGCCCCCCATCATTCGCCACACTTGAAGCATAGCCACGGGCGCGACGGTAGTGCCGCAACATCTTGAGTTTGGTTGATTCGCCCCGCGCGCCCTTGATACCGCGCTAGTCCGCCGTAATTGATGGTGCGGCGAGGCATGTCGGGGATGGAGGCAATGGTAGAGGTGCGCCCGCCCTGGCTGGTGCGGCACGCGACCATGGTAAGTGTTGTCGGGGAAGATCGCCATGGGCGCCATCGTCCACCTTCTTGGAAGCAATGCCAGTGAGCATGTCATGTCTGCCCGCAATCCTTCCACAAAACGAGTAAGAAAGTAGTACGGATGGATCGTTTTTTAATATGAGCTCAAGTGGTTTATGATGAGTTTTAACTTATCAAAAGAATCAACCATAATGGAACGTTGGTGCACAATATAGAATTGTCGGATGGACAGTTGGTATCAATCACAGCCAGACCGCATAGACAGAAACGATGTGAACGATTCACAATTGAATTTTTCCAGTTTTTTTTGGATTAATTGCAGCCAAATTGACGAAGATGTAGGGTTTCCCCGGAGTTGAAGTGGCATTAGATCCATGCGGTAGGGGTGCGACAACAATGCGACAATGCCTCCAAAAGAGGTCAACGATGCCCGCAGTCCTGCATTGCTGGTCCCATGCTTGAAGACGAAACAAGGTTCCAATACACAATCAACCATAGGTCGCACTGACAAGCCTGCTAGCTAGTACCACCACCTCACCAGCCTATCGGCCGCAAATCACAGATAGCCGTCACAACCAAACAAACAAGATCATTGGACGCGCACGAGCCGACATACCTTGCCAACAGGGAATAGAGGACTGTTGAGCGAGACCAAGAACCGTCGCGGTTCCGGATCGCAACCATGCACCAAACGCACTGATGCACTCCGTGCGGCACCGCACACCCGACGGGGTCCAGATTCTTAGAGCATTACTAGTAGAACCCTCAAACCCTTAAATCTTTAAAGCAGTTTTAAGGGTTGAGAAGTCTGCACTTTTGACACTTTTAAGGGTTGAAAAAAAAAGAATATCTTGTAACCTCAAACCCAACCCTTAAACTGCTTTAAGGATTAGATTTGAGGTTCTAGTCTTGCCTCGACCCCAACTTTTAAATCTATCATTTGACATCTCACAATTTATGATAACAAGAACACAATCAACTTTCAAACAAACTACCAAATGACAATCATTGATGCATGGTTTAATAGTTTACATCACAAAATCATCATCTTCCTCCTCTCATCGGCACCATCACCAAAAAGTTGCACCTCGGCGTCATCTCCTAGACCACAAGCGGGCTCCATCAAGCATCTCCATCAGCACCGGTGGAGTCGTACATAGCACCATCACCACAACTACTCATCGGAGTGTCACCTCGAAAAGTAGAGGACGCAACACGGAACATCCTCTTCCTCTCCGTGATGTCCTCCTTGTAGTCCTTCCACCATTGCAATTGGTCTTGATTCATGTCCTTCTTGGACATCATCATGTGCTCTTTCTCTTCCACCATGAATTCTTTCCATACCTTTGCCTCTTTGAGCTTGATCATCCTCTCCTCCAACTCGGCCTTGCGCTTTGCTTCAACTTGTGCAAGCTTGACCTCTTTCTTCCTCTCGGTGATAAGAAGCTTCGTCTCCAATGTCTTCGTTGTCAATTCCTCTCTTGCCTTCATCATGTGGTCCATCTTCTCCCTTAGGCTTGACGCCTCTTCTTCCATCTTCACCCTTAGCTTTCCCTTCTTGGTTCCCTCGGGCTTGCCCAAGTTCCTCTCCTCCTCATCTTCACTATCATCCATCCTTAGCATTGCCGACTTCTTGGGTGCGGTCTCTTGATCCCTCAACTTCCACTTGTCAAAGGTTTGAAGAATTGACCAAACATGCTTAAATGGGAATGGCTTGCCCTTGGAAGCGGCCATCTCCTTGTACCTCATGCCGGCAATTGTCTCCTATCAACCACACATAAATCACATAAGAACCCACCAATAGCATAGTGCACACACATAATCAAAATTGTGAAGAAATATGTACTCACATAGTCACTCTCCGTGGTTCCACTAGGTGGTGCATCCCTCACTTGGTCCATGGCCGCACTCCAACGAGCACAAGAAGGCTTGATCAACTCCCACCGGCCTTGAAGCGACCGGAAAGTGCGATGGATGAACCCACTATTCTTCGGCTTGATCCTACAATAGACGTCCTCGATCCTTTGCCAATACCGTTTACCGGTTTGATCGGTGTCGGTGGTTGCATCCATTCCCACAGCTGCCCAAGCACGAACCAAGAGGACATGTTCCGCCTCGGTGTAGTTTGTCGACCGCGCGTGTGGGCGGGAAGCGGCGGTGAATGCCTCCTCCCCTATCTCGGCCACCTCCTCCTCGTCATCCCCTTCATCCTCCTCATCTTCCACCTTTTCCTCCAAGTCATCACCAACCCTAAAGGGGTCTAGGGGCGGAGCTCCGAGGTCCACCTCCGCGTTTTGGAGGAGGTCCATGAACGAGGATGGGGTTGTCATTTCCTCGAACACCTCGTGCGCGGCGGGAGGAGGTTCGGCGACGGCGGCGGGCGGGGCCGCGGGCGGGGCTGCGGGCTTGTTCCGCTGCGCGGGCTTCTTCCGCGGCTTGGTCACGGCCGGGGACGAGCCGGCGACCTTGGAGGCCGCCCCTCGCGGCCCATGAGAGGCCGCCTTCGGCCGGCTCTTCTTGGTGGCCGGGGCGGGCGCCGGGGCGGTGACGGTGGTCGGGGGAGCCGGGAGGCGGCAGGAGGTTCGAGGCCCACCCGCCGCCGCTTGGCCCGACGTGGTCGCCGCCACCACGCCGGCCACGGTCGGGTGGGCGGGCGGGCGGGCGGGCGGGCGCCGGGCGGCGAGGCGGGCGGACGGGCGGGCGGGCGGCGGGCGGCGGGGGCGCTGGTGGCGGCGTGGCCCTCCATGGCCGGCGCGGCAGGAGGCGGCGGGAGGCGGCGGGAGGAGGAGGCAGTTGGCTCCCGCGCGAGAGAGGAGGAGAAGTGCGGGTTGGGGGGAGATTTTCCTCTCAACCCCTACTTCTTCAGGTTGCAAAGTGGTTTGAAGGTTGGACCTCTAAATTTTTTTACGGGTTTGAGGGTTTAGAGGTTCTAGTCTATGGCGTTTTTTTGGCGAAAACTGTAAAAAAAGAGGTTATTTTTAGGGGTTTGAGGGTTTGAGGGCTCTACTAGTAATGCTCTTAGCACTCGCTTCATGAAGCCAGTCTTCAACGCCATCTCGGGCCATCGAGTCGCGCCGCTTAAGCAGCAACGCTGCAAATGCAACCTCCTCGTGGTAGATCCGCGTCGCTTGGCCCCTGTACGCTCGCGCCAACACGTGACCCTGATGCGACAGAACCACGTCGCCCCGCTCCCTGTACGCCCGTGCCACACCTAGCGCGGCCACGCCCTCTTGTGCATCCGCGTTTCCTGCTCCCTGCACGCCTCCATGCGCTGCCACCTTGCACCGCCACGCCGCGCTGCCCCGAGCCAGCGCACATGCTCGCGCGAGCATGTAGGACCTTGAAGTATGTCTAGAGGGGGGGGGGGGGTGATTAGACTACTTGACCAATAAAAACTTAACCTTTTCCCAATTTTATAGTTTGACAGATTTTAGCTATTTTGGATAAGTCAAGCAATCATCACACAATTCATGCAAGGATGCAAAGAGTATATTGGCAGCGGAAATTAAAGCATGCAACTTGCAAGAAAGTAAGGGGAAGGGTTTAGAGGATTCAAACGCAATTGGAGGCACGGATGTTTTTCTCGTGGTTCCGATAGGTGGTGCTATCGTACTTCCACGTTGGTGGAGACTTCAACCCACGAAGGGTAACGGTTGCGCGAGTCCACGGAGGGCTCCACCCACGAAGGGTCCACGAAGAAGCAACCTTGTCTATCCCACCATGGCCGTCGCCCACGAAGGACTTGCCTCACTAGCGGTAGATCTTCACGAAGTAGGCGATCTCCTTGCCCTTACAAACTCCTTGGTTCAACTCCACAATCTTGTCGGAGGCTCCCAAGTGACACCTAGCCAATCTAGGAGACACCACTCTCCAAGAAGTAACAAATGGTGTGTTGATGACGAACTCCTTGCTCTTGTGCTTCAAATGATAGTCTCCCCAACACTCAACTCTCTCTCATAGGTTTTGGATCTGGTGGAAAGATGATTTGAGTGGAAAGCAACTTGGGGAAGGCTAGAGATCAAGATTCATATGGTAGGAATGGAATATCTTGGCCTCAACACATGAGTAGGTGGTTCTCTCTCAGAAATGATAAGTTGGAAGTGTAGGTTCGGTCTGATGGCTCTCTCCACGAATGAAGAGGAGGTGGAGGGGTATATATAGCCTCCACACAAAATCCAACCGTTACACACAATTTACCAAACTCGGTGGGACCGAATAGTTAAACTCGGTCGGACCGAATTAGTAAACCTAGTGACCGTTAGTGATTTTCGGTGGGACTGACATGCATCTCGGTGAGACCGATATGGTTAGGGTTAGGGCATAACGTAATCTCGGTGAGACCGATTTTGGTAATTAGCCAACCAGAGAGTTGGTCAGGTAAACTCGGTGGGACCGATTTGCTCTTTTCGGTGGGACCGAAATGTTACAAAAAGGAAACAGAGAGTTTACATTGCAATCTCGGTGGGACCGATCGCTCACTTCGGTTAGACCGAAACGTTACGAAGGGAAACAGAGAGATTGCAACCCCATCTCGGTGAGACCGAGATCCCTATCGGTAAGACCGATTTGCTTAGGGTTTGTGGCAGTGGCTATGACTTTTGAAATCGGTGGCGCCGGATAGAAAGAATCGGTGTGACCGATTTTGGCTTTAGGTTTAGGTCATTTGTGGATGTGGGAAAGTAGTTGAGGGTTTTGGAGCATATCACTAAGCACATGAAGCAAAAGGCTCATTAAGCAACACCTCATCCCTTCTTGATAGTATTGGCTTTTCCTATAGACTCAATGTGATCTTGGATCACTAAAATGTAAAATGAAGAGTCTTGAGATTTTGAGCTTGAGCCAATCCTTTGTCCTTAGTATTTTGAGGGATCCACTTTCATCATCCACGCCATGCCATTCATTGAGCTTTCCTGAAATAATAGTCTTGGAATAGCATTAGCTCAATGAGCTATATGTTGTTATGAATTACCAAAACCACCTAGGGATAGTTGCACCTTCAATCTCCCCCTTTTTGGTAATTGATGACAACATATAGATCAAAGCTTCGACAAAAGATAATAAGATTTAAATAACATCGTCGCTTTGAGAAGTATGTGATAAGCAAGAGCTCCCCTAAATTTGTGCATAGTTTTAGATTTGCTTTCATTTGCAAATGCACAATGAATTAGGCTCATGGGTTACTCTTCCATGTCACATACATCTTGGTGGAGCGCTCAAAATAATAAACAATGAATACATGCACTCATCACCAAGCATAGTGAGTGATCACATAAGATAGATAGGATAATATCAAGCATGCATAAGTGTAGCTTATGATCAAACACATGATCATCAATGTCTCACAAACATAGTATCTCAACCAAAAGCAAACAAAGTTTGAAAAACCACCAAATAGAGCAAGAGAGAACAAAAGCAACACTCTCTCTCTCGAAGCCTATGATCTATACATTTTTCTCCCCCTTTGGCAACAAGTTACCAAAAAGTTCATAGAAAATGCATAGAGCTAGATCGACTCTCAGGCTTGATCTTCAGGTGGTGGTGTAGAGATGGCTCCTTGGACGAAGACTTCAGTTGATGTAGATGGAGCTGGCTGATGAAGGTCTTTGGAGCTGGTGGCACTGAGGCTGTAGCTGGTGCAGATGAAGTTGCTCTTGTGTCAGAAACTGGCACAACTGATGACCTCTGGGCTCTAGGCACTCTGGCAAACACATTGGTTGTAGTCTCTCCCGTCCTCTCCTGCATGTCTTCTTGTAGCTCCTCCACTACAGTCTGAATCTCAATTACTTTCACATCTAAGTTATAGAACTTTTGTTCTATGATTCTCTCCAAGCTCTCCTGATTTTGAGTTAGGGTGGCCAATCCCTTCTCAATCCTCAAGGTTGATGCTATTAAGTAACCAAGCTGCTCCTGCTTGTTCTTCAAGAGATACTCAGATGCCTCCTCTTGAGTTGGCATCTAGGCAGCCTTCTCCCTCTTTGCCTTCTCCTTCTTCTCCTGAGCTTGAACTGATTGTGGATCATCTTCATTCATGACAACCTCATTGTCCTCAAAGTCTGGATAAAGTGGAAAGTGTTCCTTATCCAACTGATATTTTCCTGTGCCCATATTTGAGTTTATCAGTTCTTGAATCTAAGGTGCATATCCACAGCTCCTCTTCTGATCTGCTGCAGTCCTCTTGATAGTTTCAATGATCAGGCTCATGACTTTAAACTTTTGTGGCACATCAAACACATGCAACATGTTTATGGCATGCCCTCTGATCATGTTATGGTCACCAAACTTGGGCAACAAAGTGTGCCTCAGAATCCAATTTATGGTTGGCAACCCTGAAAGCAGATAGTGAACTGATCCAAACTTGTGAGTTGCTAATGCCTTGTTTGGAATTTCCTTGTACATGTGAGCCATTGAATTGTGATCCTTTTTCTTCTTTGCATAGATGTCTAAGTCATCCTCATTCTCCTCTGGGGCATTTATCAGCTTTGCCCACTCTTCAACATTTGATTGGTACCTTGTACCTTCAGACATCCAAACAATTCTCCCATCTGGGTGGAAATGTGATGTGGAGTAAAACTGCATGATAAGCTCATCATTCCAATTTGTGAGCTTTTGCCCAACAAAATCTGCAACTCCACAACTCACAAAGCTGTCCTGCACTCCAGGATAGTGCTCTTCATTCTCCTTGATGAAGTTCCAGTCGACCCATCTCATGTCACAGACAATGGGCTTCTTGTCCAACAAGATTGTCTCATAGAAGTCCTGTTGTTCCTTTGTATGGAACCTGTAATCAACAACAGTTCTTCTCCTTGATGCATATGGATCTTCCATTCTCCATTCCCTCAATCCTGAGTCCTTCCTGACTCTCATGTTCTCAGCCACAGGATGGGCATCATTATGATCTGGTATCTTTGGCTTAAGCTTGCTCAGAACCTGTCCTTCTTCATCTTCCTCATCAACCTCAGGCACTGGGGCCTTGTTCTTCTCAGCAGCTGGAATACTCCTAGTATTCCTCTTTGGTGCAGACTTGGCCTTGGGGGCAGCTTTGGGTGCTTCCTTGGGCTTAGATGTGGCAGCCCCTGATCTGATTGCATCACCCATTAGCTTTGGTGCCTTTGGTGCTGGTGCAGCAGGCTCTTCCTCTTCCATCATGGAAGGCTTCCCAATTACTCTGGCCTTGGTCATCTTGACCCTTTCCTTCCTCTTCTTGCTCTCAGCAACTGGCTCTTTGGGATCAGGATTTTCAGGTAGTTGAGTTGATGTTCTGGCCTTAGACATTGGTTGTCTTCCTGCAGTCCTTTTGGTCTTCATGACCCTTTCCTTCTTGAGCACTTCTTTCTTTGAAGTTGCCCCATCTTCCTCAGCCCTGTAATCTTCATCCTCTGAATCTGAATTTATTTTCCTCCTTTGCCTAGTAGCAGCCTTAGGCAAATTGCTAGGAGTACTTCTGCTCCCTTCATCTGAAGTTGAGGGACTAGTGCCCTCTCTCAAGTCTATCTGCTCTTCTGACCTGTTCTGGCTGTCACTTTGATCAGACATACTGCAAAAGCTGACTGCTGACCCTGTGAAGAGTTTATAGATGAGATAGAAAAGATGAGCATCACAAAATGCAGAGGTTTTTGCAAAAGAATGACTCAAAAGTTCAGTTTTAATTTTCCACAGAAAGCATTTCAGATCCACCGATTTTCAAACTCGGTGATACCGAAGCAGTTTTGGAACCTAAACTGATGATCTCGGTTGGACCGAGTTTCAGTTCGGTGGCACCGAGACTGCTAGGGTTTCACTGAATCCTCAAATCGGTTGCATCGATTAGTAAATCTCGGTCAGACCGAGAGTCACTTGTGCAATGGCATAAGCCAAATCGGTGAGACCGAGTTTTTCAACTCGGTGGGTCCGAGATGGTTTCGGCGGAAACCTAAACCTAAAAATTCGAATCACAACTAATCTATGAACTACTTTGGCTGGATAGATGAGTTGCAATCGTGGCAAGATTCAATATGAAAACAATGTGCTAGGAATCAGACATGGATAACACAAAGATCAAGTCCATACCCTAACTTGGCGGTGGACTTGCTACGGCGGCTGTGGCGGGGACGAAATCCGTTGACGGTGGCGAAGACCAGCGACAGGAGGCTCTGGCGGCGAGGAGACGATCCGGAGACCACGATGGCAGAGCGAGCTAATCTTGGCGAAGGGTTTCAGAGAAATTTCAAAATTTTGCCCATGACTATATATAGCCCGCCCACATCGGTGTGACCGAGTGGAACAACTCGGTGGCACCGAGATGCATAACGCAAGCGATTCTGACAACTCGGTGTGACCGAAAAGTTCAAATCGGTTGCACCGAGATTGAAAACTCAGATCAACTTGATGATCTCGGTAGGACTGAAATGGAAGGATCGGACATACCGAGAATCATTAAGAGGTTTTGGAAGTTTAAGTCTATGACGAATCGGGGACTCCGAGTGCTCCTCACACAGAGTGGTTCGAATCTGACTTGATCAAATTTTGTGATGTAGCATGAATAGAGTTTGAGACGAGAAAAGCATAGATAGCTAAAGAAGGTTCTTAGGCATTCTTGTCCATCCACTTGGCCAAAATAAGAAAGAACCAATCAAACAAAACAACAAGTGGATGTCCTTGAATGAGTAAAATATGCACCAACATGCTCAAACAATAAGATGGCAATTGAAATATATGGCAAAGCCTGCACAACCAATTCTAGCATCTATCAAACAATTGGCGATGACTAGGTCATCTATATATGAGTATATTGACTTAGGAGTCAAATGAGAACATTTGATCATAGGTCATACTCATCGTTTAAGCTCAAGTGGGGTTACCACTTTTACATAATGTATTAATGTGTTCACACCATTAGAGTTGCTTTGACTCAATTCTTAGAGTTAAGCTCCCCCTAGATGTGAGATCCCCCCTTAGAGGGTTGAACTAACCTTGGGTTTTGTCGATGATGACTTCATGTAGGTGTTGAAGATGTAGATGCTCAATGTTGATGTAGATCATTTGGAGCAATCCTTTGGAGTGAGTTGCACTTTCAACTTGCCTACATGGGTTAGTCCCACAAGGAACAAACAAGAATATCCATAGACATAGAGTGATGCACACACAAGATGATGTCCATGAAAACATTAGGTTACCTTGTCCCTTGCCTTACCAACATGAGGGTTTGTGACTCCTTGAACTAGTGCAAGATGTGAAAGTTGATTGAACTTGTTCTTGCCAAAATGATATGAGTGAAGAATATTGGCGGAGTCACACTCAAGAACTCTCTAGTTCTTCTTCTTCGGGATCCACATCATCTTGATGGGAATCCTTGGAGTTGTAGTTGTACTTGATGAAGTAGAACTTGAAGCAGTCTTGGGTACCCACTCAAACGAGGCTTTAGGTGCTTCTTCAAATTCATCAATCTCTTCTTGAAGCTTGTCCTTGCCTTTGTTCTTGTGGTCTTGTGGTGGAAGATCATCTTGAGCTTGTGTCCCCTTGAAGGAAGTAGGATCATACTTCTCTTGTTGAGGAACAAACTTTGTCTTGGGGTATTGATCTTCTTCCCACTCAACTCCATTGGCGTTGAATTTTCGTTCAAAACCAACACCTTGATTCTTCCGGTGCCTTCCTTGCTTGCGTACAATTCTCGAATTGCTTACTCCCGGCAAGGCTCTTGTAAACACCTTTCTCTATAATTCCCTTCAATAAACTATTTTCTTTCTCAAGTGTAACTTGGCTAAGAGAATCATTAGTGGAATCAAGAGAACTACTAGAAGCAACAACATTGGATTTGACATTATTATTGTTACTACTAGAGGAAGTATCTTTCATGTACTTGTTACTAGACTTGACTTGAGGCATGTAAGTAGATAAGAGTAAACGCTTGGCAATGTAAGAAGAACTTTTCTTGCGGAGATCATCATTGATTGCCTTTAAGAACTCATGCTCTTGCTCAAGATTGAGCTTTTCAAAGCGTAACTTCTCATGAGCCCTTAAAAGTTCTCGATGATCTTCGAAGATAGTTTCATGAGCCAACTTAAGAGTGTTTAGTTCTTTAGTTAGAAGCTCAATTTTCTCCTTATCATTGTCATTCGTTTGATTAGCATGATTAATTGACGTTTCATCATAGTATTCATAACTAGAGTTGTCAACAAGTAAATCATCATCACCTAGCAAGTCATCTTCATCACTATTGAAATCAACATACTCGAGATGTGTTACCTTAGGACCTTTGGCCATGAAGCATCTTCCAATTCCTTCATTTGGTGAATCAAATATGTCGTAGGAGTTGGTTGACACAAGTGCTAGACCGGCAACACCTTCATCTTGAGTATATTCGGAGTCGGAGTGATAGCTTCTCTCGGAGTGATGGTCGGAGTCGGAGCCGGAAACCCATTCACCAACATGAGCTTGATGTCTTCATTTTGTGTAGCTCCTTGATGACTTGTCCTTCCTTTCCGAATCCTTGCTTCTCCGTGAGGGTCTTCATTCATAACGATCATCTCTACTCCTCCTCTCTCTTGGTGGTGATTCTTCTCTTTTGCTTCTTCTTTTTGGAGAATCTTCTCTTCTTTTGTAGGGTGCCGTACACTCATTGGAGTAGTGTCCGGGTCTCCCACAATTGTAGCAATTGCGCTCTCGACTAGAAGATCTTTTTTCATTGTAAGACCTTGACTTGGAGCTTCTTTCTTTGCTTCTACTAGAGTAGAACTTGTTGAAGTTCTTCACCATTAAGCTCAATTCTTCATTGAAGGTTGGTTTCTCACTTGATGATGTGGGGGCTTCACTTGAGGCTTTGTAAGCACCACTTGACTTGTTGTGAAGTTCCTCCTTGTCCTTGAGTGACATCTCATGAGCAACAATCCTTCCAATGACTTCCGTTGGCTTGAGATCTTTGTAGTTTGGCATCATTTGGATCAATGTGCACACGGTATCATACTTTCCATCCAATGCTCTTAGGATCTTCTTGATGATGAATTTGTCGGTCATCTCTTCACTCCCTAAGCCGACAATCTCATTTGTGATAAGAGCAAGCCTAGAGTACATTTCAGCGACACCTTCACCATCCTTCATTTTGAACTTGTCAAACTGACTATGGAGCACATCCAACTTGGATTCCTTGACGGACTCGGTACCTTCGTGCATGTCAATCAAAGTATCCCAAATTTCCTTTGCATTCTCAAGACGGCTGATTTTGTTGAATTCTTCGGGGCACAATCCGTTGAAGATGATGTCACATGCTTGAGCGTTGTATTGCAACATCTTCAATTCTTCCGCATTAGCTTCACGGTTCGGTTCTCTCCCATCGAAAAATTCACCTTGCAAGACAATACAAATAATTGCGAAAACAGCGGGGTTATGTCCAAGAATATGCATTTTCATCTTATGCTTCCAACTAGGAAAATTAGTACCATCAAAGTAAGGACCTCTACGGTGATAATTTCCCTCGCTAGATGCCATACTCTCCTAGGTTGTGAAACCAAGGCTATGACCACCAAAAGCTATGGAAATCAAAGCGAATGGAGACCAAAGCTCTGATACCACTTGTAGGACCTTGAAGTATGTCTAGAGGGGGGGGGTGTGATTAGACTACTTGACCAATAAAAACTTAACCTTTTCCCAATTTTATAGTTTGGCAGATTTTAGCTATTTTGGATAAGTCAAGCAATCATCACACAATTCATGCAAGCATGCAAAGAGTATATTGGCAGTGGAAATTAAAGCATGCAACTTGCAAGAAAGTAAGGGGAAGGGTTTAGAGGATTCAAACGCAATTGGAGACACGGATGTTTTTCTCGTGGTTCCGATGGGTGGTGCTATCGTACTTCCACGTTGGTGGAGACTTCAACCCACCAAGGGTAACAGTTGCGTGAGTCCACGGAGGGCTCCACCCACGAAGGGTCCACGAAGAAGCAACCTTGTCTATCCCACCATGGCCGTCACCCACGAAGGACTTGCCTCACTAGCGGTAGATCTTCACGAAGTAGGCGATCTCCTTGCCCTTACAAACTCCTTGGTTCAACTCCACAATCTTGTCGGAGGCTCCCAAGTGACACCTAGCCAATCTAGGAGACACCACTCTCCAAGAAGTAACAAATGGTGTGTTGATGATGAACTCCTTGCTCTTGTGCTTCAAATGATAGTCTCCCCAACACTCAACTCTCTCTCATAGGTTTTGGATCTGGTGGAAAGATGATTTGAGTGGAAAGCAACTTGGGGAAGGCTAGAGATCAAGATTCATATGGTAGGAATGGAATATCTTGGCCTCAACACATGAGTAGGTGGTTCTCTCTCAGAAATGATAAGTTGGAAGTGTAGGTTCAATCTGATGGCTCTCTCCACGAATGAAGAGGAGGTGGAGGGGTATATATAGCCTCCACACAAAATCCAACCGTTACACACAATTTACCAAACTCGGTGGGACCAAATAGTTAAACTCGGTCGGACCGAATTAGTAAACCTAGTGACCGTTAGTGATTTTCGGTGGGACTGACATGCATCTCGGTGAGACCGATATGGTTAGGGTTAGGGCATAACGTAATCTCGGTGAGACCGATTATACAAACTCGGTGAGACCGATTTTGGTAATTAGCTAACCGAGAGTTGGTCGAGTAAACTTCGGTGGGACGATTTGCTCTTTTGGTTAGACCGAAATGTTACAAAAAGGAAACAGAGAGTTTACATTGCAATCTCGGTGGGACCGATCGCTCACTTCAGTTAGACCGAAACGTTACGAAGGGAAACAGAGAGATTGCAACCCCATCTCGGTGAGACCGAGATCCCTATCGGTAAGACGGATTTGCTTAGGGTTTGTGGCAGTGGCTATGACTTTTGAAATCGGTGGCGCCAGATAGAAAGAATCGGTGTGACCGATTTTGGCTTTAGGTTTAGGTCATTTGTGGATGTGGGAAAGTAGTTGAGGGTTTTGGAGCATATCACTAAGCACATGAAGCAAAAGGCTCATTAAGCAACACCTCATCCCTTCTTGATAGTATTGGCTTTTCCTATAGACTAAATGTGATCTTGGATCACTAAAATGTAAAATGAAGAGTCTTGAGCTTTTGAGCTTGAGCCAATCCTTTGTCCTTAGTATTTTGAGGGATCCACTTTCATCATCCATGCCATGCCATTCATTGAGCTTTCCTGAAATAATAGTCTTGGAATAGCATTAGCTCAATGAGCTATATGTTGTTATGAATTACCAAAACCACCTAGGGATAGTTGCACTTTCAGAGCACCGTGCTTGAGCCCCCGCCGAAGAGATCGACCTTTGCCGCTCAACCCCGAGCACGGGAAGGAAAGGGCCCTCCGTCGCCGTGCCGCGTGGGCTTTGCCCGGTGACACCATCCGACAACGGCGAGGGAGGGAGAGGATGGCTAGGTGTAGCGCCGGCGGCGGCTAGGATTTTCTGGAATATCCTTTGCCATCATTAAAAACACCATAGAAAGAGACAAGTTAGCAACCGTGTAAGAGCATAACGTAGGGTAAGGAACACACGTTCCATTCCGCTCATTCAATAAAAAAGAAAGACACACAGCAACATCGACAGAAGAGACATGCACGACTGTGCTTGATCTTGCGTATCCAAAAAGAAGAAACGAAGCACCCACCAAGCTCTCTCAGAGTTTAGCGACTCTCGACTGTCGGATCATTTTCTTAATGCGAATCTGGCCGTCGGATCTCGCCTTCGGTTCACCTCGTCCGTCGGATCGAGAGATAGCGATTTAGCAATGAATAGTTTGCCCTCCAGTGTGCCGCCGCCGGTTATTACCGTGCCCCACCAAGGGTATTTTAGTCATTTCATACGTAGGCGTATAAAAGAGGAGCGCACCCGTGGAGACCCAGCCGCTGCCTTTGTCCGCACTCGCGCCGATCCCTATCCTCTTCCTCCTGCCTCGCCTCTCTTCCTCCAAACCCTAACCCAACCTGCCTCCCTGTCCTGCCACCGGCCGCCGCCGCTTGCCCGGGCACCCATCCACGACCGCCGCAGCTCAAGGCGAAGCTCATGGCGCATGGGTACCGCGGTGCTTGTGGAGGCGCTGCAGATCCCCGCCGACGAGGCTGTGCTGGCGCTCGGGGCGCTCGCCGCCGTGCTCCCCGGTGACGACGACACCCCCACCATGGACGGAGCTGGCGCCTCCGCCCCCATCTATCCACTCTGTCGAGGTATCTCTCTCTCTCTCTTAGTCCCGTTCTCAGATCCAATCTCGCTGCCAGCTCCTCTTGTACCCACACGAGATAGAGAGAGGGATGATGTGAAGGAGACGAGAGGAAGGAGAAGTTGTGCCACTTCCTTCCCCGTCCACTGCGTCATGCGTGAGGACCGGCTGGGCTCTGTTTCAGCACCCCAATCTTCCTACCTCTATCCCCTTCTAATTTCTCCATCCCTTTCTTTCAGGTACTCTCCCTCCCTCCTGATGAGCCTGCTCTCCTCACTTATGCATTCCTTTGTTTGATATAATACCTAAAATTTCCCATCTTTGTATTGTACGGGCAGTTTTTTTGTGTACGTGCATACAAGGCGCTCGATGAAAATCCAAGCAGGTTGCAAAGGAAGGTAAATTCCATTTTATGCTCATGTGTAATCATCGATTCTTTTTTTCCTCATGTTTAGCATGCAATCAACTTTTATTTATATGTACAATATATTAACTCTCTCAGTTATATGACTTGCACCCACAATATATTCCATCTGTAGGTCATGTTGCCTACAGAAGATATGAGTGTGAAAGCACAAGTGCTCCCTAGGTGATTTTGGTAATTAATGTCAACATATTTCTTGTTGGACTAATACCTTTACCTAGTGTATTTCAGATGAGTTCAACAATGGCATGGCAAGGACAAGAGGATGTGGAATCCCTTCAAAATGCTAAGGACAAAGATTGACAAAAGCTCAAGACTCTTCATTTTCATTTTAGTGATCCAAGATCACATTGAATCTATAGGAAAGTCAATACTATTAAAAGGGGATGAGGTGTTGCTTAATGGTCTACTTTCTCAAAGTGCTTAGTGACATTACTCCAAAACCTTCAACCACTTTCCCACTCCAAATATGTCCAAAACCCAAAGCCAAACTCGGCCCCACTGATCTACTCTATCCGGCGCCACCGAGTTTAGTTGGCATAGCCACCGCCAGAAACCCTAGACAATTTGGTCACACTGATATGGATCTCGGTCTAACCAAGATGGCCCTGCAAACTCTCTGTTTCCCTTCGTAACATTTCGGTCTCATCGAAATGAGCGATCGGTCCCAATGAGTTTGCTTGACCAACTCTCTGTTTGCTCTTTGCTGAAATCGGTCTCACGGAGTTCAAGCAAACGGTCTCACTGAGATGAGGTTTTTCCCTAGCCCTAGCACATCGGTCACACCGAGTTGATCATGTCGGTCCCACCGAGATTCCTAATTTTCACATTTTGAACTAAATCGGTCTCACCGAGTTCTTCTATTCGGTCTGACCGAGTTGGGTCAAATGTGTGTAAAGGTTGGATTTTGTGTAGAGGCTATATATACCCCTCCACCCCCTTCTCCATTTGAGAGAGAGCCATCAGAATGTGCCTACACTTCCACTACTCATTTTCTGAGAGAGAACCACCTACTCATGTGTTGAGACCAAGACATTCCAATCCTTCCACTAGAATCTTGATCTCTAGCCTTCCCCAAGTTGCTTTCCACTCAAATCTTCTTTCCACCATATCCAAATCCGTGAGAGAGAGTTGAGTGTTGGGGAGACTATCATTTGAAGCACAAGAGCAAGGATTTCATCATCAACACACCGTCTATTACATTTGGAGAGTGGTGTGTCCTAGATTGGTTAGGTGTTGATACGTCTCCAACATATCTATAAGTTTTGATTGTTCCATGCTATTATATTATCTGTTTTGGATTTTTATATGCATTAATATGCTATTTTATATTATTTTTGGGACTAACCTATTAATCTAGAGCCCAATGCCAGTTTCTATTTTTCCTTGTTTTGGAGCTTCGCAGAAAAGGAATACTAAACGGAGTCCAAACGGAATAAAACTTCACGATGATTTTTCTTGGACCGGAAGACACCCAGGAGACTTGGAGTGAAAGCCAGATGAGCCACGAGGCGGCGAGAAGGGTGGAGGGCGTGCCCAGATGGACTTGGGTTTAATCTTGCGGTGTCCTCACCCAGTGAAAAAGTAGGGGTAGCGAGGCACGTATAACATTGTTGCCATCGAGGATAAAAAGATGGGATTTTCATCATATTGAAGGAAATATGCCCTAGAGGCAATAATAAAGTTATTATTTATTTCCTTAATTCATGATAAATGTTTATTATTCATGCTAGAATTGTATTAACCGGAAACTTAGTACATGTGTGAATACATGGACAAAACCTATTGTCCCTAGTATGCCTCTAATTGACTAGCTCGTTAATCAAAGACGGTTATGTTTCCTAACCATTGACATGTGTTTTTGTTTGATGAACGGGATCACATCATTAGGATAATGATGTGATGGACATGACCCATCCGTTAGCTTAGCATTATGATCGTTACAGTTTCATTGCTACTGCTTTCTTCATGGCTTATACAAGTTCCTCAGACTATGAGATTATGCAACTCCCGAATACCGCAGGAGCACTTTGTGTGCTACCAAACGTCACAACGTAAAAGGGTGATTATAAAGGTGCTCTACAGGTGTCTCCGAAGGTGTTTGTTGGGTTGGCATAGATCGATATTAGGATTTGCCACTCTGTGTTTCAGAGAGGTATCTCTGGGCCCTCTCGGTAATACTCATCACTATAAGCCTTGCAAGTAATGTGACTAATGAGTTAGTTGCGGGATGAAGTATTACGGAACGAGTAAAGAGAATTGCCGGTAACGAGATTGAACTAGGTATGATGATATGGACGATTGAATCTCGGGCAAGTAACATACAGATGACAAAGGGAACAACGTATATTGTTATGCGGTTTGACCGATAAAGATCTTCGTAGAATATGTAGGAACCAATATGAGCATCCAGGTTCCGCTATTGGTTATTGACCGGAGATGAGTCTCGGTCATGTCTACATAGTTCTCGAACCCGTAGGGTCCGCACGCTTAACTTTCGATGACGATTGGTATTATGAGTTTATGTGATTTGAAGTATCGAAGGTTGTTCGGAGTCCCGGATGAGATCACGGACATGGCGAGGAGTCTCGAAATGGTCGAGACATAAAGATTAATATATTGGACGGCTATCGAACACCGGAAGTGTTCTAGTGAAGTTTCGGATAAAACCGGAGTACCAGGGGGTTACCAGAACCCCCTGGGGGGTTATTGGGCCTCATGGGCCAAGTGGTGGAAGAGAGAAGGCATGCCAAGGTGAGGTGCACGCCCCCCTAGCTCAAACCGAATTGGACTAAGGGGGCGCCACCCTTTCCTTCTCTCCTTCCCCTCCTTCCTTCTTCTCCTAGTTGGACTAGGAAAGGGGGAACCTACTCCTACTTGGAGTAGGACTCCCCCCTTTGGGCGCGCCCCTTGAGGCCGGCCGGCCCCCTCCTCTCCTCCTTTATATACGGGGTAGGGGGCACCCCATAGACACAAAAGTTGATCTTTAGCCGTGTGCGGTGCCCCCCTCCACAGTTTCCCACCTCGGTCATATTGTCGTAGTGCTTAGGCGAAGCCCTGCACCGGTAACTTCATCATCACCGTCACCACGCCGTCGTGCTGACAAAACTCTCCCTCGGCCTCAGCTAGATCTAGAGTTCAAGGGATGAAGCGGCCTGGACCGACATTACATGACCGTGTTCATGAGACTTGTTCTACCGACGTGCTTTTGCACATAGGTGGCTGGCGGGTGTCAGTTTCTCCAACTTTAGTTGAATCGAGTTTGACTACAGCCGGTCCTTGTTGAAGGTTAAAACAGCACACTTGACAAAAAATCGTTGTGGTTTCGATGCATAGGTAAGAATGGTTCTTGCTGGAAGCCCGTAGCAGCCACGTAAAACTTGCAACAACAAAGTAGAGGACGTCCAACTTGTTTTTGCAGGGCTTGCTGTGATGTGATATGGTCAAGGCATGATGTGATATAAATTGTTGTATGAGATGATCATGTTTTTTAACAAAGTTATCGGCAACTGGCAGGAGCCATATGGTTGTCACTTTATTGTATGCAATGCAATCGCCATGTAATTGTTTTACTTTATCACTAAGCGGTAGCGATAGTCGTAGTAACAATAGTTGGCAAGACGACAATGATGCTACGATGGAGATCAAGTTGTCGCGCTGGTGACGATGGAGATCATGACGATGCTTCGGTGATGGAGATCATGGGCACAAGATGATAATGGACATATCATGTCACATATTTTGATTGCATGTGATGTTTATATTTTATGCATCTTATTTTGCTTAGTATGGCGGTAGTATTATAAGATGACCCCTTACTAAATTTCAAGGTATAAGTGTTCTCCCTGAGTATGCACCGTTGCTACAGTTCGTCGTGCCGAGACACCACATGATGATCGGGTGTGATAAGCTCTACGTTCACATACAACGGGTGCAAGCTAGTTTTGCACACGCAGAATACTCGGGTTAAACTTGACGAGCCTAGCATATGCAGATATGGCCTCGGAACATTGAGACCGAAAGGTCAAACGTGAATCATATAGTAGATATGATCAACATAGTGATGTTCACCATTGAAATCTACTCCATCTCACGTGATGGTCGGACATGGTTTAGTTGATTTGGATCACGTGATCATTTAGATGACTAGAGGGATGTCTATCTAAGTGGGAGTTCTTAAGTAATATGATTAATTGAACTTTAATTTATCATGAACTAAGTCTTGATAGTTATTTTGCATGTCTATGTTATTATAGATCAATGTCCCGTGCTACCGTTCCTTTGAATTTTAATGCGTTCCTAGAGAAAGCTAAGTTGAAAGATGATGGCAGCAACTACACGAACTGGGTCCGTAACTTGAGGATTATCCTCATTGCTGCACAGAAGAATTACGTCCTGGAAGCACCGTTAGGTGTACCACCCACGCCAGCAACTGCAGACATTGTGAATGCCTGGCAGACACTGTTGATGACTACTCGATAGTTCAGTGTGCCATGCTTTACGGCTTAGAATCGGGACTTCAAAGACGTTTTGGACGTCATGGAGCATATGAGATGTTCCAAGAGTTGAAGTAATATTTCAAGCAAATGCCCGAGTTGAGAGATATGAAGTATCCAACAAGTTCTACAGCTGCAAAATGGAGGAAAATAGTTCTGTCAATGAACACATACTCAGAATGTCTGGGTACCATAACCACTTGACTCAGCTGGGAGTTAATCTTCCTGATGATAGTGTCATTGACAGAGTTCTTCAATCACTGCCACCAAGCTATAAAGGCTTCGTGATGAACTATAATATGCAAGGGATGAACAAGACTATTCACGAGCTCTTCGCAATGCTAAAAGCTGCGGAGGTAGAAATCAAAAAGGAGCATCAAGTGTTGATGGTCAACAAGACCACTAGTTTCAAGAAAAAGGGCAAAGGGAAGAAGGGGAACTTCAAGAAGAACGACAAAAAGTGTTGTAGGGTGGAACCCTAAGTGAAGATCTTTCATGAATTGGAGGGGGAATCCCCAAGAATAAGATGAACACAAGAGAGAAAACAAGAGGAACACTCAAGAACAAGTCCAATCACACATCCACTAGACCAACAAACACACAAGATCCACAAGGTACATGAACAATGAAAGGGGAACAAGATACATGGTAGAGTTCATCCCAAATCCTATGAAGGAGATGAGGGATTGATGATCTAAATAGATCCTTCCCTAGATGGGGGCTTTATCCACTAGGGATCTTCTCCAATGGAGGTCTTGTACTCCAACAGAGTCTTCTCTCTCAAGAGGAATCCCACAAGGGGAGGTACATGAGCTAAGCTCTAGTGTTTAGATCTATTCTTAGGTGAGTCTAAATGGAGGAGATGAAGGAGTATATATAGTCCTAGGGGATGAAGGGGTAAGCAGTGCGAAATAGGCATTACATGGGCAAAGCCCGCAGCAACACTCAGGGGCCCCTGTGTGCACGGGGTAAGTGGAGCCCGTGCGCACGGGGTATCCAGAGACCTGACGCGAGAGCCCGTGCGCACGGGGTCCATGAGGCCCGTGGACACGGTACACGCCCGTGCGCACGGGGTCTTCAGGACCGCCAGCCTGGGAGGCCCGTGGGCACGGGGTCGGAGGGGCCCGTGCGCACGGGGTCGCCTTGGAGCTGCTGCCTTCTTCTTGGCGCTTCCTTCTCCGCTTCCAGGCTTCCCTCTTGGATGGTGTAGATGTTCTCTTCCGCATGAACTCGTCCTTACTATGTGTGAAGCTCCAACAATACCTATGCATGCACACGGAAGGAATGTCAAGTAGTATACTATCCTCAAAGGGGTCAAGCGAACACGTGTAAAGGAGAAGATTCACCTTTATGTATGTGAAGTAGATGTCGCACGTGTCACTTGCCAAATGGACTCTTGACATGGTGATGTCCATAGGATGCTCTGCATCATCCCCTCCCCCTTGGGAAAGATCCAACCTCGGATCGAAATCCAAATCACCACGGGAAAGAGATGATGTTGCCGTGTAGAAGTCGACGATCACCAAGCATTCATCATCTTGTAGTTTTAAATGGGCACTCTCCAATGTCGCACCGTCTTGTAATTCCTTCAAAAGGAGCAAAGATAACAAGCACTTGGAAAAACAAATGTGGTTGGCGTAAGAGCAAAACCAAGCATTCAAGAGGTGATTCACCCAACAAGTGTTGTCATCAAGCATAGCATATGGTTTGACAAAGAAGTGTGGCATGGCATTTAAGCATATAAGTTGGGCACAAGCAAAGATATCATGGGGACAAGCATGTAAATGTGAGGTAGAGATGCAAATATGTGTGACAATAGAATAAGTATCTACCTCAAGTTCATAGCAGGCATTCACAAATTGCTCAATTAAAGGTCTATGGTAGGCATAAGAATCATTCACAACACCAAATAAAATGAAGTGTCTAAACACATGGGTCAAGTGCAAGACAATCCAAGCATAACGTGCATAGGGTGTAGTGAAGATAGTATGGCACTCAACACAATAGAAAGAGCAATTGTTCATCATGTGTGAGGCAATCAAGGCAAGCATTTAGAAATCAATGGGACATGGCATATGTGAAGAATTGACATTGTTGCAACCAAACATGTGAGAGGAGCAAGTAATCCAAGAATTGGATGCAACACACAAGGCATATATATCATGAGGCATGGGAATGTTGAAATGGAAAGCAAGATCTCTAACATGTGCGCAATCAAGTGGTCCAAGATGACCAAGAAGTCTAATGGAGCAAGCAACACAAGTAGCATGATCCATAATATCCAAGCTCATGGTTTGGGGGTTCTCAAAAGAGAATGATATCACCTTGAAAGCATGTCCTTGTGCATCCTTCACAATGCCGAAACACAAGCAAAAGAGGTGTAGAAGCGCGTCGTGGTAGAATGTACGAGGCTCACACTCAAGAGCTCGAATGGTCAACTCACGTGACGTAGAAGTCGACACAAAGTCCATGTATTCTACACATGCACACAATAAAGCAAAGAATGTATGTGCATGGTAGATAAACACATCATCCATCATGATGGTTCTCTTCTCTTGCACATAACCATTAGAAGTGCAAGTGCATGAATAATAAGATGCAACAATGGCTATATTCATGACACTAGGTATATGGTGCAAAGAGGTAAAACAAGGATGGTTCACAAGAAATATGTCAAAAGCTCCAAATATATGCGAGAATGCTATGGGGGCAAACTCATTATCATAACTAAAGGCATAGTTGCACTCAATACATGGCAAATCATCTAGCATGAGAGAGGCAACATATGGGGATATATGACAAGAAGCAATAACAATCATGTGCAGAACATGTAGATGGTTGTCATCAACCGCATGAAATGAGCAAGTATGAATCATGGGTGATGCAACATAGGCAAGCATATCAAGCATGTCGTGCAAATTAGTGGAGCGAAGATGCAACACACTAGGGAAAATCATGGCAATCATGTCATGTGAGCAAATAGTTGATATAGGAAATGCACATGACATATCAAAAGCATGAACACAAAGCAAGATCATAGTATCATCATAGGCATGGGGCACAAAGCAAACATGGCAATAACAAGTGATATCTCCACCAAGCTTGCAAATACACATACAAGTACTAGAATCAATCATCATGTGTAATGCAAAACATGGGTCACAAATGCATGTCAAAGGCATAGGACTAAGCATATCATGCAAAAGTGAACATGGCAAGATGGGCATATGATATGTCATGGACAATAACCCATAACCATGTGAGAGTCATGTAGGATGAATGCGCGAAGTCTTTGCGCGAAGAGATCGGTGGAAAGGACAATCCATGGGATCCCAAGTCATCATTGCTCTCTAGAGCTCGTTTTGTCAACTCATGGGATTGTGAGGTTCACAAGTAAACATGGGTACCTACACAACAAATACACAAGCGAAAGAAATTGTGTGTGTGGTAAATGTACACATCATCCATCATGATATGTGTATGTGCACATGTGAGTTAGCACAAGATAAACATCGCTCAAAGAAATTTGATGCATGGTATAAGAACATGTCATCCATCATGAAAGAATAGATGTTATGTATAACACGATGGGGATGCAAATTTAGCATACAAGTATATGGCACATCAATAGCATTTTCATTCATGGGGAGCATATTGTGCACACAAGTATTGGGATCATGCAACGGATAGGATGAATCAAAATCTCCTAAAATGTATGAGGAAACTATGGGGGTCTCCTCTGAAGGAAATATGCCCTAGAGGCAATAATAAAGTTATTATTTATTTCCTTATATCATGATAAATGTTTATTATTCATGCTAGAATTGTATTAACCGGAAACATAATACATGTGTGAATACATAGACAAACAGAGTGTCACTAGTATGCCTCTACTAGACTAGCTTGTTAATCAAAGATGGTTAAGTTTCCTAACCATAGACAAAGGAGTTATCATTTGATTAACAAGGTCACATCATTGGTTGAATGATCTGATTGACATGACCCATTCCATTAGCTTAGCACCGATCGTTTAGTATGTTGCTATTGCTTTTATCCATGACTTATACATGTTCCTATAACTATGAGATTATGCAACTCCGTTTACGGAGGAACACTTTGGTACTACCAAACGTCACAACGAATCGGGTGATTATAAAGGAGTACTACAGGTGTCTCCAAAGGCAGATGTTGGGTTGGCGTATTTGAGATTAGGTTTTGTCACTCCGATTGTCGGAGAGGTATCTCTGAGCCCTCTCGGTAATGCACATCACTATAAGCCTTGCAAGCAATGTAGCTAATGAGTTAGTTACGGAATGATGCATTACGAACGAGTAAAGAGACTTGCCGTAACGAGATTGAACTAGGTATTGGATACCGACGATCGAATCTCGGGCAAGTAACATACCGATGACAAAGGGAACAACGTATGTTGTTATGCGGTTTGACCGATAAAGATCTTCGTAGAATATGTAGGAGCCAATATGGGCATCCAGGTTCCGTTATTGGTTATTGACCAAGAATAGTTCTAGGTCATGTCTACATAGTTCTCGAACCCGTAGGGTCCGCACGCTTAAGGTTTCGATGACAGTTATATTATGAGTTTATGAGTTTTGATGTACCGAAGGAGTTCGGAGTCCCGGATGAGATCTGGGACATGACGAGGAGTCTCGAAATGGTCGAGACGTAAAGATCGATATATTGGACGACTATATTCGGAGTTCGGAAAGGTTCGAATGATTCGGTATTTTTGGAGTCTGGGAGAGTTACGGGAATTCGCCGGGAGAAGTATTGGGCCTTATTGGGCCTGCGGGAAAGAGAGGGCTGCCTAGGGCAGGCGCGCGCCCCATGGCCTAGTCCGAATTGGACTAGGGGAGGGCCGCACCCCTTCCTTCCTCCTTCTCTCTTCCCTTACTTGTCTCCTACTCCCAATACATGGAAGGACTCCTAGTTGGACTAGGAAGGGGAATCCTACTCCGGTGGGAGTAGGACTCCCCATGGCGCCCTACTAGGGCCGGCCTCCTCCTCCCTCCCTCCTTTATATCTGGGGCAGGGGCACCCCATGGACACACAAGTTGATCTACGGATCGTTCCTTAGCAGTGTCGGTGCCCCCTCCACCATATTCCACTTGGTCATATCGTCGAGAGCTTAGGCGAAGCCCTGCGCCGGAGAAGTCATATCGTCATGAGCTTAGGCGAAGCCCCGCGTCGGTGGAGCATCAACATCGCCACCACGCCGTCGTCGCTTGTGGAACTCATCCCCGACACTTTGCTGGATCGGAGTCCGGAATCGTCATCGATCTGAGCGTGTGCAGAACTCGGAGGTGCCGTACGTTCGGTGCTTGGATCGGTCGGATCGTGAAGACGTACGACTACATCAACCGCGTTGTTATAACGCTTCCGCTTTCGGTCTACGAGGGTACGTGGACGGACACTCTCCCCTCTCGTTGCTATGCATCACCATGATCTTGCGTGTGCGTAGGAATTTTTTTGAAATTACTACGTTCCCCAACAGTGGCATCCGAGCCTGGTTTTATGCGTTGATGTCATATGCACGAGTAGAACACAAGTGAGTTGTGGGCGATATAAGTCATACTGCTTACCAGCATGTCATACTTTGGTTCAGCGGTATTGTGAGATGAAGCGGCCCGGACCGACATTACGCGTACGCTTACGCGAGACTGGTTTCACCGCTCCGAGCACTCGTTGCTTAAAGGTGACCGGCGGGTGTCTGTCTCTCTCACTTTAGTTGAACCGAGTGTGGCTCGCCCGTCCTTGCAAAGGTTAAAACAGCACCAACTTGACAAACTATCGTTGTGGTTTTGATGCCTAGGTAAGAACGGTTCTTGCTCAGCCCGTAGCAGCCACGTAAAACTTGCAACAACAAAGTAGAGGACGTCTAACTTGTTTTTGCAGGGCATGATGTGATGTGATGTGGTCAAGACGTGATGCTATATTTTATTGTATGAAATGATCATGTTTTGTAACCGAGTTATCGGCAACTGGCAGGAGCCATATGGTTGTCGCTTTATTGTATGAAATGCAAACGCCATGTAATTGCTTTACTTTATCACTAAGCAGTAGCGATAGTCGTAGAAGCAATAGTTGGCGAGACGAGAACGATGCTACAATGGAGATCAAGGTGTCGCGCCGGTGACGATGGTGATTATGACGGTGCTTCGGAGATGGAGATCACAAGCACAAGATGATGATGGCCATATCATATCACTTATATTGATTGCATGTGATGTTTATCTTTTATGCATCTTATCTTGCTTAGATTGACGGTAGCATTATAAGATAATCTCTCACTAAAATTATCAAGAAGTGTTCTCCCTGAGTATGCACCGTTGCCAAAGTTCGTAGTACCCAGACACCACGTGATGATCGGGTGTGATAAGTTCTACGTCCATCTACAACGGGTGCAAAACAGTTGCTGCGCGAATACTCAGGTTAAACTTGACGAGCCTAGCATATAACAGATATGGCCTCGGAACACGGAGACCGAAAGGTCGGCGTGAATCATATAGTAGATATGATCAACATAGTGATGTTCACCATTGAAACTACTCCATCTCACGTGATGATCGGACATGGTTTAGTTGATTTGGATCACGTAATCACTTAAGATGACTAGAGATGTCGGTCTAAGTGGGAGTTCTTAAATAATATGATTAATTGAACTTAAATTTATCATGAACTTAGTCCTGGTAGTATTTTGCAAATTATGTTGTAGATCAATAGCTCGCGTTGTTGCTTCCCTATGCTTTTATATGTTTGTTTTGATATGTTCCTAGAGAAAATTATGTTGAAAATGTTAGTAGCAATGATGCGGATTAGATCCGTGATCTGAGGTTTATCCTCATTGCTGCCTGAAGAATTATGTCCTTAATGCACCGCTAGGTGACAGAACTATTGCAGGAGCAAATGCGGGCGTTATGAGCGTTTGGCTAGCTCAATATGATGACTACTTGATAGTTTAGTGCACCATACTTAACGGCTTAGAATCGGGACTTCAAAGGCGTTTTGAGCGTCATGGACCATATGAGATGTTCCAGGAATTGAAGTTAATATTTCAAGCAAATACCGAGTTGAGAGATATGAAGTCTTCAACAAGTTCTATAGCTAAAAGATGGAGGAGAATCGCTCAACTAGTGAGCATGTGCTCAGATTGTCCAGGTACTTCAATCGCTTGAATCAAGTGGAAGTTAATCTTCCAGATAAGATAGTGATTGAAAGAATTCTCTAGTCACCATCACTAAGTTACTAGAACTTCGTGATGAACTATAGTATGCAAGGGATGACGAAAATAATTCCCAAGCTCTTCGCGATGCTAAAATCGCGAAGGTAGAAATCAAGAAAAACATCAAGTGTTGATGGTTGACAAGACCACTAGTCTCAAGTAAAAGGGCAAAGGAAGAAGGGAACTTCAAGAAGAGCGGCAAGCAAGTTGCTGCTCGAGTGAAGAAGCCCAAGTCTGGACCTAAGCCTGAGACTAAGTGCTTTTGCTGCACTGGAACTGGTCACTGGAAGCGGAACTACCCCAAGTATTTGGCGGATAAGAAGGATGGCAAAGTGAACAAAGGTATATTTGATATACAGATTATTGATGTGTATTTTACTAGTGTTCGTAGCAACCCTCGGTATTTGATACTGGTTCAGTTGCTAAGAGTAGTAACTCAAACAGGAGTTGCGAATGAGCAGAAACTAGTTGAAGGGGAAGTGACGATGAGTGTTGGAAGTAGTTCCAGGATTGATATGATCATCATCGCACACTCCCTATACTTTCGGGATTAGTGTTAAACCTAAATAAATGTTATTTGGTGTTTGCGTTGAGCATGAATATGATTTGATCATGTTTATTGCAAAGCGGTTATTCATTTAAAGTCAAAGAATAATTGTTGTTCATTTACATGAATAAAACCTTCAATGGTCATACACCCAATGAAAATAGTTTTCAAAACGGTTATTCATTTAAAGTCAAAGAATAATTGTTGTTCATTTAAATGAATAAAACCTTGATGGTCATACACCCAATAAAAATAGTTTGTTGGATCTCGATCGTAGTAATACACATATTCATAATATTGATGCCAAAAGATGCAAAGTTAATAATGATAGTGCAACTTATTTGTGGCATTGCCGTTTAGGTCATATTGGTGTAAAGCGCATGAAGAAACTCCATGCTGATGGGATTTTGGAATCACTTGATTATGAATCACTTGATGCTTGCGAACCATGCCTTATGGGCAAGATGACTAAAGACTCATTCTCCGGAACAATGGAGCGAGCAAATGACTTATTGGAAATAATACATACTGATGTATGCGGTCCGATGAGTGTTAAAGCTCACGGCAAGTATCGTTATTTTCGGACCTTCACAAGATGATTTGAGCAGATATGAGTATATCTACTTAATGAAGCACAAGTCTGAAACATTTGAAAAGTTCAAATAATTTCAGAGTGAAGTGGAGAATCATCGTAATAAGAAAATAAAGTTTCTACGATCTGATCGTGGAGGAGAATATTTGAGTTACGAGTTTGGCCTTCATATAAAACAATGTGGAATAGTTTCACAGCTCACGCCACATGGAACACCATAACGTAATGGTGTGTCCGAACGTCATAACCGTACTTTATTTTTGATATGGTGCGATCAATGATGTCTCTTACCGATTTACCAATATCGTTTTGGGGTTATGCATTAGAGACAGCTGCATTCACGTTTAATAGGGCACCATCTAAATCCGTTGAGATGACACCGTATGAACTATGGTTTAACAGTAAACCTAAGCTGTCGTTTCTTAAAAGTTTGGAGTTGTGATGCTTATGTGGAAAAGTTTTCAACTGATAAGCTCGAACCCAAATCGAGAATGCGTCTTCATAGAATACCCAAAGGTAACTATTGGGTACACCTTCTATCACAGATCCGAAGGCAAGTTATTCGTTGCTAAGATGGATCCTTTCTAGAGAAGAAGTTTCTCTCGAAAGAAGTGAGTGGGAGGAAAGTAGAACTTGATGAGGTAATTGTACCTTCTCCCTTATTGGAAAGTAGTTCATCACGAAATCAGTTCGGTGATTCCTACACCAATTAGTAAGGAAGTTAATGATGATGATCATGAAACTTCAGATCAAGTTGCTACCAAACCTCGTAGGTCTTCCAGAGTAAGATCCGCACCAGAGTGGTACGGTAATCATGTTCTGGAAGTCATGTTACTAGACCATGATGAACCTACGAACTATGAGGAAGCGATGATGAGCCCAGATTCCACGAAATGGCTTGAGGCCATAAAATCTGAGATAGGATCCATGTATGAGAACAAAGTATGGACTTTGAATGACTTGCTCGATGATCGAGCAAGCCATGTAGATAAATGGATTTTCAAGAGGAAGACAGATGTTGATAGTAGTGTTACTATCTACAAAGCTCGACTTGTCATAAAAGGTTTTGACAAGTTCAAGGTGTTGACTACAATGAGATTTTCTCAATTGTAGCGATGCTTAAGTCTGTCCGAATCATGTTAGCAATTGCCACATTTTATGAAATCTGGCAAATGAATGTCAAAACTGCATTCCTTAATGGTTTTCTTAAAAAAGAGTTGTATATGATGCAACGGAAGGTTTTGTCAATCCTAAAGGTGCTAACAAAATGTGTAAGCTCCAGCGATCCATCTATGGACTGGTGCAAGCATCTCGAGTTGGAATACACACTTTGATAAGTTGATCAAAGCATATAGTTTTATCAGACTTGCGGTGAAGCCTGTATTTACAAGAAAGTGAGTGGGAGCACTACAACATTTCGATAAGTATATGTGAATGACATATTGTTGATCGGAAATAATGTAGAATTATTCGCAAAGCATAAAGGAGTATTTGAAAGGAGTTTTCAAAAGGGACCTCGGTGAAGCTGCTTACATATTGAGCATCAAGATCTATAGAGATAGATCAAAGACGCTTGATAAGTTTTTCAATGAATACATACCTTGACAAGATTTTTGAAGTAGTTCAAAATGGAACAGTCAAAGAAAGAGTTCTTGCCTGTGTTGCAAAGGTGTGAAATTGAGTAAGACTCAAATCCCGACCACGGCAGAAAATAGAAAAGAGAATGAAAGTCATTCCCTATGCCTCAGTCATAGGTTCTATAAAGTATGCTATGCTATGTACCAGACCTATTGTATACCTTGCTCTGAATTTGGGAAGGGAGTACAATAGTGATCTAGGAGTAGATCATGGGCGTTGGTCAAGAAAATCCTTAGTGAGGACTAAGGAAATATTTCTCGATTATGGAGGTGATAAAAGAGCCCGTCGTAAAGAGTTACATCGATGCAAGCTTTTACACTGATCCGATGACTCTAAGTCTCAATCTGGATAAATATTGAAAGTGGGAGCAATTAGCTAGAGTAGCTCCGTGCGAGCATTGTAGACATAGAATATTTGCAAAATACATACGGCTCGAATGTGACAGACCGTTGACTAAACTTCTCTCACGAGCAAAACATGATCATACCTTAGTACTCTTTGGGTGTTAATCACATAGCGATGTGAACTAGATTATTGACTCTAGTAAACCCTTTGGGTGTTGGTCACATGATGATGTGAACTATGGGTGTTAATCACATACAGATGTGAATAT
Source organism: Aegilops longissima (assembly GCA_021605205.1). Classification (NCBI taxonomy): domain Eukaryota; kingdom Viridiplantae; phylum Streptophyta; class Magnoliopsida; order Poales; family Poaceae; genus Aegilops; species Aegilops longissima. The sequence continues at coordinate 705,051,252 of CM038682.1, forward strand.
TGATGTTAAATCACATGGCGATGTGAACTAGAATATTGACTCTAGTGCAAGTGGGAGACTGAAGGAAATATGCCCTAGAGGCAATAATAAAGTTATTATTTATTTCCTTATATCATGATAAATGTTTATTATTCATGCTAGAATTGTATTAACCGGAAACATAATACATGTGTGAATACATAGACAAGCAGTGTCACTAGTATGCCTCTACTAGACTAGCTTGTTAATCAAAGATGGTTAAGTTTCCTAACCATAGACAAAGGAGTTATCATTTGATTAACAAGGTCACATCATTGGTTGAATGATCTGATTGACATGACCCATTCCATTAGCTTAGCACCCGATCGTTTAGTATGTTGCTATTGCTTTTATCCATGACTTATACATGTTCCTATAACTATGAGATTATGCAACTCCGTTTACGGAGGAACACTTTGGTACTACCAAGCGTCCACAACGAACTGGGTGATTATAAAGGAGTACTACAGGTGTCTCCAAAGGCAGATGTTGGGTTGGCGTATTTCGAGATTAGGTTTTGTCCTCCGATTGTCGGAGAGGTATCTCTGGGCCCTCTCGGTAATGCACATCACTATAAGCCTTGCAAGCAATGTAGCTAATGAGTTAGTTACGGAATGATGCATTACGTAACGAGTAAAGAGACTTGCCGTAACGAGATTGAACTAGGTATTGGATACCGACGATCGAATCTCGGGCAAGTAACATACCGATGACAAAGGGAACAACGTATGTTGTTATGCGGTTTGACCGATAAAGATCTTCGTAGAATATGTAGGAGCCAATATGGGCATCCAGGTTCCGCTATTGGTTATTGACCAAGAATAGTTCTAGGTCATGTCTACATAGTTCTCGAACCCGTAGGGTCCGCACGCTTAAGGTTTCGATGATGTTATATTATGAGTTTATGAGTTTTGATGTACGAAGGAGTTCGGTGTCCCGGATGAGATCGGGGACATGACGAGGACTCTCGAAATGGTCGAGACGTAAAGATCGATATATTGGACGACTATATTCGGAGTTCGGAAAGGTTTGAATGATTCGGTATTTTTGAGTACCGGAGAGTTACGGGAATTCGCCGGGAGAAGTATTGGGCCTTATTGGGCCCTGGGAAAAGAGAGGGCTGCCTAGGGCAGGCCGCGCTTCCCCATGGCCTAGTCCGAATTGGACTAGGGGGAGGCCGCACCCTTCCTTCCCTCCTTCTCTCTTCCCTTACTTGTCTCCTACTCCCAATACATGGAAGGACTCCTAGTTGGACTAGGAAAGGGGAATCCTACTCGGTGGGAGTAGGACTCCCCATGGGCGCCCTACTAGGGCCGGCCTCCTCCTCCCTCCCTCCTTTATATCTGGGGCAGGGGCACCCATGGACACACAAGTTGATCTACGGATCGTTCCTTAGCCGTGTGCGGTGCCCCCTCCACCATATTCCACTTCGGTCATATCGTCAGAGAGCTTAGGCGAAGCCCTGCGCCGGAGAAGTCATATCGTCGCGGAGCTTAGGCGAAGCCCTCGTCGGTGGAGCATCAACATCGTACCACGCCGTCGTCGTCGTGGAACTCATCCCGACACTTTGCTGGATCGAGTCCGGAATCGTCATCGAGCTGAGCGTGTGCGGAACTCGGAGGTGCCGTGACGTTCGGTGCTTGGATCGGTCGATCGTGAAGACGCACGACTACATCAACCGCGTTGTTATAACGCTTCCGCTTTCGGTCTACGAGGGTACGTGGATGGACACTCTCCCCTCTCGTTGCTATGCATCACCATGATCTTGCGTGTGCGTAGGAAATTTTTTGAAATTACTACGTTCCCCAATATCCTCATGAGCAACATTGTAAACATCACATGGAGAAAATGGACAACATCCAAAACAATGCAAATCTGAAGCTAGGTGGTCATGGCATGACATTTGAGATAAATGATGCAAAGGGAGCATATCAATATCATCACAAGAAAAACAAATGCCAATAACCATGGGCTTGTCATCTATGCCATATGCGCAAATTGGGTTCATTTTAATGGCATATGCATATTCACGATGATGAGATTGCAAATTTTACATATGACTAATCTCATGCATAGCATATGACAAGTCAAGCGGGTTGTAAAACATGATGTGACCTAAAGAATTGTCACAAGAAATCCTATGTAACATGGCATCACAACTAATAGACTCCACATGGAAATCATCGTACTCATCATAAATGGGTAATAAATCATCGCATGAGGAAGTCGCACTAGCATGAAGCATGGTAATAGGTTGATCAACATCATGCAAGCAATCAATGTCAAGAATGTCCACTAGTGGGACAAGAGCATCACCTTCACCTATGTTACCTTGTTTATTCCACGCAAGTGGTGTAGGTGAGGTGGTAAAGACCAAATGGTGGTCATCATCATCAACTTGATGGAACCATGTGGGGGGTGCATCATATTCCACCATGGCCATCGTCTTGTCCAAAGGGAGGACGTAGTCATCGTGAATCGGCGCGTCATCGTATATGGGACCTAGCACTAAATGAGAAGACACAATAGAGGTAGAGGTCAAGTCGTTACACTACAAAAAAAATACACTTCCGTGATGATACGTGTTTGTCACAGTAGGTCGCGTTTTTTGTCATGCATGTACATCCATGACAAATTTATGACAGAATCAAGATAGTCATACCTGTGCTGTCGTAGAAGTGTTCCATGACATTACGAAAATTATCATCACGGAAGTGTCCACTTCCATGACGATAAATCGCGCGTCATAGAAGTGCTTTCGTCAAGGGTGACCGACACGTGGCATCCACCGTAACGGAACGCCGTTAAGCTATCGGGTCGGGTTTTGGATCCGATAACCCGTTAACAGCCCCGACCAATGGGGATTTTCCACGTGTAAAATCATCATTGGCTGGAGGAAACACGTGTCGGCTCACCGCTGGGACAGATGTCATCCATTCATTGGACAGAAGGCGCCTATGATACGTCGACACGTGGCACGGCCCAAACAGAGGCCCATTGCTGTGAAAAGGCCGGCCCGTTTGACTTGGTCAAAAGGTGGCGGGCCGGCCCATGGAAAGCCTGTTAACGGCCTGTTCACATATAGCCCATTTACAGCCCGCTAAACCAAGGCCCGTTACACCCTATTAGAATTAGGCCCAGTAACATCATCTGGGCCATCCAATATGATTCCAGCCCGTTTTCACTTCTGGCCCATGACGTCTTTCGGCCCATATGAGGCTCTATGTAACTCTTGGCCTATTAATGGCCCGTGGTGAAACTTGCCCGTAATGAACAGTGTATCACTTTACACCCATTAACGGCCCGTGATGAAACTGGCCCGTATAGAACAGTGTATCACTTTATACTCATTAACGGCCCGTTATTCCGTTGGGCCGTTTCCAGCCCATGTTATCTTTCGGCCTTCTCAGAGCCCATTTATTCTTGGGCTCATTTCCAGCATTCGTTTACTTACGGCCCGTTACTGTCATTTTCTGCTTGTGGGCCAAATTCAGCCCGTGGTGACAGTCGGCCCGTTTGTGGTCCGTTAATACGTTGGGCCGTTTTCATAGCATCATCAAATACGGCCTATTAATGATGGCCCGTTATGGTCGGCCCATGAACGGACGATTCCAACTCTAGCCCGTTTACGGCCAGAATGCGGTCTGTTTGGCCCATGTTTGGCCAATCGATCATACGACCCGTATAAGGCCCATTGATGATACAGCCCGTCGAAGGCCCATTGTGTCTATGGCCCGTAGAAGGCCCATTGTTTCTACGGCCCGTAGAAGGCCCATGCTTTCTGACCCGTAGAAGGCCCATCGCTTCTCGGCCCGTAGGCCCAGTGTCACTACTGTGGCGTTTTTGTGGCCTAGTTTAAAAAAATAGGTTATTGCAGCCACTAGCAAACCGTAGAAAAAGAACTGCACTGACTACAAGCAAACAAATAAACAAGACAACAAGGAAATAAATAAGCAAGCAACTTACACTAGGCTATCACGGCTATTACACATATTACATCCACTGGGCATCAAAGTTCGCCACCAGTGCAAATATAGGGAACACAACAGCATATAAACGCCGCAGCAAAAAAAGTCCAGAACTAAAACCACTTCAGAAGAGCTCAAGAAACAATATCTTGGGTACCAATAATGCTGGCAAGATGCTTAGCAAACTTACTAACTTTCTCTTGTTTGGCGCTTAAGTCCTCCAGTGCTTGCTGTTGCACCAGAAAGTATGCATCTGAATTCTGCAGGGACTTCCTCAGTCCTTCAGCTTCCTGTCGCATAACATCCGATCGATGTCTTTCAACTTGAAGTTGAGACTCAAGAAGCCAAACTCGATTCAGGCAACGAGTTCGAAGAGCTGGTGCCAGCAGTGGTAGCCAGTAACTCGAACACTTCATCAAGACAGGACTTTGGGGTTGTCTCAGTGTCTTCAATATAGTCTTTATCAGCTTTCTTGGAGACCAACAGGGATGTCTCACTATCTTGAACCTTATCTGCATTACTTCCTTTACCATTGCATAACAGGGTACTCTTCTCCAATATTTTATCCGCGTTCTAAAAGAGAAACAAACAAACACATCCCAGGTTTACAATGTAGTATATGAAACTCATTTCGGTAAACCAGTTCAGTAGTAAGGTGGACAGGATAACAACATGAAACAAACATATATCTATGTAGTATGGTCACTCTGTGGTCTATATCATTCTAGTTTATGTTGCCAAATCAAGATAGATACATTTCGAATCATATCTATTTAAGACAAAGCAGCATAGACAGAATATAAGTGTGGGAAATTACACAGCAATAACAACACTTGTAATGTGCATGGCATGAGAACATAACTGTTTATTCAATTGAAACTGAAATCAACATAGAGCAAGTTACAACAACAAACAACCAAACACGTTGAAGAAACAGGTTTAAAACATACCTGTTGCGCCATTGGAGTTTCAATTGCATCCTTCAAATTTGAAATTGGTTGGTATCAGTAAATACAGTGATGCAAGAGCAAAGTAGTATGAACCATAGTTACGGAACCTGACCTGAGAACAATTCTTCTTCTGTTTTAAGCGTTTACTTTGGGTTTGGAGTGGTGGTCCTGTGATTTGGGCACTGCAGTTGCCTTACTAACTGCTCGTGTTTGGGTGCTCTGTGGTGGAGACAGTGCTCTGTCAATGGGAACTGGGTATCTATCTGCTGGGGTCGGGGTTAGAAGGGGTGTAGCTGGTTCTCTGTCCAACTGGGTAGGGGTACAATCTGCATGAGTGTGGGTTATGTGTGGTGGGGCTGGTTCTTGGGCAAGTACAACCGTGGTTCTATCTGCATCGACGTGTAGCACGATCTTTTTCAAGACCGTGTTTTACTCCCACAAATACTGCCATCACTCCCTCCAATTGAAATGGCTGATAAACAAGAAAAGTAATTGAATGTACAGACATTGTAAGATAGACAGGTGCAATGGATAGTAGGGAAGAAAACAGGGCATGAAATAATTCACATTTATGTTGTCTAAGCAAACAGAATAGCAGGACATAATTTCACATATATGATGGCTAATTAAACAGGATAGCATGACACAATTTCACATGTATGATGGCTAACTAAACATGATAGAATGACATACTTCAAAATATGATGACTATGTAAACAGGATGACATGATATAACTATACGATGTGTCTATTAAAGTGGTTGGCATGCCATAAATCACAAACATGCCGTCGATGGAAACATGATGGCATGATATAATTCACGGATAGAATGACATAATTTAAAATATGATGACTATGTAAACAGGATGAGATGATATAACTATATTATGTCTTTAGAAAATGGGTTGGCATGCCATAATTCAGATACATGTTGTCTATGTAAACATCATGGCATGACATAATTCAAATATATGATTTATATACTAAGGAAGTGAGCAGAGGGCAATCGCATATATGATGTGTCAACTAAGAAGATGGCATTCAATATTGTGTATATGATGTAAAAACTAAGCATTGCAATACAACATATGCATTATATGAGTAATATAACCCTGCCAAGTTTGAGCATACACCTCAGGGGGATAATAGGACTGGTCATCTGCCTCTGAATCCTCCTCTGAAGAGCTATCTGTAACCAACAAGATATCTACTTCAGCAGGTAGCATTGTCTGCTCTGAAGACCTTGTTTTCACTCTAGATTTCTCCATCACCAATTCAAATGGCTGATGCACAGGAAGAGCAGTTGAATATACAAACATTGTCGACAAAAGCAATGAGAAATACAAAAAAAGGACGACATGATATAATTCACATATATGACGCTTGCCTAAACAACATGGCATTGCATAATTCACATACATAATGCCTTGCAACAAGATAACATTGCATAATTCACATATATAATGTCTAGCAACAAGATGGCATTGCATAATTCACATATATGGTAATTAGACACTAAACAGGTGGCATTCACACAAAGCATGTCTAAAGTAAGCAAATGACATAGCAATGCAAGATACCATACACACGATATGAGCAACATAACCCTGCCAAGTTAGGGCATGCACCTCGGGGGGGGGGGATATGACTGGTTATCTGTCTCTGAATCCTCCTCTGAGGAGCTATCCGTAACCAGCAAGACATGCGCTTCGTCAGATAGCATTGTCTGCTCTGAAGACCTTGTTTCCACTCTAGATTTTTCCATGACTGTGCCGAATGGCTGATGCACAGGAAGAGTAATTGAATGTACTAAAATTGTTGACAAATTTAACACGTGATAAAAAAATGATGGCATGATATAATTCACATATAAGATGACTGGCTAACCAGGGTGGCATTGCAAAATTCACATATATGATGCCTGGCTAGACAAGATGGCATTGCATGATTCACATATATGATAAAGAAACTAAACAGATGGCATTGACACAAAGCATGTCTAAACTAAGCAGATGACATCTTTAATGTATACAGTAAGCAATGCAAGGCACCATATGCATGATATTACCAACATCAGCATGCCAAGTTAGAGCGAAGACCTCATGGGGTAAATAGGAGTGGTCTTCTCCTTCTGAATCCCCCTCAGAACAGTTATCTTCCTCTTGATTATGATCCGAAATGGGTGGAGGGGGCTGCCTTTGCGCCCACCATGGAACGACGTCTGCATGAAATTTTATTGCCACGCAAGGCTCGTCTCTTTTGCTCTACATGATCAGTTCCATTGTGTACAATAACTAGCATGCATAGAAATAAAACATAGTGAGATTATGTAAGGAGTGCATGCACAAATCCAGAGTGATGGTAGCAAACGTGGATAGACCCAAAACCAATGATAGCGAGGCGGATAATAGCTTTAGTTAAAAATACAGATAATGGCTCCTTTAATGTTTGTTTGCACCCAACATGAAACTCATAGTAGACACCGGAGATTAACCAGATAGTAGACAGATAGTACTGATTGCTGCCCCAATATGTACCCCACAACCATTTAAAAACTCAAGTTTCAGCATTAGTTTGGACCTGACTCGGAGTCTAATAGGTGAACACGATGATAATGTAGGATGTCATCATATTAAGCAACGCATAACGTAAGAAGACACGGAAGAGTGCGACCTCTCTTGCGGACCCGTGTAGTCCTCAAGGTCATCTGCTCAGTTGATGATGGTAATGCAGTTGTCGTGGCTGCCGACGGCGGGGAAGAAGATCTGAGGCGGCGAAAGACAGTCTGCAGAGCGGATCCCTGCTGTGGTGAACCTTTTCGTCGTTGGAGCAACTGAGCTGGGGTGGAACACAGCGCTGCAGGAGCAGGACAAACCACACAAGGTTTTCTTTGACACATATCTGTAACAGAAGTAATTGAGTAAGGGCTTGTTTGAATTTGAGGATTCTAACAATGCAGGGATAGGAAATAGACATGAATAGGATAGGAATGCTCGTGCAAAAGAGAGAATTTAAAAACACAAGATTTCTGCCAATCTGGGTGTTTGATTGACAACAATTGGAAGATCACAGGATGCAAAAAAGCATGGTGAGATTAAGTCAAACCACAAGAAAATGTACGGTTATAATGCTATTATGCTACTATCTCTTAGTCTTGTGCTTGATGAATAGGAATATGAAAAGGAGGAGAAGTGGAAATTAGAATTCCTACGGTTTTTCTTTCAAGGAGACACTAAAGGAACAAATCCTACACTTTTCCTTTGCTCCATTCCTTTGCACCAAATTCATGAAAAGTAGTACCATAGGAAACTTTCCAATTCCTATGTTTTTCATTCACTTTTCCTTTCAAGCACTGGCGATTCTAGTAGGCAGGCTTGAGCAAGGAAAATCCTACACTAAAAAATGTTTTTGTGCCACTTCTATTACTTTGGACCCAGGCCACACGCCATACTAGCACAACTCCGGGCCCATCGACAAATGCACAGCTCAAACGCAGAGAGATAAATAATGATGGCGTTCAAGAGAGTCCATCACAGATAGCTAAGTTGCCGGTACCTCACCGCTTGTCATATAGTAGGATAAAATAATGGTATTTCCGTTACTACGAAAGTGCTCGGTGGACAATATATATAACATGTAGAGTAAAAAAGAGATGCAACAAGTGTACAACCTCTTTGGCGAAGACATGTCGATCTCAGCGTGATTGGGTTGGGCGGTGAGGATGCTCCAGCTGACTTTGCTGTCGGAGGAGGGGAAGAAGATCTTAGGCGTCTGGAGATGGAGCCCGAGGTACTGCTCCGCTGTGATGGAGGGTTTCGTCGTTGGAGCAGCTCCGGTGAGTTGGACGACGCCGAGGCTGAAGCAGGACAAGAGAGACAACGAACAACGTTAACCTGAGTGGAATTCTAATAGCATCTCCAATACATGACGTAAAATACATAACCACAAAGTGCTAGATGTAAAATACATCAGCCGCTCATCTCTGAACTTAACTGTCGAAACTGAACTTAACTGTCGAAACTAAACTTAACTGTCGAAACTGAATTTTGCCGTCGAAACTGAACGCACTAGCAAGGTGAGGCTACACGTCGGCCCACTGACTTTTTCATCTCTGGTCAGTCGATTTTGCAGCCGTTGGATACGAAATCAAGGACCTGCGGTTCATCTTCAACCTCCACCCCCCTAAGCCACCAGCCACCACCGGCCAAACAGCAGCCCCTCGCCGCCCGCGGCCGGCGGTGCACCGCCCCGCCCGCCCCGAAAACAGCAGCCCCCCGACAACCGCCCGCCATCGCTGGCGACCACCGCTTCATCTAGCCCCCGTGCGAGCTTTTCTCCGGCGATCCCACGCCACCGCTTCGCCAACGCCACCACCGGCGACCACCGCCCCATCCTGAACCCTAAGATAGATAGTGGGGTACCTCTCCGGTGAGCCCCCTCCCCGCTGCGGCTGGTTCTTCCTTCACTCCGGCGAGCCGCCCCCACCCCCTGAAAATCGACTGACCCAAAAGTCGATTCAGTCGACTAAAGTGTAGCTAAATCGGAGCAGCATCGCAAGCAAGAGCAAGAGCGAGAGCAGCAGCGCGAGCAGCGTGGATGGAGCCATGCCGTGTCGGCTCGGGACCAAGCGCCGACATCACCGTGAGATCGAATCAAGAAGAAAATGCGGTGCTTAGTGTACAACCTCTTTTGTGGCACCGATTAGGACGCAACTTCATCCGAGGAAACGGTGATGATGATGCTCTTCTCGGTGGTGCAGGTGAAGACGGCGGTGTGGGAATGGAGGTGGCACGAAAGACGAGGGGAACGTCGGGGCAACTCCTTGGAGGTGGAGGACGGGGTGGCTGAACCGGCGGGACGATGAGATCGATGACGGATCCTCATCCGGTACGGTGGATGAGGGATGTCGAGGTGTTGCTGTGGACGACGTCATCGGGGAAGAGGCTCTGGCTGGTTGGTGGACGGAGCAGGGTGTGGGGTTTCGTCGTGGGTTTTCGCGGCCTCGGTGTACGAATGGGTGGGCGGATGGGATGGCAGTGGGGAACCATGGCTTAGAGATGCGCTTGTTGATGACCCACAAGTATAGGGGATCTATCGTAGTCCTTTCGAAAAGTCGAACCCAATGAGGAGCAGAAGGAAATGATAAGCGGTTTTCAGCAAGGTATTCTCTGCAAGTACTGAAATAAGTGGTAACAGATAGTTTTGTGATAAGGTAAGTTGTAACGAGCAACAAGTAACAAAAGTAAATAAGGTGCAGCAAGGTGGCCCAATACATTTTGTAGCAAAGGACAAGCCTGGACAAACTCTTATAATAGGAAAAGCGCTCCCGAGGACACATGGGAATATCGTCAAGCTAGTTTTCATCACGTTCATATGATTCGCGTTCGGTACTTTGATAATTTGATATGTGGGTGGACCGGTGCTTGGGTGCTGTTCTTACTTGAACAAGCATCGCGCTTATGATTAACCTCTATTGCAAGCATCCGCAACTACAACAAAAGTATTAAGGTAAACCTAACCATAGCATGAAACATATGGATCCAAATCAGCCCCTTACGAAGCAACGCATAAACTAGGGCTTAAGCTTCTTCACTCTAGCAACCCATCATCTACTTATTATTTCCCAATGCCTTCCTCTAGGCCCAAATAACGGTGACGTGTTATGTAGTCGACGTTCACATAACACCACTAGAGGTTAGACAACATACATCTCATCAAAATGTCGAACGAATACCAAATTCACATGACTACTAATAGCAAGACTTCTCCCTTGTCCTAAGGAACAAACATAACTACTCACAAAGCATATTCATGTTCATAATCAGAGGGGTAATAATGTGGATAAAGGATCTGAACATATGATCTTCCACCAAATAAACCAACTAGCATCAACTACAAGGAGTAATCAACACTACTAGCAACCTAGTAGCACCAATCCCGGACTTGGAGACAAGAATTGGATACAAGAGATGAACTAGGGTTTGGAGATGAGATGGTGCTGGTGAAGATGTTGGTGGAGATTGCCCTCTCCCGATGAGAGGAGCGTTGGTGATGATGATGACGGTGATTTCCCCCTCCCGGAGGGAAGTGTCCCCGGCAGAACAGCTCTGCCGGAGCCCTTAGATTGGTTTCGCCAAGGTTCTGCCTCGTGGCGGCGGAGTCTCGTCCCGAAAGGTTGCTTATGTTTTTTTTCTCATCGAAAGACTTCATATAGGAGTAGATGGGCGTCGGAGAGCCACCAGGGGGCCCACGAGGTAGGGGGGCGTGCCCAGGGGGGAGGGCGCGCCCCCACCCTCGTGAGCAGGGTGTGGGCCCCCTGGCCTTCATCTTTGGCGATGATTTTTCTTTATTTATTTTAAGGTATTCCGTGGAGTTTCAGGACTTTTGGAGTTGCGCAGAATAATGTTCAAATGATGATCTTTTCACAAAGCCAAAGTATGAATCATAAACCTTATTGAGCATCAGCAAATTATACCCTTAGTCATTGAAACAATTGGAATTTATCATAACATCGGAAAGAGTCTATGTCAGAGCTTAAAAGCAAGTCCACATACTCAACTATCACCTAGTCCTTCATAATTGCTAGCACACATGCAATACTTTTGGTTACGGAGTCTTAATCGGACACAGAGAAAGATAGGGGCTTATAGTTTTGCCCCACAACCTTTTACCTCAAGGGTAATGTCAACAATAATAATTCATGCTCCCCTACATCCAATTAGATATATATATATATATATATATATATATATATATATATATATATATATATATATATATATATATCATGTTCTTTCCAACATGCTGAGCTTGCCAAAGGATAAAATTAAAAAGGAAAGGTGAAGATCACCACGACTCTTGCATAAGGTAGAAGATAATAATAAAAGATAGGCCCTTCGCAGAGGGAAGCAGAGGTTGCCATGCGCTTTTATGGTTGGATGCACAAAATCTTAATGCAAAAGAATGTCACTTTATATTGCCCCTTGTATGTGGAACTTTATTATGCAGTCCGTCGCTTTTATTACTTCCACAACAAGTTCGTACAAAGCTTATTTCTCTGCACTAAAAAGTCATGCATATTTAGGGAGCAACTTTTATTGCTTGCACCGATGACAACTTACTTGAAGGATCTTACTCAATCCATAGGTAGATATGGTGGACTCTCATGGCTAAACTGGTTTAAGGGTATTTGGAAGCACAAGTAGTATCTCTACTTGGTGCTGAGAATTTGGCTAGCATGAGGGGGAAAGGCAAGCTCAACATGTTAGAGGAACCATGACAACATACTTTATCTCAGATATAAGAAAACATAACTCATTATGTTGTCTTCCTTGTCATATTTTAATGAGTGCTCCCAATCATAAAAGATGTCAATGATAATATATCTATATGTGAAACCTCTCTCTCCTTATTACTTCCTATTAATTGCAACGATGACCAAAGCTATATTTGCCAACACCCAACAACTTTTAATCATCATACTCTTTCTATGTGGAGTCATTACTTTCACTAAGATCGATATAAACTCTTTGATTCTTTTTATTCTTTTCTTTTATTCACTCAAGATCATGGCAAAGTAATCAAGCCCTTGACTCAACACTAATCTTCATTATATATAGCTCACGGACTTGATTGCATAGAGGGATCATAAAGCAAAACTCAAAACTAGATCATGCCATAAACTTTATTCTACTAAATCAAGATACTACTAATAGGATCGAACTAAGAAAACGGTAAAGATAGGAGTTGTGATGGTGATACGATACCGAGGCACCTCCCCCAAGCTTGGCAGTTGCCAAGGGGAGTGCCCATACCCATGTGATTATATCTCCTTCTTTGTTGTTGGCGGTGGAGGTGTTGTTGATGATGCAAGCTTGTCGTCCACCTTCCATGGCATCGGCTCACCCTCATAGAAGGATGATCGAGTCTCCGGAATCCTCAAATCTGCAACGGAAACAGCTCGAAACGAAAACACAGGATATTTGCGTGATACTGTCGTCAAAACCTTCGGGAGAATATATAATGGATTTTTACCGACCAAGATACGTATAGTGCAAGAAAACGGAGTCCGGAGGGCACACGAGGTGCTCACGAGGTAGGGGGGCGCGCCGTCCACCCTCGTGAAGGCCTCGTGTCCTTCCCGGACTGCCACTTATTTTTCTATTTTTCTAAATATCCCAAAACGGAGAAATATTGCCTTAAAAATTGTTTTGGAGTCGGTTTACTTACGGTACCACATACCTATTCCTTTTCGGAGTCTGGAACGTTCTGGAAAGTGTCCCTTATGTATTCCTCCGGGGTTATGGTTTCAATAATATTAGTTTCAACATTTATAGGATTACTTGAGATATAGTGTTTGATCCTTTGACCGTTTACCACCTTCGGATTTGTGCCTGCGAAGTTGTTGATTTTTATGGCACCGGAACGATAGACCTCTTCGATAACGTAGGGACCTTCCCATTTAGAGAGAAGTTTTCCTGCAAAAAAATCTTACACAAGAGTTGTATAGCAACACATAATCACCTACATTAAACTCACGCTTTTGGATCCTTTTGTCATGCCATCTTTTAACTTTTTCTTTAAACAACTTGGCATTTTCATAAGCTTCGGTTCTCCATTCATCAAGTGAGCTAATATCAAATAACCTCTTCTCACCGGCAAGTTTGAAATCATAGTTGAGCTCTTTAATGGCCCAATATGCCTTATGTTCTAATTCGAGAGGTAAGTGACATGCTTTTCCATAAACCATTTTATACGGAGACATACCCGTAGGATTCTTATATGCAGTTCTATATGCCCATAATGCATCATCAAGTTTCTTGGACCAATTCTTTCTAGACCTATTAATAGTCTTTTGCAAAATTAATTTGAGCTCTCTATTACTCAATTCTACTTGACCACTAGACTGCGGGTGATATGGAGATGCAATTCTATGATTAACGTCATATTTAGCAAGCATTTTACGGAAAAGCACCATGAATAAAGTGTGAACCACCATCAGTCATTAAATATCTAGGGACTCCAAACCTCGGAAAAATAACTTCCTTAAGCATTTTAATAGAAGTGTTATGATCAACACTACTAGTTGGAATAGCTTCTACCCACTTAGTAACGTAATCAACAGCAACTAAAATATGAGTGTATCCATTGGAGGCAGGAAAAGGTCCCATATAATCTAAGCCCCAAACATCAAATGGTTCAATAACAAGTGAATAATTCATAGGCATTTCTTGACGTCTACTAATATTACCAATTCTTTTACATGCATCACAAGATAAAACAAACTTACGGGCATCCTTGAAGAGAGTAGGCCAATAAAAACCAGATTGCAATACCTTATGTGCAGTTCTATCTCCAGCGTGGTGTCCTCCATAAGCTTCAGAGTGACACTTGCGTAGGATCTGTTCCTGTTCATGCTCAGGCACACAACGTCTAATAACACCATCTACTCCTTCTTTATAAAGATGTGGATCATCCCAAAAGTAATGTCTGAAATCATAAAAGAACTTTTTCTTTTGTTGGTATGTGAAGCTAGGGGGTATAAATTTAGCAACAATATAATTAGCATAATCAGCATACCATGGAGTGCTACGAGAAGTGCTTATGACATTTAATTGTTCATCGGAAAGCTATCATCAATAGGTAGTGGGTCATCAAGAACATTCTCTAACCTAGATAAGTTGTGCGCAACGGGTTCTCAGCTCCTTTTCTATCAACAATATGCAAATCAAATTCTTGCAGCAAGAGAACCCATCTAATAAGTCTAGGTTTAGCATCTTTCTTTTCCATAAGATATTTAATAGCAGCATGATCGGTGTGAATAGTTACTTTAGAATCAACAATATAGGGTCTGAATTTATCACAAGCAAATACAACTGCTAAAAGTTCCTTTTCGGTAGTAGCATAATTTCTTTGAGCACTGTCTAGAGTCTTACTAGCATAATGGATAACATTTAATTTCTTATCAACTCTTTGCCCTAGAACAGCACCTACAGCATAATCACTAGCATCACACATAATTTCAAAGGGTAAATTCCAATTAGGTGGCTGAACAACAGGTGCGGAGACTAATGATTTCTTAAGTATTTTAAATTCTTCTACACAATCATCATCAAAGACAAATGGTACATCTTTTTGTAATAAATTAGTCAGAGGCCGAGAAATTTTTGAGAAGTCCTTAATGAACCTCCTATAAAATCCGGCGTGACCAAGGAAACTTCTTATACCTTTGATGTCCTTGGGACATGGCATCTTTTCAATAACATCAACCTTGGCTTTATCAACTTCAATACCTCTTTTAGAAACTTTGTTCCCGAAGACAATACCTTCATTAACCATAAAGTGGCACTTTTCCCAATTCAAGACAAGATTAGTTTCTTCACATCTCTGCAGAACTCGATCAAGATTGCTCAAGCAATCATCAAAAGAGGAACCATAGACGGAAAAGTCGTCCATGAAAACCTCACAAATCTTTTCACAAAAATCAGAGGATATAGCCATCATGCATCTTTGAAAGGTAGTAGGTGCATTACATAAACCAAAAGGCATACGTCTATAAGCAAAAGTACCAAAAGGGCATGTAAAAGTAGTCTTTGATTGATCTTTAGCCGACAGAGGTATTTGAGAGAAACCAGAATAACCATCTAGAAAGCAATAATGTGTATGTTTGCATAATCTTTCTAGCATTTGATCAATGAAAGGTAAGGGGTAATGATCTTTCTTAGTAGCTTTATTTAATTTGCGGAAATCAATTACCATCCTATAACCTGTGATAATTCTTTGCGGGATCAATTTATCTTTATCATTAGGGACAACAGTAATACCTCCCTTCTTAGGGACACAATGGACATGACTTACCCACTGACTATCAGCAACGGGATAAATTATACCTGCCTCCAGAAGCTTGAGTATTTCCTTTCTTACCAGTTCTTTCATTTTAGGATTCAAACGTCGTTGAGGATCACGAACTGGTTTGGCATCCGCTTCCAAATTTATTTTATGCTGACATAGAGTGGGACTAATGCCCTTAAGATCATCAAGAGTATATCCGATAGCGGTACGGTGCTTCTTCAGAGTTTTCAATAATCTTTCTTCTTCATGCTCTGAAAGGTTAGCACTAATAATAACATGATATATTTTCTTTTCATCAAGATAAGCATATTTAAGATTATCAGGCAACGGTTTAAGCTCAAACACGAGATCACCCTTGGGTGGAGGAGGATCCCCTAGGATTTCAACAGGCAAATTGTGTTTTAGAATAGGTTCTTGTTTAAAGAATACTTCATCTATTTCCCTTCTTTCATTCATAAACATATCATTTTCATGGTCTAGCAAATAGTGTTCCAAAGGATCACTAGGAGGTACGGCAATAGAAGCAAGACTAATAATTTCATCCTTACTAGGCAATTCTTCCTCACAATGTTGTTTACTAAATTCAGAGAAATTAAACTCATGAACCATATCATCCAGGCCAATAGTAACACCATTCTTTTCGCAATCTATCTTAGCATTAACAGTATTCAAGAAGGGTCTACCAAATATAATGGGACAAAAGCTATCTTGTGGAGAACCAAGAACAAGGAAATCAACGGGATATTTGTTTTTTCCACACAAGACTTCAACATCTCTAACAATTCCCATTGCAGATATAGTATCTCTACTGGCAAGTTTAATTGTAACATCAATATCTTCCAACTCAGCAGGTGCGATATCATGCATAATTTCTTTATATAAGTCAATGGGTATAACACTAGCACTAGCACCCATATCACATAAGCCATGATAACAATGATCTCATATTTTAACAGAAATAACAGGCACGCCTACCACAGGTCTATGTTTATCTCTATCGCAGGGTTTAGCAATTCTAGCAGTTTCACCACAGAATTGAATAACATGCCCATCAATATTATTAGACAAGAGATCTTTAACAATAGCAATATTAGGTTCTACTTTGACTTGCTTAGGAGGTGTATAAGTTCTAGTATTGCTTTTACGAACAACAGTTGAAGCTTTAGCATGATCCTTTACTCTAACAGGGAAAGGTGGTTTCTCAACATAAGAGGTGGGAACAATAGGATCATTATAAGTGATAGTCTTTTCTTCAACTTTAATAGGCGCAACTACTTTTACTTCTATGGGAGGATGATATTTAAACCACTTCTACTTAGGGAGATCAACATAAGTAGCAAAAGATTCACAGAAAGAAGCTACTATCTCAGAGTCAAGTCCATATTTGGTGCTAAACTTACGGAAAATATCGGTATCCATAAAAGATTTAACACAATCAAACTTAGGTGTCATACCTAACTCCTTACCTTCGTCGAGGTCCCAATCTTTAGAGTTGTGTTTAATTCTATCCAATAAATTCCATCTGAATTCAATAGTCTTCATCATAAAAGAGCCAACACAAGAAGTATCGAGCATGGTGCGATTATTATCAGAAAGCCGAGCATAAAAATTCTGAAGAATTGTTTCTCTTGAGAGGTCATGATTGGGGCATGAATATAACATTTATTTAAGCTTCCCCCAAGCTTGAGCGATGCTTTCTCCTTCGCGAGGCTAAAAATTATATATATAATTGCGATCACGCTGCGGCTGGTTCTTCCTTCACCCCGGCGAGACTCCCCCCCACCCCCTGAAAATCGACTGACCCAAAAGTCGATTCAGTCGACTGAAGTGTAGCTAAATCGGAGCAGCATCGCAAGCAAGAGCAAGAGCGAGAGCAGCAGTGCGAGCAAGAGCAATAGCAAGAGCAGACCAGGCAGGGGACCGAGAGCAAGAGCAGAGCAGCAGCGCGAGCGAGAGCTAAAGCAGCAGCAGCTCCTACTGATGTGGACGTCGCTGCCGAGGGAGCGACGCTGTGGAGGAAGTGGCCGGCGACGCCGTCGTGGATGGAGCCGCGCCCTGTCGGCTCGGGACCGAGCGCCGGCAGCACCGTGAGATCGAATCAAGAAGAAATGCGGCAATTAGTGTACAACCTCTTTGGTGGCACCGATTAGGACGCAGCTTCATCCGAGGAAATGGTGATGATGATGCTCTTCTCGGTGGTGCAGGTGAAGACGGCGGTGTGGGAATGGAGGTGGCGCGGAAGATGAGGGGAACGTCGGGGCAGCTCCTTGGAGGTGGAGGACGGGGTGGCTGAACCGGCGGGACGATGAGATCGATGACGGATCCTCATCCGATACGATGGATGAGGGACGTCGAGGTGTTGCTGTGGACGACGTCGTCGGGGAAGAGGCTCCGGCTGGGTGGCGGACGGAGCAGGGTGTGGGGTTTCATTGCAGGTTTTCGCGGCCTCAGTGTACGAATGGGTGGGCGGATGGGATGGTAGTGGGGAACCATGGCTTAGAGACGCGCTTGTTGATGACCCACAAGTATAGGGGATCTATCGTAGTCCTTTCGATAAGTAAGAGTGTCGAACCCAACCAGGAGCAGAAGGAAATGGTAAGCGGTTTTCAGCAAGGTATTCTATGCAAGTACTGAAATAAGTGATAACAGATAGTTTTGTGATAAGGTAAATTGTAACGAGCAACAAGTAACAAAAGTAAATAAGGTGCAGCAAGGTGGCCCAATCCTTTTTGTAGTAAAGGACAAGCCTGGAAAAACTCTTATAATAGGAAAAGCGCTCCCGAGGACACATGGGAATATCGTCAAGCTAGTTTTCATCACGTTCATATGATTCACGTTCGGTACTTTGATAATTTGATATGTGGGTGGACCGGTGCTTGGGTGCTGTTCTTACTTGAACAAGCATCCCACTTATGATTAACCTCTATTGCAAGCATCCGCAACTACAAAAAAAGTATTAAGGTAAACCTAACCATAGCATGAAACATATGGATCCAAATCAGCCCCTTACGAAGCAACGCATAAACTAGGGTTTAAGCTTCTATCACTCTAGCAACCCATCATCTACTTATTACTTCCCAATGCCTTCCTCTGGGCCCAAATAATGGTGAAGTGTTATGTAGTCGACGTTCACATAACACCACTAGAGGTTAGACAACATACATCTCATCAAAATATCAAACGAATACCAAATTCACATGACTACTAATAGCAAGACTTCTCCCTTGTTCTCAGGAACAAACGTAACTACTCACAAAGCATATTCATGTTCATAATCAGAGGGGTAATAATGTGCATAAAGGATCTGAACATATGATCTTCCACCAAATAAACCAACTACCATCAACTACAAGGAATGCTACTAGCAACCTACTAGAACCAATAGAGGTTAATCAACACTACTAGCAACCTACTAGCACCAATCCCGAACTTGGAGACAAGAATTGGATACAAGAGATGAACGAGGGTTTGGAGATGAGATGGTGCTGGTGAAGATGTTGATGGAGATTGCCCTCTCCCGATGAGAGGAGCGTTGGTGATGATGATGACGATGATTTCCCCCTCCTGGAGGGAAGTGTCCCCGGCAGAACAGCTCTGCCGGAGCCCTAGATTGGTTCCGCCAAGGTTCCGCCTCGTGGCGGCGGAGTCTCGTCCCAAAAGGTTTCTTATGATTTTTTTCTCATCGAAAGACTTCATATAGGAGAAGATGGGCGTCGAAGAGTCACCAGGGAGCCCACGAGGTGGGCGGGGGGCACGCCTAGGGGGGAGGGCGCGCCCCCCACCCTCGTGAGCAGGGTGTGGGCCCCCTGGCCTTCATCTTTGGCGATGATTTTTCTTTATTTATTTTAAGGTATTCCGTGGGGTTTCAGGACTTTTGGAGTTGCGCAGAATAGGCCTTCAATATTTGCTCCTTTTCCACCCGAATTCCATTTGCAAACATTCTCCTCTTCATGTAAACCTTGTAAAATATGAGAGAATAGCCATAAGTATTGTGACATAACATGAAATAACAACCCATAATGCGATAAATATTGATATAAAAGCATGATGCAAAATGGCGTATCACTTGTCCGAAATGTTTGTAAGTTACGAAAGTACCCCCCACCAATTTGAGGCGGTTCTTTCGGTTCAGGGGTACCACGAGCATTTCGCGTGTCGGGATTTCACACGAGGTGGGAGTTTTCGCGCGCGTTGTAATTTCGGAATATCAAGGCGCGGGTTGAGATGGAGGGAGTTGTCGGAGCACAACAAGACAAAGATATATCTTAAATATTTCGGGCTAACAAGGCGCGGGTTGAAGAGGCGGGAGTTCTGCATCACGATAGACAGAGACGCTAGCTTGAATTTTCGGCATAACAAGGCGCGGCTTGAAATTTTGGAAGAACAAGCTTAACGTGTACCCAAAAAAGACAATTTGCACCTCAACACGCACAACACACACACACACAAACACCATTTAGACTCGAGTAAGGTACACGTGCATTGCACACATGAGATTTGGCAACCAAATTATGAATAAATACAACATTATAGCATGCAAGCTTTGAGTCATATATGCATGATGTAGATGTTCGTTTAATTATTATAGTTCATTTCATTCAAAATCATCTAGTTTTTATAAGAAAGCTAATCTATTTTAAGATTCATGGAATTGTGCGTTGTAAGACATAAAGTAAAAACAAATAATGGCAAATCGTGTAGAAAAACATTTGGGAAATTCTGATAAGGAAGATTCTAGAACAAATAAGAAGTGCTTGTGTTTTGATGTTTGTGCATTATGCTTAAGTTCAACCATGGAGTCTTCTAGATTATACATGTGGCGAAATCTGGTGGAATCTAGATGATATCCAATGGCCAATAGTGCTCAAATTTGCCATCTTTGGAGCATCGGATTCGCCTCATCCAACGACCATCTTTCAAAGTTAAAGTTACCCGCACACAATATAAAAAATATAAAAGATAATATATATATATATATATATATATATATATATATATATATATATATATATATATATATATATATATATATATATATATATATATATATATATATATATATATATATATATATATAGGGGTATAGATATAGATATGTGATGCGAAGCCGCCCATCATCTCCAATTAGAATAGTGTGTCCATGCACGGATGCGACGTGGCCAAATGATGTCTGCCATCGGTATCTCAAATTCAAATCAGTCTGACCTTGTTCAATGTGTATACATTACAACATGCTCGTTTCCAAACCACACCGCGCAGATCTCCGTTATATTCACGCATGCATGGGTTTCAAACATCAGGATCTCTTATTTAAATATTTGAATTCAACTTTACATTGATTATGACCTCACCTATTCTTTTACACCCACACAGTAGTCTTCTCTTTATAATTGTACCACTAACTTTCTCTAGTGCATGCATGCACACACACTACCAGTCGGCATTATCCATCGCACGCATGCAATCTTTTTCTTCAGGTCGGTCTCCCATGAAGGCACACACCCACACATCCCCTCTCCATCATATCGGGCATTCTTTATCTCTCACGCGTGCATGCGCAACGATCGATGTTCCTCTATGTATGTGTGTATATAGCTAGGTCTTTCATAGTTTTCCACACAAACCGATCAATCGATATATCCAGTGAGGTCTCACCCTGTTTCCCACATCCACATCGATCAATCTATACCTCTCTATATAGGATTAACATATATAGCTAATACACCCACATTAATTATATATCCAACGTCCCCCTCTCATCATCCATGCCTTCCACTTCATCTCTCAGACGCGTGCACAATGGCGAAGACAGGGGGCAGTAAGGGCTCTGCCCCCCCTAACATCACCATACAACGAGGCTAATATGAATGTGATCATTAGACAATTGCTGCTAAAAAAGGTTTAATTTCATGAATTGACCCTCCTCGTAAAGGATTAGCAATGCTTGGCCCCCTAGCTCATTTATTTTTCATGGCTGAGCACGTGTTCGCCCCCTCTCTCTAAATATCGATCTCGCACTTGTGCATTCCTTCATAGTCTCCTCCACTCGGCCCCTCGCACCATCTTCTAGCCCCCACGGATTTTGCCGGATGTACAATCTAGCAGACTCCATGGTTGAACTTAAGCATAATGCACAAACCTCAAAACAACAAAGTGGTTCTCTTTTGTTCTAGAATCTTCCGTATCATAACTGCCCAAACTTTTTTCTAGTTGAATTGCCATTATTTGTTTTTACTTTATGCTTTACAACGCACAATTCCATGAATCATAAAATAGATTAAGGGCTTCTTTGATTCAAAGGATTCTCAAAGGAATTTTGGAGGATTCTAATAATTAGGAATTTTTCCTATCTTGGTTGTTTGATTCGTAGGATTGTAAACCATAGGAATTTTTCCAGATGATTCTTTTGCACTAGATTTCATAGGAAACATCCCACCCACTCAAACCTCTTTGAAAGAATTCTGTGTTTTTTCCATGCACAATCAAACACTCGTACAATCCTATAGGATTCAAGACGACATTCCACTATAATCCCATGTTTTTCCTATTCGCGTTCTTAGCTTTTTTTATAAAAACTAAGAGGGTGCTTGGATCCAAGGGACTTATTTTAGTCTGACTAAGAATAGTCTCTTTAAGAGAGTAAAGTTCCAAGCACCCCTTACTAAAGAGGGGCTAAAACTAGTCTTGAGACTAAAATTTTTTAGTCAGGGGTACCCCTACTAAAATGTGGATTAGTCCTCTCTCTCCTCATTTAACTCCTCTCCTTTAACACGGGCGAGTTCTGGATTGGAGGGTTTGGAGGATAATAAATGCTCATTAACTTGATGTTAGTCTCCTTAGTATTTGGATCCAAGCATGGATGAGGCTAGCATGTTTTAGTCTCACTACTTTTATTCATGGGACTAAAACGTATCCAAGCACCCTCTAATTGATTTTCAATGAGATGAACTATAAGAATTAAATGAAGGGCTACATCAGGCATATATGACTCAGAGCTTACATGCTATAGTGTGGTATTTATTCATAATTTGGTTGCAAAATCTGATGCATGCAATGCACGTGTACCTTACTAGTACTTCGAGTATGTGCAAAGCACGTAAATTAGAATACCAATGGCACGCTACACAGTGTCTCTCTTACAGTTCATGAAGCCACGTGGCACATGTGGAGGCGTTGTCGCGACCTCCTTGCGTGGATTAATCACAGTGACATGCTGCTGGTTCCAGAAGAATGTACTCGTCCTCCCTGAGCCATACTGGCGGTACATGCACGAAGTGAAGATGTGCACGCACGCCACGCACCCACTCATTCCCTCGCACGCACACGCGGGTACACGGGCGGACGCAATTTTGTACCAAGATCCACCCCATGTGATAATTTGATGCGTGTAAAGTCGTTCACTTGATTGATGGTCAATTAATACAGCACATGCAAATTGAGTGGACGTGAGGGCGGAAGAAAGACATTATTACTGCACTGCGCGCATGCGAGTAGTTAAATCGTGGGTTGCTAAGTAGTACTTCCATTGGTCTCCTTCGTATTTGTGCCAATTTTTGAGAGTAACATAATATTTACGCATTTGAGCAGTGTAGTACTTGAAATTTATGTTCCGCTAAACTCATCAGGAGCCGTTTCGGGCCTCGAAACCAAAACCTTCAATTAATCTTTACCTTGTTCCCATCACATTCGAAAGCCTGCTCACACCTACTACTCCACGTACCAAACCTGAATGTGTTCCCACTATGCAGGTATTAGTACTAGTGCTAGTACTTAGGTTATAAAAAGGGGAACTACCTAACCGAAAATTACTCTACCTTTCCTCCTCATAAGTGCTTCTTCTTCGTCCATCGTTGCCATGGCCAGTGAGCAGAGCTCTAGGTCGAGAACTGCTCATAACAAGGGAGCGGCAACCAAGGCTGCGGAAAAAAAGAGACGGCTCGCCGCCATGCAGAGACCTCGAAAGATCTCTCACGGGCAGGCGATGGCTCCCAGGAGCGCCCTAGCCGCGGAGGCGAACATGTCGAGCCGGCGGAGCTGGAGTCGTTATCCCTCGACGGCATGCCCGATCAGCTCAATAAGCAACTCAATAAGCAGAAGGAGTTCATCCAAGGCTTGATGGAGTTGCTGAAGAGAGCCTCGACGACATGCCCGCTGAGCTCAATTAGTAGGGGGAGTTGACCGCCGGCTTGGTGATGCTGATGAAGAAGAGCATTGCCTCAGAGAAGAAGGCGACCGGCGAAATCCTGCGACTTCAGGAGGACAAGGTGAAGCTCTGCAACGAGATCGACCTGTTGAAGGAGAAGAACGCCGGCTAGAAGAAGCTGCATGAGAATAGTAGTTCCTCGATGAAGATGCTGCAGGCCCTCGTCATGGAACAGAAGGAGGAGTTGGTGAAGCTCCGCATCGAGCACCCGACTGCTGTCAAGGTACGTAATGCGGCCGTGGAACAGATGATGAAGGCTCACGTCGAGAAATCCCGCGTCATGGACAGAATGAAGAAGATGGCAGAGGAGACGCGCAAGGAGATGGAGGTCGTGGAGGCGATGAAGAAGCAGTTACGACTCTGCGGCGAATTAGATCATTTGGGGTGATAATCTTCCTTCTTCTTTTGCTGCTGTGTTTCATCTTTTGCTTGGTGTTTCGCCAAGACGTGTCACGTTCTCTGCGAGGCATGAATAGTAAAATGGTTTTTGAGGAATGAATAGAACAATGCTAACAATGAGATGACTAGCAAATTAGATCATTTTTATCGCCATATGGCCTTTGGGCTGCCGTGTTTCTTGCTCCTCCGTCGCAAAGTACTACTCCGATGGAAAACTTGAGTATACCGCTTGACGGTTCTTTGCTCCTCCTCGATCAGGTCGTCGTAGCATTTATACGAGCAGTCAAATCACAAGGCCCCGCCTTCCAGCAGTAATGAGCCGTCAAATCACAAAGGCCCTCGCCTCTCGTGAAACCGACCAAGCTAGACTGCCCCACACTCTAGCCTTTTAAAAAATGTATACTTTTGTACAGCAGTAGTATCGATGGATTGCGCCATGGAGCAAAACTTGAAATTAGAAAAAAGGTGGTACATATAGAGAGCGTTGGTCGCCAAATTATGCATATAGTACTATTAAAAAGGCTAGTCACAATAATGGTGTCCAGCACAACCCACCCCTCAAATAAAACTAAGCACCCTGAAATTCTTTGACAAAACTAAGCACCCTGAAATTCTTTGACAACTAAACTGCTGGCTATATAATGTTGGCCATATATATTGTACGTATATAATGTGAAGAAACGAGTGGTAGTACTATACCAACTAAAAGATGAAATGTAAGAAATACTAGTATGTACGTACTGAAGAGTTAAAGTAACAAGAAGAAACATAACATAGTTCTGCTGGGGCTCAAAGACAACACACCCTCAAATTAAATTAAGCACACCTGAAATTAAACTTTGCAACTATCTCGGTAGACACTGCATTAGAACCACCAGGAGCAACGACACTGCCACCTTACTCGGAGTCCTCATCCACATCCTCGACTTCGTCCTTGTCCCTCTTCCTCTTGGCCGATACTTCTTTGCTTGAACCGCCAACTTGGCTGTTGCTCTTCATCCAACCCTTGTAGATATTGAAACAAAGGTAGCCATCCATTGCAGCGTAGTGGATGTGGTCTATATCTACTACATTCCGCTGCCATGCATGACGATGAAACGTGTATGGAGGTTTCTCCAGTTTACCGTACGAAGGATGAACCATGGCTCCTGCCAGGGTCAGCATTGAAGGCTGACGAGAGGACACCAGCCGATTCTTTTGGAGGTCGAAGGTGTTGCGTACAACGAGGCCTATCGACGCAGGACTTCTTTGTCGTTACCAAAGTCTACAGTAACGAATTTGACTAGGTTGCTCTCGAGGAAGTCCTTAAAATCCTGGCACTCAACGTCGGCATGGCATATGTGGTAGACCAAGCATAAGTCATGCACGCAAACCTGGATCACGGCGGGCTTCTTCCTCTCTTCGTCCTTTAGATCCTTCTCTCGTCCCAGGACTGTGGTGTACTCAACATCTAGCCCAGCGACCCACTCATCATCTTAGTCTTGAACATGCGTGCAGGCGAAAGGCATCCTTTCACCGTCGCGGAAGAACGGGTGTAGATGACGTCGAACTCATCGCCGGTGATGGTTCTGACCTTGTACTCACCGCCGATCGGGGAGCTTTGGGACGCCATGGATTTGGGAGGAGGGTTAGCATTAGTGGAACTGTCGTAATGTGAATGGACGGGATGACTAGGAGCGAACCGCCGTAGTATTAAAGGACGTGCGGGGACGAGTAGGAGCGAACTGCCAGGGTGCGAACGGTAGGGTAGTGCCTCCATTATCCCATGATACGGGCTTCCGAGAGCCCTTGGATCCGAGATCGAACGGTTGCATGGCATGATTCTAGACCTATGGGTGAATATCCTATCCTGGAGGGTTATTCTGCAAATTTTCAGTAACTTAGCATGCGACCGTTTGATCTCAGATCCAAGAGCTGCCAGCAGCCCGTATCATGGTCGGGCCTACCACGACCGTCGCGTCGCTCGCGCGGCCGCGCCCTTGGATATTTAATACGGTGCGTTAGGCTATCTGATGTTGGCATGTCATACATAGTCATCACTTAGTCACTCATACTACAACAAGGTTGGTTATAAGTGTATTTTTTTACTCCTCTCTATCTCTTTCTTCGTACTCCCTCCGTCCCATAATATAAGAACGTTTTTGACACTAGTGTAGTGCCAAAAACGTTCTTATATTATGGGACACAAGGAGTACTAGTATTTATTGCATTTGCCAAGGAGTGACCTCTTCCAATGAAATGGTGTTGCTAAGTTTGCTTCATTTAATTAGCTATAGACTCAAAATTGTCTTTTCACCTAGGTACACGCGCTTAGCACCGTTTCTTCCTTGGGTAACAAACTAGTCTCTCTCTTCTTGATTAACTTGCCACATTAGACTTTATGCCTATGTGGCAAGCTTAAGCACCTGTAGGAGCAAGTAAGTACAATAGTGCGCTTTACATGGCATTTTTGCATATGTGGAGGAAAGAGAGGCAAGGAAAAAGTGGAGAAGTGGGCTCTCATGCAAGAGCTAGCCTCTACTACATGGTGGAGCATTGGGAGAGGCACCTGTATGGAGGTGGTCAGGAATCGGAAGACTCGCGCCAGTCGTAGCACCGCAGTTAAAATGATAATGGCAAGTCAAATCACGGGGCCCCACCTGTCCAGCAGTAACTCGCTGTCAAATCACACAACCCTACGTTTACAACACCCTACTCCCTCGTCTTCTCGCATCTCTGTCGAACCGACTAGGCGGAACTGCCCCGCCGCCTACCTCGCAGGAAAAGCCCCGCCCTCAACTTTTAAATAGTATACAGTATACTAAATTTGTATCCATGGATTGCGCCCGCACCATGGAGCAAAGCGTCTAGAAAACGGCGGTACACATGTACGGAGTATACAGCACGCCCGTCGCGTTCGCGTCGCACCCCAGACGGTCGGTCGGTCTGGCACGCTGCTCTCTGAATGGAACGCGCGCCATATTGCGTTCACACACACATGTGTGACGACAATTGAGAACCGACCAGAGGCACACTCCCCGGCCCCGCAAGTCGGGTGAATTAGTAGAAGAGGGAGACGAGCGATAGTACTAGAGAAGTGTTGTAGTACTACATTGGTGCCTGGACGATCCCTGCAAGACACGGAAGATCAGTTCGTCCATGCATGTGATCAGACTCCAGCAGACATGCCTGGATTGGCTATCGTCTACATATCGTGCATGCTGTGTTGTACATGGCTGTAGTTGTGGTGAGAAATCTAAAAAAAGGTTTCTTGTCATCTCGCAAAATTAGGTGTCATGTGCTTTGGATCACTGCAAGGGTTAAACAGCGACAACTGAGTTGGGCTAGTCATTGGGGGCACATGCACGAATAGTGACTACTCGGCTGCCATCTAGGTCAAGCCGGCTATGTTAATTAGGACATCTATCGACGGACCCCTTTTCTACGAGTTTATCTTTAATTAGAGCTTTGTTCCTCATCTAGTTTGTCCGTCGGGATTCATGTTGTCTCCTTTGGGCAGTGAGGTTATGATTTCTTGTCATGTGGCATTTTTTCGTGTTATATGTTATAATCCGGCGCTTCAGATCAAAATGACGACAACTGCACCTCCGGGCCATGTGCATGAAGACTACTCGACAGTCATTGACGAGGTCAAGCCAGCTCCGGTAGACAAAAGAAAACTAGTACTACTCCACTATATAGGCAGGAGCCTCTGCGCTTGCTTGCTAGTGTTGCTCTCTTCACACTGTCTCGGCCTCTCCAGATCTAAACACGACAGCGGTGGCCACACACACTATCTCTCTCTGCTCACCGCTGGTCACAGATCCAGCCGGATCCTCTCCACCGGGGAAGGTGAGAAGGTGCAACGTTCACGCGGTCGTCCTCGGAGACGGCTCTTACCCACTGCTGGGCGCGTCTCGATCAGCCTGCCTTGCCGTTCTCTCCCAAGCACCGCTGGCAAGGGAGGGCCTCCGACCCCTTCTTCCTCGCTGCCGTAGTGTGGGCAGATCCGGCCTCCCACCGCCCACCTAGCGACATCTCAGCGACCATTCAAAAACAACCGCCGGCGAGTGAAGGTGTTGTGGAGAAGTAGATCGATGGAGGAGTACAACCGATACTTGAGGATCGCAGACGGCGACCCTGTGAAGCTAGCTAGGATGTTGGAGATATAGTCTTGGTTTGACAACAAGGACCAACTAGCGGCAACGGCGACATCCATGGCCAAATATCTGCAATAGAGCAAAAAGGCGGCGATACTCCCGGAGGGAGTCGCGCCGGAGTACATAGAGCTGCTCCTCTGGGCCATGGAGCAAACAGATTCACCGAATCCAATCGTGAGGGAGCAGTGGTGGGAGTATCAACCCCAGATGGAGCATCCACCAGAGATTGAAGGATCGAGCATCTACAAGGTGCCGTTTGTGAGGGTGTCCTGCCAGAGCGAGCCGGTGGAGTCTTCGTCGACCGAACCCAACTACAAGAGGAGAAAAGCAGTTGGCCCGACGACGCTTCCCCGCCATCGTCTCCCTCGCAGTTCACATCGTCTCACGGGGCGGTTGTCTGCCGCCGAGGAATAGGAGGGGGCTGCCCCCCCAGCCCAATAGTCGGGCAGGTTGTGAATTGTCAGGAGGAGCTTAGGGTTGTCAGTATTTGCAGGTTGTGAATTGTGTTTTGTGTTGTGTATTTTGAGAGTACTTTCAGATATGAATGTCTTTTGTATTTCAGATTTGCAGTATTGAGCATATGAAGTATTTTATGAATTCTAGAGATCTATTTTTAGCACTTAAAAAAATGTAGTTTCATAGGAGTATAAAAGTGCGGATAATGTGATTCTCAGAGAAGAAAGCGCAAGTTTCGGCCAGATAAGAAAGCGCAAGTCAGTTTCAGATAAGAAACTGCAACTTTCAGAGGCAGCGCATTTATATTAACACGACCTTTTCAAACAGGGTTAACATCATGTTGGAAGTTTTATTCATGGTCGAAAATGGAACTACCAACCAGTTAACATCATGTTGATCAACATTCATGCATAGCACATCTTCATATGATGCACAGTCAAAATGCCCACACAATGTCGAGTGTGCGAAACACAGAGAAAACGAGGGACGAAGTTTTGGCAAGTGTTGGACGTGGTTTTGGGCTGCCCCGTCTAGGCTTTCATTTTTAACATGCGCAGCCCACGACCTCGGATGGGAGGTCCATAGGCATGTTTTTATTTTCTTAGGGCCGTCATGTACCGACCGGCCTATGGACCTCCCATCCGAGGTCTATTCTATTTTTCTATATAATAAGAATAGGAACGCCAGGTCCAACTTATGTTTCCCTTCTAACTATATTATATATATTTAAATTATTTTATATGTTGACTGTTTAGTTCACATAATTGGCAAATAGATGACCGCTCTCGCGATCCCCTTCGCCCCCGCCACCACCTCCACCCTCCCCGCCGCCCCCGCTACTACCTCCACCCTCGCCGCCGCCATAGATCTCGCCGCCACCCCCCGCCTCCTGACTCCGGGCGCGCCTGCCCCCTCAGCAAGTCCGCTCGCGCGCCCCATGGAGTCGTCGGCCATATCCACGGGGGAATGGCTGGAAGACAGGCAGATGTACAAGATGCATCTCCCACATGTCTACAAAGCCTTCCCGTGGATGCTCCAGCCGCTCGACTCCGTCGCGCCGGCGGTGCTGCGGGAGACTTGAGGGAGGAGATGGAGGGAGCAGGCGATGCGGATCCGCGACGACGCTCTCTCCTGGACCCAGTGCACGCGCGAATGGAGGGAAGCAGAGGAGGAAGCCGAGGAGGGACCGAATCCGTTCTCTCACTCGCGCAGGTATGCTCGGATGTTCAAGGATCATGTGGATTGGGAGCTGATGAATCTAGCCCTGCGGATCTACTTCGAAGGAGATTTCTTGGAGAAGCACAGGATGCCCCACCCCAGTGAGCCGCCGATTGCGTTCGCTCGATGGGCGAAAGGAGAAGTGAATTCAGGAGATCCACTCCGTGCTGCGAGATGGGAATGCTTGACTGGACTCCTGCCCACCAAAGACGCCATAATCGAGCCGGAGCAGGTGGATCCCCTACCTTACCTCTCCCCCAAACCTGCAGAAGATTGAAATTAGGCTTGCAATCTGCTTCAATTGAGCTGTCTGGTGGTTATTTCTGCTTCCTAAGAGACAACATCTGGCTGGAGGATGAGAAGGAACCAGGAACTCTGATGAATTTCCCCTATCACAATGGAGGGGGAGCACCGGTTGGGCAGTGGTACGGCCCACCTCCGCCCCAAATGGGGGCACAATCTGGGCAGGCTCCTGTAATTACCCAAGATCAATCTCAAGTCAAGAATCAGCAAAAGAAGAGATAGGACATCCAGAAAACTGCTCCTGCCCCTGCTTCGGGCCTTATGGCATACTCTGAGGTGATCTGCTACAACTGTGGGGAACCAGGGCATCATTTGGATAAATGTGTCAAACCCAAGAGTTGTTTTATCTGCAAAATGGTTACCCATAAAGTTGAGAATTGCCCTGTCAGAAGGAAAACCCACAGTTCTGCTAGATATGTTGGAAGTGCTGCTCCAAGATTATGTCCACCATTGACAGAATTTTCTGTGACACAGAATTAGATAGTTTCTTTCCCATTTCTAGTTGTAGAGCTCTGCCCAGATGTGGTAATGACCACACTCCTTTGCTCTGGGACTCTGGTCTTAACCAAACTCCAAAGAGCAATAGTTTTAAATTTGAAAAGTGGTGGTTGTTAGAGAAGATTTTCTTGAGCTAGTCAGAAAATCTGGAATGAGCCTACTGGGAGCAGCTGCCCCCTAGAAAATTGGCAGATCAAAATCAGGAGATTTAGAAGAACTACCAAAGGGTGGAACTGCAATGAGGAAGCTAGTCTTAGAAGATACAAAAGGCTTCTCCTTGAGTTTGATTCTCTAGATATTAAGGCAGAAACCACTGACCTCTCTGAGGCTGAGACTAATAGATTAAACTTTGTCCATGGAGAGCTCAAGAAAATTTGGCTTCAAGAAGAAATCAAAGCCAAACAAAGGTCTAGAGATAGGAACATTAAGGAGGGTGATAGAAATACTGCTTACCTCCATGCAGTAGCTAACCAGAGGAGGAGGAAAACCCTCATTCACTCCCTTGATGGCCCTAATGGCCCTATTACTGAGGTAGATGAGATGCTGAAAGTGGCTAGTGACTTCTACAAAGACCTGTTTAAGAAAGAAAACCCTTCTGGGTTCTCTCAACAAAACAATTTTTTCTCTGCTTCTGAAAAAGTCTCTCCTGCTGAAAATGAGCTGCTAGAAGCCCCTTTTTCAGAGACAGAGGTGAAGGAAGCCATTTTTAGCTCTTATCCTGATGGGGCTCCTAGTCCTGATGGGATTCCCTTCTTGTTTTACCAGCAATTTTGGGACTTGGTGAAAAATGATCTCTTAGATCTTTTCCAAGCCTTTCATAGAGGAGAGTTGGATCCAGCAACTTACTCATGGAGGGTCTGTTGGGGTCAAGTTAAATAACTGTGAAAGTGATTTTTTCCTTGCTGGTAAAGGCCTTAGGCAAGGTGACCCCATCTCCCCGCTTTTGTTTAATTTAGTAGTGGACGTTCTTACTAAAATGCTGAGCAAAGCTGCCGATCATAGTCTGATTGCAGGGCTCTGTCCTGAGGTCTGCCCTGGTGGCATCATCTGCCTTCAATATGCAGATGATACCATCCTTTTCTTAGACAATGACTCCACACATGCTAGCAATCTGAAAACTGTTCTAACCTGTTTTGAACAAGTCTCAGGCATGAGAATCAACTACTCTAAAAGTGAACTCATCCCTATCAACATGGATGATCGGAGTTAGTGACTTCCTCTCTATTCTAGTCTGTAATAAAGGTAACTTCCCATTATGTACCTAGGTATCCCTCTCCACTATGATAAACCGAGGAGAGAGGATATCCAACCCTTCTCGGATAAAATCATTAAAAGGATTGCTGGGTGGAGGGGCAAACTTCTCTCTTACAGAGGTAGATTGATCCTCATACAAGCTTGTTTGGCTAGCATTCCAGTGTATCTCCTCTCCTTCTTCAAGTTCCCTAAATGGGCAGTGAACCTCATCAATTCTCAGATGTCTCATTGCTTGTGGAATGATTTTGAGGGAAATAGGAAGCTACACCTTGCTAATTGGGCCCTAGTCTCTATGAAATAAGATTTTGGAGACCTAGGCATACCTAACCTCCAAGAAATTAACATCTGTCTTCTAGGGTCTTGGATTAAAAGATTCTATGAGGAAGACCTGAAACCCTGGAAGCTTCTTATTGCCCATAAATACCTAGGAAATAAACCTAATATTTTTGTCCCTTCCTCCAACCCTAAGACCTCTAGATTCTGGAAAGGATTAAAATCTATTATGCATGCTGTGAAATTTGGCTACAGATGGAACATAGGGATGGGAGCAGAACCAGGTTCTGGGAAGATACTTGGTTTGGCACATCCCCCCCTAGCAGTCCAATTTTGGCCTATTTACTCTATCTGCAATGAGCTTAACAAAAGTGTTAATGAAGTTTGGGACGGTCAATGCCTAAAACTCTCTTTTAGAAGGAACTTTAGTGATAGTCTCATGGAACAATGGTTCCAGTTGGAGGAAATTGCCAAAAGCATTACCTTTACTGCCGAGCCGGATGCCCTGATTTGGCAGCTGGACAATAAGGGGAAGTATTCCTCCAGCTCCCTCTATCATGTTATCAACTTTAGAGGGGTTCAACCCGTGTTTATCCCTGCTGTCTGGAAATTGAGAGTTCCCCCTAAAATTCATGTATTTCTCTGGCTTCTCTCCAAAAACAAATTGATGACTAGGGATAACCTTAGGAAGAGACACATCATCAAACCCCTTGATTGTGTTTACTGCTTGGAACAAGAGTCTTGTTCTCACCTATTTTTTGAATGTATAGTTGCTAAACATCTCTGGGCCCACATTGAGGAATATTTCTCTAGTCAGATTGGCTCATCCTTCGAATCCGTCGCCAGATTCTGGATTGCTACCAAAAATTGCTCAGTTTTAAACATTGTTAGCTCAGCTGTCTGATACGTCTCCAACGTATCTATAATTTTTGATTGCTCCATGCTATATTATCTACTGTTTTGGGCAATAGTGGGCTTTATTATACACTTTTATATTACTTTCGGGACTAACCTATTAACCGGAGGCCCATCCCATATTGCTGTTTTATTGTCTATTTCAATATTTCGAAGAAAAGGAATATCAAACGGAGTCCAAACGGAATGAAACCTTCGGCATCGTAATTTTTTGGAAGAATATCATCCTGGAGGCTTGGAGATCAAGTCAGAAGACTCTCAAGGAGCCCAGGAGATAGGGGGGCGCACCCCCTACAGGGCGCGCCCCCTGTCTCGTGGACCCCTCGAGGCTCCCCCGACCGACTTCTTTCGCCTATATATTCCCTTGTACCCTAAAAATGTCGAATATCAAGATAGATCGGGAGTTCCGTCACCGCAAGCCTCTGTAGCCACCAAAAACCTCTCGGGAGCCCGTTCCGGCACCCTGCCAGAGGGAGAACCCATGACCGGTGGCCATCTTCATCATGCCGGCGCTCTCCATGACGAGGAGGGGGTAGTTCACCCTCGGGGCTGAGGGTATGTACCAGTACCTATGTGTTTGATCTCTCTCTCTCTCTCTCTCTCTCTCTCTCTCTCTCTCTCTCATGTTCTCTCTCGTGTTCCCTCTATGGCACGATCTTGATGTATCCCGAGCTTTGCTATTGTAGTTGGATCTTATGATGTTTCTCCCCCTCTACTCTCTTGTGATGAATTGAGTTTCCCCTTTGAAGTTATCTTATCGGATTGAGTCTTTTATGAGAACACTTGATGTATGTCTTGCCATGCTTATCTGTGGTGACAATGGGATATCATGTGCCACTTGATGTATGTTTTGGTGACCAACTTGCGGGTTCCGCCCATGAACCTATGCATAGGGGTTGGCACATGTTCTTGACTCTTCGGTAGAAATTTGGGGCACTCTTTGAAGTACGTTTATGTTGGTTGGATGAATCTGAGATTGTGTGATGCATATCGTATAATCATGCCCACGGATACTTGAGGTGATAATGGAGTATCTAGGTGACATTAGGGTTTTGGTTGATTTGTGTCTTAAGGTGTTATTCTAGTACAAACTCTTTTATAGATCGATCCGAAAGAATAACTTTTGGGGTGGTTTTGTACCCTACCATAATCTCTATGTTTCTTCTCCGCTATTAGTGGCTTTGGAGTGACTCTTTGTTGCATGTTGAGGGATTGTTATATGATCTATCTATGTTATTATTGTTGAGAGAACTTGCACTAGTGAAAGTATGAACCCTAGGCCTTGTTTCCTATCATTGCAATACCGTTTACGCTCACTTTTATCATTAGTTACCTTGCTGTTTTTATATTTTCAGATTACAAAACCTATATCTACCATCCATATTGCACTTGTATCACCATCTCTTCGCCGAACTAGTGCACCTATACAATTTACCGTTGTATTGGGTGTGTTGGGGACACAAGAGACTCTTTGTTATTTGGTTGCAGGGTTGCTTGAGAGAGACCATCTTCATCCTACGCCTCCTACGGATTGATAAACCTTAGGTCATCCACTTGAGGGAAATTTGCTACTGTCCTACAAAACTGTGCACTTGCAGGCCCAACAACGTATACAAGAAGAAGGTTGTGTAGTAGACATCAAGCAGCTTCTGGCGCCGTTGCCGGGGAGGTGAGTGCTTGAAGGTATATCTTTAGATCTTGCAATCGAATCTTTTTGTTTCTTGTTTTATCACTAGTTTAGTTTATAAAAGAAAACTACAAAAAAATGGAGTTAAGTTTGTCTCATACACTTTGTCTTTTTAATATATTTCATGAGTATGATGGAAAGGAAAATTGTGCTCAAGTGCTAGAAGAAGAATGCTCTAAAATGTTTGGTACTAGATCTTTGTATGATGAGCATGATTGTGATGTTGTTAGTATGAATTCCTTGAATATCCATGATGTTAATGATATGCAAAGCCACAAGCTTGGGGAAGCTATGTTTGATGAATATGATATATTTTGTCCCCCAAGCTTTGATGAGCAAATTTATTTTGATGATAGCATGCCTCCTATTTATGATGATTATATTGATGAAAGTGGGTTTGGAAGTGTGTCAACCTTAGAAAGTAGTGATCCCACTATTTTTGAGGATGTTGAATCTTATTGTGATGAACACGAAAGTGGATTTGGAAGAGTGTTAACTTTATTTAGTGATGATTCCACTATTTCGGAAGAGGTTCCAATTGATTATGAGAACAAAGTTGCTATCTATGATGATTATTGTGATGATTTGTATGCTATCAGGAATAATGATAACCATGAAACTTGTCATCATGATTTTAGTTTTCAATTGGATTATGCCTCACATGATAATTATTTTGTTGAGTTTGCTCCCACTACTATTGATGAGAAGAATTTTGCTTATGTGGAGAGTAGTAAATTTTCTATGCTTGTAGATCATGAAAAGAATGCTTTAGGTGCTGGTTATATTGTTTAATTCATTCATGATGCTACTGAAAATTATTATGAGGGAGGAACATATGCTTGTAGGAATTTCAATAATGTCAAGTTTCTTCCCTATGTGCTTAAATTCTTGAAGCTATGCTTGTGTTACCTTCCTATGCTTGTTGATTATTGTTCCCATAAGTTGTTTGCTCAAAAAATCCCTATGCATAGGAAGTGGGTTAGACTTAAATGTGCTAGTCATATTCTTCATGATGCTCTCTTTATGTTTCAATTCTTATCTTTTATGTGAGCATCATTGGAATCATCATGCCTAGCTAGGGGCTTTAAACATTAGCGCTTGTTGGGAGGCAACCCAATTTTATTTTAGTTTCTTGATTTTTGGTTCTGTTTAGTAATAAATAATCCATCTAGCCTCTTGTTAGATGTGCTTTCATGTTTTAATTAGTGTTTGTGCCAAGTAGAACCTTTGGGAAGACTTGGGTGAAGTCTTTATGATCATGCTGTAAAAAAAAGAAACTTCAACGTTCACGAGATTAGCTTCAAGTTTTTACTGGAGAGTGATATTTAGTTGATTCTTTTTGAAGATGATTACTAGACAAATTTATCAGGTCCACCAATTTATTTTATAATTTTTGGAGTTCCAGAAGTTTGCGTTAGTTACAGATTACTACAGACTGTTCTGTTTTTGACAGATTCTGTTTTTTCGTGTGTTGTTTGCTTATTTTGATGACTCTATGGCTAGTAAAATAGTTTATAAACCATAGATAAGTTGGAATACAGTAGGTTTAACACCAATATAAATAAAGAATGAGTTCATTACAGTACCTTGAAGTGGTGTTTTGTTTTCTTTCGCTAACGGAGCTCACGAGTTTTCTGTTAAGTTTTGTGTTGTGAAGTTTTCAAGTTTTGGGTAAAGATTCGATCGACTATGGAATAAGGAGTGGCAAGAGCCTAAGCTTGGTTATGTCCAAGGAACCCCAAGGTAATATTCAAGGATAACCAAGCGTCTAAGCTTGGGGATGCCACGGAAGGCATCCCCTCTTTCGTCTTCGTTCATCGGTAACTTTACTTGGAGCTATATTTTTATTCATCACATGATATGTGTTTTACTTGGAGCGTCATGTCATTTTATCTTGTTAGTTTTTGCTTGCTGTTATTTAGAATAATGTTTCGCATCTTTAGTTCCAATAAAAATGTCAAGGATAGCCTTTTCCATGCTTATTTTGCTAGTATACATGTTGCTGTTTGAAAACAGAAAGTTACCGCTGTTGCAAAACTTCCCTAGAAAATTCAGAGAGTGGTATAATGTTGAATATTTTTTGCATACTGAGCTCTGATAAATTTATTACAGTGGTAATTTTAGTTCATAATTTTTGGAGTTAGGGAAGTATTGACACTCTTGCATTCTTCACAGACTGTACTGTTTTGGCAGATTGCTGTTATGTTTGCATTGTTTGCATATGTTTGCTTGTTTAATGATTCTATTTAAGGATAGGAGTATTAAATATGCAGAGGAATTTAGTATGCAATGTTGAATAATAATGTTAGTGATTTGTTACAGTAGGAAATGATAAGGTTTTGCATTGGTTTATACTAACCTATCTCACGAGTTCTTGTTGAGTTTGTTGTGAATGAAGCTTTTGATAAAAAAGAGAAACCATGATATGAGAGGAATTAAGGAGACACAAAAGTTCAAGCTTGGGGATGCCCCGGTAGGCATCCCACCTTTCTTCTTCAAA
The DNA here is from genome assembly GCA_021605205.1 of Aegilops longissima. NCBI lineage: Eukaryota > Viridiplantae > Streptophyta > Magnoliopsida > Poales > Poaceae > Aegilops > Aegilops longissima. The sequence goes on from CM038682.1 coordinate 705,088,884, forward strand.
AACTATCGGTTAGTATCGGTTGAGCCTAAGTTTTTGCTTCTTCACATGAGTTGTGCTATCCTTGCAATGTAGTTTTATTTAGCTTTGCTTGCTGTTTGAATAAAGTACCAAGATCTGAAATTCTTAAATGGGAGCGTCTTCACATAGTTGTATAATTATTCGACTACTCATTGATCTTCACTTATATCTTGTTGGAGTAGTTTGTTGTTTGCTCTAGTGCTTCACTTATATCTTTTAGAGCACAATGGTAGTTTTATTTTTTTGAAAAAATAGATGAACTCTCATGCTTCACTTATATTATTTTGAGTCTTAAATAGCATGGTAATTTGCTTAAATAATCTGAATATGCTAGTTATTCGAAAATAGTAAAAACTTTCTTATGAGTGTGTTGAATACTAAGAAAAGTTTGATGCTTGATAATTGTTTTGAGATATGAAGATGGTGATATTAGAGTCATGCTAGTTGAGTAGTTGTGAATTTGAGAAATACTTGTGTTAAAGTTTGTGATTCCCGTAGCATGCACGTATGGTGAACCGTTATGTGATGAAGTCGGAGCATGATTTATTTATTGATTGTCTTCCTTATGTGTGGCGGTCAGGGACGAGCCATGGTCTTTTCCTACCAATCTATCCCCCTAGGAGCATGCGCGTAATACTTTGCTTTGATAACTTGTAGATTTTTGCAATAAGTATATGAGTTCTTTATGATTAATGTTGAGTCCATGGATTGTACGCACTCTTCCTCCTTCCACCATTGCTAGCCTCTCTTATACCGCACACTTTTCACCGGTATCATACACCCACCATATACCTTCCTCAAAACAGCCACCATACCTACCTATCATGGCATTTCCATAGCCATTCCGAGATACATTGCCATGCAACTTTCCACCGTTCCGTTTATTATGACACGCTCCATCATTGTCATATTGCTTAGCATGATCATGTAGTTGACATCGTATTTGTGGCAAAGCCACCGTTCATAATTCTTTCATACATGTCACTCATGAGTCATTAAACATCCCGGTACACCGCCGTAGGCATTCATATAGAGTCATATTTTGTTCTAAGAATCGAGTTGTAATTTTTGAGTTGTAAGAAAATCAAAGTGTGATGATCATCATTATTAGAGCATTATCCCAGTGAGGACAGGATGATGGATACTATGGTTCGCCCACAAGTCGGGATGAGACTCCGGACGAAAAATAAAAAAAAAGAGAAAAATAGAGGCCATAAAAAAAGAGAAAAGGCCCAAATAAAAAAATAAAAAATGAGAGAAAAAGAGAGAAGGGACAATGCTATTATCCTCTTACCACACTTGTGCTTCAAAGTAGCACCATGATCTTCATGTTAGAGAGTCTACTATGTTGTCACTTTCATATACTAGTGGGAATTTTCATTATAGAACTTGGCTTGTATATTCCAATGATGGGCTTCCTCAAAATGCCCTAGGTCTTCGTGAGCAAGCGAGTTGGATGCACACCCACTTAGTTTCTTATGTTGAGCTTTCAAATGCTTATAGCTCTAGTGCATCCATTGCATGGCAATCCCTACTCACTCACATTGATATCTATTGATGGGCATCTCCATAGCCTGTTGATACGCCCAGTTGATGTGAGACTATCTTCCCCCTTTTTGTCTTCTCCACAACCACCATTCTATGCCACATATAGTGCTATATCCATGGCTCATGCTCATGTATTGCGTGAAGATTGAAAAAGTTTTGAAAATGTTAAAGTATGAAACAATTGCTTGGCTTGTCATCGGGGTTGTCCATGATTTAAATACTCTGCGTGGTGAAAATAGAGCATAGCCAGACTATATGATTTTGTAGGGATAAATTTCTTTGGCCATGTTATTTTGAGAAGACATAATTGCTTAGTTAGTATGCTTGAAGTATTATTATTTTTATGTCAATATGAACTTTTGTCTTGAATCTTTCGGATCTGAATATTCATATCACAAGTAAGAAGAATTACATTGAAATTATGCCAACTAGCATTCCACATCAAAAATTATCTTTTTATCATTTACCTACTCGAGGACGAGCAGGAATTAAGCTTGGGGATGCTTGATACGTCTCCAATGTACCTATAATTTTTGGTTGCTCCATGCTATATTATCTACTGTTTTGGGCAATATTGGGCTTTATTATACACATTTATATTACTTTTGGGACTAACCTATTAACCGGAGGCCCAGCCCATATTATTTTTTTATTGTCTGTTTCAGTATTTCGAAGAAAAGGAATATCAAACGGAGTCCAAATGGAATGAAACCTTTGGCATCGTGATTTTTTGGAAGAATATCATCCTGGAGGCTTGGAGATCAAGTCAGAAGTCTCTCGAGTAGCCCAGGAGATAGGGGGGCGCCCCCCCTACAGGGCGCGCCCCCTGTCTTGTGGACCCCTCAAGGCTCCCCCGACCGACTTCTTTCGCCTATATATTCCCTCATACCCTAAAAACGTCGAATATCAAGATAGATCGAGAGTTTCGCCGCCGCAAGCCTCTGTAGCCACAAAAAACCTCTCGGGAGCCTGTTCCGGCACCCTGATGGAGGGGGAACCCATCACCGGTGGCCATCTTCATCATCCCGACGCTCTCCATGACGAGGAGGGAGTAGTTCACCCTCGGGGCTGAGGGTATGTACCAGTACCTATGTGTTTGATCTCTCTCTCTCTCTCTCTCTCTCTCTCTCGTGTTCTCTCTCGTGTTCCCTCTATGGCACGATCTTGATGTATCCCGAGCTTTGCTATTGTAGTTGGATCTTATGATGTTTCTCCCCTCTACTCTCTTGTGATGAATTGAGTTTCCCCTTTGAAGTTATCTTATCGGATTGAGTCTTTTATGAGAACACTTGATGTATGTCTTGCCGTGCTTATCTGTGGTGACAATGGGATATCATGTGCCACTTGATGTATGTTTTGGTGACCAACTTGCGGATTCCGCCCATGAACCTATGCATAGGGGTTGGCACACGTTCTTGACTCTCCGGTAGAAATTTGGGGCACTCTTTGAAGTACTTTTATGTTGGTTGGATGAATCTAAGATTGTGTGATGCATATCGTATAATCATGCCCACGGATACTTGAGGTGACAATGGAGTATCTAGGTGACATTAGGGTTTTGGTTGATTTGTGTCTTAAGGTGTTATTCTAGTACGAAGTCTTTTATAGATCGATCCGAAAGAATAACTTTGAGGTGGCTTCATACCCTGCCATAATCTCTACGTTTGTTCTCCGTTATTAGTGGCTTTGGAGTGACTCTTTGTTGCATGTTGAGGGATTGTTATATGATCTATCTATGTTATTATTGTTGAGAGAACTTGCACTAGTGAAAGTATGAACCCTAGGCCTTGTTTCCTATCATTGCAATACCGTTTACGCTCACTTTTCTCATTAGTTACCTTGCTGTTTTTATATTTTCAGATTACAAAAACCTATATCTACCATCCATATTGCACTTGTATCACCATCTCTTCGCCGAACTAGTGCACCTATACAATTTACCGTTGTATTGGGTGTGTTGGGGACACAAGAGACTCTTTGTTATTTGGTTGCAGGGTTGCTTGAGAGAGACCATCTTCATCCTACGCCTCCTACGGATTGATAAACCTTAGGTCATCCACTTGAGGGAAATTTGCTACTATCCTACAAACCTGTGCACTTGCAGGCCCAACAACGTCTACAAGAAGAAGGTTGTGTAGTAGACATCACTGTCCTTTGGTGCCTCTGAAAATATAGAAATGCTATGATTTTCAGTAACACCTCCTGGATTTCCATTCCGCGGGTCTTGAGGTTGATCAGGAACATGGTGAGACACTGGGGGATTCTCTCCTCCGGATCGGACAAGGACAATTTGATGAGCTTCGTGGAAACCCTAACAAGATCCCTCCAGAAACCGTTGGCGATCACTTGTGGCTGAACAAGGCTCGACCTGCTCTGGGGCTGGACCCATGGGCTCGTCTCAAGATCTCTGATGAAGATGATGGGCACCTGGCGCCGAAAAAGAGGGACATCCACCATGCTATGCCTTCCAGCTCGGTGTCTCCGCTTGCTTACTGGTCGCCGCCGGCTGACACGGCCCCTCGGCTGAAGACCATGAAGGCTTCGCTGGACCCTCCTTGTGCCATTTGAGTGCTCTATCCGCTCTGCCTTTGGCACCGCTCGGGTGATTTGTGTTATTCAGAGAACTTGTTCATCCAACCCCCTAGTTTGTAGCTTTTCTACCTTTGCTTTCGAACTGCTCTTTGAGCTGCTGTATCAAAATATGTTATTGTTTCGTTCTCAGCAATGGAACCGGGGAGATGCTCCCTGTTTTTCTAAAAAAATATATTTTATATGTTATTATATATTATTTTTATTGTCATCATATATTTAAAAGATACTTACATATGTAAGAAAACAATATCCCACATCTTATTAACTTATAAAAATAATTTCTTAACAAACAAATTCCTGGATTGTTTTGGCACGAAAATCCTAGTGATTGTGTACAAAAGCTTGGTAAGATTTAAGGAATAATGTAATAATATCACTTATTATTTAAATATATTTATAACAAAATGCTCAGCCCCTTTTTACTTTTTGATAACATTGCTGGCCCAACCCAACATTATAATTAGAATCAGCCCAGCAAAATCGTGTATTTCGAGAAAGTGCAAATGGCCTGTAATTTTTTGGGAAACAAAATAAATGGGCCGCATGGACGCTACATTATTTGTTCACCCAGCCCAGCTAATGGGTGTAATTCAAAAAAAAGATCAAATTGACTGTAAATTCTACCGCGCAAAAAAAAAGACTATAAATTCTGAAAAAATGGGTTGAATACGTGCCACATTTTTGGAGGCTGAAATGTGGGCCAATAGGTCGAAGCCAACGCAAGTCGTTGTCAATTTAGTCAACAAATGATTCTGACATGTTAGTCGTTGGATTTACATCCAACGATAGGCATCCATCTTCAATCTCTCGTCTTCTTCCTCCAGCGCCGTCGGGACCACCTCCCGCCTCCTGCTGCTAGCAGCTCTGCTTAGCACACTTTGCTATGAAGCGCTACTCCACCGTTGGCCAGGCCATCCCTCCACCCCTCCACACCTCCTATTCTTCTCCACCAACTGTCGAACCACACCGCACTAGAATCAGTTAACCCTCGTACACCTCTCCGTCTGCGAATCTAGTCCCGCGTCTTCCCATCTCCGGCTCATTGCTGTCCGGGGCCTCGCCGTCGTCCACCACCTTGGATGCGCTCGGCGCGGCGTGGTCAACATGGTCAACGAACGACACCATCGGAAGTAGACTGTGCGTGGAGAGGATGACAGCTGGGTCCATGGCCGGACACAAGGAAATGCCTCCTTATTACGCGCAAAATAATGATTCCTCCACCTGACATCTGGGACCCACCGGAAGGGCCTCTGTATTTCACGAAAAAATGTGCCCCCCGCTGACATGTCGAACCCACCAGCTATCTTCGCACGCAAGGAAGTGCCTCCTTATTATGCACAAAAAAATGAATACTCCCCCTGCCAGCTGGAACCCAGCATAGTGGGAGGCTGACTTGTGGGCCTACCAAGTTGACGGGGACGGAGGGCTTTGTCAACTTAGTCAATATGAACGATTCTAGCTCCTGTTACCGGATGATGTTCATCCAACGGCCGTAGTGCTTCTTCAACCTCTAGTCTTCTTGCTCCAGCCGCCCAAACCAACGCTGGTCGTGCCGCGTGCTCCTGCCTCCCGTGGCCGGCTGTGATGCCGCAGAGGCCTCACAGCCCCCTACTACTCCCACCGCTGGCCAGGCCATCCCTCTACTCACCCACACCCCCTGTTATTCTGCGGCGACAGCAGCCTCACACCGCAGCCGAACTAGTGAACCTTCATACTCCTCTTCGCGTGGGCATCCACTGTTGCGTCTTCCCCGGCTCCGAGTCGTCCCCTTCCTAGGCCTCGCCATCGTCCACCGCCATGGTGCTCTCGGTGCGGCGTGGTCAACGTGGTCATCGAACGACTTCCATCTGACGTGGACTGTACGTGGAGAGGCTGACAGCTGGGTCCACAGCCGCATCAAGGAAATGCCTCCTTATTACGCGCAAAATAATGATTCCTCCACCTGACAGCGGGGACCCACCGGACGGGCCACCGTATTTCATGAAAAAACGTTTCCCCCTGACTACTGGGACCCACCAACTACATCTTCGCACGCAAGGAAGTGCGTCCGGGCAAAAAAACGATTCACCCTCGTGACTGCTGGGACCTACCAGCTACATCTTCGCACAGAAAGGAAGTGCGTCCGCGCAAAAAAATTACGATTCGCCCCTCTGACTGCTGGGACCCACCAGCTACATTTTCGCACGCAAGGAAGTGCCTGACAGTCGGGACCCACCTGGTCGAAGCGTACGTAGCATTGTCATTCTGGTCGCGAACGTGTACATACATACTGGTCGTTGTAGAGGCGCGCACGTGTCGTAGTAGAGGCGCGCACGTAGCATGTACACGTACGTACAGCGGCGAGGGTGCAAGAAAGAAAATACGGCCACGTACATACATACGGGCAGGGTTTCAAACGCCTACTCGCGCAAACGTACATGGCTGGGTCGGAACGGAGAAACAACATCGTCGTCGTGTTCATGGGGAGGCAACGGAATGCGTCGTGTTCATGGGGAGGCAACGGAATGCGTCGTGTTCATTGGGAGGCAATGGAATGCGTGGGAGCCAACCGGCTTGGACGGAACAGGCGATGGAAACGAGGCCTGGCGTACCGCAGAACGGAGGAAACGGCCTTGTGTTCAACCGGCCACGTTCGGAACGGGTCCTGTTGATCGGGAGGGGTGTGGTGTACCGCAAACGGAGGAAACGAACCTCCTACGGTCGAAACAGGGGTCCTGTTGATCGGGAGGGGTGTGGCGTACTGCAAAACGGAGGAAACAGACCTCCTACGGTCGAAACGGGGGTCCTGTTGATCGGGAGGGGTGTGGCGTACCGCAAAACGGACGAAACGGACTTGTGTTGGAGCGCTACGGTCGAAACGGGGGTCCTGTTCATCGGGAAGGGTGTGGCTGTTGGAAATATGCCCTAGAGGCAATAATAAAAGCATTATTATTATATTTCCTTGTTCATGATAATTGTCTTTTATTCATGCTATAACTGTATTATCCGGAAATCGTAATACACGTGTGAATACATAGACTACAATACGTCCCTAGTAAGCCTCTAGTTGACTAGCTCGTTGGTCAACAGATATTCATGGTTTCGACTATGGACATCGGATGTCATTGACAACGGATCACGCCATTAGGAGAATGACGTGATGGACAAGACCCAATCCTAAGCATAGCACAAAGATCGTGTAGTTCGTTTTGCTAGAGCTTTTCCAATGTCAAGTATCTCTTCCTTAGACCATGAGATCGTGCAATTCCGGATACCGTAGGAGTGCTTTGGGTGTATCAAACGTCACAACGTAATCGGGTGACTATAAAGGTGCACTACAGGTATCTCCGAAAGTGACCATTGGGTTGACACGGATCGAGGCTGGATTTGTCACTCCGTGTTACGGAGAGGTATCTTGGGCCCACTCGGTAATGCATCATCATAATGAGCTCAAAGTGATCAAGTGTCCGTCACGGATCATGCATTGCGGTACGAGTAAAGTGACTTGCCGGTAATGAGACTAAACGAGGTATTGGGATACCGACGATCGAGTCTCGGGCAAGTAACATACCGTCTGACAAAGGGAATAGAATACGGGGTTGCTTGAACCCTTGACATCGTGGTTCATCCGATGACAACATCGAGGAGCATGTGGGAGCCAACATGGGTATCCAGATCCCGCTATTGGTTATTGACTTGAGGTAGTCTCGGTCATGTTCAGATGTCTCCCGAACCCGTAGGGTCTACACTTAAGGTTCGGTGACGCTAGGGTTAATAGGAAGACAAGTATGTGATTACCGAATGTTGTTGAGTCCGGATGAGATCCCGGACGTCACGAGGAGTTCGGAATGGTCCGGAGGTAAAGATTTATATATGGAAAGTAGTTAAACGGACTCAGAAAAGTTTCGAGGGTATACGGTAAAGTGCAGGGGCCACGGGAGGGTTCAGGAGGTCCACGGGAGGGGCCACCCCTCGGGGGCCACATGGGCTAAGTGGGAGAGGGAGCCAGCCCCTGGTGGGCTGGGGCGCCCCCACCCAGGCCCATGCGGCTAGGGTTTGGGAGGGGAACCCTAAAGGGGCGCCCTAGCTTGGGGGCAAGCCACCTCCCTCCTCCCCTTGGCGCCGCCCCCATCTAGGGTTTCCCTAGATGGCCGGCCCCCTGCCCTCTCCTCCTATAAATAGAGGGGTGGGGGGGAAGGCTGCCAACACCATTGAAGGCGCAGCCCCTTCCCTCCCCAACACCTCTCTTTCTCCACGCAAGCTTGGCGAAGCCCTGCCGGAGAACTGCCAGACCAACCGCACCACGCCGTCGTGCTGCCATTGAGTTGTCTTCTTCAACCTCTCCTTCATTCTTGCTGGATCAAGACGGAGGAGACGCCATCGTCCCGTACGTGTGTTGAACACGGAGGTGCTGTCCTTTCAGCACTTTGGTCATCGGTGATCGGAATCACGTTGGGAACGTCTTCATCATCACCACTCTCTCGAACGCTTCCGTACTCGATCTACAAGTGGTATGTAGATGCAAACTCTCTCTCGTAACTCGTTGCTTAGTAGAACTCATAGATGGATCTTGGTGAAACCGTAGGAAAAATTTTAATTTTCTGCAACGTTCCCCAACAGTGGCATCATTAGCTAGGTCTATGCGTAGTTCTCTTTGCACGAGTAGAACACAATTTAGTTGTGGGCGTGGATCTTGTCAATTTACTTGCCGTTACTAGTCGTTTCTTGCTTCCGCGGTATTGTGGGATGAAGCGGCCCGGACCAACCTTACACGCTTTTACGTGAGACCGGTTCCACCGACTAACATGCACTAGTTGCATAAGGTGGCTGGCGGGTGTCTGTCTCTCCTACTTTAGTTGGAGCGGATTCGATGAACAGGGTCCTTATGAAGGGTAAATAGAAGTTGACAAGATCACGCCAGGTTATTCGAGGTAAGAAAACGTTCTTGCTAGAACCCAATTGCAGCCACGTAAAAGATGCAACAACATTAGAGGACGCCTAACTTGTTTTTGCAGCAATTGTCATGTGACGGATATGGCCAAGTTGTGATGAATGATGATATATTGTGATGTATGAGATCATGTTCTTGTAATAGGAATCACGACTTGCATGTCGATGAGTATGACAACCGGCAGGAGCCATAGGAGTTGTCTTTATTTTGTATGACCTGCGTGTCATTGAAGAACGCCATGTAATTTACTTTACTTTATTGCTAAACGCGTTAGCCATAGAAGTAGAAGTAGTCGTTGGCGTGACAACTTCATGGAGGCACGATGATGGAGATCATGATGATGGAGATCATGGTGTCATGCCGGTGACAGGATGATCATGGAGCCCCGAAGATGAAGATCAAAGGAGCTATATGATATTGGCCATATCATGTCACTACTTTATAATTGCATGTGATGTTTATTATGGTTATGCATCTTGTTTACTTAGAACGACGGTAGTAAATAAGATGATCCCTTAGAACAATTTCAAGAAGTGTTCTCCCCTAACTGTGCACCGTTGCTACAGTTCGTCGCTTCTAAGCACCACGTGTTAATCGGGTGTGATGGATTCTTACGTTCACATACAACGGGTGTAAGCAAGATTTACACACGCAGAAACACTTAGGGTTAACTTGACGAGCCTAGCATGTACAGACATGGCCTCGGAACACGGAGACCGAAAGGTCGAACACGATTCGTATGGAAGATACGATCAACATGAGAATGTTCACCGACGCAGACTAGTCCGTCTCACGTGTTGATCGGACACGGCCTAGTCGACTCGGATCGTGTAACACTTAGATGACTAGAGGGATGTCTAATCTAAGTGGGAGTTCATTAATAATTTGATTAGATGAACTTTATTATCATGAACAATAGTCTAAAATCTTTTAAATGATATGTCTTGTAGATCAAATGGCCAACGCCATGTCAACTTGAACTTCAACGTTCCTAGAGAAAACCAAGCTGAAAGATGACGGCAGCAACTATACGGACTGGGTCCGAACACGAGGATCATCCTCATAGCTGCCAGAAACAATACGCCCTAGAAGGACCGCTAGGTGACGCTCCGTCCTGCAGAACCAAGACATTATGAATGCTTGGCAGTCTCGTCTCGATGATTACTCCCTCGCTCAAAGGCGGCATGCTTTACAGCTTAGAACCGGGCTCCAAAAGCGTTTTGAGCATCACGAAGCATATGAGATGTTCAAGAGCTGAAACTGGTTTTCAAGCTCACGCCGGGTCGAGAGATATGACATCTCCGACAAGTTCTATAGTTGTAAGATGGAGGAAAACAGTTCTGTCGGTGAGCACATTCTCAAGATGTCCAGGTTGCACAACCGTATGACCCAGCTGAATATTAACCTCCCCGATGAGGCGGTCATTGACAGAATCCTCGATCGCCCCACCAAGCTACAAGAGCTTTGTGATGAACTACAACATGCGGGGATGGTAAAGACCATTCTGAAGTGTTCTCTATGCTGAAGTCACCGAGGTTGAAATCAAGAAAGAACATCAAGTGTTGATGGTCAATAAGACCACTAAGTTTAAGAAGGGCAAGGGTAAGAAGAACTTCAAGAAGGACGGCAAGGAGGTTGCGCGCCCGTAAGCAAGTTGCCGGAAGAAGTCAAAGAATGGACCCAAACCCGAGACCGAGTGCTTTTATTGCAAGGGGAGGGGTCACACGAAGCGGAACTGCCCCAAATACTTAGCGGATAAGAAGGCCGGCAACACCAAAGGTATATTTGATATACATGTAATTGATGTGTACCTTACCAGTAATCGTAGTAACTCCTGGGTATTTGATACCGTGCCGTTGCTCATATTTGTAACTCACAGCAGGAGCTGCGGAATAAGCGGAGACTGGCGAAGGACGAGGTGACAATGCGTCGGGAATGGTTCCGAGTCGATGTGATCGCCGTCGCACGCTACCTCTTCATTTACCCACGGATTAGTTATGAACCTTAATAATTGTTATTTGGTGCCAAGTTTGAGCATGAATATTGTATCCGGATCTCGTTTAATGCGAGATGGCTACTCATTTAAATCCGAGAATAATGGTTGTTCTATTTATATGAGAGATATGTTTTATGGTCATGCTCCGATGGTCAATGGTTTATTCTTAATGAATCTCGAGCGTAGTATTACACATGTTCATAGCGTGAATACCAAAAGATGTAAAGTTGATAACGATAGTCCCACATACTTGTGGCATCGCCGCCTTGGTCACATTGGTGTCAAGCGCATGAAGAAGCTCCATGCTGATGGACTTTTGGAGTCTCTTGATTATGAATCATTTGACACATGCGAACCATGCCTCATGGGCAAGATGACCAAGACTCCATTCTCTCGAACAATGGAGCGAGCAACCAACTTGTTGGAAATCATACATACCGATGTGTGCGGTCCAATGAGCGTTGAGGCTCATGGAGGATATCGTTATGTTCTCACTCTCACAGATGACTTGAGTAGATATGGGTATGTCTACTTGATGAAACACAAGTCCGAGACCTTGAAAAGTTCAAGGAATTTCAGAATGAAGTAGAGAATCAACGTGACCGAAAGATAAAATTCTTACGATCAGATCGTGGAGGAGAATATTTAAGTCACGAATTTGGTACACACTTAAGAAAATGTGGAATCATTTCACAACTAACGCCACCGAACACCTCAACAGAACGGTGTGTCCGAACGTCGAATCGCACTCTATTGGATATGGTGCGATCTATGATGTCTCTTACCGATTTACCGCTATCATTTTGGGGATACGCCTAGAGACAGCTACATTCACTTTAAATAGGGCACCGCCTAAATCCGTTGAGACGACACCGTATGAATTATGGTTTGGGAAGAAACCTAAGCTGTCGTTTCTAAAAGTTTGGGGATGCGATGCTTATGTCAAGAAACTTCAACTGAAAAGCTCGAACCCAAGTCGGAAAAATGCGTCTTCATAGGATACCCTAAGGAAACCTTTGGGTATACCTTCTACCTTAGATCCGAAGGCAAGATCTTTGTTGCCGAGAACGGAACCTTTACGGAAAAGAGTTTCTCTCGAAAGAAGTAAGTGGGAGGAAAGTAGAACTCGATGAAGTACTACCTCTTGAACAGGAAAGTAGTGCAGCTCAGAAAATGTTCTGTGATGCCTACACCAACCGAAGAGGAAATTCATGATGATGATCAAGGTACTTCGGATCAAGTTGCTCTTGAACTTCAGAGGTCCACTAGGACACGCCCGCACTGCAGTGGTACGGCAACCCTGTCCCGGAAATCATGTTGTTAGACAACGGTGAACCTTGAACTATGAAGAAGCAATGGCGGCCCAGATTCCAACAAATGGCTAGAAGCCATGAAGTCCGAGATAGAATCCATGTATGAAAACAAAGTGTGGACTTTGACCGACTTGTTCGATGATCGGCGAGCGATAGAAAACAAATGGATCTTTAAGAAGAAGACGGACGCGGATGGTAATGTCACCATCTATAAAGCTCGACTTGTCGCTAAGGGTTATCGGCAAGTTCAAGGGATTGACTACGATGAGACTTTCTCTCCGTAGCGAAGCTTAAGTCCATCCGAATCATGTTAGCAATTGCCGATACTATGATTATTAGATATGGCAGATGGACGCCAAAACAGCGTTCCTTAACGGCTATCTTAAGGAAGAGCTGTATATGATACAGCCGGAAGGTTTTGTCGATCCTAAGAATGTCGACAAAGTATGCAAGCTCCAGCGATCCATTTATGGGCTGGTGCAAGCATCTCGGAGTTGGAACATTCGCTTTGATGAGATGATCAAAGCGTTTAGTTTATGAGACTTATGGAGAAGCCTGCGTTTACAAGAAAGTGAGTGGGAGCTCAGAGCATTTCTCATATTATATGTAGATGACATACTTGATGGGAAATGATATAGAATTCTTGGACAGCATTAAGGCCTACTTGAATAAGTGTTTTTCAATGAAGGACCTTGGAGAAGCTGCTTATATATTAGGCATCAAGATCTATAGTATAGAGATAGATCGAGACGCCTCATAGGTCTTTCACAAAGCACATACCTTGATAAGATTTTGAAGAAGTTCAAAATGGATCAGTCCAAGAAAGGGTTCTTGCCTTTATTGCAAGGTGTGAAATTGAGCTCAGCTCAATGCCCGACCACGGCAAAAGATAAAGAAGAGATGAGTGTCATCCCCTATGCCTCAGCCATAGGATCTATTATGTATGCCATGATGTGTACCAGACCTGATGTAAACCTTGCCGTAAGTTTGGTAGGAAGGTACCAAAGTAATCCCGCAAGGAACACTGGACAGCGGTCAAGAATATCCTAAAGTACCGAAAAGGACAAAGGACATGTTTCGTTTATGGAGGTGACGAAGAGCTCGTCAGAAGGGTTACGCCGACGCTTAGCTTCGACACAGATCCGATGACTCTAAGTCACAAACCGGATACGTGTATATGTTGAATGGTGGAGCGAAGGCTGGTGCAGCTGCAAGCGAGCGTCGTGGCGGGATCTACATGTGAAGCGGAGTACATGGCAGCCTCGGAGGCAGCGCGATGAAGCAATTTGGGTGAAGGAGTTCATCACCGACCTAGGAGTCATACCCAATGCGTCGGGCCGATCAAACTCTTCTCGTGACAACACCGAGCTATTGCACTTGCCAAGGAGCCCAGGTTTCACAAGAAGACCGAGCACATCAAGCGTCGCTTCAACTCCATCCGTGAAAATGTTCGGGATGGAGACATAGAAATTTGTAAAGTGCATACGGATCTGAATGTCGCAGATCCGCTGACTAAACTCTTCTTCATGGGCAAAACATGATCAACACCGTAACTCTATGGGTGTTCGATTCATCACAATGTAAACTAGATTATTGACTCTAGTGCAAGTGGGAGACTGTTGGAAATATGCCCTAGAGGCAATAATAAAAGCATTATTATTATATTTCCTTATTCATGATAATTGTCTTTTATTCATGCTATAACTGTATTATCCGGAAATCGTAATACACGTGTGAATACATAGACTACAATACGCCCCTAGTAAGCCTCTAGTTGACTAGCTCGTTGGTCAACAGATAGTCATGGTTTCGACTATGGACATCGGATGTCATTGATAACGGATCACGCCATTAGGAGAATGACGTGATGGACAAGACCCAATCCTAAGCATAGCACAAAGATCGTAGTTCGTTTTGCTAGAGCTTTTCCAATGTCAAGTATCTCTTCCTTAGACCATGAGATCGTGCAATTCCGGATACCGTAGGAGTGCTTTGGGTGTATCAAACGTCACAACGAATCGGGTGACTATAAAGGTGCACTACTGGTATCTCCGAAAGTGACCATTGGGTTGACACGGATCGAGGCGGGATTTGTCACTCCGTGTTACGGAGAGGTATCACTTGGGCCCACTCGGTAATGCATCATCATAATGAGCTCAAAGTGATCAAGTGTCCGGTCACGGATCATGCATTGCGATACGAGTAAAGTGACTTGCCGTAACGAGACTAAACGAGGTATTGGGATACCGACGATCGAGTCTCGGGCAAGTAACATACCGTCGACAAAGGGAATAGAATACGGGTTGCTTGAACCCTTGACATCGTGGTTCATCCGATGACAACATCGAGGAGCATGTGGGAGCCAACATGGGTATCCAGATCCCGCTGTTGGTTATTGACTTGAGGTAGTCTCGGTCATGTCTCAGATGTCTCCGAACCCGTAGGGTCTACACACTTAAGGTTCGATGACGCTAGGGTTAATAGGAAGACAAGTATGTGATTACCGAATGTTGTTTGGAGTCCGGATGAGATCCGGACGTCACGAGGAGTTCGGAATGGTCCGGAGGTAAAGATTTATATATGGAAAGTAGTTAAACGGACTCGGAAAGTTTCGGGGTATCTGTAAAATACAGGGGCCACGGGAGGGTTCGGAGGTCCACGGAGGGGCCACCTCCGGGCGCCACATGGGCTAAGTGGAGAGGGAGCCAGCCCCGGTGGCTGGGCGCGCCCCCACCTAGGCCCATGCGGCTAGGGTTTGGGGGGGGAAACCTAAAGGGGCCCCTCAGCTTGGGGGCAAGCCACCTCCCTCCTCCCTTGGGCCGCCCCCCATCTAGGGTTTCCCTAGATGGCCGCCCCCTGCCCTCTCCTCCTATAAATAGAGGGGTGGGGAGGGCTTCAACACCATTGAAGGCGCAGCCCCTCCCTCCCAACACCTCTCTTTCTCCACGCAAGCTTGGCGAAGCCGAGAACTGCCGTACCAACTGCACCACGCCGTCGTGCTGCCATTGGAGTTGTCTTCTTCAACCTCTCCTTCATTCTTGCTGGATCAAGACGGAGGAGACGCCATCGTCCCGTACGTGTGTTGAACACGGAGGTGCTGTCCTTTCAGCACTTTGGTCATCGGTGATCGGAATCACGTTGGGAACGTCTTCATCATCACCACTCTCTCGAACGCCTGCACTCGATCTACAAGTGGTATGTAGATGCAAACTCTCTCTCGTAACTCGTTGCTTAGTAGAACTCATAGATGGATCTTGGTGAAACCGTAGGAAAAATTTTAATTTTCTGCAACGTTCCCCAACAGTGGCATACCGCAAAATGGGACTCCACGGGATACTGTTCATCTCCACCGTTAACCTCCTCCAGCCTCTACGGGCTACCGTCGACCTCCTCCAGCCTCCACGGGCTCCTGTTCATCCAGCCTCCACCGTGCGCTACTCCACGGCCTTGTTCAACCACCCTCCACCATCTACTGTTCATCCAGCCCTCCACACCACGGGTCCTGTTCAACCACCCTCCACGGGCACCCTCCACCGCTCTCTGCTCATCCAGCCCTCCACACCACGGGTCCTGTTCATCCAGAGGCAACGCCACCGCCATCGTTCATCCAACCCCCTCCCCCACAACGCCACTTGCTCATCCAATCGACCGCTTGAGAAGCAGCGAGAGCGGCGAATCGCTCGATCGGGTTCGATTAACACCATCGATCGATCGCCGGGTTCAAGAACGCCGTAGCTGCGCAGCAATCGCTCGGGTTGATTAGAGCCTAACGCCTCGCCGGGTTCGATTAGAGCTAACGCCGCACACACGCAGCGTCGTGTACAAGAGAACGCGCATCGCCGCCCCGACCTCCCACCGTAACGGGAACTCCACGAAATTTTCCTCCCTCGCTTCTACCACGGTTTTTCCGTCATGGACGGCCCAAAGAATGTCATGCAGCTGCGTCTCCGGCCCGCCCAGGACGAAAAGCCCATTTTCTGTCATGATTTTTTGTCATAGAAGTAGGAGCCCACCACATCTATGATGATACCGGGTTATGTCACAATTATCGTCATAGAAGTGTCATATGTATGACAGAAAAAAATTTCGTTCGGCCCAAAATGTCACGGATGTGTCTTTTTTTGTAGTGTTAGTGTTGAAAGTGGCCTCACATGACCTATCAACTATCTCACTCGCTCTATGTGGTGGTTCACTCACTCCCTCAAAATAGGTGCACTCAAACTCACGTATGGTGGAGTCACTCATCTCACTCAAGTGGTGGGAGTTGTGGCTCTCATCACATGGGAATTGGGGCAACTCGTCATATATGGGGCTAGTGGTGAAGTCACTCTCACTCTCAATATGGTGGAAAAAGTCACTCAAATCATCACACGTCGCCGTGGTCGAGGTGAAATACTCAACCATCTCATCGCCGTCGCCATGGATGAAGGCCGAAGATGGCACATCATCACTCTCCTCCATGACCGAAGGGAAAATCCCATGCTCGATCATGTGTTCACCGTCGCCATGGATGAAGGCCGAAGATGGCATATCATCACTCTCGCCTCCTAAGATGGAAGCAACATCCTTGCTCGCCACCTTGTTGCTTGCCTCCAAAGCTTGGTCCTTGATGGTCTCTGTAGTCGTACTCGTCGCCGCACCGTCTTGAAAAAGAGTCGAAGTAGACTCGGCATCGTCAATGCCACAAAGAGGGATGGCGATGAAGTCAAACTTGGGGGCATCATCTTGGAGCTCGCTGGGCTTGGACATCTTGGTGGTTCTATCCTCATTCTCGTTCTCGTAGAGCTTGGTCGCCACGAAGTGTGCTTGGGGTGGAGAAGCCTTGGCCTTCATGAGTTCTTGTATCGCCTTGAGAGCACCAATATAGTTGTCATCGAGGGACTTGTAGTTCTCAAGGAAGATAGTCTTGGAAATGTCGTTGTTCAATCCCATCATGAAGTGGAACTTCATTGACATGGGGTCATCCATGTCGGCTCGTCGCAAGGCATTCTTCATCTCCTTGAAGTACGCATCAATGGACTTGGATCCTTGGATGGTGTTCTCCAATTGGTGTAGAAGTTGTTCCGTGTATGTTGGATGCACGAACTCCCACCGCAAAGCTCTCTTCGTCTTGGGCCAACTCATGTCGTAGGTCTCCGAAGGTGTGTGAAGCCACCATGTCGAGGCATAGTCGTGGAAGTTTCTTGTGGCGCACTTCACTTGATCTTCGGGAGGAACTTGATGTAGCATGAGGTAGTCGTCCATTAGGCGCTCCCACTCGAGATACTCCTTGGGTTCTAGAGTCCCATAGAAAGGAATCTTGTGGTCGGTGTCGAGGTCGTAGTACCTCGTGGAAGTTGCGGACTTGAGCTTGGGGAGCTTCTCTTGAGCGTAGTCTTGAGGAGCTTGTTGGCGAAGATGCCGAATATCCGAAGGCGAAGATGCCTTGAAGTCGCTTGGCGAAGATGCCAAGGGATATGGTGAAGTCGTTGAGCGGTAGTTGGTGTTGAGCTCTTGACCTTCACGTTCTTGTTGGTGATGGTGTCGATGCCGATGTGATCTTGCCGGAGATGGTAGCTCGGAAGGATGTGCTCTTGAGCGTCTTCTCGAAGATGAGGAAGATCGCTTGTAGGACTTGATGAGGGCTTTGATCTCCTCCATTTGAGCTTTCATCTTGGCGTCGTTGGAGTTGTTCGTGGCATCGAACTCTTCGTTGTTATTGTAGACCGAGGTTGAAATGCCTTGCCTATCCATCACAAGACTCGAGTAGAGGTGAGTAGGAAATGAGATAAACAATACCAAGTTACCTTTTCCCAAAGTTGAGGATGTATCCCGTTTCACTCAATGTGAGATGAAAGAATAGTGGAATTGGTACCGGACTTGTTCACTCACACCTATCAAGTAAAGCTTATGGAGTAGCTTGGTGAGGATAGTGGCACAAAAATTTAATGCAAAATGTTAGCAAGAGTCAATAATGTTGGAAAAGATTCACAAATTCGCAAGTGAAACAAGTAGACCAATAGCAATATGTGGCACACGAAAACACACACACGGGTAGATAAATGGGGTCGTGCAACCAAGGAAATGAGCACTAAATGTGGAATCCACGGAAAATGCTCGTGTTGCACAACTCAAGAGAGACACTAGCACGATTGCTCAATAGGCGGATACGACACTTGTGCACAACCTATAAGATGCAAAATGTATGAGCCTTCTATCCCAAGTATGATATTCTCGGTGTTCTTCTCAAGATGATCCAAGATGATCGGATATGACGATATTATGGAATGTGGTATGATGCTATGGCTATTTCTTACAAGCTTATTCTTGCTCTTTCTCTTTTTCTTAAAAGCTTATACTTTTTATGGCCACTCTTGCACAATGCACAAACCAAGATAGCAATTGTGTATATGCGGGAACAAACTTGAGGCACACGATATGATATGATACCAAGATGATATGGTATCTATGCAATGGATGGTGTAGATCACTAATGTGCACAAGTAACGTTGCCGGCAATACTCAAATGGCTAGTCTCGATAGGCAAGTGACGCAAAATGGGCTAAGGGGGTTAACAATGTAATGGCAAGATTGTACAATGATGGGATACCACGATACCAAGATGATATAGAGGGTACCGTTCTTGCTTACGGTTAGGTTGTCAAAATGGTGAAGTGGCGATGTCGAAGACGACCTCATGGCGATGATGAGTAGCGGTGTTCTTCATGTAGATACCAATATGATGTAGACCCGTCCCTAAGTAGCCGAAACACCTTAGGAAACGATAAAAACCGCGAACTCAAAATCTCCAAAGGCAAATGTCAAATGGTGGTAGCGGAGATGGCAATGCGGAAGTGGTGGTGATGGTTGATGAAGAAGCAACCGTCCCTAAGTAGCTGAAACACCTTAGGAGACTCAAGTCACAACTCAAACAATCCCAAATGCTAAATGGAGCAAAATGGGTTAGGTTGCGGAAGGCTATGGTGGAGGGCCTAGGCAAAGATGCCAAAATGTGAAAATTGTGATGGAGTCAAATGGTGGTAAAACCAAGATGATCAGCTCGGGCATGTCGCTAGCTTTTCAACGAGCCAAAGAACACCCAAATCGGAGTTCGGGAGTGGAAGTTATGGGTGAAAACGTAAAGTGCACGTGGCTGATTCTGGGAGGGCCGTGCGCACGGGGGTAGGAGCCCGTGGGCACGGGGTCCCGTGTGCACGACACAGGTCCATGGGCATGGGGTGTCCAAAGACTTCTTGGGGCGGCGCATGACGGATCTGGGGTCCGTGGGCACGGGTGGGCGGAAAATTCGCGATTTCGTGGCGGAAATTGAAGATTTCTTGGGCAAAATTGGAGAGATTTTGGGGATGGATGGTGGGGAAAAGATGGGGGAAAGCTAGATCCACTTGAAACCAAGCAAATCCATGGATCAAATCCAACAAAACGTCATCAAACCAACAAGTCACAAAAAAATTGGGGCTATTTTTTTGGTGGGGAATTTTCGAAATTGGGATAAAATCAACAAAACTAGGCTAGAAAACAAAGAGGGGGGCTCCAATTTCGTGATCAACGTGGCTCTATATACCAAGATGTTGTAGGGTGGAACCCTAAGTGAAGATCTTTCACGAATTGGAGGGGGAATCCCCAAGAATAAGATGAACACAAGAGAGAAAAAAAGCGGAACACTCAAGAACAAGTCCAATCACATATCCACTAGACCACCAAACACACAAGATCCACAAGGTACATGAACAATCAAAGGGGAACAAGATACATGGTAAAGTTCATCCCAAATCCTACGAAGGAGATGAGGGCTTGATGATCTAGATAGATCCTTCCCTAGATGGGGGCTTTATCCACTAGGGATCTTCTCCAATGGAGGTCTTGTACTCCAATGGAGTCTTCTCTCTCAAGAGGAATCCTACAAGGGGAGGTACATGAGCTAAGCTCTAGTGTTTAGATCTATTCTTAGCTGAGTCTAAATGGAGGAGATGAAGGAGTATATATAGTCCTAGGGGATGAGGGGTAAGCAGGGGCGAAATAGGCATTACATGGGCAAAGCCCGCATCAACACTCAGGGGGCCCCGCGTGCACGGCGTAAGTGGAGCCCGTGCACACGGGGTATCCAGAGACCTGACATGAGAGCCTGTGCGCACGGGGTCCATGAGGCCCGTGGACACGGGGGTCCCGTGGGCACGGTACATGCCCGTGCGCACGGGGTCTTCAGGACCGCCAGCCTGGGAGGCCCGTGGGCACGGGGTCGGAGGTGCCCGTGCACACGGGGTCGCCTAGGAGCTGCTGCCTTCTTCTTGCCACTTCCTTCTCCACTTCCAGGCTTCCCTCTTGGATGGCGTAGATGTTCTCTTCCGCATGAACTCGTCCTCGCTATGTGTGAAGCTCCGACAATACCTATGCATGCACACGGAAGGAATGTCAAGTAGTATACTATCCTCAAAGGGGTCGAGTGAACACGTGTAAAGGAGAAGATTCACCTTTATGTATGTGAAGTAGATGTCGCACGTGTCTCCTGCCAAATGGACTCTTCACATGGTGATGTCCATAGGATGCTCCGCATCAAAAAGGTTGCTGCTCAAGAGAAGAAACCCAAGTCTGGACCTAAGCCTGAAACTGAGTGCTTCTAGTGCAAAGGGACTGGCACTGGAAGCGGAACTGCCCCAAGTATTTGGCGGATAAGAAGGATGTCAAAGTGAAAGGTATATTTGATACACATGTTATTGATGTGTACCTTACTAATGCTTGTAGTAGCACCTGGGTACTTGATACTAGTTCTGTTGCTCATATTTGCAACTCGAAACAGGGGCTACGGATTAAACGAAGATTGGCTAAGGACTAGGTGACGATGCGCGTGGGAAATGGTTCCAAGATCGATGTGATCGACGTCGGCACACTACCTCTACATCTACCATCGGGATTAGTTTTAGACCTGAATAATTGTTATTTGGTGTCAGTGTTGAGCATGAACATTATATCTGGATCTTGTTTAATGCGAGACGATTATTCATTTAAATCAGAGAATAATGGTTGTTATATTTATACGAGTAATATCTTTTATGGTCATGCACCCTTAATGAGTGGTCTATTTTTGTTGAATCTCGATAGTGATGATACACATATTCATATTATTGAAGCCAAAAGATGCAAAGTTGATAATTATAGTGCAACTTATTTGTGGCACTGCCATTTGGGTCATATCGGTGTAAAGCGCATGAAGAAACTCCATGCTGATGGACTTTTGGAATCACTTGATTATGAATCACTTGGTGCTTGCGAACCGTGCCTTATGGGAAAGATCATTCTCCGGAACAATGGAACGAGCTATTGACTTATTGGAAATAATACATACCGATGTATGCGGTCCAATGAGTGTTGAAGCTCGTGGCAGGTATCGTTATTTTCTTACCTTCCCCAGATGATTTGAGCAGATATGGTTATATCTACTTAATGAAGCATAAGTCTGAAACATTTGGAAAGTTCAAAGAATTTCAGAGTGAAGTGGAAAATCATCGTAACAAGAAAATAAACTTTCTACGATCTGATCATGGAGGAGAATATTTGAGTTACAAGTTTGGTCTTCATTTGAAACAACATGGGATAGTTTCACAACTAACGCCACCTGGAACACCACAGTGAAATGATGTGTCCGAACGTCGTAACCGTACTTTAATGGATTTGGTGCAATCTATGATGTCTCTTACTGATTTACCGCTATCGTATTGGGGTTATGCTTTAGAGACGGTTGCATTCACTTTAAATAGGGCACCATCAAAATCCGTTGAGACGACGCCTTATGAACTGTGGTTTGGCAAGAAACCAAAGCTATCGTTTCTTAAAGTTTGGGCTGCGATGCTTATGTGAAAAAGCTTCAACCTGATAAGCTCGAACCCAAATCGGAGAAGTGCGTCTTCATAGGATACCCAAAGGAAACTGTTGGGTACACCTTCTATCACAGATCCGAAGGCAAAATCTTTGTTGCTAAGAATGGACCCTTTCTAGAGAAGGAGTTTCTCTCGAAAGAAGTGAGTGGGAGAAAAGTAGAACTTGATGATGTAATTGTACCTTCTCCCTTATTGGAAAGTAGTTCATCAAAGAAATCAGTTCCAGTGATTCCTACACCAATCAGTGAGGAAGTTAATGATGATGATCATGAAACTTCACATCAAGTTACTACCGAACCTCGTAGGTCTTCCAGAGTAAGATCCGCACCAGAGTGTTATGGTAATCCTGTTCTGGAAGTCATGTTACTAGACCATGGTGAACCTACGAACTATCAGGAAGCGATGATGAGCCCAGATTCCATGAAATGGCTTGAGGCCATGAAATCTGAGATGGGATCCATGTATGAGAACAAAGTGTGGACTTTGGTGGACTTCCCGATGATCGGCAAGCCATAGAAAATAAATGGATATTTAAGAAGAAGACCGATGCAGACGGTAATGTTACTGTTTACAAAGCTCAACTTGTTGCGAAAGGTTTTCGACAAGTTCAAGGAGTTGACTATGATGATACTTTCTCACCCGTAGCGATGCTTAAGTCTATTCGAATCATTTTAGCGATTGCCGCATTTTATGATTATGAAATTTGGCAAATGGATGTCAAAATTGCATTCCTGAATGGATTTCTGGAAGAAGAGTTGTATATGATGCAACCAGAAGGTTTTGTCTATCCAAAAGGTGCTAACAAAGTGTGCAAGCTCCAGCGATCCATTTATGGACTAGTGAAAGCCTCTCGGAGTCGGAATAAACACTTCGATAGTGTGGTCAAAGCATATGCTTTTATACAGACTTTTGGAGAAGCCTGTATTTACAAGAAAGTGAGTGGGAGCTCTCTAGCATTTCTGATATTATATGTGGATGACATATTGTTGATTGGGAATGATATATAATTTCTGGATAGCATAAATGGATACCTGAATAAGAGTTATTCTATGAAAGACCTCGGAGAAGCTGCTTACATATTGGGCATCAAGATCTATAGAGATAGATCAAGACGCTTAATTGGACTTTCACAAAGCACATACCTTGATAAAGTTTTGAAGAAGTTCAAAATGGATCAGTCAAAGGAAGGGTTCTTGCCTGTATTGCAAGGTGTGAAGTTGAGTCAGACTCAATGCCCGACCACTACGGAAGATAGAGAGAAAATGAAAGTCATTCCCTATGCTTCAGCCATAGGTTCTATCATGTATGCAATGCTGTGTACCAGACCTGATGTGTGCCTTGCTATAAGCATAGAAGGGAGGTACCAAAGTAATTCCTGAGTGGAGCACTGGACAGCGGTCAAGAACATCCTGAAATACCTGAATAGGACTAAGGATGTGTTTCTCGTTTATGGAGGTGAAAAAGAGCTCATCGTAAACGGTTACGTCGATGCAAGCTTTGACACTGATCCAGATGACTCTAAGTCGCAAACCAGATACGTATTTTTATTGAATGGAGGAGCTGTCAGTTGGTGCAGTTCCAAGCAGAGCATCGTGGAGGGATCTGCGTGTGAAGCGGAGTACATTGCTGCTTCAGAAGCAGCAAATGAAGGAGTTTGGATGAAGGAGTTCATATCTGATCTGTTGGGGAACGTAGGAATTTCAAAAAAATTCCTACACACACGCAAAATCATGGTGATGCATAGCAACGAGAGGGGAGAGTGTTGTCTACGTACCCTCGTAGACCGTAAGTGGAAGCATTAGCACAACGCGGTTGATGTAGTCGTATTTCTTTACGATCCGACCGATCAAGTACCGAACGCACGGCCCACCGAGTTTATTCAGCATGACGGCGTGGTGACGATTATGATGTTCTACCGACGCAGGGCTTCGCCTAAGCACCACTACAGTATTATCGAGGTGGACTATGGTGGAGGGGGGCACCACACACGGCTAAAAGATCAAACGATCAATTGTTGTGTCTCTAGGGTGCGCCCCAACCCCCGTATATAAAGGAGCAAGGGGGGAGGTGCGGCCGGCCAGGACGAGGCGCGCCAGGAGGAGTCCTACTCCCACCGGGAGTAGGACTCCCTCCCTTTTCCTTGTTGGACTAGGAGAGGAGGGGGAAAGAGGTGGAGGAGAGGAAGGAAAGGGGGGGGGGGGCGCTGCCCCCTATCCTTTTCCTATTCGGACTAGGGGGGGAGGGGCGTGCGGACCTGCCCTGGCCACCTCTCCTCTTCTCCACTAAGGCCCACCATGGCCCATTATGTCCCCGGGGGTTCCGGTAACCCCTCGGTACTCCGGTAAAATCCCGATTTCACCCAGAACACTTCCAATATCCAAACATAGGTTTCCAATATATCAATGGCTTGCCGATCATCGGGCAAGTCAACCAAAGTCCACACTTTGTTCTCACACATGGATCCCATCTCAGATTTCATGGCCTCAAGCCATTTTGCGGAATCTGGGCTCACCATCGCTTCTTCATAGTTCGTAGGTTCGTCATGGTCTAGTAACATAACCTCCAGAACAGGATTACCGTACCACTCTGGTGCGGATCTTAGTTTGTTTGACCTACGAGGTTCAGTAACAACTTGATCTGAAGTTCCATGATCATCATCATTAGCTTCCTCACTAATTGGTGTAGATGTCACAGGAATCGGTTTATGTGATGAACTACTTTCCAATAAGGGAGCAGGTACAGTTACCTCATCAAGTTCTACTTTCCTCCCACTCACTTCTTTCGAGAGAAACTCCTTCTCTAGAAAGGATCCATTCTTAGCAACGAATGTCTTGCCTTCGGATCTGTGATAGAAAGGTGTACCCAACAGTCTCCTTTGGGTATCGTATGAAGACACATTTCTCCGATTTGGATTCGAGCTTATCAGGTTGAAGCTTTTTCACATAAGCATCGCAGCCCCAAACTTTAAGAAACGACAACTTTGGTTTCTTGCCAAACCACAGTTCATAAGGCGTCGTCTCAACGGATTTGATGGTGCCCTATTTAACGTGAATGTAGCCGTCTCTAAAGCATAACCCCAAAACGATAGCGGTAAATCAGTAAGAGACATCATAGATCGTACCATATCTAGTAAAGTATGATTATGATGTTCGAACACACCATTACGATGTGGTGTTCTGGGTGGCGTGAGTTGCGAAAATATTCCGCATTGTTTCAAATGTAGACCAAATTCGTAACTCAAATATTCTCCTCCACGATCAGATCGTAGAAACTTTATTTTCTTGTTACAATGATTTTCAACTTCACTCTGAAATTCTTTGAACTTTTCAAATGTTTCAGACTTATGTTTCATTAAGTAGATATAACCATATCTACTTAAATCATCTGTGAAGGTGAGGAAATAACGATATCTGCCACGAGCCTCAACATTCATCGGACCACATACATCTGTATGTATGACTTCCAACAAATCTATTGCTCTCTGCATATTACCGAAGAACGGCGTTTTAGTCATCTTTCCCATGAGGCACGGTTCGCAAGTACCAAGTGATTCATAATCAAGTGGTTCCAAAAGTCCACCAGTATGGAGTTTCTTCATGCGCTTTACACCGATATGACCTAAACGGCAGTGCCACAAATAAGTTGCACTATCATTATCAACTCTGCATCTTTTGGCTTCAACATTATGAATATGTGTATCACTACTATCGAGATTCATCAAAAACAGACCACTCTTCAAGGGTGCATGACCATAAAAGATATTACTCATATAAATAGAACAACCATTATTCTCTGATTTAAATGAATAACCGTCTCGCATCAAACAAGATCAAGATATAATGTTCATGCTCAACGCTGGCACCAAATAACAATTATTTAGGTCTAATACCAATCCCGAAGGTAGATGTAGAGGTAGCGTGCCGACGGCGATCACATCGACTTTGGAACCGTTTCCCACGCGCATTGTCACCTCGTCCTTGGCCAGAGTTCGCTTAATCCGTAGTCCCTCTTTCGAGTTGCAAATATTAGCAACAGAACCAGTATCAAATACCCAGGTGCTACTGCGAGCTCTAGTAAGGTACACATCAATAACATGTATATCACATATACCTTTTTCACCTTGCCATCCTTCTTATCCTCCAAATACTTGGGGCAGTTCCACTTCCAGTGACCAGTCTGCTTGCAGTAGAAGCACTCAATCTAAGGCTTAGGTCCAGACTTGGGTTTCTTCTCCTGAGCAGCAACTTTCTTGCTATTCTTCTTGAAGTTCCCCTTTTTCTTCCCTTTGCCCTTTTTCTTGAAACTGGTGGTTTTATTGACCATCAACACTTGATGCTCCTTCTTGATTTCTACCTCCGCAGCTTTTAGCTTTGCGAAGAGCTTGGGAATCGTCTTATCCATCCCTTGCATGTTATAGTTCATCACGAAGCTCTTGTAGCTTGGTGGCAGTGATTGAAGAATTCTGTCAAAGACGCTATCATCCGGAAGATTAACTCCCAGTTGAATCAAGTGATTATTATACCTAGACATTTTGAGTATATGCTCACTGACAGAACTATTCTCCTCCATCTTGCAGCTGTAGAACTTATTGGAGACTTCATATCTCTCAATCCGGCCATTTTCTTGAAATATTAACTTCAACTCCTAGAACATCTCATATGCTCCATGAAGTTCAAAACATCGTTGAAGTCCCGGTTCTAAGCCGTAAAGCATGGCACACTGAATTATCGAGTAGTCATCAACTTTGCTCTGCCAGACGTTCATAACATCTGGTGTTGCTCCTGCAGCAGGTTTGGCACCTAGCGGTGCTTCCAGGATGTAATTATTCTATGCAGCAATGAGGATAATCCTCAAGTTACGGACCTAGTCCGTGTAATTGCTACCATCATCTTTCAACTTTGCTTTCTCAAGGAACACATTAAAATTCAACGGAACAACAACACGGGCCATCTAACTACAATCAACATAGACAAGCAAGATACTATCAGGTACTAAGTTCATGATAAATTTAAGTTCAATTAATCATATTACTTAAGAACTCCCACTTAGATAGACATCCCTCTAATCCTCTAAGTGATCACGTGATCCAAATCAACTAAACCATAACCGATCATCACGTGAAATGGAGTAGCTTTCAATGGTGCATCATTATGTTGATCATATCTACTATATGATTCACGCTCGACCTTTGGGTCTCAGTGTTCCGAGGCCATATCTGCATATGCTAGGCTCGTCAAGTTTAACCTGAGTATTCTGCGTGTGCAAAACTGGCTTGCACCGTTGTAGATGGACGTAGAGCTTATCACACCCGATCATCACGTGGTGTCTGGGCACGACGAACTTTGGCAACGGTGCATACTCAGGGAGAACACTTTTATCTTGAAATTTAGTGAGAGATCATCTTATAATGCTACCGTCAATCAAAGCAAGATAAGATGCATAAAAGATAAACATCACATGCAATCAATATAAGTGATATGATATGGCCATCATCATCTTGTGCTTGTGATCTCCATCTCGAAGCAATGTCATGATCACCATCGCCACCGCGCGACACCTTGATCTCCATCGTAGCATCGTTGTCGTCTCGCCAATCTTATGCTTCTACGACTATCGCTACCGCTTAGTGATAAAGTAAATCATTACAGGGCGATTGCATTACATACAATAAATCGACAACCATATGGCTCCTGCCAGTTGCCGATAACTCGGTTACAAAACATGATCATCTCATACAATAAAATATAGCATCATGTCTTGACCATATCACATCACAACATGGCCTGCAAAAACAAGTTAGACGTCCTCTACTTTGTTGTTGCAAGTTTTACGTGGCTGCTATGGGCTTAGCAAGGACCGTTCTTACCTACGCATCAAAACCACAACGATAGTTTGTCAAGTTGGTACTGTTTTAACCTTCGCAAGGACCGGGCGTAGCCACACTCGGTTCAACTAAAGTGAGAGAGCGAGACACCGCCGCCACCTTTAAGCAACGAGTGCTCGTAGAAGGTGAAACCAGTCTCGCGTAAGCGTCACGCGTAATGTCGGTCCGGGCCGCTTCATCTCACAATACCGTTGAACCAAAATATGACATCTTTGGTAAGCAGTATGACTTATATCGCCCACAACTCACTTGTGTTCTACTCGTGCATATGACATCTACGCATAAAACCAGGCTCGATACCTTTGTTGGGGAACGTAGTAATTTCAAAAATTTCCACGCACACGCAAGATCATGGTGATGCATAGCAACGAGAGGGAGAGTGTTGTCTATGTACCCTCGTGACCGTAAGCGAAGCGTTAGCACAACGCGGTTGATGTAGTCGACGTCTTCACGATCCGACCGATCAAGTACCAAACGCATGGCACCTCCGAGTTCAGCACACGCTCAGCCCGATGGCGTCCCTCGAACTCCGATCCAGCCGAGTGTTGAGGAGAGTTTCGTCAAGACGATGGCGTGGGACGATGATGATGTTCTACCGACGCAGGCTTCGCCTAAGCACCGCTACTGAGATATCGAGGTGGACTATGGTGGAGGGGGGCACCGCACATGGCTAAAAGATCAAACGATCAATTGTTGTGTCTCTAGGGTGCGCCCCTGCCCCCGTATATAAAGGAGCAAGGGGGGAGGTGCGGCCGGACAGGAGGAGGCGTGCCAGGAGGAGTCCTACTCCCACCGGGAGTAGGACTCCCTCCCTTTTCCTTGTTGGACTAGGAGAGGAGGGGGAAAGAGGTGGAGTAGAGGAAGGAAAGGGGGGGCGCCGCCCCCCTCTCCTTGTCCTATTCGGACTAGGGGGGAGGGGCGCGCAGCCCTGCCCTGGCCGCCTCTCCTATTCTCCACTAAGGCCCACCATGGCCCATTAAGTCCCCGGGGGGTTCCGGTAACCCCTCGGTACTCCGGTAAAATCCTGATTTCACCCGGAACACTTCCGATATCCAAACATAGGCTTCCAATATATCAATCTTCATGTCTCGACCACTTCGAGACTCCTCGTCATGTCCGTGGTCACATCCGGGACTCCGAACAACCTTCGGTACATAAAAACATATAAACTCATAATATAACTGTCATCGAAACTTTAAGCGTGCGAACCCTACGGGTTCGAGAACTATGTAGACATGACCGAGACACGTCTCCGGTCAATATCCAATAGCGCAACCTGGATGCTCATATTGGTTCCCACATATTCTACGAAGATCTTTATCGGTCGAGACCGCATAACGACATCGTTGTTCCTTTGTCATCGGTATGTTACTTGCCCGAGATTCGATCGTCGGTATCTCAATACCTAGTTCAATCTCGTTACCGGCAACTCTCTTTACTTGTTCTGTAATACATCATCCCGCAACTAACTCATTAGTTGCAATGCTTGCAAGGCTTAAGTGATGTGCATTACCGAGTGGGCCCAGAGATATGTCACGCCCAATATGCGACCCTATCCAAAAGGAACTCGACGGTCCCACCAAGGATAGACCCGCATATTGAGACGCTTTTGCAAGGTGGATATCATTACATCAACATTACATAATAGATGGGGATACATACATAAGGCATACAATGCCACACGAATACAACATCACATCATATACAAGATCAACATCCGACTACGGATGAAACATAAACAAACTCAAACAATATCCACCTGCTAGCCCAAAGGCTGCCGACACGAACCTATCCCCGATCGAAGAAGCGGAAGAAGAACTCAACGCCAGCAAGCATCGCTCTAGAGTCATGATCATCGCGTAACCTGTACACTGCAACTGGTGGTGTAGTAATCTGTGAGCCACGAGGACTCAGCAATCCCATTACCATGGGTATCAAGACTAGCAAAGCTTAATGGGAAAAGAAGGGGGGGGTAAAGTGGTGAGGTTGCAGCAGCGGCTAAGCATATATGGTGGCTAACATACGCAAATGAGGCGAGAAGAGAAACAAAGGAACGGTCGTCAACTAGCAATGATCAAGAAGTGATCCGAACACCTACTTACGTCGACATAACCCGAAACCGTGTTCTCCTCTCGATCAACCCCGAAAAGAGACACTCACGCAGATTCGCTTTACGGTTGGTGTATTTTAATTGAGATCAACCGGGTTTTCTACAACGGACATTAACAAATTCCCATCTGCCACATAACCGCGAGGCACGGCTTTGAAAGTTCAAAACCCTGCAGGGTGTCCCAACTTAGCCCATGATAAGCTCTCGCGATCAACGAAGGAATAGACCTTCTCCCGGAAGCCCGATCAGTCTCGGAATCCGGCTACAAGACATTTCACAGCAATAAAACAAGTCCAGCAAGACCGCCCGATCGCCGACAATCCCGATAGGAGCTGCACATATCTCGTTCTCGTGGCAACACGGATGAGACAAGCTACGAGTAAAACCAACCCTCGAGTTGCCCTAAGGTGGCCCAAGAAGCGGGCTCGGTTCGAACCAGCACTTAGAGAAGCACCGCCCGGGGCTAAATAAAGATGACCCTCGGGTTGGCCGACCCAAGGGAAAGGTAGGTGGTGGTGAGGCAAATGGTAAAACCAAGGTTGGGCCTTTTTGGAAAAGTCTTATTCAAAGCGAACTGTCAAGGGGTCCCATAAATCACCCGACCGCGTTAGGGACGCAAAATCCGGGAACATAACACCGATATGACGGAAACTAGGGCGGCAAGAGTGGAACAAAACACCAGGCATAAGGCCGAGCCTTCCACCCTTTACCAAGTATATAGATGCATTAATTAAATAAGATATATTGTGATATCCCAACAAGTAAACATGTTCCAACAAGGAACAACATCTCCATGTTCCAACAAGGAACAAACTTCATCTTCACCTGCAACTAACAACGCTATAAGAGGGGCTGAGCAAAAGCGGTAACATAGCCAAACAACGGTTTGCTAGGAAGGATGCAACAGGTTAGAGGTTCATGGCAATTTGGGAGGCCTGAGCAGCAAGTGGTAGGTAACGCAGCATAGCGATAGAACGAAGCAACTAGCATAGCAATGATAGTAATGAGATCCGTAGAGTAGCGGTCATCTTGCACGAAATCCCGCAAGGAAGAAGAACGAGTCCATGAAGAAGACGAATGAAGTAGTCGAAGCGAATCCTCACAATCGCAACATTACCGGAACCGAGAAGCAACACCGGAAAGAAACAAGCAACATGATAAATGCACAAGCATAAACATGGCATGATGCACAATCAAGTATGATGCATGTCCGGTTTACTGAGGCATGACATGGCAATATGCAACAAACAATACTACCAATTAAGTGGAGCTCGATATGCAACGGATTGCATATTGACAAAACACCACATTGACATATTTAGTTTGATCTCGATTAGGTACCCAACAAAATTAAATGTTGTTAAACATGGCAAGAGGTGAAGCATAATTAAACTAAATACTTAGGCCAGTTTAAATGAGGCCGGAAATAAGAAACAACAATTCCGGAAAACCCTCATGAGCAATATTATAGATTCGGTCCTGATCTGCCCTAAACACAATTTTAATGTTGTTAAACAGCAAAATAAAGTGGACCATGTTAAACTAGGCATTTTTCTACCCCATTTACATATAAAGAACATTTAATTCCGAGTTACGGTTATTTAGTTATGAATTAAATCATTTTAACAAGGCATATTAGCAAATTAATGCAAACATCAATTTAAATATTTTAAACATGGATGGAAATGACATATTATTAATCTACACAATTTTCTGAGCATTTTACATATATAAAGTTTTTACATATGATGCATGGTTTGTGAGTAATTAAATGCATGAACTAGGAGGGTTTTTCTGTAAAACTGTAAATCCTCGGATAAAAGCTAAAATCACAGATCTGTAAAAAAAACAGTCCGGGCCGAAAGCTGCTGGGGTGCTGGGCTTGGGGTGGCTCACCATGGGCTAAGCCGGTCGGTGGAGCAGGAGGCCGGCAGGCGGATCTTGGCACGGCCGGGCCTTGACCAACAAAGCGAAGGGGAGGTGGCCCAGCGCGGGTCAACGACGGAGGCGCTCGTTCTCTCCGCTCGATGAGGACGAGGCGTAAAACAGAGGCGGCAGGGAGACAGCGACGCAGATGGAACTCCGCGACGACGAGGCAGATCTGAGCGAGGCAAGGGACTTGGCGGGGCTCCATGAAGAAGATGGTGGCGAGGCCGATCTGGATGAGGGAGGGGCGCGGTCAACGGTGCTCGCCGGGTCGAGCTTTCGATCGATGCAGCGCGATCGAGGCGGGAGCGAGGCAACGGCGCGGAACGGTGAGGGCGGCGGCGGTTCCCTTATCCGCGGCGCTGCTCGGCGAGGCCGCCGACAAGCGGTGGCGCTCGGGGCCGAGGTCCCTGGTCCAAAACAGAGTGAGAGAGATAGCGGTGAGACAGAGGCAGGGGCGACTGGAGAAAAGAAGAAGGCAGGGGCGACGGGGCTGGCCTGGTCCAGCGGCGCGGTTGCTGGGTCCGCGGAGGAGCTGGTGGCCACGCAGCAAGGACGACGCGCCCACGGCGCGGGCGAGCGGCAAGAAGTGGGAGGCGGCAGGGAGCTCCTTTCCCTGGCTCGCGACGAGGGGAACGGGGAAGCAGGAGGCCTCGGGCGCGAGGAGATCGGGAACTCCCCTCCTGATCGAGCTCGTGGATGAGGGGGGGGTCGAGCGCCGGGCCTTTGGATCGGGAGGAGGAGCTCGGGCGTTGGGAGGCAGAGGAGGTGGCGGCTGTGGTTGGTCTGAGGCGCTGGTTGGTGGGGAAAGATCGGGAGGAGATCCCAGAGGATTTGGTGGAGTGGCGGCGGCGTGGGATGGATGGGACATGATCCTAATTTTAGGGTTTGGTCTAAAATGGACAAGGGAGTCTATATATATAAGGAAGAGAGGGGATTGGATCATCGATCGAAATCAAGCGGTCGAGATAAATGGTTAGGGAGTCCAATGAACAAAACGGAGACGTTTATAGGCGTTAGGGATGATCTGAACCCATCGGTAACGAAAACCCGGTCGGGTTCGGGCAGTTTTGGACGCATCGAAAGAGGGGGTCGGTGGTTGTGCAGAGAGGTTGCGAAGGTAGACAAATAAGAGGGCAATGAAACTTGGTTGGACTGAAACGACCATCGAAGGCAAAGCGGTCCGAGGAGGTCAACGAGGGCAAGGGCCTGACAACAGGTCGACGAAGACAAATAGAGAAGCAGCAACTACAAACGGCTACGAGTTTTAAGAAAACATGCAGATGCAATGCACATGATGCGATGAGATGAAATGCATGGCAAGAACAAAATGCAAATGATGCAATGATGAATGCAACGAACAAAACAAAAAGCAAAACAACAAAAAAAACAAAAACCCAACCACGGAGGAAATAAAAAAATCACATAGCCGGAAATGGCAAGAGTCGGAGTTATAATTATGGAAAGTTGTATCCGGGGTGTTACAACACTCCACCACTACGAGAGGATCTCGTCCCGAGATCTGGGTTGGCACCGGAGGGAAAAAGGAAGAGGAAGAAAAGCGGTAAACTAAATTGCTTCTTTGACAAACGAGTGAAACCAATGAACCTCGAGAGGTTGAAAACTTGAAAGAATAACACAATAGAGTTGAACGAAATTGAGAGCGTTCCAGTAGAAAATAGAAACAAGGAACGCCATGTGAACCTTGGGGGTTGCAAAGCTATGAATGACAAGCACAAAGGACAAGAAGGAAATTGAAACCACTCTGGTTGAAACGAGATAAGAATGAATAAGAATGATATAATTTGGGCAGCACTCCGACTGTAAATGGAAGAAATTGAACATGAACTTGACAAATGAGAGGATACTTGATGAAATCAACAATACCTGCCTCCGGAATTGAAATAATGGCACAAGGGGTAAGAAACATTTCAGACCGCACTCCGGTTGAGAAGGGAGGCAAAACTTGATAAGATGAAAGAACTCGAATGAGAACACAACACTCCGGCTAAACGGATAAGCAAGGAAAATAACATGATATTGACAAAATAAGATAATTGGTAGAAGAGAGCAACATCACAATGCCTCCGAAAGAAAGAATAGAAGATAGATCAGTGGAATAAAAGAATGGAGAAGAAAATGCCAACTTCTACCATAATTGAATTTGGAAGGCATCCTTGCAAGAAGGTTAGAATATAGTTGGAATGAATAGAACGAAGAATGAAACCAACATCTCCTACCATAATTGAATTTGAACGAGCATCCTTACGAAGTAGGATTGAACGGGGTTGTTGGAAAATCAACAATGAAAGGATAAGCTTGTAGTGGGCTTATGGAAAAGACCTCCAAATTATGAGGTGAGCTTCTGCCACCAACGGAAACAAATGGTTGGATGAGATCAATGAAGATAAGAGAAACTTCTTCACCGAGATGAGAAGGAGAAAATTGGATCATAGATACGCACCACAAATAGCAACATTTCTTAGGAAAGGTTTTAGGTGAAAAATGACACAAGATAACTCCAACAACGAGGTTGATGGTTGAAAAGATCTCTTGAACAAAGAGAAAATGATGGATTTAAATATCTCATTCTTAACAACTTGCGAATCATGAAACACGAAGTGAAATTGTCAAGAATGACATAACACCACCTCAAAAGATAATGATAGAAAGAATTGCACTTCGAAATGCAAGAAGAAGAATACTTGAACTCCTCAAAACGAAACATGTGTTGAGCACCATGTTCAATTTTGAGTATGGCTTGACGGATCTTAACTCCGAGAGAAATCTTGAAGAACAATTGAAGAATGAAAAGAATCCTTTAGGAAGCACCATGTAGAGCCTCCATGATGAACTCCGGTAACCAAAGGGTGATAGAAAGAAAGAGAAGTTGAAAACACAAGGTGAAGCCTTGCATTGTTAAGATGAAGCTTTGAAATGATATAACTGAGAAAACTTGGAACTCCGGAAAGAAAGATGAACAAATGAAATCAAGAATTTTTGAAGAACCTCCGGAATAAGGAATTGAATTTACTCGATGAAACAAGAATAAGAATTACATTATGCTCATCCTTCACCAATTGAATTGATGACAAGCAATGGATTTGTCATACTACTTATTCTCGTTGAAAAATGATTACAGATAGAGATATAGCGCCAACTTGAGAAGGTCTTGATGGAACCACCGGTTGAATTAAATGGCTTGAAAGAGAGAAAAACTTGAAGTAACTCGAACGGATTAAGAAAGGAAAACATGATTCTTCTGAGATATCTTGAGCACTCCGGACAAGAATAGAGGGAGGTGAACAATTAAGAGGTGCACCGACGTGGAGAAACATTTGAAACGAGGAAAAGAATATGATCAACACTGAAAGCTTGATTTAAATCCACCGGAAAAGAATACGAGAATGATAAATGATGAACTTGAAACTGTTGAGCATCTTCATGGAAAATCACCGGATAAGAACATTGAAAGAAAAGAATGAAGAGACTTCCACAAATAAAAGGATACATGATTAAGAAATCTGAGTCCCTCAAGAAAAGGGTGGAGGGCGGAAAACAAAGATAACTTGGGATGGATGAAGCAAACACCGTTGAGAAAAAGCTTAGAATTGATCTTGCGAATGTTGGAATGATCGGATCCACTTAAAGAGAAGCACTCCGGTAGAAAAGAATTAACATGAAGACCTTGATGATCAAGAAGGATTAACATCCACATAGAAATATGAGAACACCATTTGAGGAAAAGGTATGGATTCAACATTTGACTTCGAAGCAACTCGAATACCACAAATAAAACAAAACAAAGGATTTGGCTTGCAGAATAAGCCGGAACAAACACATGATAGAGATTTCGCCCAAAGTGTTCGTGGTGGGGCCCACACGGACACGACGTATAGCGGACGTCACGAATGACAAGCAAGACGTCCCCGAATCAGCATAGCCAAGGATTCTTTAAGACGTCTCGCGACCACTGTAAATCGACCGTGAATGGGCGGACCACTAGACGTTGAACCCCAATCTCAAATCATACATCTGTCTGAAAGATATCCTGTAAGCTACTAGAATTCCCACCTATAAACTCCCGAAAACTTTCTGGTTATGCAATCTGGTGTTGGGGATACAGGGGACACAAAATATATCACCCAAACTAACAATACCTAGATCCAGCTGTATCCATCCGTCAACACATAACCCAGAAACCTTCGGAAATCGTGTACCTCGACCTTGAAAAGCATCCGTTATACGAGTCATGGCAATACTCCCTTTTCGCCACGAAGATCGGGCTATCGGGGTTATCTCACCAACAACTGTACAAAAGAGATTTCGATGTCGGTAAAACTCAGGTATTCCAGAACTGCAACGATAAAATTGTGACGACAACACCTCGGAGCTCAACTCCCCGGGACACTGCCACAACCCCTAAATGTCAGGAGGCACCAAGAACAATGTTCTCGTCACAAAACCATCGGAACGATTCCAAGATACCCACGTGATCCTAAAAAAAAATTTCGTGAAATTTGAGGAGAGGAAAGACAAAACATCTACGTCAGGAGGCCTCACCAGAGCGGATTTAAGGACTGAGTAGTAAAAGAATCCTACTCTCCGATATATATAATCCTAAGACTCAAAATAATTTTCTTCTAGACTCAACAACGGCCAACAAACAAGGGGGCTCCTAAGGTCGGTCGAGGCTCTGATACCAACTTGTCACGCCCAATATGCGACCCTATCCAAAAGGAACTCGACGGTCCCACCAAGGATAGACCCGCATATTGAGACGCTTTTGCAAGGTGGATATCATTACATGAACATTACATAATAGATGGGGATACATACATAAGGCATACAATGCCACACGAATACAACATCACATCATATACAAGATCAACATCCGACTACGGATGAAACATAAACAGAAACTCAAACAATATCCACCCTGCTAGCCCAGGCTGCCGACCTGGAACCTATCCCCTGATCGAAGAAGCAGAAGAAGAACTCAACGCCAGCAAGCATCGCTCTAGAGTCATGATCATCGCGTAACCTGTACCTGCAACTGGTGGTGTAGTAATCTGTGAGCCACGAGGACTCAGCAATCCCATTACCATGGGTATCAAGACTAGCAAAGCTTAATGGGAAAAGAAGGGGGGGGTAAAGTGGTGAGGTTGCAGCAGCGGCTAAGCATATATGGTGGCTAACATACGCAAATGAGAGCGAGAAGAGAAACAAAGGAACGGTCGTCAACTAGCAATGATCAAGAAGTGATCCTGAACACCTACTTACGTCAGACATAACCCAGAAACCGTGTTCTCCTCTCGATCAACCCCGAAAAGAGACACTCACGGTTACGCACACGGTTGGTGTATTTTAATTGAGATCAACCGGGTTTTCTACAACGGACATTAACAAATTCCCATCTGCCACATAACGCGGGCACGGCTTTCGAAAGTTCAAAACCCTGCAGGGTGTCCCAACTTAGCCCATGATAAGCTCTCGCGATCAACGAAGAATAGACCTTCTCCCGGAAGCCCGATCAGTCTCGGAATCCGGCTACAAGACATTTCACAGCAATAAAACAAGTCCAGCAAGACCGCCCGATCGCCGACAATCCCGATAGGAGCTGCACATATCTCGTTCTCGTGGCAACACGGATGAGACAGGCTACGAGTAAAACCAACCTCGAGTTGCCCCAAGGTGGCCCATGAGTGACTCGGTTCGAACCAGCACTTAGAGAAGCACCGCCCGGGGGCTAAATAAAGATGACCCTCGGGTTGGCCGACCCAAGGGAAAGGTAGGTGGTGGTGAGGCAAATGGTAAAACCAAGGTTGGGCCTTCTTTGGAAAAGTCTTATTCAAAGCGAACTGTCAAGGGGTCCCATAAATCACCCGACCGCGTTAGGGACGCAAAATCCGGGAACATAACACCGATATGACGGAAACTAGGGCGGCAAGAGTGGAACAAAACACCAGGCATAAGGCCGAGCCTTCCACCCTTTACCAAGTATATAGATGCATTAATTAAATAAGATATATTGTGATATCCCAACAAGTAAACATGTTCCAACAAGGAACAACATCTCCATGTTCCAACAAGGAACAAACTTCATCTTCACCTGCAACTAACAACGCTATAAGAGGGGCTGAGCAAAAGCGGTAACATAGCCAAACAACGGTTTGCTAGGAAGGGTGCAACAGGTTAGAGGTTCATGGCAATTTGGGAGGCCTGAGCAGCAAGTGGTAGGTAACGCAGCATAGCGATAGAACGAAGCAACTAGCATAGCAATGATAGTAATGAGATCGAGGTAGCGGTCATCTTGCCTGAAATCCCGCAAGGAAGAAGAACGAGTCCATGAAGAAGACGAACAGAAGTAGTCGAACGAATCCTCACAATCGCAACATTACCGGAACCGAGAAGCAACACCGGAAAGAAACAAGCAACATGATAAATGCACAAGCATAAACATGGCATGATGCACAATCAAGTATGATGCATGTCCGGTTTACTGAGGCATGACATGGCAATATGCAACAAACAATACTACCAATTAAGTGGAGCTCGATATGCAACGGATTGCATATTGACAAAACACCACATTGACATATTTAGTTTGATCTCGATTAGGTACCCAACAAAATTAAATGTTGTTAAACATGGCAAGAGGTGAAGCATAATTAAACTAAATACTTAGGCCAGTTTAAATGAGGCCGGAAATAAGAAACAACAATTCCGGAAAACCCTCATGAGCAATATTATAGATTCGGTCCTGATCTGCCCTAAACACAATTTTAATGTTGTTAAACAGCAAAATAAAGTGGACCATGTTAAACTAGGCATTTTCTACCCCATTTACATATAAAGAACATTTAATTCGAAGTTACGGTTATTTAGTTATGAATTAAATCATTTTAACAAGGCATATTAGCAAATTAATGCAAACATCAATTTAAATATTTTAAACATGGATGGAAATGACATATTATTAATCTACACAATTTTCTGAGCATTTTACATATATAAAGTTTTTACATATGATGCATGGTTTGTGAGTAATTAAATGCATGAACTAGGAGGGTTTTTCTGTAAAACTGTAAATCCTCGGATAAAAGCTAAAATCACAGATCTGTAAAAAAAACAGTCGGGCCGAAAGCTGCTTGGGTGTTGGGCTTGGGGTGGCTCACCATGGGCTAAGCCCGGTCGGTGGAGCAGGAGGCCAGCAGGCGGATCTTGGCACGACTGGGCCTTGACCAACAGGCGAAGGGGAGGTGGCCCAGGCGCGGGTCAACGCACGGAGTGCGCTCGTTCTCTGCTCGATGAGGACGAGGCAGAAAACAGGGCGAAGCAGGGAGACAGCGACGCAGTATGGAACTCCGGCGACGACGAGGCAGATGCAGACGAGGCAAGGGACTTGGCGGGGCTCCATGAAGAAGATGGTGGCGGAGGCCGATCTGGATGAGGGAGGCGCGGTCAACAGGTGCTGCGGGTCGAAACCTTTGCTCGATGCAGCGCGATCGAGGAGGCGGGAGCGAGGCAACGGCAGCGGGAACGGTGAGGGCGGCGGCGGTTCCCTTATCCGCGGCGCTGCTCCGCGAGGCCGTCGACAAGTGGTGGCGCTCGGGGCCGAGGTCCCTGGTCCAAAAGCAGTGAGAGAGATAGCGGTGAGACAGAGGCAGGGGCGATCGAGAAAAGAAGAAGGCAGGGGCGACGGGCTGGCCTGGTCCAGTGGGCGCGATTCTTTGAGTCATGGAGGAGCTGGTGGCCACGCAGCAGGACGACGCGCCGGCAGGCTGGCGAGCGGCAAGAAGTGGAGGCGGCAGGAGCTCCTTTCCTGGCTCATGACGAGGGGAACGGGAAGCAGGAGGCCTCGGGCGCGAGGAGATCGGGAACTCCCCTCCTGATCGAGCTCGTGGATGAGGGGGGGGGGGTCGAGCGCCGCACCTTTGGATCGGGAGGAGGAGCTCGGGGCGTTGGGAGCAGAGGAGGTGGCGGCTGTGGTTGGTCGGAGGCGCTGGTTGGGTGGGGAAAGATCGGGAGGAGATCCCGAGAGGATTTGGTGGAGTGGCGGCGGCGTGGGATGGATGGGACATGATCCCTAATTTTTAGGGTTTGGTCTAAAAATGGACAAGGGAGTCTATATATATAAGGAAGAGAGGGGGATTGGATCATCTGATCGAAATCAAACGGTCGAGATAAATGGTTAGGGAGTCCAATGAACAAAACGGAGACGTTTTATAGACGTTAGGGGATGATCTGAACCCATCGGTAACGAAAACCCGGGTCGGGTTCGGGGCAGTTTTCGGACGCACGAAAGAGGGGGTCGGTGGTTGTGCAGAGAGGTTGCGAAGGTAGACAAATAAGAGGGCAATGAAACTTGGTTGGACTGAAACGACCATCGAAGGCAAAGCGGTCCGAGGAGGTCAACGAGGGCAAGGGCCTGACAACAGGTCGACGAAGACAAAGAGAGAAGCAGCAACTACAAACGGCTACGAGTTTTAAGAAAACATGCAGATGCAATGCACATGATGCGATGAGATGAAATGCATGGCAAGAACAAAATGCAAATGATGCAATGATGAATGCAACGAACAAAACAAAAAGCAAAACAACAAAAAAAACAAAAACCCAACCACGGAGGAAATAAAAAAATCACATAGCCGGAAATGGCAAGAGTCGGAGTTATAATTATGGAAAGTTGTATCCGGGGTGTTACAAGATACCTCTTCGACAATCGGAGTGACAAATCCTAATCTCGAAATACGCCAACCCAACAAGTACCTTTGGAGACACCTGTAGAGCACATTTATAACCACCCAGTTACGGTGTGACGTTTGGTAGCACACAAAGTGTTTCTCTGGTAAACGGGAGCTGCATAATCTCATAGTCATAGGAACATGTATAAGTCATGAAGAAAGCAATAGCAACATACTAAACGATCGAGTGCTAAGCTAATGGAATGGGTCAAGTCAATCACATCATTCTCCTAATGATGTGATCCCGTTAATCAAATGACAACCCATGTCTATGGTTAGGAAACATAGCCATCTTTGATCAACGAGCTAGTCAAGTAGAGGCATACTAGTGACACTCTGTTTGTCTATGTATTCACACAATTATTATGTTTTCGGTTAATACAATTCTAGCATGAAAAATAAACATTTATCATGGTATAAAGAAATAGATAATAACTTTATTATT
The DNA here is from genome assembly GCA_021605205.1 of Aegilops longissima. Classification (NCBI taxonomy): domain Eukaryota; kingdom Viridiplantae; phylum Streptophyta; class Magnoliopsida; order Poales; family Poaceae; genus Aegilops; species Aegilops longissima. Next base: position 705,130,265 of record CM038682.1, read on the forward strand.
CCCTCTAGGGCATATTTCCTTCATGATCTAGGTGTCATACCTAGTGCATTGGGTCCAATAAAAATCTTTTGTCACAATACTGGTGCAATTGCCTTGGCAAAGGAATCCAGATTTCACAAGAGAACCAAGCACATCAAGAGACGCTTCAATTCCATCCGTCATCAAGTGTTGGAGGGGGACATAGAGATTTGCAAGATACATACGGATCTGAATGTTGCAGACCCGTTGACTAAGCCTCTTCCATGAGCAAAACAAGATCAGCACCAAAGCTCCATGGGTGTTAGAATCATTACTATGTAATCTAGATTATTGACTAGTGCAAGTGGGATACTGAAGGAAATATGCCCTAGAGGGAATAATAAAGTTATTATTCATTTCCTTAATTCATGATAAATGTTTATTATTCATGCTAGAATTGTATTAACCGGAAACTTAGTACATGTGTGAATACATAGACAAAACATATTGTCCCTAGTATGCCTCTACTTGACTAGCTCGTTAATCAAAGATGGTTATGTTTCCTAACCATTGACATGTGTTGTCAAGTGATGAATGGGATCACATCATTAGGAGAATGATGTGATGTACATGACCCTCCCGTTAGCTTAGCATTATGATCATTACAGTTTCATTGCTACTGCTTTCTTCATGGCTTATACAAGTTCCTCATACTATGAGATTATGCAACTCACGGATACCGGAGGAACACTTTGTGTGCTACCAAACATCACGATGTAATAGGGTGATTATAAAGGTGCTCTACAGGTGTCTCCGAAGGTGTTTCTTGGGTTGGCATAGATCGAGATTAGGATTTGTCACTCTGTGTTTTGGAGAGGTATCTCTGGGCCCTCTCGGTAATACTCATCACTATAAGCCTTGCAAGCAATGTGACTAATGAGTTAGTTGCGGGATGAAGTATTACGGAACGAGTAAAGAGAATTTCCGGTAACAAGATTGAACTAGGTCTGATGATATGGACGATTGAATCTCGGGCAAGTAACATACCGATGACAAAGGGAACAACGTATGTTGTTATGCGGTTTGACCGATAAAGATCTTCATAGAATATGTAGGAACCAATATGAGCATCCAGGTTCCGCTATTGGTTATTGACCGGAGATGAGTCTCGGTCATGTCTACATAGTTCTCGAACCCGTAGGGTCCGCACGCTTAACTTTTGATGACGATTGGTATTATGAGTTTATGTGATTTGATGTATCGAAGGTTGTTCGGAGTCCCGGATGAGATCACGGACATGACGAGGAGTCTCGAAATGGTCGAGACATAAGGATTGATATATTGGATGGCTATCGGCCACCGGAAGTGTTCTAGTGAATTTCGGATAAAACCGGAGTACCAGGGGGTTACCAGAACCCCCCGGGGGGTTATTTGGCCTCATCGGCCAAGTGGTGGAAGAGAGGATGCAGGCCAAGGTGAGGCGCACGCCCCCTAGCTCAAACTGAATTGGACTAAAGGGGCGCCCCCCTTTCCTTCTCTCCTTTCCCTCCTTCCTTCTTCTCCTAGTTGGACTAGGAAAGGGGGAACCTACTCCTACTTGGAGTAGGATTCCCCCCTTTGGGCGCGCCCCTTGAGGCCGGCCGGCCCCCTCTCTCCTCCTTTATATACGGGGTAGGGGGCACCCCATAGACACAAAAGTTGATCTTTAGCCGTGTGCAGTGGCCCCCTCCATAGTTTCCCACCTCGGTCATATTGTCGTAGTGCTTAGGCAAAGCCCTGCGCTGGTAACTTCATCATCACCGTCATCACGCCGTCGTGCTGAGGAAACTCTCCCTCAGCCTCAGCTAGATCTAGAGTTCAAGGGACGTCACCGAGCTGAATGTGTGCAGATCGCGGAGGTGCCGTGCTTTTGGTACTTGATCGGTTGGATCGCGACGACGTTCGACTACATCAACCGTGTTAACTAAACGCTTCTGCTTTTAGTCTACGAGGGTACGTGGACACACTCTCCCCTCTCGTTGCTATGCATCACCTAGATAGATTTTGCGTGATCGTAGGATTATTTTTGAAATTATCGTGTTCCCCAACACATATTGCTTGAGTTAATCCTCTACATCATTTCATCTTACTTAATGTGTTACTCTGTTCTTTATGAACTTAATACTTTAGATGCAGGAAGGAGTCGGTCGATGTGGAGAATAATAGTAGTAGATGCAGGCAGGAGTCTGTCTACTTGACACGGACGTGATACCTATATTGCATAATCATTGCCTTGGATATCAACATAACTTTGCGCTTTTGTATCAATTGCTCGACAATAATTTGTTCACCCACTGTATTATTTGCCTTCATGAGAGAAGCCTCTAGTGGTATTATAAAAAATCAACACTTTTTTACTATACAAAATCTTCACTTTACTGGCTTTATAGTCAAAATTGGCTGCCCATTTTACACTTTTTGACATACTATAAGACCAGCATGACAATTCAAATCAACACTTTGTTGGTCTTATAAAACAAAATCAACACTTTTTATAGTTCATTTTTTATAAGACCATCTGAAAGTACCGAGAACATAATAATATGTTGGACTTACAAAAATGAAGTATAAAAAAAGGAAAACCAAAAAACAAAAAAGAAGAAGAAAAAAAGGTGCAAACATGCCAAATTGGCAGCTAATTTTGACTCTAGCCGATGTTTTGGTAAGATTTGATTTGATTTGGGTATGGGTAGTGGAAGGCAAGTAAATTTTTGATTTCGTTGAGATTTTTTTATGATTTGATTTGAATGAGTTAACACATGGCGTTGATTTGATTTGATTGGAGATTATATCAAGCAAATCTCCAAGACTACTAGCTTTCCCTCAATATAAACACAAGCACCCACGCAAAGAACATGAATTCGGCAAAATCAACGAACAACATTAGAAGAAAAGGAATAGCTAACTATCTCCCATGGCACGTATGCAGAACGACACACGGGCCCTATGCTTCATAGCTCTTGTAGCCATGGCCACCACTGTCTTCTCAGGTCATGCAGCAGGGCGTTACATAGGTATGGTTTTCTTCTTCCTTTCTTGATCTTTTAACTCACATTTGAATACAAAAACATATATTTCCTGGTGGGTTATATGTATCTCTATTATGCTTTGTGCACAGATACTGACCTGCTGTGACCATCTGTGGAGTATTGTTCACCGCCAGTCCGAGCTAGTGGCAACATTGCGTGCAAGGCTAACTGTGTTAACCGAGGTTATGACAAGGATAAGAGCAGTTGCCTTGGAGGCAGTAGTGGCACATGCTGCTGCGGAAAGAACTGAGTACCATGAAATGAGTTTATATATGTACTAGAAAATATTGCATGAAGGTGAATGCTTATATTGTTTGTGTGAAACCTGATTCATTTCATACAAAACGATTAATAACAAGCTATTGATAATTGTTGTTTAAGTAGATGTTTTTTCCATTGCGACCCTAAAATCATTTTATCGCCATGACATACCAAAATAAGACATTATTATGGCGTCAAATAATGAGAAATTAATCAACAAGATTGGAAGTCTCACACCACTATATATATATAGGGTGGGTCTACTCTAAGAACACCACTTAAGACCTTATTCTAACAACAAAAACCTTATTCTGCACACACGCCCACTGAACCGACCCGCGAGGCGCACCATGGAAAGAAATAAAATACCCCACCTGGCCCACTCCTCCAACTATCTCACTCCCCACCCCCACCCCCCACCCCCCCCTTGCACGGTCGCCTCCAAGCCCCACCCCCCCCACAGACCCTGCAACCGCAATCGCACCCCAAATTCCCGCCATCTTCTTCGTCTCCAGCAGTCCACCCATGCTCCTAGCCGTCTAGCGCCCCTGTCACCCAAGCCACCAGATCCGAGCGCTCCCCACCCACCCCAACCTTCCACCGCTGCCCCACCACTAACAGTCCCTGCCAGGCCGCCGGCACGAATCCGGCATCACCATCTCAGGCAACTCCCATGGTTACCGCTGCGACCCGGCCACACCGTCCCAGGCATCTCCCGCGGTTTCCGGCGTGGATCTAGGTGTGTTGTCGCCAGGCGCCTCGCGCGGCTACCAACATGGACCCAGTTGGCACCTCCCCAAGGCGCCCGGCACGGCTGCTAGCGTGGATCCTGGTGCGCCGTCCTTTTGGCGCCCCACGCTGTTGTCGGCGCGGATCCGAGACCGCCGCCCACCGTGGGTCCTATCTCCCCTCCCTTCTCAAGCATCTTTTTCCAGTTCCCCTTCTCTAGTGGATCCTGCCACATGTGCAAGCGTTCTTTCCAACTGCGTATGATTTGCATCATTCTTACGAGCGATTTAAAAAAACACAAAAATACGCTCGCTGCCACTTGTCGGATGCCCACTATTTTTGAAACTGCTCTTAAACTATGAAGAATATCGAAAAGTGTTCAACGTGATAGAGTTGCGCCTAATCCATAGCTTTCCAATGAAATATTACATGCCTCATTCCGACGAACGGTTTGAATATTTCATCGCAAACAGTACCGAAAAAGGGCATGGAGTTTTTTTCTGCTAACACTGCAGTGAAGTTTTAACATCAATGCACCGTAATTTTATGTTTCGTAAATTATATCTTAATTCAGATGTAAAAAAAATCTAAGAAAATATATAATCCTTGTAAAAAAATATATATTGCATAAAATTATAAATGTAAAAACATAGTGTAAAATGTACATAAAATGCAATTTTTCTGGTCTTATGACCTATATTTTCTTCCTTATGCCAACTTTTACGCAGTGAATCAATCAGAACGTAAGTATTTTTATTTCAAATGTAATTTATGTATGAAATTATCGTAACATTACCTTGGGTGAAGAACTTATTTTGCACCGTGCGTAAAATAGATGGGGCACCTAGGTGCCTGGACACCTTGATTGTTTTGGAAACCGTGGTATATCTAATTTTGTCTCCTAACTACTCTTCATGCAAGACTTTCCATGCTTGCATTTTATTTTGTTTTCTAAATATTTGGCATGCAAGACTTGTCATAAAATAAATCGTATTAATTTCGATTTTTTTTGAATTGATATGGGTATCTAATACGTGTAGTTTTGTTTCCTAATACATGTATCTAATGCCTACTAAAAAAATTAAATATATATGTTGGTACGTATATATTCAATATTTATTTTTCAAACTATTACATTTTGTTCTAGAAAACTATTACATTTTTTTCTAATTATATAAATTGGGTATCCTATACTTACTAACGAAAGTATGTACATACGCGGGTATGTATATACCCAATAACTTTTTGTTTCCTATTAGGTATACATTGGATATACCTATGGTATCGTATACCAATGGATGTCCGTATGTATGTTTCTGATTAATTAATTTTCAAAGTATATGACATTTAATTAAAATTTAAGACCGGGTTGTACCCAACGACGAGAAGAGTACATCATACATCCTATGACTTTAAATAGGCGGGGGAGAGTGTGACACCACAACTCCTCCACCTCCTCCTTCCCGCCTGGACCTCGACCTGCTGCAGAGCGGGCAAACATCATTGTCGAGGATCGGGGTCGCTCAACATGGTGGAAGAAGGATGACATCCATTGGTAGGTACACATGGTGGTGTAGGCAGCTTGATATAGAAACCCTAGTCAAGGGGAAAGGAGGAATCGAGCAACGGAGCCGCATCCTCATTCTGTAGAAGGATCCCTACGCGATGGGGGAATTGACCACTGAAGAGAGATGGAAGATAGGCTCATGCGACACATGCTAAATTAGGAATAAAAAATTCAGTTAAACTAATGGGAGGGGAACAACAAAAAATCGGTGGGGCATCCCTTCGTTCCATGGGAGTTGTGGGAACCAACAAGGATTATTATGCATTGCCATTTAATAAATAGACTGCCTTAATAATAAAGAGATAGATTATAGACATGTGATTGATTCCTTTCCATTAATGTAGCATTTTTTTTACCAAACATTGATTCATTTCCATAGATTTGGTCTTTAAAGAATGACTAGCAAAAAGGCTCGTGCGTTGGAATGAGAGAAAGAAATACCACATGCTCTTAATTTTACAAAAAATGGTCTATAATCTGAGAATTTGTAGCTACGGTCCAAACAAAGATGGTGAAGAATAGTTATTCTATTTTAACATCAATGCATCATAATTTTGCGTTGCGTACATTTTGTCTTATTTAAGATATAAAAAAAACGTAAGGAAATATATAATCCCCATAAAATATATATATTACGTAAAATTATAAATGTAAAAAATTAGTGTAAAATATACATACATAAAATGCAATTTGCCTGGTCTTATGACCTATTTTTTTTTCTTATGCCAACTTTACGCAGTGAATCAATCTGAATGTTACTATTTTATTTCAAATGTAATTATGTATGAAATTATCGTAACATTACCCCGGGTGAAGAATAACTTATTCCGCACCCTGCGTAAAATTGATGGGGCACTTAGGTGCTTGGGCACCTTGATTGTTTTGGAAGCCGTGGTATATCTAATTTTGTTTCCTAACTATTCTTCATGCAAGACTTTCCAAGCTTGCATTTTATTTTTGTTTTCTAAATATTAGGCATGCAACACTTGTCATAAAATAAATTGTATTAGTGTCAATTTGTTTTGAATTGATGTGGATATCTAATATGCGTATTTTTGTTTCCTAATATGTGTATCTAATACTTACCAACAAAATTAAATATGTACGCAGGTACATATATATTCAATAATTTATTTTCAAACTATTACATTCTGTTCTAAAAAACTAGTACAATTTTTGTTTTCTAATTATCTAAAATGGATACCCTATACTTACTAACGAAAGTATGTACATACGCGGGTATGTATATACCCAATAATTTTTTGTTTTCTATTAGGTATACATTGGATATACCAATGGTATCGTATACCCAATGGATGTATGTATGTATGTTTCTAACGAATTAATTTTCAAGGTATATGACATTTAAATTAAGAACAGTATAACCGCACATAATCCCTGCCCTCACATCGATTTACATTTTCAGTCGTTCGTTTGCGTGATCTGTGTGTTTCTGGCCGTCAGATCTCCAGTCAAAAACGTTCTGTCCCGCACTGTGTGTACGTAACTCGGCCCAGCTATCCCGTGGGCTGAAACGTAGGCCTCTTGTAAACCGGGCCGTCAGCTAGCCCATTCCAGCTCTTTGCCAATACATCCAGCCCAACCGCCGCCAATAGACGACAGAGAGGAGGATGTGCGCGATCTCTGTGGATCGATCTGAGGCACAACATCACCGCAACCGCAAAATCCCTCCTCGTTGTTTCCCCCCATCCATGGCCACCTCGACCCGAGCACCGCTCCCGCCGGCCTACCCCGAAGCGGAGATCACCGGCATAGGTTTGTTTCCCCTCCAATACCATCCCCTACCCCGCCGTCATCACGAAAAGTTAAGTGTGCTTCTACCTTTTATCTCTATAACAATTGCCTGTTCGACTTCTGGCATGGAGAGAGGACGCCCAGTGCTTGCTGCCGCCGGAGAAGGATGGGCACGAGAAGGAGAAGCGCTGGCCCACTCCGCACCGGCCTCAGGAACCCAGGTCCAAATACCCACCCTTGAACCCTTAAATTATTAATCATCGAGCACCCTTGGATGTTTCACCGTCCATGTCGTCTTAGATATTTATATCGTTGCAGGGAAGAAGATGTGCCGGCAGCAATCTGTTTCGTCCATCCTCTACAGGTCTGTTTCTCTACCCCTTCCGTACATCCCCTATTTTTGATGTATTCACTTACCTGATCTGATCTCCGTGTTGGGGGAAGTGGAGATCAGTGAATTAACACCAGAGGTAGGGATGCAGGCGGGCATCCCACATAAGCCCGCATAGACATGATGTTAGTTCAAAGTAAGCTAAATCTGGCCGGAAGAATTATAACTAACCTGAGACATTTTGACTTGGAAGCGGGGCGGATCGGGCGTCGCCCTGCATCCCTAACCAGAGGATCTCATTGCATAAATTGGGAGAAATCATAGGCTTGCCAGCTGTGATTTATTGCTCCTTATAATACGCATGCTTTAGGGCTCTCCCGATCTCGTCCTAGAGGAACAGCGCACCTTGCGCGACCTCGAGCACCGCTGCTCATTGCAGCTCGTCAGACTAAGCCGGTTCAACCAGTGTCTTAGGCATGCTACTATCCAAGATGGTCTTCGCGCTTCCGCCCTACATCCACGCTATCCATGTCTCTCCCTAGATGTGTGGGGAGGAGCAAGCATGAGGTCAAGGAAGAGCACGCCTCTGTTCTGTATGTATTTTTATTTTATGATATATCTAAAACAGATTACTACAGATTAGTTCCCACAGCTATTTATTAGATTGGTGCTTATATGAAAAAGATTGAAACATCTCATTTAGCTTGATTGGTTCTCCAAGCCTTTCATATAGATTGAATCAGCGTGTCAGATGGAAGGTCATGTAATGTTGTGCTAACCCGTTTCGAATTGTAGGCCACATGATCATTTTGTGAGCACCAAACATGCAGTGCTTGATGCTTATATATGTGTAAAAGCATTGAAAAATCCTCTCTTAAGCTAGCATGGTTTTCGCAATATAATGTTCAGTTTTGAGTTAAGGCACACTTTCCTACTGCTAGCCAATCTTTTTAGAACTTGTCATTCCATAAACTAAAACTTGTGAATTTGATTATCAAATATTTCTTTTGAGGGCCATCAACACCAAAATTTGTTCATAGTTATTCAAGTGAGCTATTTGTTATATATGTTAGGCAAATCTCCCTCGGTGGAGATCCAGCAGTACATAATTTTGTAGCTTCCTTGTAATGTATAAGATCAAGATATACACCACATTTAGTTGTGCGGACGATGACGACAAAGAGAGCCGCCTGCATGGGAAAGACGAACAGAAATTTGCATCACCGGTGCTGACATAGTTGTCGATCGACCTGCTGGCTACCGCAGAAGAAGTAGCACTAGTAGAAAATGGGCCATTTGTTCCGGTTCTAGAGGCCCATTAGCCCCGGTTCTGGAACCGGGACTAAAGGGTCGAGACTAAAGCCCAACACCTTTAGTCTCGGTTCGTTTATGAACCGGGAAAGATGCTGCTCCACGTGGCCGTTGCGGCGAGCCCAGGCAGGAGGGCCTTTAGTCCCGGTTGGTAACACCAACTGGGACCAAATGGCATCCACGCGTCAGCAGTTCGGGTTTTTGTTTTTTTTTGGAGGGGGGGGGGGGGGGTTAGGGGGTTTTGGAGGTTAATTATTTAGGTGTTTCATATATTGTGTTAGCTAGCTAATAGCTAGAGAGAAGTAACCTCTCTTATCTCCGTGCTTGGTCGACGCTAGCTACCATACGTATAGTGAGAACTCGACATGCTAGCTAGTAAGCAAATGAAGGAATCATTAAGTACACAAGATCATCATGAACATATACAGAGAGAAGTGATCGACCTCTCTTTCTCCGCAAGATTGGTCGAACAACAAGTTTCCGTATATCTATCCGACGCTTCGCTCCTCTGCTTGTACTACTGCTAGCCGACGGAGCGGCAGCTTCTCTCTTCCGCCGTTGCTGACGCGGCGGAGGAGGAGTTGTAGTGCCCTCACGCGCCGGAGGAGGCGGAGTGCTCGTCGGAGGAGGCGAAGAAGGAGCTGGAGTGCCTTCCTGCACCGGAGGAGGAGGATAAGGAGGTGGATGAGGAGGCGGAGAGTCCTGATCACTCGCCGGAGGAGGAGGCGGAGTGCCCTGACTCGCCGGAGGAGGAGGAGGAGGAGGCGGAGGCGTCCAGTTTGGAAGCTTGATGTACTCCTTCCGCCATAGACATGGAGTCTTCAGAGCAAGACCCAGCTGAATCTCCCCTTCACCTGTAGGGTGGTCAAGCTAGAGCTCCTCAAATCCCTCCATTACTTCATCCGCCATCACAACAAAGATAGCCTGTGGAATCGAGCAGCGGTGAGAAGTTCCATCGGGTTGAGGAGGTGCTCTGAGGCCGGATACCGCCTTCAAGGTGATGTTTTGCCATTTCATCATAAGCTGGCAATGTTGAGCCTCTGTGATAGCATACACGGGGTAGCTAGGAGCCATGAAGTCAGGCTGCTGAACGAGGTCCATGGAACCCACGCTGCTTCTCAGCTGAGATGGCGGGGTAGCTTCTGGGGTAGCTTCGTGCCGCTGAGATGGTTGGTCGGCAGCTCGCTGGCTCTCAACTTGCTCCTCTAGCCTTAGTACTCTTGCATTGAGCTTCTGTATATCGCTCAGCTCCTGTTTCCTCTTCCTCTCACGGGTTTTGTAACCGGCTGCACCGGGAAACCCAATCTTCCACGCAACGGAGCCTGGCGTGCCTCATGTTCGTCCAGGGTGCTCAGGATTCCCGAGGGCCTCAGTCAGCTCATCATTCTCTCTGTCGGGAATGAACGTCCCTTCCTGCACTGCCTTCATTGCCGCCTGAAGCTTCGTGATGGGTGTTGGAAGTTGCTCGTCCGTCCAACGGCACTTCCTGTTTCAGGGTCCAAAGTTCCCCCAACCCCGAAGAACCAAGTCCTCGAATGGTCAGGCCAGTTCAATGTCTCTAGTTCGACCCCTTTAGAAATCAGGTCGTGCTCAGCTTTGTCCAACAATGGTCGGGCTTTGAGGTAGCCGCCTGACCCCGTGCGATGGTGCCACTGCTTCTTTGCAGCATTTATCTTGTTTATCTATGACATTTTCTTACTCTTGTCCGATGTCTTGTAGGCCACAGCTGTGGGCCAGTGATCTCTTATCTTCTCAAATCGGTCGATCAATTCTGGAGTCTTCCCTTTGTCGACAAACTTTGATTTCGACTCTTTCTTCCACCTCTTGAATAGCTCTGCCATCTTCCTAAGAGCATACGACTTGACCAGTGGCTCTATAACTGGCTTATTCAGATCCTCCTCTGGCGGTAAGGTGAAATTTGCCTTCAGCGAGGTTCAAAGATCATCTTTCTCTCTATCAATGACATAAGAAACTTGAGGGTCTTCTTTCTTAGGCTTATTCCATAGCTGGAGGCTGGTCGGGATGTTGTCCCTAACAATAGCTCCGCACTAAGCAGAAAATGCATCCTTGGTCCGTGGGTTCAATCGGCTGGCCATCGTCTACGGTTGCTGTGATCGTGAACCTTTCATCCGCGCGCAACCTTTTCTTCGGGCCTCATCTCGTTATCGAAGTTTGGCTCAATCTGGAGGGCTATAAAAGAAGAAAGAAGAGTTAATATATGCACATACCAAAACAATTAATGCATCAATTAGCTAGTCAAAATAATTAATGCATCCTCGCCGGACTTTGCAACAGCTGATCCCGACTCCATTCGGTCACCGGAGCCGTCATAACGGTCTCCTTCCACCGGCATTCGGTCGCCGGAGCCATCTTGATCATGACTTTCCTCCTCCATTGTTTGATCACAGTAACCTGCTTCATCTTCTCATTCCAGACCATCGGTGTTGTTGAGAAACGACAAGACATCACCTCCGGCGAAGATTATATCCCCCAACAACTGTTCTTTTTCCAAGTCTCTTTCTTGATCCATAGTTTCTGCAAATATTACAACATGGCAATTAATATATGATACGTCTCCAACGTATCTACTTTTCCAAACACTTTTGCCCTTGTTTTGGACTCTAATGCATGATTTGAATGAAACTAACCCGGACTGACGCTGTTTTTAGCAGAACTGCCAGGGTGTTGTTTATTGTGCAGAAAACAAAAGTTCTCGGAATGACCTGAAAATCCACGGAGATAACTTTTGGAAAGTATAAAAAATACTGGCGAAAGAATCAAGGCCAGGGGGCCCACACCCTTTCCACGAGGGTGGGGGGCGCGCCCCCTGTCTCGTGAGCCCCTTAATGCTCCACCGACCTCAACTCCAACTCCATATATTCCGTTTCGCGGAGAAAAAAAATCAGAGAGAAAGTTTCATCACGTTTACGATACGGAGCCGCCGCCAAGCCCTAATCTCTCTCGGGAGGGCTGATCTGGAGTCTGTTCGGGGCTCCCGAGAGGGGGATTCGTCGCCGTCGTCATCATCAACCAGCATCCATCACCAATTTCATGATGCTCACCGCCGTGCGTGAGTAATTCCATCGTAGGCTTGCTGGACGGTGATGGGTTGTATGAGATTTACCATGTAATTAAGTTAGTTTTGTTAGGGTTTGATCCCTGGTATCCACTATGTTCTGAGATTGATGTTGCTATGACTTAACTATGCTTAATGCTTGTCACTAGGGCCTGAGTGCCATGATTTCAGATCTGAACCTATTATGTTTTCATGAATATATGTGAGTTCCTGATCCTATCTTGCAAGTCTATAGTCACCTATTATGTGTTATGATCCGACAACCCCGAAGTGATAATAATCGGGATACTTCTCGGTGATGACCGTAGTTTGAGGAGTTCATGTATTCACTATGCGTTAATGCTTTGGTCCGGTACTCTATTAAAAGGAGGCCTTAATATCCCTTAGTTTCCACTAGGACCCCGCTGCCACGGGAGAGTAGGACAAAAGATGTCATGCAAGTTCTTTTCCATAAGCAGGTATGACTATATTCAGAATACATGCCTACATTACATGGATGAATTGGAGCTAGTTCTGTGTCACCCTATGTTATAGCTATTACATGAGGAATCGCATCCGACATAATTATCCATCACTAATCCAATGCCTACGAACTTTTCACATATTGTTCTTCGCTTATTTACTTTTCCGCTGCTACTGTTACAATCACTACAAAACCCAAAAATATTACTTTTGCCACTGTTACCATTACTATCATACTACTTTGCTACTAAATACTTTGCTGCAGATACTAAGTTATCCAGGTGTGGTTGAATTGATAACTCAACTGCTAATACTTGAGAAAATTCTTTGGCTCCCCTTGTGTCGAATCAATAAATTTGGGTTGAATACTCTACCCTCGAAAGCTGTTGCGATCCCCTATACTTGTGGGTTATCAAGACTAATTTCTGGAGCCGTTGCCAGGGAGCATAGCTCTATTCTTTGAGTCACTTGGGATTTATATCTGCTGATCACTATGAAGAACTTGAAAGACGATAAAACTAAGATTTATCCCTCAACTACGAGGGAAGGTAAGGAACTGCCATCTAGCTCTGCACTAGATTCTCCTTCTGTTTTGAGTAAGCTTGCGACACCTAAACCTGCTACTGCTATGAATTCTGATATGTCGCATGTTATTGGTGCCACTTCTGCTATGCATGATACTTATGATGAACCTACTTCTATGCTTGATACTACTGTGCCATTAGCTGAATTTCTTGATGAACAACTTGCTAGGGTTAGAGAGAATGAAATTATTAATGATGATATTATCGAAGATAGTGATGATGAAGGTTCTCCCCCTAATTATGAATTGCCTGTTGTTCCTGAGGGTTGAGTTATGGATGAAGAAACTGCTAGAGATCGTTTTGCTTGCAATGATAGGTCTGATCTTAAGAAATTACTAGCTAAACTTAAACAGAAAACTATGAATGCTAGAATGAAATATGACCCTGTTTTTGCTACTTCACCTATCTTTGTTACTGATAAGGATTATGAATTCTCTGTTGATCCTGAGATAATTACTTTGGTTGAATCTGATCCTTTTTATGGCAATGAATCTGAAACTGTTGTGGCACATCTTACCAAGTTAAATGATATAGCCACCCTGTTTACTAATGATGAGAAGTCTCGCTATTATTATATCCTTAAAATATTTCCATTCTCATTAAAGGGTGATGCTAAGACTTGGTTTAATTCTCTTGATCCTGGTTGTGTGCGTAGTCCCCAGGATATGATTTGTTACTTCTTTGCTAAATATTTCCCTGCTCATAAGAAACAAGCTGCCTTGCGGGAAATATATAATTTTGTGCAAATGGAAGAAGAGAGTCTCCCACAAGCTTGAGGGAGGTTTCTACAATTACTTAATGCTTTGCCTGATCATCCTCTTAAGAAAAATGAAATACTTGATATCTTTTATAATGGGCTAACTGATGCTTCCAAGGACCACTTGGATAGTTGTGCTTGTTGTGTTTTCACGGAAAGAACAGTCGACCAAGCTGAATAATTATTGAATAATATGTTGACTAATGAAAATAATTGGACAATTCCTGAGGCAATTCCTGAGCCAATTGAGCCAACTCCTGAGCCTATTCCAAAACCTACTCCGAAAAAGAGAGGTGTTCTATTTCTCAGTCCTGAAGATATGCAAGAGGCAAAGAAATCTATGAAAGAAAAAGGTATTAAAGCTGAAGATGTTAAGAATTTACCACCTATTGAAGAAATACATGGTCTTAATCTTCCCGTTGAAGAAATACATTGTCTTGATAACCCGACACAGGTAGTAAAGGTAAATTCTCTCTATAGATATGATAAAGTTGAAATCCCGTCTATTAAGTTTCATAGCCCATGCTTAGATGAATTTGATGACTTTATGGCTAGACAAGAAAGTTTTAATGCTTATGTTAGTAGAGAATTAAAAAGTAATGCTTTCATGATAGGACGCTTGAGTGATTATATGGCTAGAGTTAAAGGTGAACTTAGACTCATTAGCAAATATGCTTCTATGGTTACCACTCAAGCTGAACAAGTACTTAAAGCTCAAAATGATTTGCTCGACGAATTAAATAATAAACATGATTTTGTTGTTAGAGTGGCTACTAGAACAGGTAGAATGACTCAGGAACCTTTGTATACTGAAGGCCACCCTAAGAGAATCAAGCAAGATTCTCAGAGAAATAATGTAGATGCACCTAGTCCTTCTAAAAAGAAGAAAAAGAAAAACGATAGGACTTTGCATGCTTCTAGTGAACCTACTGTAGACACACCTGACAATCCTAATGATATTTCTATTTCGATCTTTGAAACACAATCAGGTGATGAACATGAACCTAGTGATAATGTTAATGATAATGTTCATGTTGATGCTCAACCTAGCAATAATAATGATGTAGAGATTGAACCTGCTGTTGATCTTGATAACCCACAATCAAAGAATCAACGTTATGATAAAATAGATTTTGTTGCTAGGAAGCACAGTAAAGAAAGAGAACCATGGGTTCAGAAACGCATGTCTTTTCCTCCCAAACCATCCAAGACAAAGGATGATAAGGATTTTGAGCGCTTTGCTGAAATGATTAGACCTATTTTCTTATGTATGCGCTTAACTGATATGCTTAAAGTAAATCCTTATGCTAAATATATGAAGGATATCATCACAAATAAAAGAAAGATACCGGAAGCTGAAATTTCCACCATGCTTGATAATTATACTTTTAAGGGTCGAATACCAAAGAAACTTGGAGATCCAGGAGTACCAACTATACCATGCTCCATTAAAAGAAATTATGTTAAAACTGCTTTATGTGATCTTGGAGCCGGTGTTAGTGTTATGCCTTTATTTTTATATCGTAGACTTGAATTGAATAAGTTGACACCTACTGAAATATCCATGCAAATGGCTGATAAATCAACTGATATACCTATCAGTATTTGTGAAGATGTGCCTGTTGTGGTTGCAAATGTCACTATTTTAACGGAGTTTGTTATTCTTGATATTCCCGAGGATGATAGTATGTCGATTATCCTTGGTAGACCCTTTCTGAATACTGCAGGGGCTGTTATTGATTGCTACAAAAGCAATATCACTTTTCATGTTAATGGTAATGAGCATACGGTACACTTTCCGAGGAAACAACCTCAAGTTCATAGCATCAATTCTATTGGAAAAAGTTCAACTATCGTTATTGGAGGTTTTGAATTTCCTCTCCCTACTGTCAAGAAAAAATATGATATTCTTATTGTTGGGGATGTTCATATCCCCGTTGAGGTAACCTAGTGTTATTCGAAATTTCTCCGGTTCCGTGTTATTCGGAATGAGTTTGTTAACAAGACTTGATCAACCTTGTTAGTGCATTCATTTTGATGATCATGAGTGGATGAAACTAGTAGGCACAACCTTCTGTACCCCCCTTTTACTTTCTGTAATTTAGAATAAATAAAGCAAAAATCGTATTATCTGTCTGTTTTCTGAATTATCCATGCAATAAAAAATATCCTGAAAATAAAAGTCCTCCAAATGCCCTGCCGATTTAGTATGTTTTTTTCTGGAATATTTGAGGATTTTAGGCACTGAGAACACAGCAGGGGGGGCAAGCACCTGGCCACGAGGGTCCAGGGCGCGCCCACTCCCCCTGGGCGCGCCCCCTGTCTCGTGGGCCCATGGTGGCCCCCCTCCACTTATTCCTGCACCCACACACTTCATCTTCCTCCAAAAAAATCTCCATCCAACTCAAGCACGAGTTCTAGCTCATTTTGCTGCGATTTTCGATCTCCTTGCTCAAAGCCTCATTCACAAAACTGCTTTGGGAGATTGTTGCTTGGTATGTGACTCCTCCATTGATCCAATTAGTTTTTGTTCTAGTGCTTTATTCATTGTAATTTTTTGCTGCATAGGTGGCCCTGTTCTTGAGCTTGCATGTCAAATTTATGAGGTCGCAAGTAATTCTAATGCATGATATAGGCTCTAGGCACTTGTGGGAGTAGATGCAACCAATCTTGTTTAGTTTGATTCACTTTTATTTTGAAGTTACTAAAAATTTCAGAAAATTTTCAGAGGAAGAAATATGTCTAGGAAAATGTACCAAGGTGGTTCTTCAATAAAGAAAGGACCCAGGCGTGCTATGCGTGAACAAGACGATGAACCACCAAGGGAAGCTGATGTGCGGCCTTGTGAATGGGCGTCGGAAGAGTTTATTGTCAATGCAGGCATCAAAGATGAATTTGATGTATATGTGTGTAACGTCGACCTTGAGGACTTCATGCAAGATAAGTGTCCTCATTACTACCATTTGACTGATCCATTGGTGAGAAGATTTAAATTTACGTCTTCGCGTAATTCTCAGAATGTCTTGTTTGATATTTATGATCAATCTTATACCATGGACTTAGAAGATTTTACAACTGTTTGCAAACTCCCACAGTGGGGCAATGTTAATGAACCCCACAAATCTGAATATAAAGATTTTCTAGCTAGTACCACTTTGGGAGAATCTAGGGATATAACACAAGCTACCATAGGGAGCATTCACTTTCCTGCTATACATTATTTTGCTCTCTTCATTGGTAGATGCATTAATGGTAAAGATGAAGCATGTCACATGTGTGCCTGATCTTTGTGTTCTCAAGAGTGCAGTGATACGTCTCCAACGTATCTATAATTTTTGATTGCTCCATGCTATAGTATCTACTGTTTTAGGCAATATTGGGCTTTATTTTCCACTTTTATATTACTTTTTGGACTAACCTATTAACCGGAGGCCCAGCCCAGATTTGCTGTTTTTTGCCTATTTCAGTGTTTTGAGGAAAAGGAATATCGATTTGAGTCAAACGGAACGAAATCAACTGGAGAAGTTATTTTTGGAAGGAAAGCCACCCGATGGACTTGGAGTGCACGTCAGGAAAGAAGGGAGGTGCCCACGACGGTGGGGGCACGCCCCCCTGCCTCGTGGCCCCTCTTCGCTCCACCGACGTACTCCCTTCACCCATATATACCTACGTACCTTAAAACTTCCAGAACAGAAGATAGATTGGGAGTTCCGCTGCCGCAAGCCTCTGTAGCCACCAAAACCTCTCGGGAGCCCGTTCGGCACCTGCCGGGAGGAACCCATCACCGTGGCCATCTTCATCATCCGGCGCTATCCGTGACGAGGAGGAGTAGTTCACCCTTGGGGCTGAGGGTATGTACCAGTAGCTATGTGTTTGATCTCTCTCTCTCTCGTGTTCTCTCGTGTTCCTCTATGGCACGATCTTGATGTATCCCGAGCTTTGCTATTGTAGTTGGATCTTATGATGTTTCTCCCCTCTACTCTCTTGTGATGAATTGAGTCTCCCTTTGAAGTTATCTTATCGGATTGAGTCTTTTATGAGAAAACTTGATGTATGTCTTGCCGTGTTTATCTGAGGTGACAATGGGATATCATGTGCCACTTGATGTATGTTTTGGTGACCAACTTGCGTGTTCCGCCCATGAACCTATGCATAGGGGTTGGCACACGTTCTTGACTCTCCGGTAGAAACTTTGGGGGCACTCTTTGAAGTACTTTTATGTTGGTTGGATAAATCTGAGATTGTGTGATGCATATCGTATAATCATGCCCACGGATACTTGAGGTGACAATGGAGTATCTAGGTGACATTAGGGTTTTGGTTGATTTGTGTCTTAAGGTGTTATTCTAGTACGAACTCTTTTATAGATCGATCCGAAAGAATAGCTTTGAGGTGGTTTCGTACCCTACCATAATCTCTACGTTTGTTCTCCGCTATCAGTGGCTTCGGAGTGACTCTTTGTTGCATGTTGAGGGATTATTATATGATCTATCTATGTTATTATTGTTGAGAGAACTTGCACTAGTGAAAGTATGAACCCTAGGCCTTGTTTCCTATGATTGCAATACCATTTATGCTCACTTTTATCCTTAGTTACCTTGCTGTTTTTATATTTTCAGATTACAAAAACCTATATCTACCATCCATATTGCACTCGTATCACCATCTCTTCGCCGAACTAGTGCACCTATACAATTTACCATTGTATTGGGTGTGTTGGGGACACAAGAGACTCTTTGTTATTTGGTTGCAGGGTTGCTTGAGAGAGACCATCTTCATCCTACGCCTCCTACGGATTGATAAACCTTAGGTCATCCACTTGAGGGAAATTTGCTACTGTCCTACAAACCTGTGCACTTGCAGGCCAACAACGTCTACAAGAAGAAGGTTGTGTAGTAGACATCAAGCTCTTTTCTGGCGCCGTTGTCGGGGAGGCTAGGTAAGTGAAGGTATATCTTTAGATCATGCAATCAAATCTTTTCGTTTCTTGTTTTAGCACTAGTCTAGTTTATAAAATAAAACTAGAAAAAATGGAATTAAGTTTGTCTCATACGCTTCACCTTTTTAATATCTTTCGGGAGTATGATGGAAAGGAAAATTGTGCCAAAGTACTAGAAGAAGAATTACATAGAAGACTTGGCACTAAATATGTGAATGATAAGCATGATTGCAATGTTGTTAATATGAATTCCTTGAATATCCATGATGCTAATGATATGCAAAGCCACAAGCTTGGGGATGCTATGATTGATGAATATGATATTTTTAGTCCCCCAAGTTTTGATGAGAAAATTTATTTTGATGAAAGCATGCCTCCTATTTATGATGATTATATTGACGAAAGTGGGTTTGGAAGAGTGTCAACTTTAGGAAGTAGTGATCCCACTATTTTGGAGGATGTTGAATCTTATTGTGATGAACATGAAAGTGGATTTGGAAGAGTGTCAACTTTATTTAGTGATGATTCCACTATTTCGGAAGAGGTTCCAATTGATTATGAGAACAAAGTTGCTATCTATGATGATTATTGTGATGACTTGTATGCTATTAGGAATAATGATAACCATGAAACTTGTCATCATGATTTTAGTTTTGAGTTGGATTATGCCTCACATGATAATTATTTTGTTGAGTTTGCTCCCACTATTATTCATGAGAAGAAATTTGCTTATGTGGAGAGTAGTAAATTTTCTATGCAAGTAGATCATGAAAAGAATGCTTTAGGTGCTGATTATATTGTTGAATTCATTCATGATGCTACTGAAAATTATTATGAGGGAGGAATATATGCTTGTAGGAATTGCAATAATGTCAATTTTCCTCTCTATGTGCTTAAAGTTTTGAAGTTATGCTTGTTTTACCTTCCTATGCTAGTTGATTATTGTTCCCATAATTTGTTTGGTCACAAAATCCCTATGCATAGGAAGTGGGTTAGACTTAAATGTGCTAGTCATATTCTTCATGATGCTCTCTTTATGTTTCAATTCTTATCTTTTATGTGAGCATCATTGAAATCATCATGCCTAGCTAGGGGCTTTAAACGTTAGCGCTTGTTGGGAGGCAACCCAATTTTATTTTAGTTTCTTGCTTTTTGGTTCTGTTTAGTAATAAATAATCCATCTATAATCTGGTTAGATGTGTTTTCATGTCTTAATTAGTGTTTGTGCCAATTAGAACCTTTGGGAAGACTTGGGTGAAGTCTTTATGATCATGCTGTAAAAAACAGAAACTTTAGCGCTCACGAGATTAGCTAGAACTTTTTACTGGAGAGTGCTATTTAGTTGATTATTTTTGCAGATGATTACTATACAAATTCCTCAGGTCCACCAATTTATTTTAGAATTTTTGGAGTTCCAGAAGTTTGCGTTAGTTACAGATTACTACAGACTGTTCTGTTTTTGACAAATTCTGTTTTCGTTGTGTTGTTTGCTTATTTTGATGAATCTATGGCTAGTAAAATAGTTTATAAACCATAGGGAAGTTGGAATACAGTAGGTCTGACACCAATATAAATAAATAATGAGTTCATTACAGTACCTTGAAGTGGTGTTTTGTTTTCTTTCGCTAACGGAGCTCACGAGTTTTTCTATTAAGTTTTGTGTGGTTGAAGTTTTCAAGTTTTGGGTAAAGATTCGATGGACTATGGAATAAGGAGTTTCAAGAGCCTAAGCTTGGGGATGCCCAAGGCACCCCAAGGTAATATTCAAGGATAACCAAGAGCCTAAGCTTGGGGATGCCCCGGAAGGCATCCCCTCTTTCGTCTTCGTTCATCGGTAACTTTACTTGGAGCTATATTTTTATTCACCACATGATATGTGTTTTGCTTGGAGCGTCATTTTCTCTTGTTAGTATTTGCTTTCTGTTAGTTATAATAATGTTTTTCGTCTTTAGTTTCAATAAAAAAGTCAAGGATAGCCTTTGCCATGCTTATTTTGCTACTATACATGTTGCTGTTTGAAAACAGAAAGTTTACCGCTGTTGCAAAAATTCCCTAGAAAAGTCAGAGAGTGCTATAATGTTGAATATTTTTTGCATATTTAGCTATGATAAATTTATTACAGTGGGAATTTTACTTCATAATTTTTGGAGTCAGGGAAGTATTGATACTCTTGCATTCTTTACAGACTGTACTGTTTGGGCAGATTGCTGTTATGTTTGCATTGTTTGCGTTTGTTTGCTTGTTTAATGATTCTATTTAAGGATAGGAGTATTAAATATGCAAAGGAATTTAGTATGCAAAGTTGAATAATAATGTTAGTGATTTGTTACAGTAGAAAATGATAAGTTTTTGCATTGGTTTATACTAACCTATCTCACGAGTTCTTGTTGAGTTTGTTGTGAATGAAGCTTCTGATAAAAAGAGGAACCATGATATGAGAGGAATTAAGGAGATATAAAAGCTCAAGCTTGGGGATGCTTAAGGCACCCCAAGATAATATTTCAAGAAGTCTCAAGCATCTAAGCTTGGGGATGCCCCGGTAGGCATCCCACCTTTCTTCTTCAACAATCATCGGTTAGTATCGGTTGAGCCTAAGTTTTTGCTTCTTCACATGAGTTGTGCTATCCTTGCAATGCAGTTTTCTTTAGCTTTGCTTGGTGTTTGAATAAAGTATCAAGATCTGAAATTATTAAATGGGAGAGTCTTCACATAGTTGTATAATTATTCGACTACTCATTGATCTTCACTCATATCATTCGGAGTAGTTTGTGTTTGCTCTAGTGCTTCACTTATATCTTTTAGAGCATGGTGGTAGTTTTATTTTGAAGAAATAGATGAACTCTAATGATTCACTTATATTATTTTGAGAGTCTTAAATAGCATGGTAATGTGCTTAATTCTAATATGCTAATCATAAAAGATTTGTAAGAATTCTTATGAGTGTGTTGAATACTAAGAAAAGTTTGATACTTGATAATTGTTTTGAGATATGGAGGTAGTGATATTAAAGTCATGCTAGTTGGGTGATTATGAGTTTAAAGAATGCTTGTGTTGAAGTTAGCAAGTCCCGTAGCATGCACGTATGGTTAAAGTTGTGTAACAAATTTGAAACATGAAGTGTACCTGGCTTGTGCATCCTTATGAGTGGCGGTCGGGGACGAGCGATGGTCTTTTCCTACCAATCTATCCCCTAGGAGCATGCGCGTAGTACTTGATTTTTGATGACTTCTAAATTTTTGCAACAAGTATATGAGTTCTTTTGACTAATGTTGAGTCCATGGATTATACGCACTTTTATCTTTCCGCCTTTGCTAGCCTCTTCGGTACCGTGCATTGCCCTTTCTCACCTTGAGAGTTGGTGCAAACTTCGCCGGTGCATCCAAACCCCGTGATATGATACGCTCTATCACACATAAACCTCCTTATATATTCCTCAAAACAGCCACCATACTTACCTATTATGGCATTTCCATAGCCATTCCGAGATATATTGCCATGCAACTTTTCACAGTTCCGTTCATCATCATGACATACCTTACTTTTGTCATATTGCCATTGCATGATCATGTAGTTAACATCGTATTTGTGGCAAAGCCACCATGCATTATCTTTCATACATGTCACTCTTGATTCATCGCACCATCCCGGTACACCGCCGGAGGCATTCATATAGAGTCATATCTTGTTCTAGTTTCAAGTTGTAATCCTTATGTTGTAATCAATAGAAGTGTGATGATCATCATTATTAGAGCATTGCCCAAAAAAAGAAAAGAAAGGCCAAAAAAAGAAAGGCCCAAAAAAAGAAAAAAAGAAAATAAATAAAAAGGGCAATGTTACTATCTCTTTTTCCACACTTGTGCTTCAAAGTAGCACCTTGTTCTTCATGTAGAGAGTCTCATATATTGTGCTTCAAAGTAGCACCATGTTTTCCATATAGTTAGTCTCATAAGTTGTCCTTTTCATACTAGTGGGAATTTTTCATTATAGAACTTGGCTTGTATATTCCTACGATGGGCTTCCTCAAATGCCCTAGGTCTTCATGAGCAAGCAAGTTGGATGCACACCCACTAGTTTTCTTTTGTTGAGCATTCATAGCTCTAGTGCATCTGTTGCATGGCAATCCCTACTCCTCATGTTGACATCAATTGATGGGCATCTCCATAGCCCGTTGATTATCCTCGTCAATGTGAGACTTTCCCCTTTTTTGTCTTCTCCACACAATCCCCATCATCATATTCTATTCCACCCATAGTGCTATATCCATGGCTTATGCTCATGTATTGCATGAAGGTTGAAAAAGTTTGAGATTATTTAAGTACGAAACAATTGCTTGGCTTGACATCGGGGGTATAGAAGTTGGGAACATCTTTGTGTGACGAAAATGAAGCATCGCCTAACTATATGATTTTGTAGGGATGAACTTTCTTTAGCCATGATATTTTGAGATGACATGATTACTTTGATTAGTATGCTTGAAGTATTATTATTTTTATGTCAATATGAACTTTTGTCTTGAATCTTTCGGATCTGAATATTCATATCACAAGTAAGAAGAATTACATTGAAATTATGCCAACTAGCATTCCACATCAAAAATTATCTCTTTTATCATTTACCTACTCGAGGACGAGTAGGAACTAAGCTTGGGGATGCTTGATACGTCTCCAACGTATCTATAATTTTTGATTGCTCCATGCTATATTATCTACTGTTTTGGGCAATATTGGGCTTTATTTTCCACTTTTATATTACTTTTGGGACTAACCTATTAACCGCAGGCCCAGCCCAGATTTGCTGTTTTATGCCTATTTCAGTGTTTCGAGGAAAAGGAATATCGACGGAGTCAAAGCGAACGAAATCAACTGGAGAAGTTATTTTTGGAAGGAAAGCCACCGATGGACTTGGAGTGCACGTCAGGAAAGAAGGGAGGTGCTCACGAGGGTGGGGGCGCGCCCCCTGCCTCGTGGCCCCCCTTCGGTCCACCGACGTACTCCTTTCACCCATATATACCTACGTACCCTAAAACTTCCAAAACATAAGATAGACCGGGAGTTCCGCCGCCGCAAGCCTCTGTAGCCACCAAAAACCCCTCGGGAGCCCGTTCCGGCACCCTGCAGGAGGGGGAACCCATCACCGGTGGCCATCTTCATCATCCCGGCGCTATCCATGACGAGGAGGGAGTAGTTCACCCTCGGGGCTGAGGGTATGTACCAGTAGCTATATGTTTGATCTCTCTCTCTCTCTCTCTCGTGTTTTCTCTCGTGTTCCCTCTATGGCATGATCTTGATGTATCCCGAGCTTTTCTATTGTAGTTGGATCTTATGATGTTTCTCCCCCTCTACTGTCTTGTGATGAATTGAGTTTCCCCTTTGAAGTTATCTTATCAGATTGAGTCTTTTATGAGAACACTTGATGTATGTCTTGCCGTGCTTATCCGTGGTGACAATGGGATTTCACGTGCCACTTGATGTATGTTTTGGTGACCAACTTGCGGGTTCCGCCCATGAACCTATGCATAGGGGTTGGCACACGTTCTTGACTCTCCGGTAGAAACTTTGGGGGCACTCTTTGAAGTACTTTTATGTTGGTTGGATGAATCTGAGATTGTGTGATGCATATCGTATAATCATGCCCACGGATACTTGAGGTGACAATGCAGTATCTAGATGACATTAGGGTTTTGATTGATTTGTGTCTTAAGGTGTTATTCTAGTACGAACTCTTTTATAGATCGATCCGAAAGAATAGCTTTGAGGTGGTTTCGTACCCTACCATAATCTCTACGTTTGTTCTCCGCTATTAGTGGCTCCGGAGTGACACTTTGTTGCATGTTGAGGGATTGTTATATGATCTATCTATGTTATTATTGTTGAGAGAACTTGCACTAGTGAAAGTATGAACCCTAGGCCTTGTTTCCTATCATTGCAATACCGTTTACGCTCACTTTTATCATTAGTTACCTTGCTGTTTTTATTATTTCAGATTACAAATACCTTTATCTACCATCCATATTGCACTTGTGTCACCATCTCTTCGCCGAACTAGTGCACCTATACAATTTACCATTGTATTGCGTGTGTTGGGGACACAAGAGACTCTTTGTTATTTGGTTGCAGGGTTGTTTGAGAGAGACCATCTTCATCTTACGCCTCCTACGGATTGATAAACCTTAGGTCATCCACTTGAGGGAAATTTGCTACTGTCCTACAAACCTGTGCACTTGCAGGCCCAACAACGTCTACAAGAAGAAGGTTGTGTAGTAGACATCAAGTTGCCTCCCGCTTATTTAGATTATGACGCTATGGTCAGCCACCATTTTCTTTTGAGGAATGAACTATTCCTCCAGTATCGACTAATCTTTGACAGACGTCGCGCTGTCCATGTTACTCTCCCTGCTCCTTCCCTTTTTGATTACCAGGCAAAACGAAGATATGTTGTTACCAGGGAGGAGGCAACTGAACACGAGAGGAGAGCGGAGGCAGCTCGCCAACATGCCGCAGCTTAGGAGGCATTGGCTGCTGCATCTTAGTACGACCCCGGTTATAACTTCGAATATCAGCCAGGTTATCCTTGGCATTAGACCAACTTAGGCCAAAAGCCTAAGCTTGGGAGAGTACGTATTTCTCACCGACTTTACATTCATGTTCACACTATTTTAGTTGTCGGTGCTCATACTCTTTCATTGTATTATCCATGCTAGTTTAATTTATTTTTTCTAGCTTTCTTCTTGTGTGTTTAATAAACCTTAAGAAAACCAAAAAAAAATAGTTAGTTCAATTTCAATGCTTGTAGTAGTAATTAAAATGAAAACCCAAAAATATTTCACATTCTTCTTTTACTTGTTGGCAGCTTTCCCGTGTAAATAGTTTTATTTCTTTTCTTTCCTTTGGGGGTCAAGAGTAGAAGACCATAATGAAAATGTTTAGTGGCTCTCATATGCATGATTGTTGATTTAACTTAGAGCCCATATTACTTTGTCTTCTCTCTTGAATTGAAAGCTTGCAGATTCCAGCTTAGTCCAATGAACGCGCACTATTATTATTATACACACCGTTCGGACGTGCAAGTGAAAGGCAATAATGACGATATATGATGGACCGATTGAGATGAGAGAAGCTGGTATGAACTCGACCTCTTTTGTTTTTGTAAATACGATGAGTTCATCGTTCCTGATTCAGCTTATTATGAATAAACATGTTTGCAATGACATTTAGAGATTATAGTTGCTTATGCCATGCTTAATTAGCTATGAGTTTATAATGGTTTACCTTGCGTGCCAACATGCTATTAAAATGATTGTGATGTGGTATGATGGGATGGTATCCTCCTTTGAATGAATTGAGTGACTCGACTTGGCACATGTTCACACATGTAGTTAAACAAATCAACATAGCCTTCACGATATTTATGTTCATGGTGGATTATATCATACTCATGTTTGCACTCGGTGTAAATTAATTTTAACGCATGTTCATGACTGTTGTCGCTCTCTCAGTTGGTCGCTTCCCAGTCTTTTGCCAGCCTTCACTTGTACTAAGCAGGAATATTGCTTGTGCATCCAAATTCCATAAACCCCAAATTTATTCCATACGACTTCACCATACCTTCCTATATGCGGTATTTACCTGCCGTTCTAAGTAAATTTGTATGTGCCAAACTCCAAACCTTCAAATGAAATTCTGTTTTGTATGCTTGAGTAGCTCATGTTTCAACTAGGGCTGTCTGTATCTTCCATGCTAGGTGGGTTATTCTCAAGAGGAGTGGACTCCGCTCCTCATTCATGAGAAAATGGCTGGCAACCGGGATGCCCAGTCTCATGCTTTAAGCAAATAAAATCAAAATAATTGCAAACAAAACTCCCCCGGGACTCTTGTTAGTTGGAGGCACCCGTTGTTCCGTACAAGCCATGGATTGATGTTTTTTGGTGGAGGGGGAGTATAAACTTTACCATTCTATTTGGGAACCGCCTATAATGTATGTAGCATGGAAGATATCGCCGTCTCATAGTTGTTGTGTTGACAGTGAAAGTATACCGCTCAAAATATTATTTATCTCTATTTTAAAATCAAGCTCTGGCACCTCTACAAATCCCTGCTTCCCTCTTATTAAAAAGCACCCGCTGGAGAGCACTGCTGTCATTTGCATGCATTACTATTAGCTTATATTGGGTATGACTTGACTGGATCTCTTTTACCATGAATTACAATGTTTAGTCAGTCCTTGATCTTTAAAGGTGCTTTGCATTTATGTTTTGCGGTCTCAGAAAGGGCTAGCGAGATACCATCTTGTTATATTATATTATGATTGTTTTGAGAAAGTGTTGCCATTCGAGATTTATTATTATTGCTCGCTAGTTGATTATGTTATTGATATGAGTAAACATGAGACCTAAGTGTTATTGTGAAATTTTTTCTTTATCACTTTCGGTTTATCAACTAAATTGCTTGAGGACAAGCAAAGATTTAAGATTGGGGGAGTTGATACGTCTCCAACGTATCTACTTTTCCAAACACTTTTGCCCTTGTTTTGGACTCTAATTTGCATGATTTGAATGAAACTAACTCGGGCTGACGTTGTTTTCAGCAGAACTACCATGGTGTTCTTTATTGTGCAAAAAATAGAAGTTCTCGGAATGACCTAAAAATCCACGGAGATAACTTTTGGAAAATATAAAAAATACTGGCGAAAGAATCAAGGCCAGGGGGCCCACACCTGTCCACGAGGGTGGGGGGCGCGCCCCCTCCTCTGGGCGCGCCCCCTGTTTCGTGGGCCCCCTGATGCTCCACCGACCTCAACTCCGACTCCATATATTCCATTTCATGGAGAAAAAAATCAGAGAGAAAGTTTAATCGCGTTTTACGATACGGAGCCGCCGCCAAGCCCTAATCTCTCTCGGAAGGGCTGATCTGGAGTCCGTTCGGGGCTCCGGAGAGGGGGATTCGTCGCCGTCGTCATCATCAACCATCCTCCACACCAATTTCATGATGCTCACCGCCATGCGTGAGTTATTCCATCATAGGCTTGCTGGACGGTGATGGGTTGGATGATATTTACCATGTAATTGAGTTAGTTTTGTTAGGGTTTGATCCCTAGTATCCACTATGTTCTGAGATTGATGTTGCTATGACTTTGCTATGCTTAATGCTTGTCACTAGGGCCCGAGTGCCATGATTTCAGATCTGAACCTATTATGTTTTCATGAATATATGTGAGTTCTTGGTCCTATCTTGCAAGTATATAGTCACCTATTATGTGTTATGATCCGACAACCCCGAAGTGACAATAATCGGGATACTTCTCGGTGATGACCGTAGTTTGAGGAGTTCATGTATTCACTATGTGTTAATGCTTTGGTCAGGTACTCTATTAAAAGGAGGCCTTAATATCCCTTAGTTTCCACTAGGACCCCGCTGCCACGGGAGGGTAGGACAAAAGATGTCATGCAAGTTCTTTTCCATAAGCACATATGACTATATTCGGAATACATGCCTACATTACATTGATGAATTGGAGCTAGTTCTGTGTCACCCTATGTTATAGCTATTACATGAGGAATCACATCCGACATAATTATCCATCACTGATCCAATGCCTACGAAATTTTCACATATTGTTCTTTGCTTGTTTACTTTTCCACTGCTACTGTTACAATCACTACAAAACCCAAAAATATTACTTTTGCCACTGTTACCATTACTATCATACTACTTTGCTACTAAATACTTTGCTACAGATACTAAGTTATCCAGGTGTGGTTGAATTGACAACTCAACTGCTAATACTTGAGAATATTCTCTGGCTCCCCTTGTGTCGAATCAATAAATATGGTTTGAATACTCTAACTTCGAAAGCTGTTGCGATCCCCTATACTTGTGGGTTATCAATATATAAACATGAGAGATGGATATATTAGTGGCAAACATAGACCTAGCTAGCTAATCACAGCAAGTAATATTAATTAGTGGCCTCGACGCTTCTAAGGTTTGGGGTGGCCTCGACAACGCTTCTAGGGTTTGGGGTGGCCTCGACGACAGCGCTCGTTTAACTCGGTAAATTTGGGTGGCCTTGACGATTCTAGGGTTTGGGGTGGCCTCGATGCTTCTAGGGTTTGGTCGGGCGAGAGGGGGTTGATCGACGCCCCCCTCATGTTGAAGAGTTGCCGGAGTTCTCTCATGAATGTCCGACGTCCGGATCGCCTTTCTCATGAATGTCAAACAAGGAATTTAACAAAATGGCCCCATTCTAGATGTGTAGAAAATGGTCCATATTTTTTCTGATCTTATCTACCCTTCTATATGTCACGTTGTCTAGTGTCAAAGGATTCGAGAAAACCATGGCTTCATCATTAGCCGGAAGTAACCGGGGCATGATGGTATGAAGCTCTCCAACGTTATTTTGGAATGGAGTCCCAGATAGGATAATTTGCTTTTTGTTATGAAGCTCAGCAAGAGCCTTCTGAATATCGCTATTTGAAAGGCCTTTTCTGAACTTCGTAGCAAAAAGCGGATTATCCTATCCGGGACACCGTTCCAGAATAACTTTGGAGAGCTTCGTACCTTTATGCCCTAGTTACTTCCGGCTAATGATGAAGCCATGGATTTCTTCAATACTTTGACACAAGATAACGTGACATATAGAACGTCACGTAGATGAGATAAAAAAAATGGATCAACTTGTGCACATCCATAATGGGGGCATTCTTGATAAATTTCGACCCTTGACCCCTCGACGACCCTCGACCCCTCGGCGATCCTCGAACCTCGACCCCTCGATGACCCTGGACCCTCGACCCCTCGGCGATCCTCGAACCTTGACCCCTCGGGGACCCTCAACCCCTTGACTCACTACAAAAAAAAGACACATCATTGACATTTTGGGCCGAACGAATTTTTTTTCTGTCATACATATGACACTTCTATGACGATAATTGTGACAAAACCCGGTATCATCATAGATGTGGTGGGATCCTACTTCTATGATAAAAAATCATGACAGAAAATGAGCTTTTTTGTCTTGGGCAGGCTGGAGACGCAGCTGCATGACATTCTTTGGGCCGTCCATGATGGAAAAAACCGTGGTAGAAGCAAGGGGGAGGAAAATTTCGGGGAGTTGCCGGTTACGGTGGGAGGTCGGGGGCCGAGCTATGCGCGTTCTCTTATGCGTCTGTGGCGTGTGTGCGGCGTTGGCTCTAATGAGAACCGCGGCGTTGGGCTCTAATCGACCCGGCGATTACGCTGCAGGCGCGTTCTCGAACCCGAGCGATCGATTGATGGCTATTGCTCGAACCCGATGGGCGATTCGCCGCTGCTGCTGCTAATCGAAACCGATCGATTGGATGAGCAGTGAGCATTGCGGGGGGTTGGATGAGCGAGTGAGTGGTGGCGTTGCCTCTGGATGAACAGGACCCGTGGTGTGGAGGCTGGATGAGCGATGAGCGGTGGAGGGTGGTTGAACAGGACCCGTGGTGTGGAGGGCTGGATGAGCATGAGACGGTGGAGGGTGCTGTGGAGGGTGGTTGAGCGATGAGCCGATGGAGTAGCGGCGGTGGAGGCTGGATGAGCAGGAGCCCGTGGAGGTGGAGGAGGTCGACGATAGCCCGTGGAGGCTGGAGGAGGTCGACGGTGGAGATGAACAGTATCTCGTGGAGTCCCGTTTTGCGGTACGCCACACCCCTCCCGATGAATAGGACCCCCGTTTCGACCGTAGGAGGTCCATTTCATCCGTTTTGCGGTACGCCACACCCCTCCTGATCAACAGGACCCCCGTTTCGACCGAAGGAGGTCCGTTTCGTCCGTTTTGTGGTACGCCACACCCCTCCCGATCAACAGGACCCCCGTTTCAACCATAGGAGATCTGTTTCCTCCGTTTTGCGGTACGCCACACCCCTCCCGATCAACAGGACCCTGTTCCGAACGTAGGAGGTCCGTTTCCTCCGTTGTGCGGTACGCCAGGCCTCGTTTCCATCGCCTGTTCCGTCCAAGCCCTCCCGATGAACACGACCACACATTTCGTTTCGACCCAGCCTGTTTGGCTCCCCATGAACACGACGACGCTGTTTCTCCGTTCCGACCGAGCCATGTACACGAGCCCTCGCCGTACGTATGCGTGAGTAGGCGTTCGAGACCCCGCCCGTATGTACACATACGTGGCCGTATTTTCTTTCTTGCACCCTGGCCGCTGTACGTACGTGTACATGCTACGTGCGCGCCTCTACTACGACACGTGCGCGCCTGTACAACGACCAGTATGTATGTACACGTTCGCGACCAAAATGACAACGCTACGTACGCTTCGACTAGGTGGGTCCCGACTGTCAGGCACTTCCTTGCCTGCGAAGATGTAGCTGGTGGGTCCCAGCAGTCAGGGGGGCGAATCGTTTTGGGTTTTTTTGCCCGGACGCTCTTCCTTGCGTGAGAAGATGTAGCTGGTGCGACCCAGCAGTCAGGGGGGTGAATCGTTTTTTTTCGGACGCACTTTCTTGCGTGCGAAGATGTAGTTGGTGGGTCCCAGCAGACAGGGGGAAATGTTTTTTTCGCGAAATATGGTGGCCCGTCCAGTGGGTCCCCGCTGTCAGGTGGATGAATAATTATTTTGCGCGTAATAAGGAGGCACTTCCTTGCTGTGGCCGTGGACCCAGCTGTCAGCCTCTCCACATACGGTCCACGTCCGATGGAAGCCATTCCTTGACCACCTTGACCATGCCGCGCCGAGAGCACCAGGGCGGTGGACGACGGCGAGGCCTAGGAAGGGGACGACGAGGAGCCGGGGAAGACCCGGCGGTGCATGCCCAGCGTGAAAGTATGAGGTTCACTGCTCGTTCATTGCGGTGTGAGGCTGCGTCGCCCATGAGAATAACAGGGGTGTGGGTGCGTATAGGGATGGCTTGGCGATGGTGGGAGTAGTAGAGGCGGTGAGGCCTCGCGGCATCACAGCCGCCCGCGGCGGTAGGAGCAAGCAGCACGACCACGCTGCTTTGGCGGTTTGGAGCAAGAAGACCAGAGGTTGAAGAAGCACTCGGCCATTGGATGGACATCGTCACAGTCCTTTGGAGCTAGAATCGTTCATATATTGACTAAAGTTGACAAAGGCCTCCATCGATCAACTTAGTAGGCCCTAAGTCAGCCTCCCACCAAGGTTGGTCCCAGCTAGCAAGGGGTATTCATTTTTGTGCGTAATAAGGAGGCACTTCCGGTGGGTCCGAATGACAATGGGGAACGTTTTTTGCGAAATATGATGGCGGACCTGTGGGTCCCAGCGATCGGGAAGCGTTTTTTCACGAATGTCGGGGAAGCTGATCGTAACCCACGAACACCTATGGGACGGCGGACCGAGCCCCTTCGGTTCGGTGGGGGAGGTCGCCTGAAGAGCGGATCGGAGGCGGCACACGAGCAGTTTACCCAGCTTCGGAGCTCTCCGGAGAGATAACACTCCTACTGCTGCTTGATTGTGTTCTTGCTAGGGAGCACAAGGAGCTACAAGACCTAGCGTGAGTGTCTCTGGTTTCGAATGAGTCGAGCCGAACCAACCGAACCCTTTCTACGTTGCACATGGGCCTCCTTTTATATGCTCAAGGGGTCACCAACAAGTGGCAACGAGACGAGGGCAAAAAGGGAAAAAGACTTGTGGTTGGTACAGCTACTTTGTACAGTGTACTCTACCTAACTCTGACGGCAAGGGACAAAGGCATTAAATGCCCGTCCATGTCGCCCAAACAGTGCAACAGAGACCGTCAGGAGCGCCACCGCTTGCCACGATGGCATTCTGTCAGCGCCGCTTACCGCTGCTCTCCGCTGGCCGCACAGCCTCTTGACACGCGCGCCTGGAATGGTCCCATGGCGACACGTTGGTGGATGAGCTAGAGCGGAGATGAAGAGAGGTTGCCTGCCGCGGCAAGCGCCTTGCCGCGGCTGAATCCTTGTCGCGCCCAGAAGCTTGTCGCTCACCGAGCCTTCCCGGCAAGCTCCTCTTGCCGGGGTCTTGTCTTCTGCGTGCCTTGAGTGGCCTTCCCGGCAAGCTCCTCTTGCCGGGGCCTTGTCTCCTTGACTTGAATACTTTGTTTTTGAATGGCTCCAAAGGAACCAAGGAGGACCTTGGCAGTCACCAGGCAAGCCTTGCCGCGGGGTGCTGCAACTGTCCGTGCACGAGTTCGGGATACTAGGGTACCCCTACTCTAGTACACCGACAGGAGCCCCCGGGCCTGGGCCACACACGATGCCGAGCGCTGTTGGGTCAGGCCCAAAACAGTGCACGGGCACGCGCGGCCTAGATCACGCCGTTACTTGCTCCGGACCCACCACGTCCCCCACGAACAGCACGCGTCGAACGTGGCGTCGTGGGGGGAGATCGTGGGGGTTTCTTTAATTGGAAAAGCGGAACGTCCGCCCCCTCTACCTCCTTATAAACCGGGGAAACAGGGGCAGGTCGCCCACCTCGCCATTTGCTGTCCCATCTCGAAAACCACCACCGCTCCCCTTCTTCTCTAGTGCAGAGAGCAGCGCCGCCCCCATCGCCACCAGCGCCATCAACGCCGTCGGTCTCCTCCACCACCTCTGCCATGGCCCCGAAGCCGACAAGGAAGGGCGTGAAGTCGCCGAGGCGCAGCGGCTCATGGCGCTGCGAAAGAGCGGGCCGTCTCCCCCAAGCTCGGCGCAAAGGAGCTGAGGAGGCTACTACCTCTTCAGTCGTCGACGGAGACGCGGGTGCATCCGCGCGAAGGTACTCTCAGCCGCTGCATCAGAGTTGGTTCGGCGGGTACCACTTCTTCGCGCTCTTCTTCTATTGCGGGCTCTGCTCGCCCTTCTCTGAGTTCTTCTGCGATATCATGAACACCTACGGGCTTCGCCTCCTTGATTTCACCCCCAATGCTATCCTGACCATGGCAGTTTTCGCACACCTTTGCGAAAACTTTGTCGGAGTCCACCCAAACGTAGCCCTCTTCCGCCACTTCTTCATGCCCAGCGTCGAGAGAGGAGAGCCACTTGCGGAGGGATTGCTCGGATCTCCGGATCGGCAAGAAAAAGCCTATCTGGAAGGAGAGCTCCGTAGCAAGTGGGAGGAGGAGAGCCGATTGGTGTTGGATCGTTGAGGAGAATCCGCAGCCCTTCACTGCCCAAAGACCAAACTCCGATAGTGCGCGGCAGCGATTGGAGCAACTTGGCGCGGAAGATGCTAGGTTGAAGATTGCTGTGACCGGATCTTGCGCCTCGGGCTTGCCGGACTCACCGTAGGTCTTTGTTGGCGCGAGATTTTTCGCCGCCGCATCGCTCCCTTGCAGGAGAGGAGGAGACCTGCTTGGGAGTTCAAAATGCGGCGGACATCATGAGGCTGCGCCCGGGCCTCAACTAGAATTTCACTGTCTTGGAGTTGGATGCGATGCTGCTGGAGTTGTTCAAGCATGACCCCGATCACCCCGAGTGGTTTAGGTTGCCGAGGGGAGTCGTCCCATTGTGCAACAATTCTTCGCTCGACCGCATCCACGCCATGATGCTGTTGTGCGATTCGCATGGGATCGTTCCAACCTGGCAAGAGCCTGCGGATGACGTCGTGCGGTAGTTCTTCGACAGCTTGGAAGAAGTGCCGATCCGCCCCGACGAGCAGAAGTGGCTCACCCGCGACACCACCGACGCCGAGATGCAGCGCATCGCCACCAGGCTGGAGGAGGCGGCAGCAGCAGCTGCTGCTGGTGAATTCGGGTTCACCGTGGAGGAGGCAGAGGCAGCGGAGGCGGCAAGCCTTGCCGATCGAGAGGAGCTTGCCGGCGAGGAGGAGCAGGCCGAGCCCGAAGTCGAGCCGAGCGAGTCTGCCGAGGGCTCCTCCACACCTTGGTAGCTTGCAGCGGCGGAGCCCACAGCTCCACCAAGAAGGCATCTCCAAAGCCGGGAAGTGACAGGCGGCAGACGGGCCAACAGCCGCAGCGCCGTGCGGCCTGCTCCACAGCAAGCATCAATGTTGTTGCGGAGCACCCCACACTGCTGCAACAAGCGAGGCGGGATCCTCTCGGCCACCGCTGCCACCCCGCCAAGCGGTCAAGAGAACCTACTCCTCCGCCTCTTCGCACCGGAGGCGAGCCGAATTTGAATCTCTCGCGCTCAGCTCCGGCGAGGAAGAAGAAGAAGAGTAAGCTTCTATGCTGTGCTTGTATTTCTTCAATTTGGTTGCTTTGTCTTGTATCTGATTTGCTTCATTCTGAACTCTTTCCTTTTCGTGACGCTGGCCCGAAGAGCGTCGAAGAGAGCTAAGACCCGGTGGTTGTCATCGAGGATGATCCCCGTGGCAACAGAGGCGCGTCTGAGACCCCTTGCGGACCCGCAACCCTTCCTCAAAGCAGCCCCAAAGACATCCCCAGGTGAGTATATGGTTTACTTCTTCTTGTTAGGCGTGCGTGGATGCTTCTTCTTTGTTGATATCATTGTTGGTTTGTGTAGGAGCGAGCAGCCTCATCGGGGAGTGCCCGGAAGCTGCTCCCGAAATTCCATCTGCCGACTCACCGCCAAAGGAGAATTTCGGCAAGGGGCGTTCTCCAGCAAGGAGACTTCTCCGTGAGGGACAGCACCGGTGATCCTCCGATTGTCGAGACCATGGCTGCAGATCCCATCGCAGGTAATCCTTTTGACCGAAAATTTCCCTTGGGTTCTTTTTCTTCCGTTCTTCTTTTCGGACGTTTGCTTGACTGTTCTTTCTTTTTCTGGTCGCCGATCCATCTACCATGAGCCGATGGAGACCGAGGTCGCCGGCGAGGACGCGGCCGGCAACATTAACGACGCCGCCGTCGCCGAGGAGGACACGACGCACAAGCCCGCCGTTGAAGAGGCCGCCAAGGCTGCCGCCGCGAAAGTCGGCGAGGGTCCGGCGATCGTCGGCGACCACGAGGCCGCAGGGCGCTGGCGCTACACCGACCGCAGATCCCTCGGCCAGCTGCGCGGCGCCGGGCTCGAGCCCCAGCCCGGCGCCTACTTGAAAGGCGGCGATGGGGTCTTCATCAAGCTCCCCAGGCGTCGAGCTCGAGCACCGGTCGAGGAGAGAGCTTGACGAAGAGCTGCTCGCCTCCGTTGGGCTGTCGTTGGTCGGCCAAGCAGCAGCAGCAGGCGAGTCGAGGAGGAGCAGCATTGAAGAAGCTTCTGTCGCTCTACCGCGCTGACAAGCCAAGTTGTAATCCCGGAAGCACTTGTCGCGAGGGCGGAGCGAACATGGAGAAGCGCCAAGAGGTCGGGCGCTAACCAAAGCTCTCCGGGCGTAGCGGAAGAGCGGGGCGACTTCTTTGAAGAGCGCACAGCCTTCATCCTTGAGAAGGCTGAGGTCGAGGAGCAGCAGCGGCTAGCTGCCGAGAAGCTATCTCGCAAGAAGGCGAGTTGGCGCAGCGGAAGATCAACCTTGACAGCTATGAGGAAGAGCTTACGGCGAAGCAATCAATTGGCGGAGCTCTCAAGGAAGCAAAGGATGCTGCCGCGGCTGCCGAGGCCGCCAAGAAAGAATCGAAGACAAAGGTGGCGCAGGTGGAGGCCAACCTCGGAAGAGCGGCGAGGAGCTCGCTTCTTGGTTGAAGCCGAAGCGAGAAGGGCGCCTACACTCTTGGCGAGTTGCAGGGCCGTCTCGCTGAGAGGATCAAAAGCTCGGCGCCGCCCGGGGACTCCAAGGCAGATCTTGAGCTGAAGCGACCACCTTGATGGAGGCGCTGGGCCGGCGCCAAGGAGGCGGGAAGTGGGTCTGTTGGAGAAAATCAAGGCCAGCGAGGAGCTCTTTGGCGAATGCTCTGCTGCCCGAGCACCTTGAGGATAATGTGGAGCTCGGATGAAGGTCTTGTGAATATCGCCGCCGCCATCGACAAGGAGCTGATGGAGCTGGGGATGGTGGACCTCGGTACTCCTCCGACGCAGTGCCTCCAACCCAGCGCCAAACTCAGCTTGTTTCTCAAAGGCGTGGTGGCGGCTCTCCAGCGACTCAGAAGAGATCCCAAAGCAGCTGGCCGAGGAATCGCGCCAAATCTGCGCGGGAGCTCTCCAGAAGGTGTTGATGAAGGTGGCCTTCCGTAATCCAGGCCTCAACCTCAACGGCGTCCTCAGATCCTTGCCGCCAGCTGCCGATGTGGAGGCGCTCAAAGCCCTTGTCGCACCCATTGTGGACAAGGTGGGCAAGATCAAGCGGGTTGATGGCGACCGCGTAGATTAGGCCGCCAAATCTATCTTTCCCTTGTCGCTGCTGATCATGTTTAGGAGAACAATCTATTAGATCTGCGACAAGTTACTTTTGTAATATAACTCTATCTTAGACAATGATTGTAATGTTATTTCCTTCACTGGATTCCTTCCTTTGTATGTTGCGCCCTCGCTTTTAGGGAACTTGTCGGTAGCGGGCACCTTTTGCATGGCGTTGAGTGCGAGCGTCGGCCTTCTTTGGCGGTGCCGCCTCCGACAAGCAACCTTATCGCAACTAGTTGCAGCTCACTTAAGTTGTTGAGCGGACTCGAAACAAAGTAAGGGCGCGACTAGCTACGAGTTGGTTCCTCCGTGCACAGGTTTTCCATACAAAGTAC
The DNA here is from genome assembly GCA_021605205.1 of Aegilops longissima. Lineage (NCBI taxonomy): Eukaryota > Viridiplantae > Streptophyta > Magnoliopsida > Poales > Poaceae > Aegilops > Aegilops longissima. The sequence goes on from CM038682.1 coordinate 705,167,592, forward strand.
TATCGTTCGAGGAAGAACTTAAATTTTTTTAAAAACTGGTTGCTCAAACTTTGGCAACTTAGCTTTTCTGTCGTTTGCTTCCCGATAAGGTGAAACTTCCTCAAGCAACGCTTGGTCCATGGCATTATCTTCTCCTTCCCCCCTGGTCAACTTGTGTGCGAGGGAACCTTCCTTTCTTTGAGAAAGAGAAAGAAGAGAAAATAAATTTATGGAGCCTTATGGCTCGTTATTGCTTACCGGGTGTGGGTGCTGCACAAAATGTTAGATAATACATGCAAAAATGATTATGAAAGCATGTAGTTAACAAGCTGTGCGCAACACATGAAGCTTCTTGATGCAGGGTCTGCCCGGCTTTGTACAAAGGATTACATGCAACATGGGCAAGACTTGTACAAAAGGTGGTTGCGGAACAGGTTCCGGCAACAGCGCTCTGAGTAAAACTTACGAAGATGTTCAATGTTCAGGAGTTGCTCACGGAATGCCATCTTGATCTCAAAGGCGGACAGCGCGAGGCCTAGTATTTCGTCTCACCCGATAAGGGCCTTCCCACTTGGCGTCTACTTGTTGGAATTCTTGGCGGACTGAGCGCTAGAAGAACAAGGTCGCCTTCCTCGAGACTTCGGCACTAACTGCGGCTATGGTAGCGGCGCAAAGCTTGCTGATAACGAGCAGCTCGTCTGTGGCTGAAGGCGGTCCTCCTCAAGGGCAGCGCGTCATCTTGTCGCAGCTGCTCTTGCTCAAGCTCATCATAAGCGAAGCTCGAGGTGACCGTATCTGAGTTCCGTGGGGAGAACTGCCTCTGCTCCATAGACTAGGCGAAGGGTGTGCGGCGGTGGCTCGATTTGGCGTCGTTACGATCGACCAAAGAACCACGGTAGCTCCTCAATCCAGTTTCTTCGCACTTGTGCAGCCTGTCGAAAGTTCGGTCTTGAGCCAGCGCACTTCAGCATTGCCCTCTCTGCTTGACCATTGCTTCTCGGATGAGCAAGCGAAGCATAGCAGACCTTGGTGCCAAGATCTTGGGCGTCTTGCATGAAGGTGCGGCTCGTAAACTGTGTGCCGTTGTCGGTGATGATCTGTTGGGAATCGAGCGGCAAACAATCGACTTGAAGAACTTTGCTTGTTGTCTTTGTCACCTTCCTCCTTGCTTCCACTTCCGGCCACTTTGTGAACTTGTCGATTACGACGTACAAGTATTCAAAGCCCCGACAGCTCGGGGAAGGGGCCGAGAATGTCGAACCCCGGACGAAAATGACCAGGATAAAGGGATCGTCTGGAGAGCTTGAGCTGGCTGGTGTATCTGCTTGGAATGGGCCAGCACGCTTCACACTTGGTTACTTGTGCAGTTGCATCACGGAGGGCTGTCGGCGGAAGAAACCTCGCGGGCACGCTTTGCGGCAAGTGCTCTTCGCCAATGTGGTGACCACATATGCCTCCATGTATCTCTACCAACAGCTTCATCCATCTTCCCGATGAATACACTTCAATTTCACTCCGTTGAGTCTTCTTACATGCAGAATGCTGTCGACAAACTGGTACATACTTGGTATCGGGCTACTCTTTCCGCTTCTTCTTGCTCTTGGGAAGTTCTCCTATCTGAAGGAAATGAGCGATCTCTTTGTGCCCATCTTTGGAGCTTGTGGCTCGACAACAAGGACTAAAGGCACATTTGCTGCTGCGGGAACATCCGCTTCTACGGCGAGAACCTGCGGCTCAGCCGGAGCTTGATGATCCCCGACAAGCTTGCCGGAGCAAAACTTGTCGGGAGCGTCTGCTTCAACGAAACAAACCCTTAGGCTTGTCGGAGCAGACTGCTCCTCAGCAATATCTGCGTTGATCTTGGGGACCTTCTTGGCGGCGGCTTCAGGGAGCTCTGCCGGAAAGTAGTCACCAGAAACCAACTTCCTCTTCTTGCTCTGTCCAGTTGATGGTGCTACAGTTGGTTGAGTCAGCTTGAGCACGAAGATCCCTGGTTCCACAGGTAACTTAAGTGCGGCGCACTTCGACAAGCCATCAGCAATGTCGTTCTGAGCTCTTGGAATATGTTCCATTTGTAGGCCGTCAAAGTGCTCTTCTAGCTTTCTCACTTCGTCAACATAAGCCTCCATCAACGGACTCTGATAATCTTTGTTTACTTGGCGGACGACAAGCTGCGAGTCACCCCTGACAATGAGCTTCTTAATCCCAAGGTCCGCTGCGATCCTGAGACCGGCAAGCAAACCTTCATACTCTGCAGTATTGTTCGTTGCTTGCTCCTTGGGAAAGTGCATTTGGACTACGTACTTGAGGTGCTCTCCGGTGGGTGCGACAAGTAGCACGCCGGCACCGGCGCCTTGCAGCGAGAAGGCACCGTCAAAGTACATCAGCCACTCTTTGCTTGCCTCCTTGACGGGGCGCTTCGTTTACAGGACTTCTTCATCTTGTGTTGGCGTCCATTCTGCTATGAACTCGCCAATGCTCTGCTTTGGATAGTTGAAGTGCTTTCAAACTTGAGGCCAAAGCTTGACAGTTCGATGCCCACTCGACAATTATGCTGTTGTACGGATTTTGCAGTATTCTCTTTAGCGGAAGCGAGTGGCGATTGTGATCTCATGTGCTTGGAAGTAATGGCGCGGCTTTCTCGAGGCCATGAGAAGGCCGAAAAGCAACTCGCACACCAAAGTACCTCGACCTAGCCCCCTGCAGAAGGGAACTGACAAAGTAAACTGGGCGCTGCACCATCCTTTTCTGCATCTTATCGCACGCCTGCGCAGATCCGTCCTTGTCGGGACCGAGCTTGTCGGTGAAGCCCCACGCTTGTCATTTGGATGCATCGCCATGGTCGCCAGCTCATCATCCGCCTCCCTCTCCGCTACTAACGCAGCACTAACCACTTGATTGGTTGCCGCTAAATATAGCAGCAACGTCTCTTGTGGTTTAGGTGCGACAAGTACTGGAGTGGAGGACAGGTATCTCTTCAAGTCTTGCAGCGCAGCCTCCGCTTCGGGAGTCCATTTCATTGGACCTGCCTTTTTCAAAATTTTGAAAAATGGCAGGAACGCGCTCAGCAGACCTAGAGATAAACCCTCTTGAGAGCAGACAACGCAACCGGCAAGTCTTCGTACATCCTTGGCGCGCTTTGGTGCTTCAATCTGCTCAATGGCCTTGATCTTGTCGGGATTGGCTTCAATTCCCGCTGGGACACGAAGAACCGAGAAGCTTGCGGAGGAACTCAAACACGCACTTCTCGGGATTGAGCTTGAGGTTGATCTTGCGCAGATTTGCAAAGGTTTCATCAAATCTTGAATCAGAGTTGCCCTGTCCTTGCTCTTGACCACTATATCATCCATGTAGGCTTCCACATTTCTGTGCATTTGTGGCTCAAAAGCGTGATGGACTACTCTTGCAAATGTTGAACCGGCATTCTTTAATCCGAAAGGCATCCATATAAAACAGTATGTGCCACATGGGGTGATGAATGCGGTTTCTCCTCATCCTCTTACGCCATGAAGATCGATGATATCCTGAGTATGCATCAAGAAATGAAAGCAAATCACATCCGGCCGTGGAGTCAACAATCACAGTCGATCTGCGGCAAGGGAATGGGTCTTTGGGACAAGCTTTATTAACATCTGTGAAGTCGATACAAAGTCTCCATTTCCCATTTGCCTTCTTGATACAACTACTGGATTGGCCAACCACGTGGGATGGAGCACTCCTCGACAAGGCCTGCTGCTTCCAATTTATTGATCTCTTCGCTATGAATTATTGGCGCTCCTTTGCTGTTTCGACTTTACGCTTGACGGTCGCGCATGAGGACGAGACAGCTAGGTGGTGCTCAATTACTTTCACAGGAACACGGGGATGTCGGGGCGGTTGCCATGCAAACACGTCGATGTTCGCCAGCAGAAAGCAACAGCGGCGCTTTCCTATTTAGGGTCAAGCGTGGCACTGATGGTGAAAGTACCACCAGTGCCGTCCTCCTTGGCGGACACCTTCTTGGTTTCTGGAGCTGCCATCGTCTTCTTACACTTGCCGGTGGAGCTCGATGGTGCGTCCTCGACGGTAGTGCAGCACTCCGAGAAGGTGCGCTTGCCGGAGTGGGCATCAGAGCTCTTGCCGGACTTGGTCTTCTTCTTCCCTCCGAGAGCTTCAGCGGCAAGTGGCTTGCTATCTGTAGCAGCTGCTGCTTCCCGGTAGATCTTGTCGGCGCAGATAAGAGCATCCTTCTTGTCGCCAGGGACAGAAATGACACTTACCGGGCCGGGCATCTTGAGTAAGTTGTATGCATAATGAGAGGCTGCCATGAACTTGGCGAGTGCTGGACGGCCAAGTATCCCATTGTAAGGTAATGGGAAATCAGCAACGTCGAACGTGACCCTCTCAGTCCTGAAGTTTAGCTCGCTGCCAAATGTTACCGGCAATGTGATCTTCCCCTTCGGCTTGCTTCTTCCCGGATTGATTCCTTGAAATGTACCGGTTTCTTCGAGCTCGCTGTCAGGGATTTGAATCTTCTGGAGCACTGCAGAGGAGATCAGGTTTAAGCCGGCTCCACCGTCAACTAGCATCTTGGTGACCTTGAGGTTGCGGATAGTTGGTGAGACCAACATCGGCAAGCACCCGACCGCAGTTATGCGATCAGGGTGGTCCTCAATATCAAAGATGATAGGCGTCTTTGGACCATTCGGAGGCTTGCGTGACTCTACGGATGGTTACGCGCATTAACTTCCGCATCCACTGCTTGAGTTGGCGGTGTGAAGTATGCGAGAGGCACCGCCGTCTCACGAAGGACCTCTGTGGCTTTCTGAAACTCCTGCTCATCGGTCTCGTCGTCTTCCATATCTTCATCGTCGTCGTCGTCTTCGTCCTTGTCGCGGCCGCGGGGAGGTCTGTCTCCTTGCCGCTGCTTGGCCTTGCCGCGGCGTCCTCCCCGGCCGGGTCGCTTCTTGCTAACTCCCCCAGCACCTTCCTGGGCCTTCTCATTGTCGCGTCGTTCGTACTCAGCCTTCTGCTGTTCAACAAACTGCTCGACCTTCTTGCAGCTCTGGAGGTCATGGCCCTTGGTGCGGTGGATCTTGCAGTACTGTTTGTTGGAGCTGTCCTGTTTGTCGGCGGCCACCACAGCCTGGCAGTTGGCGCCCGCGGCAACCTCCTTGCCGGAGCTACCAGCCTTAGCTTTCTTGGCGGCACCACCGTTGCCGGACTGCTTGACAACTAGCACGTCCTTGCCTTTCTTCTTTCTGTTATTTCGTCGCCGGCTCTTCCTTGCCAGGACAATCTCTTCACTATCAGATCCTGCTTCTGCATTCTCTCCTGGGAGTCTCCTCCCTTCCTCAGACGCTGCGACACTTGTCGGCGGGGCATACAGCTCTTTGACGTCCTTGACTTTGCACATCGCCATCTCTTCTCTCATCCTGCGGTTCCGCACGTTTTGATGAAACACGCTGATCACTGCGGCAGGGTGGACATCTGGGATGTTGTAGTGCACACGGCTGAATCTCTGGATGAACTTACGCAGGGATTCTCCTTCCTTCTGGGTGAGCAGATGAAGGTCACTTTCCTGGCCATGAGGCTTGTGGCCGCCTGTGAAGGTGCCGACAAACTGATGGCATAGATCTGCCAAGAGGATATGGAGCTGTCCGGCAAGTGCATGAGCCAAGATCGACATTGGGCTTGAGCACCGGCGGAAGTAGTTGGCGAGGATCTTGTCATCTCGTCCCCTGCAGCTTGCACGCGATGGTGTAGATCTTGAGGAACTCCGCGGATGCGTTACGCCATCGTACTTCTCGCACATCTGGCTTGAAATTTTTCTTGTCGGACCTTTGGACTTGCCGCAGCTCACGGGTGAGCGCAGGGCAACCTACGCGTCTGACAAGTCACTGGTTCCCAGGCGCTTGCATGTCGACAGCGGGCCCAGCGCTGGTCGGGTTGACGTCGCGCTTCTCTTGGCGCTTCGATCACGAGTTCGGCGTCTTCTTGTTGCCGTTCTGAAGAACTTGGCGCTGGTCGCGACGAGCTCGTGGATCTGACGACGCGGTGGAGTCATTTGTCGAGGTGGATCCGGCGAGTCGGCGATCTTAACCTTACAGGTGGAGAGTGCATGATGGTTGCACCCCACAGGTCTCGTCGCCACCGGCTCGTGCCTTGTCGTCTTGCCGCGGCAGCGATGTGCTTAGTTGCCGCGGGCGTCGCGTTGGCAAAGCCGATGAGACTCGAATGGTGGCCCTCCATTCGTCGACCTTGTCTGCCGTTGGAGGGTAATCCAGGAGCAGTTGAGCTCGCGCCAAAGCTTCCGCTTGAGTGGTGGGCAGCAATGGCGAACGGTGCGAGGAGCGGGATATGCTCGGACTTCTAAATATATTAGAAGGAGCAGTATCCCGTCTAGGCGACCGTGCCCCACTCGCACCAGCCTGTTGGCGCGCAAGCTGTTCTTGAGCGTCTCTGGATCCACCAGCTCGATCTTGGCCCAACGAACGTATGGCGCTGCGAGCACCATGACGCTGTCGGTCTCGCGCCTCCTGAGATGGGCCTTGATGCGTGTCACGGACGCCGAGGTTTGCGCCGCCTTATCCTTGGACTTATTAGCGACGTGGGCTCCCTCGTCAACGCCCGTTCTTCCGCCTGCGTCTACCCCACCACTCGTAGGCTCCGGTGGTGGTGGATTTGAAGCGGACGGCTCTGCTGCGCGAAGCCTTCTTCTTGGTGGCATGTCGATGAAGATGATGAAGATGTTACTCGTGTGAATGCGGATCAGGTTCACACAGCCTCGGCGCCCCTACGGCGGCGCCAAAGATGTCGGGAAGCTGATCGTAACCCACGAACACCTATGGGACGGCGGACCGAGCCCCTTTAGGTTGGTGGGGAGGTCGCCGAAGAAGAGATCGGTCGGCGAAGCACGAGTAGTTACCCAACCGGAGCTCTCCGGAGATAATACTCCTCTGCTGCTTGATTGTGTTCTTGCTAGGGAGCACAAGGGCTACAAGACCTAGCGTGAGTGTCTCTGGTTTCGAATGAGTCGAGCGAACCAGCGAACCCTTTCTACGTTGCACATGGGCCTCCTTTTATATGCTCAAGGGGTCACCAACAAGTGGCAACATAGACGAGGGCAAAAAGGGAAAAAGACTTGTGGTTGGTACAGCTACTTTGTACAGTGTACTCTACCTAACTCTGACGGCAAGGGACAAAGGCATTAAATGCCCGTCCATGTCGCCCAAAGCAGTCAACAGAGACCGTCGGGGCGCCACCGCTTGCCACGATGGCATTCTTGTCGGCGCCGCTTACCGCTGCTCTCCGCTGGCGCTGACCTCTTGACACCGGCGCTGGAATGGTCCCATGGCGACACGTTGGTGGATGAGCTGGGGCGGAGATGAAGAGGTTACTGCCGCGGCAAAGCGCCTTTGCATGGCTGAATCCTTGTCGCGCCCAGAAGCTTGTCGCTCACCGAGCCTTCCCGGCAAGCCCCTCTTGCCGGGGTCTTGTCTTCTGCGTGCCTTGAGTGGCCTTCCCGGCAAGCTCCTCTTGCCGGGGCCTTGTCTCCTTGACTTGAATACTTTGTTTTTGAATGGCTCCAAAGGAACCACGGAGGACCTTGGCGGTCACCAGGCAAGCCTTGCCGCGGGGTGCTGCAACTGTCCGTGCACGAGTTCGGGATACTAGGGTACCCCTACTCTAGTACACCGACAACGAAATACTGGTGGCCCGTCCAATGGGTCCCAGCTGTCAGATGGAGGAATAATTATTTTCCGCGTAATAAGGAGGCACTTCCTTGCGGCTGTCGTGGACCCAGCTGTCAGCCTCTCCACGTACAGTACTCTTCCGATGGAAGTCGGTCGTTGACCACATTGACCACGCCGCGCCAAGAGCACCACAGCGGTGGACGACGGCGAGGCCTAGGAAGGGGACGACGCGGAGCCGGGGAAGACGCGGCAGCGGAAGGCCGCGCGGAGAGGACTACGAGGGTTCGCCGGTTCGGCTGCAGTGTGAGGCTGCCGTCGCCGTAGAATAACAGGGGGTGTGGGTGAGTAAAGGGATGCCCTGGCCAGCGGTGGGAGTAGTAGGGGGCGCCGAGGCCTGCGCGGTAGCACAGCCGGCCATGGGAGGCAGGAGCAGGCGGTCCTGTCGGCGCTGCTTTGGCGGCTGGAGCAAGAAGATCCGAGATTGAAGAAACACGACGGCCGTTGGATTGACATCCAACGGTTACGTCTGCTAGAATCGTTTGTTGACGTAGTATATAATAACTAAAAAAATCTTGCATACGCGTCAACTAAAAAGACCCACAAGTCAGACCACTCCCTCTTTTTTTAATAATTTATATATATCTCATGGCAACTTCTTATGCAATTTATTGCAGTCGTTTTTTTGGTTGGCCAGTGCCAATTTCGCATATTTCTGTGGGTTCTAGACTATTTTTAATACCGAAATGTCGAGCTAGATTTAAAGTACTTTGAAGATATATTTGAATTAGGTTAATGCCTAGTGAAATAGGAATCTGAAAATGTGAAAAAAAATCAGAAATTATAAAGTAATTGCCAATTTGTCATCTGTTTTTATATTTACAACCCATTTCATATTACTTTCAAGATTTGCAGGCGTCTTGAAAGAGTTGCAGCCCATCAGGGTGTAGAAAAATAAGTAGGCCTGGATTGGGTATTCTTCAGAAAAAATAAACTGGGCTCATTTTCACAAAGAAAAAATAGCTGGGCTGGTCACATGGTGAACATAAAATATAAGCCTGGGCTAGACGGGCCACATCCCAGTTCAAACCCCGCTCCGTCTCAATAATACCAAACAAAAAAATACTGCTCGAGTAGCTCGTCCCGGTGTCGGTCGATCTTGTGTTGTTCTCTTGTCTATTGACTATATACGCTCACAATGTCGTGGGTCCCGGATGTCGGAAAACACTAGGAGGAAGCATTTTATTTTTCCATCTGCTGACATGGTGGCCCCTCTTGTCATCCTCTCCACGTATTACGCCGATTCTGTTGTTTGTTGACCATGTTGACAGCGAGAGGCGGCGCTTGTGGCGTGCCAAAGCGCGCGGAGGGCGTCGGTGTTAACGATTTAGGAGATGGTGGGGCAGCGATCGTCTTGTTGGCGCAACCAGCCGTGGGGCGGAGAGGCGGCCCCTTGGCGCTGGTTTGGTTTTGGCGGTGGAGGAAGACAGGATGAAGAAACACGACAGAATGTAAAAGCAACAGCGAGTACTTAACAACCTTAATGAAACCAGCGGGGCACTTAACAACCAAAGTGAAAGCAGTATGAGTACTTATCAGGTTCAACCGTACAAAGCACGCCTCGAACAGTGCTACTTTGGCTCTGATTAACCAAGGGTGAGGCCGCCAAGGCCGGCGCCACCCAGCGCATCCACAACCTTACAAAGCGGCTTCATCTATAGCGTGGTCAATAAACAGGATATTAAGCTTTAGAGCCATGGAAAAGCATGAACATGATCTTCTGTCCTATTCTCCAAGATGGGCGGGCCTTCATTATCTGAGACCACCCACGAATAAGTATCTTTTCACCTCAAGGGAATTGAGTAGGTCGACATAAACATCATGTTGTGACCAAGCGCAAGTCGACCCGACCATGGTCGAGCATCGTATAGGAACAATAGAACTCGGCAGTTCTGTTTCAAGAAGATCACAGCTGCAAAACTGTGTATAAGCAATAGTTTATGAACAACATATATAACATAAAACAACTCGTAACATAAGTTTCTCGACACAGTTGGACCTGTTCAGCGAGTGCGGAAGTGGCACACATATCCCGTGGCCTTCCACCATTGAAACGCCCCACAAGGACCTCAAGGCGATCAATAAAGTGTAGGAACTTGTGGATGTCGATCAATCTACTTGATTGCCATTAGTAACAACCGAGTTATTACAGAGTAACAAGCGAGCAGACGCTTAACTCTGAAAAAACCTACACGTGCCACCAATTATAAGAAAATATTAGTTAGAAGTAGCATCTTCGTGAGAGATTCGTTGCTACTTCTAAAGTTAATTGTGATTAGTTAGACAGAATAGGTGGATTAAGAAGTAATCGAGGCAACAAGCAAGAACCAGATACAAAACTAACATGGATGAACAATTGGAGCAGCGTCGGGTGGAAGATCGCAGTGAAGATGAGAGCAGGTTCTGCTATTTCCATCAACATTCGTGCGCCAACTTTCAGTCCGTAACACTTGAGAAAGTTTAATCAAATTTGGGCCTTAAAAAACAGTAATCTTCCTGGTTCATGAACCCAACTCGGAAGTAATATCCATGGCTTGTCTTCACTGTGACCATTAAACTAGTGTATTCAGTTATGGCAAGGCCGAGCATCTTGAGTACATGTGTTCTGGTAGAGCAAATAATACACTGCAGGAAAAATAATATGACAACACAGCATGTTCCAAAAAACCCCACCCTCCCAGATAGAGAAGAGGATTCTAGGAACATACTGTGGGCGTTTCAAAATGTTGTGGTAGGATGAGAAGGAACAAGTGTGGCGTCTACTTGGCGCATAAATCTGTAGGGTACTCGCACTTTGGGCCTCTGCAAGCTGAAACACACTAGATTGATCTGAAGAAAAATGCATCAGCGGTGGCGGCTGCCATCCTAGGATTACTGCGAACAAGGGACTTGGATTTATCGGGGATGGATGAAGAATTAGTACCTGGTTCTCCATGAGAAAACCCTATGCAATCGCGCCGGCGGGGGTTTCTCGAACAAGCGACGAAGGAGAAGGGGATTCAGGCCTAGTGAAATATTGCCACTTTGTCCGTCCAGCTTACTTCTAAAGCTGGAAAGGGGGGGGTTGTGATTTGATTGCTCATTGGGCATTACCGCGGCGCTACGACCGGGGTGTGTCTACCGTGAAGTTGTGCACTCTAATTTGTGCATATGGCACGTGGACCCCGTTGCCGGTTGCCCCACATATCAGCGAAAGGAAGTAGAAAGATAGGAGTAACTAGTTACACATAAATATATTTTTTGACAGAGAGATACTCCCTCTGTAAAGAAATATACAAATCTTTATATCACAGGCTCACCTTGCCGAGAAATATACTCCCTACGCAGCATACGGGCATTATGGGGTTCAGCTTTTTTATGGGGGTTCAAGCGAGAAAATAATACTCGAGATAGGCTCACGGTTACGGACTTTGGGCCTGAGCCGACCCTGCATGTTTGGGGGCCCATGTGTTCTACCTCAGCTCTTGTCATATTGCAAGCGATCGATGCTGCGCTGGTTTTAGATCTTTGTCGCAAGGCAAATACACAAAATTGAATAAAGCACGGCAGCTGTTGGAATGAAATCGAGCAGCAGGTTCCTAACCAGCAATTAGAGTTGCAATTCTATCAACGATATACCATGTGATAAATAATACTGTCGTACTACTTATACACACAGGACACTTGTTTCACCATGCCAGATTATTACATCAAAATCTCTCGGAGGATAGATCAGTTCGGCAATTGCGTGCTGCTACTGAAGAATTTCAAAGTTGATTTGGACCAGCTCTCCTTGCCGAGAAAGTTCGATTTTGACATCATCCCCTACCGCAAGATATGATTTAGATTTGAACCTTGACCATCCTTTAGCATCAATCATCATGCGACCATCCTTTGTACTTACTGTATATTAGCAGTTTCATTCACACCAAGGCTGCGCATGGTAAGAGAAACTTGGCCGCGGTCGCCCGGATAGTTGAACGACTCCCTCATTGCTCTAGGAATTCTCTGTTTGCAAACAAGAAGACATACCCAAACAGTTAGATCAACACAGTGAATCATGTGAAACAACATGGAAAGAAAAAAGAACGAAGCACTTGGGCGGCCAATGCTTACCAAGAAGGTGGACATGTCGGTTTGTGTAAGGACTTTGGTATATGAAGTGCGAACTGCAGCCCGATCTCATTGCGGTGCAAGCTGCACGGGCGGACCAAATGCAAGTGCAAGTGTTGGTGCAGTCTTGAAGCCGCTGCTGCTGCGGAGATGGTGCTCCTTGTAGAGCTGGTGCGGTGTCGATGCCCGATCCTCCGGTAGATCGGTGATCCGCCGGCAGTCGGTGCCCAATCCTCGGCTGGATCGGCGAGCTGCTGCCATTGTCGGTGCTAGAAGCAGCTGTCGGTGCTCAATCTGTGCGAGACAGCGAGCGATCGTGTCGGTCTGCTATGATCAGCTTTCTAACTTGACTAGGATCCGTGACCGTGATCCAGTTTTTTCTTCATTTCTTTTAAATGCGAGAAGGACTAATTGTGGCGTTTTGTTAAACCAAACTGCAGTTCATCATAGGGATTCAGCTTGTACTCGGACAATAGACTGATCAATTTTTCCGATAATATAAGTGATGGGCAGTGCCTTCATTCTTGACATGACATAAGAAGTGAAACCTGCAAAAATAGCCATCGTGAGAGCAAACCAAGCGGTTTATTCGTGATGAATGTCACATGGCAAAACCTGCATCGTAAAATTGCAGGAAAAGAAAGAAAACATGACATTAAATCAATAAGATTTAGACAGTAAATCAATAAGATTTACTTGATGTGACACGAGTGAATCCTTACAAGGAAATCACTATGTTGAAGTACTAAACAGAAGATTGATCGTCCAACTACGCGTGGCATGCAGGGGCCCCGCCTACTCCCACAAGCAGGACAGTCCAAAGGTCGTGACAAATCATATGGACCGAACATCCATGGGACTGGAAATCCTGGTGGGTGCGATAAACCCTGCAATGCATACAGATATTGGAGTGTAACCATAATTGATAAACCGTCCTCACAAAAAATATGATCTGGATACTTCAAAATGTACAGACTGAATTGAGTGGACATACATTAACATAGACCGTTCTCAGGACTGACCACACACCAAAAGCGGCAGTACTAATAAACAATACAGGGTTCACAAACACAAATCAAGTACTAAACAATAGTACTTACTACAGACAAGCAAAGTTGCACTAACTAAACTCTGTAGACTATTTCTTGCCACCGACCTATGGGATGAACCCCGCATAACTGACTAGGCCATGGACTTCGTGTGAGATGTCTACATGCACCATCACCATCTTGTCAACCTTGGAGAACCTAACAGAGTGGTCTTTCCGCTCATAAACATGATGATGAAGATAGGCCGCATCAGATTTGTTGGGAAGCTTTACAAGAACCACACCCTTCGTGTCGAAGGCACAGCCAGAAATTGTTGTGGTCAAGTACAGCCTCGAGAACACGCGACAACAATGCTACTGAGGAAAACACTAGTTCAGGACACATGGCGACAAGGACACAACAGCTGGATAGTTCAGCGATAGAACTCATCATCAGGTCTTCCAGTTCACACGACATGACTTTGAGAACTTCATCTCCACAGCGGACCTGGTTCTAATTCAAGCGAAACCATATTTCATTACTACCTCCGTTCAGAAATATAAGATGATTTTCGATATTATACTCCATATATGACTACATATCACACGAAATGAGTGAACAAAGACACTAGAACATGTCTTCAAAGGCATGAGAGCAGAGGGATTACATGCAATATCCATAACACAAATTCTTCGGGCAAATATACCCTCTTAAAAGGTAGCATTGATGTTCATAAAGTACTCCCTCCATCCCAAAATTCTTGTCTTAGATTTGTCTAGATACGGATGTATCAAGTCACATTTTAGTATTAGATACATCCGTATCTAGACAAATCTAAGACAAGAAATTTGGGACAGAGGGAGTAGTTGAAAGTAATCTATAAGAAATCAGTGTCAACCTCTCGCATGTTTTGGTCAAAAGAGGAATTTAGAACCGTCATTTGGCACACAAAAATCACATGCAAGATCACCCAGAAAGTTGTACTACCAGTACTAGTACTGCGTGTTAGATGAAAAAACACAATCAAGATCAAGAAAAAGATCGTCAACAAGAGACATTACCTGGACTTGCTTAATGAGGGATCCGGAGAGGGGGCTTGGCGAGGCGATGGCTTTGAGCTTGTCTGCGGTAGTCTCGGCAGGGTGCTTCCGCTTCTTCGTACCATGAGCCTCGACGTTTTGGCGAGCCATAGACATCACGTCGGCGGTGCTCGGCGTCCATCAAGAGAGGAAGCTGAGAGAAGAGTGAAAGGATGAGCGAGATGAGGGAGAAGCGAAGCGAGTGGGGTTTTCTTCAAGAGAAGCTGAGAGAGAAGAGTGAAATGATGGTTGCTTCGTCCGTCAACTTCTTCTTTGGAAAGGAGGGGTTTTGTGATTTGACGGCTCATTGGGCATTCTGCGGCGGTTCGATCGGGGTAGTCTACCGTCACTCTACTAAGGAGTAATTTAGTGCATGGCTGGTGGATCCAGTCTTGGCTGTCCCTACGTCGGCGAAAGTGAGTAATTTAGTGCATGGCTGGAGGAGGATCCGCCGCGGTAGAGCGTGTCCACTGTTTTCATTCGAAGAAAAAATGATTACAACAAGCGTTTCCACTCTTCTGACGGAGGAGTCGAAACACGGCAGCCACTTGAACATACAGTGCTCCTACTACTAGGCATGTGTAGTGGTTCATCGTCGATGCTACTACACAATCTTGTTGCTAGTGTAGTAAGGTATGGCGATAACAAATGATGTTGTGCGCATGTCAACTACTCCTATATGTAACATAGTACCGCTTTTTTTGTCCGGTCGAGAATGAGCGGTGAGATCAATGTTAACAGAACTAGGTCCACAGCAAGACGGAGAATGCGGTGCTACGAGTACTCCATGAAACATGAACCATATGAAGCACATCCTATAGTGTTAGGCAGGGTGTATGAAGGGTGCAGGATGGGAGCAAAAGTTCCTTCTCGACCCACTTTTGGGTGTTTGGCAGAGTGCATGAAGGGTGCATGAGTCCACACTAGTAGGTTGACAAAAAACACGAAGAGGAAACAACTATATTGAGATGAGAATGCAACCAAACACACCCACACGCTTTGTGCTCTGATGGTGATCTGCACCGTCTGAGTTTGATCCAACGGTCATGTTGCGCCGAGACATGGACATGCCCATGCAGAGGGTGCCTAAACACCACGAAGTCCCTACGCTTCTCGAGGCACATGGCGTTGGTGATGGAGGGTGCAACGCGCATGAGCCCGCTCCCGGTCGGCGGAGCCAGCTCGTCAAAGACGGCGTCAATAGCACGAATGGATTCGGTGGCGGAGCCACGAAAGGATTCGCCGCAACAGCGGCGGCGGCAGCGCAACCCCTCCTTGTCCAGCTCAGGCCCCACCATCGCGCGCGAGCGGCTCAGCTCCTCGGAGATATAGGTGAATAAGGAGACCAGGTCGGGAAGTTCCTCGAGCATCGTCGCTGGCACGGCACGACGGTAGGCATCGCGCAGCCGCAACGCGTCGCGTGGCAACCGTTCACCAAGTGGCTGGCGATCTGGACCTCGTCACGATCGGCCGCTTCGCGCTCGGCCGGCTCCCCGACGGCCTATCGTATCTCCGCTTTACTGCAGCACGCCGCCCGATGCCTCGAGCATTTTTGTAGTGGCCGCTGCCGCTTTTGAAGCTCCATGAAATCCCGCACATAACGGAGGAGCATGGCACTCCTCTCCTCCTTGAGCTCACGGAGCTCCACGTCCTTGGCCCTGAGCTCCGCATCCTTGGCTTGGAGCTCCCGTGTCAGTCGCCTCACCTCGGACTCCATGATCTGCTGCGCCGCCATGGCACCAGGTAGAAGCAATGGGGAGAGGAAGCAAAGGGGGCGAAACGGCTGAAAGGCAATGCAATCTACGGGAAGGCGGAGGGAGCCAGCCGAGGAGCGGGGAATCTTTTAGTTTTCACCACGGTAAAACACCAGTCGATGAATTCTCACATCAGTGAGCAGTGGATTTTTACAGGCGGAGTCATCGTGACTAACTACTACCGCGCCTGCTCCCGTCAATCAAAAAATTAAAAATCCTGCCGCGCTGCTCCGTCAATCAAAAATTAAAAATCCTACCGCACCCAAACACGAACAACGCTGCGGTGGATATTTAAATTTACTGCCGACAAGTAGATAAAAAAGGGTGAAAAAACAAATGTGGCGGCGGCCTAGCTAATCGGTCGAACTAGCCCAACTAGCTAGCCACCGTGCTTCACCGATGTACTTTCGGCGGAAAGGTGGTCTTTCGTGATTTGATGACTCATTTACTTGCTTGATTGCTACGACCGAGGAGGACCCAGAAAACGCGCGGTAGGGCATCCCACGTCAGGAAGAATATATGTGTGCACCACCCGGGAGGACCCCGAAACCGCGCGGTAGGGTGTGCCACGTCTCGGCACGGAGGAAAAATGTGCGTGTAAAAATATACTGTATCAGACGTAGTACCTATGGTTCAACCTCGGGACCCAGCCAGTCGGTCGAAAACACCCCACTAGCCACACAGCTTCATCATGCAAACGTGGCACGGTTAGGTCCATCTCGACCAGCCACACCGTCTCTTGTTCTAGGCGATTCTTCTATTTTCCAAGCTTTTTTTAGTTGTAATAACACCATGGCAAGCTAGCGCCGCTCTTCGTGTGTGCCCGTGCAAAGGTTAGATGATGGAGAGAAGAGAGATTGAGATTGCAGACCTGGGACCCACCCATAAGTGAGACAATGGTCATGCACGTGTTGACGCGGCACTCCCTCTACTCTACTCAACGCAAGTACTGTATAAAATCAAGTTATGGGACAAAGCCAATATACGTTCATTTTTTCAGGCTATCGACTTACGCTTTGTAGTCCAGGTTGCCAGTTCGAATCTCGTCTTTCAGATTTGTTAGTTTTAGGTCCAAATTTGATTAATGACAAGTGGGACCCCGTGTGTTGTTCGATATTTAAGTGTAGGATGGTTTTTGAACAAACACTTTGCGGTTAGACAAGTAACGCACGAGTTACACATATTTTGCAAGTTTACAAACAAAAATGACAGCGGCATAGAATATCACATCCACCCGCAACTTAGATACTATGGTGATACGAGTTTTACACGTTGGAAGTGAGATCAATGGCTTGGGAGAAGTCTTTGTAATTATCGCAATTTCCAACTCTCCAAAGTTTTTTTGCAAATAAAACATTCAGGCCTCGTGTGTGCCGCTGCATCTTCGATCCAACGGCTCCCGATGCTCATATTAGGTGCTCCCGTAGCTTAATTACCGCTTCGGTGATATGAGCATCTAGGTCGTATGATCGGTGATCGATGGCACATGCATAGTACTTGTACTTTCTGCGCATTTCCCAAACTCTATCAGCCGTATATTGCAAAAACATTCAAACCTCCTATTGTGGGCGTTAGATCTCGGTGAACTCATATCACCATAGAATCTACAAAGGGAGCACCTCATACTCTCCGCCCGTGCGAGAAAACATAAGGTGCTATCGCAGCTTGGATGCTACGGTGATACGAGCTTGGAGGTCGTTTGATCTGAGATCAATGGCATCTGAGCAGTCTTTGTGCTTATAGCGATGGCGAACTCTTTTGGGGCTTTTACGCAAAAAACCATTGAACCACCGAGGAGGTGTTGGGACACAAATCCAACGCCTCCGAAGAGCTTGTATCACCAAAGCATCTAAGGTGTGGTAGCACATGATATTCTTACATACGGGAGAATATGATGTCCTCCTTCATCTAAGATGCTACGGTGATACGAGCTTCGAGGTCATTGGATATGGGATCAAAGGGCATCTAAGTAGTTTTTGTACAAATTGTGTGCAATTCTCAAACTCATCAAGGTTTCCTACAAAAACATTAAGACACATCATGTGAGCTGCTATATCTCAGATCTACAAGCTCCAAGCAACTCATATCGACATATAGCATCTAAGGTATGGGGGCACATGATATTCTCCCGGGGAGGAGGGGTGAGGGTGCACAACCAATCGGTGGTTGGGAGGGTGGGGACAAATATAATCTAAACAACCCTAAACAGAGCTCCACAATTTTATCAAAGGTCGAGGGGTTGACCCCCGACAATCATAGCTTCGCCTAAACACAACATTTGCATGTACAGTAGTACTAGACTTAATATTCATGTTTCAGTTTCATGTTCATTTTAAATATTTAACCGAGGACCATGGATGTCTTACATTTTACTCCCTTCGTTCATAAATATTAGTCTTTTTAGAGGCTTCAAATGGACTGGCACATACGGATGTATATAGACATATTTTAGAGTCTAGATTCACTCATTTAGCACCGTATGTAGTCACTTGTTGAACTCTCTAAAAGACTAATATTTAGGAATAGAAGGAGTATTTTTGAACTCGTGTCATACATGCATGGTTTGGAAAAATAGATGCACTATACTTATTGAATTGTTGTTGTGTTGCGTGTGTGTGTGTGTGTGTGTGTGTGTGTGTGTGTGTGTGTGTGTGTGTGTGTGTGTGTGTGTGTGTGTGTGTGTGTGTGTGTGTGTGTGTGTGTGTGTGTGTGCGTGTAGTCATATGCTTGATACATACAAAGTTTACTCACCTCCATATTGTTCATCTTTTAAATTTGAATTTGCATTGGAAAACTTACTAGGGATACCATGAAATGTGAAATCCACGTTGAGATCACTATATCACAAATTCACTCTAATTCAACAACTCGTCATAAATCAATTACCACGTTGAGATTAGTATTTGCAAGGAAAATACGGGTATTGCATAGATTCGTTCGGCAATTTAAAAGGTTCCTTTCGTATTGTCAAATGGTAGGACCCAACGGCGTACCAGCCAGACCTTGGCTCGTGTTGATCCTAAAAAAACGGGCTCGTGTCCTTCGGTGGTGTGCGTGGTACGCACATTAGGCAACCCCAACCAGTCGAGCCTCAGCGTTTCAAGTCGAAATACCTGGCGGCCAGAATTCCAGCCCTAGGAAATTCCCCTCATGTCCCCGGTCCATAATGACTACCGATGAACAACGGAGGGATGCTTTAGTAACTAGACAACGTTACCTACCGTGCCGAGCACGGTTCAATTCCCTCGGTCGCCGCTCGTCAAGGTCACCCGTCAACTGCATTGCCTAGTACTACTACTACTACACCAGGATGAGCACATAATTGAGCCCATTTGTTCGTGCCTAGTACTTGAGTTAATATATCAGGTAATGCACTGGTACGGAGGGATTATCCTTTTACTCCCTCCTTTCCGGTTTATAGGGCTTATCTCAAAATTTTAGTTTTCCCATTTTATAAGTCTCAATTTGGTTGTTCCCCATCACATGTTTAGATTTCAAGGTGCAATAAATCATTACATGCAAGTATTAAGAGAAAATTGACCAATGCATGTACTTTATGCATGCATGCATTGCAACTAATGCATTCGTAAACACAATTTTTGAGGAAAACAAGCGCATTAATTGAGTGGTTTTGCAAACTACAACAATTGTTCCACCACTCACCATCTACCTTGGTTGGTGAGATTTTTTAATTGAGCCCTATAAACCTGAAAGGAGGTTTAAGTAAGCAAAATGTTTGACCAAATCCTTTCTTAAGAAATACAACAGGACAGATGTACGGCTTGAAAATTTATTGCATGATGCAGGTTATGATATTCTTTCGAATCCTGGATCTTAAATTACAGAAAATGCAAAAGTGAGCATAAATTCTTGAAACTGAGCATGGTCACGTGATATGGCACAAATATTACTTCGTAAGTTTTTTCATCAATTCGAGACAAGCTGCTTATGACAAGTTGCACAAATGAAGAGCCAAGGTATTTTGGAACAAAGACCTATTACGTTAAGGCGAACGCTTTCACTATTGAAACCATGGGCGTTTACGTGCCGCCACGAGTCCCCGCTTCTCACCGGCAGGTGCCATCCCAGCAAGCGTGTGAGTCGACGGGAGGCGTGCGAGCAGACCGCTGCGCCGGCTGTCAGGGAGGCGTGCGAGCAGACCGCTGCGCCGATCGTCGTGGAGGCGTCTTGGCGAAGATCATTGTCTGCAGACTCACGGGAGGCGAGCCCTTTGACCAGGCTCGCCGCCCACCGTTGTCCCAACTGCTCCCACTTTTAATGTCGCCGGCGCCGTAGTTTAAAATCAGCCCCGCACTACCGGTATCGCTACAATCCTCTCTCTTCCTCTCGATTCTCCTGTCGTCTACCTCCAACTAGCCTGACCTAAGCGTCGCCATGCCGCATCACGATGGTCTGCCCTTAGTGTTCGATTTCGTGAGGAAGATACCCAGCCGAGTCTCAAGAACATAAGGCGCTTTGGGGCGAGCTTGAACGGCCTTGCGGGAAGGCGCCGTGCTGTCCCGCTCCCGTTCCAGCTCCGTCGCCCGACCGCGCGCGGCGCCCATCCCGTGGCATTGATGGGCTGGGAGCCGCACATTGTCGCCGAGCTTGATGCCACGGGGTTCCATGAGGTCCCGCCGACTTTCGCGCGCCGTGCACCTGCCGGCGCATGCGCCGCGCGTGCTGCGACATGCTGCGCCCGTGCGGTGCCGTGCACTGCCAGCGCATGCGCTGCGCATCTGCAGCGTCGCAGCGCCCGTGCGGTGCCCGTGCACACGAATGTCTCCGCCCGCGCCGTTGACAGCGCCTGTCCCCAGCGGTGCGGTGCCCCCTCGGCGGCATGGATGGCTGCCGTTGACCGCTTCCTTGCACCAACGCCGATCGCCTCCTCCCGCCGATTGACTCGCTCGAAGTCAGAACATTTTGGCCTTCCTTGAAGCTAGGCCAGCGTCAGAGAATACGCCAACAACGGCGCAAAGACGCCGTCGTCGCTGTCGGTCGATGGACCGGCGACACCTGAGCACGGCAGAGGAGCCGCTTCCCACCGCGAGCGCCCCGCCGCCGCGTAATCTAAAATTGCCATGAAAAACGTTCGGATTGCCATGATTAAAATCCGAACGTTTATCATTTCCGTTTATTTTATATCGATCATCGTATAACTTAAAGTCGGAGTCAGACTGAACGAAATGTATGGTTTGATCGATTCAATGTTCTGCTAGAGCCGTATCAAATTAAATATAAAACGTCATCAAGCCACATGTATTCCTTCTCAGCCAACGACCTAGACTGCTTCAATGTCGAGCGCTCAACACGTTTAGCGTGCAGTTAATTTCATGCCAAAAATAGTGCTAATCACATGACAACACGCAAATAATATCCTAGTAGTTAATATCCGCATGCACTTAATATACTTCCAAATTAACGTGCATTGCGCGTACCACTGACTAGTGCTGCTAGTACGTGAAACTGGTGCCGTGACTTGTGAGCAGCGTCCAGATATGGTCAGCGGCAACATCGCCATGAGTTCTTCCTGTTTGCCCGTGCGTCTAAACGCAGAAGGGGAGGAGAGAGAGACATCGAACCCACCAGTAAGTGAAGGCGAATAGTACTAAAAATAATATTACATGTTATCCATTAATTAGGCTGTGGTAATATAAAAACATTATGTGAACAAAGGGGGTACAACAAACATTGCTATTCTACGTATGTTGCCTATTGATGTGCGGCTCGAAGGCCCGGTCGCATGTTCGATCCTCGTCCTTTATTTTTTAATTTGTATATGGGTCGAAATTTGTTTCATGACATGTGGGCCCCTCGGTGTGTAGTTTGTAGCACTTTAATTTGTGGGTCGAAATTTGTTTCATACAAGTGGACTATCGGTGTGTAGTTTTGTAGCTTATTTATAATAATTAAAGAGAACAACATAGTTTTTTCAATAATACCATGGTGTGACGTTGAAGGCGAGAAAGGACGTGCGAGAGAGCGATGACCGAGCCAGAGGGAAATCAACTAGGGGATTTGCGTGGGTTGCAACGGCGTTTGGAGTAGTTGTGGGCCGAATGCTACGAAAATATAATCTAAACCGACCGGAATAGATGCCTACACAAATTAATCCAAGGTTGGAGTTCCCCTCGCAATGTAAATAGCCCCGGCTTTGCGAGGGATGGAGAGGTAGTAGCTTCAACGCGTGCAAGATACGGTATGAGAAAGCGAGGTCAATCGAGAGACATATAGATAGAGACAAAGTGAGTGTGGTCGACATTCATTGAACAAATATATATGCTCCGGAGAGATATTGTCCGCTTGAGCTTTTGGTAAGGGTGAGGGCTGTAAGATAGAGCTTGAGAGATGATCCAGTCCGAGGCGTGTAGATATATTTTGTGCGTGGGAGGAAGCAAGGTCAACCGATCACATAGGGTCGCGTCGTGCGATCGAAAGAGTGAGACGGGTTGGAGAGAGTGACCTAGATAGGCGATGTGCGTGAGAGAGTATACAATGTGAATAGTTCGAATTGGGCTCAAACATGGTGATATATCATTTTTGTCCGAGAAAGAGCGAGGTAAATCGAGACATACGGAGAGAGAGATAGAGAGAGAGAGAGAGAGAGAGAGAGAGATTGAGTGAGCGTGGCCCACCATGAGGTCGAAAGAGTGGCGGTGGCTTGGATGGACTGACCTAGATAGACAATCTGCGTGAGAGAGTATAGAGTGTGTCGATCGAGGCCCGAACAGGGAGATATATCATTTGTGTGTGAAAGAAAACGAGGTTAAACGAGACTCAGATAAAGAGAGCTAGATTGAGCGAGTGTGGCCCGCCGTGTGGAAGAAAGAGTGAGACAGTCTCGATGGAGTGACCTAGATATACAACGTGCGTTAAATGCGCAAGAGAGGTTGGGGGCTAGATAGGCAATGCATGTATTTAGCGAGAGGTGAGAGGAGAGGGGGGGAGAGAGAGCTCGGCATGGGGTGCAATGGCGGGTGTGTGAGGTAAATACATTTAGTAACAGGAGTGGAAAAAGGGGTTGTGTAGTTGAGAGACTTAGAGATCGAAACATGGAGAGAAAGAATGAGCGTGTGTTGGAAACCGATAGCTTGCTAAGGTGGTTAGGAGAGGAAGATTGACCGATCTGAGGAAGTATGTAGCGTTTGTCTTGTGAGGGGGGCTAAAATCACATTTGAATGTACATAGTACGAGACTTAACATCGATGTTTCAATTTGGTGTACATTAGATTTGAACCGAGGACCGGGCATACGGGTAATTATTTCGAATTCGTGCCATACCAAGTTTCGAAAAGTTGACAATGGCTCAATTTGTTGTGCTATTTTGTAGGTCATATGTTTGAATCCATCCAAAAGTTTTCTCACTACCATGGTGTTCATCATATACATATGAATTTGTATTAAAAAAGTAGCGTGGATACAGTGAAATGCGAAATCCACGTTAGAATTGGAGATCGCTACGTGACACACACTCTAATTCAAATAACTAACTACATGACACACACTCTAATTCAAATAACTAATTATGTGACACACTCTAATCCACGTTAGCGTGGGTACCGTTTCGATTTTTTTTCAAATAACACCTCATTAATTAATTTATAGTACTCCCTCTGTTCACTTTTATAAGACCATGAAGACATTTCAGACAACGTGCAAAACAGTTCATTTTAAGTTGTCTGAAACGACTTACAAAAGTAAACGGATGGAGTATCTCATTTCGAATGACTAATTATTGCAAGGAAAACACGGGCATGGTAATACATACAGATTCGTTTGCAAATGAAAGAAGATTCGTTTGCATTCTCAAAGTTAGGCGCACCAGGCAGACCAGGGTCGTGCCGGGGTGGACGCTGCTTTGGTGCCTTAAAGGCAACTGCCTCTGGGTGACTGACATGTGGGCCAGCCACCTGTTGGGCCAACATGTCATGGACACAAAGGCAGGTGCCTTAAGGCACCGAAGCATAGTCCTGTCGGGGTGGTCGCGTGTGTCGGACGGACGCGTAGCACCCAGCCACCCACCCCTCCCCAAAAAAAAGGGCGGCGACAATATAAGTTCGCGCTTCCACGTTTCGGATTGAAATATCTGGCAGCCCCAATTCCAGCCCTGCAAAATTTCTCTTCTCCACCGTCCCCTTCCGCGCCCAGATTGCTCAAATCCCTAATTCGCCGTCATCCCTCGAATCGCCCCTCGTCTCGTCTCTTTCCCCACCGTTCCCCACCTCTGTGCCGGACGACAACGATGAAGACGACGGTCGCACTTCACCACCGCACCGGAGCTACCTCATCTACGCCCTCGTCCACCGCAGCAGGTGGTCCACCGACAACATCGGCTGCCGCAACCGACGTGCCTCACAGACACCGAGTTCCACCGCATCAAGTGCGCTTCACCGACGCCGTCTCCTTGATCACCGGGGCTACTTCACCGAGCACATCGTCACACCTCCGCCCCCCGAGGCCGTTGGGGCTTCACCAATGGTCTCGTCCACCGCATTGTAGCGCTCCGCTGCCACTCAAGATCTCCATCCGTGCACGGCCAGCCAACGCCAGTGCATCACCCTCAACGGCTCTGAAGTGACCCGCACTCTAGCTAGGCAAGCATGCCCAAACGCCGGCCCGAACTAGGTATCCACACATCACTCCCTTGTGCACTGTTCCGACGATGTTTGGATATCCTTTCACTGCTCTCTTAGCTTACACGCCTATGCAAATCTGACTTTAACTCTTATTTCTTCTGGAGATATCATCTGAAACAAGCAAATCCATTTTTTAGCGAAGCATGACGGGGCTACGGGATCTGGTACACATCCTGCACACCCGTATAACCTTGTAAGTATCTGTCCTCCGGTACAACATCAAGCTCGATTCCTCTTATTTGATCAACCATTCACCGTATCAAAAATGTAGAGGGGGATGCAAGGAGCACAAGGCCTGCACATCCAAGAAAGTGGTAACATGGACTTGTACATGGAATATCCCAAGCGCAAGAAGAGCTGCAGTGAGCCTGTACAACGAGCTAGCGTAAGTCCCTGCATTTCATTTAATTCGTACTGGCATTCGTGTATGATTTTTGTGCAGTGGCTGATCGACAAATTCAAGTTACCAGGGCGAACATTTAACTTAAAAAATACGAAGGCACTTGCACTCCGGAAATCAACATAACTTGAGAAATGTGAAGCTACATGAACTTTGAAAACCAGCTAATGATCCAAAGTAGTTCAGATTATAAACACTAAATGATGCAAGCACCAAAAAAACACAAAATGCAACATGGTGTACAAGGACTACAAACATGGTCTATACCTGCTTGAATTATTCGTTCTCTGGCTGAAAATATCGAAGTGTAATTGCACGTATAACCAGTGCGCAAACTGCATATCAATATATCTATCCTGCACAAGTATGCCAATAGTTTCAAACAACATATTAGAAAAGTATTTATGCTATGTTGTCATGATATGGGTCCTTTCTGGTAGATGGCCTCGACGTTTCCTCAAGCTATGAAAATGCACTATAATTTGCTTGTCATCAATGCCTGCAAATCTCTGTCTCTCTCAACATAGTAGATCATCATTAGACACTAAATCCTTCAATGAGCTTGCAAAATGCTTGCATTAGATCCCTCATTATACACTATATGTTCATCACCAGGAGCATGTAAAATGTTTGCATCAAATCCTTCATTAGCGCCATTCATTAGACACTTCAGGCTCAAGAACAACATGAGCTTGTATGTTTGCACCGGAAACTTGATTGGATACATCAGATTCAGTCAGTTCACTATTGATTGGGGGAGTTGTAAAATAACTAGAAATTGGTTTCATTTTCTCATAGATTCCCTACATACAAGCAGTTTTACAACACCGTCAGGTTTAACTATTGGCCAGAAATTAAAGAGTTGAATTAGATATAATCAGGGATGTGATGTACCTGCTCATTGCGCATGCTACTCTTGCAAGCTGCGACTGTCCGTTTGTGCAAGCTCGATGCCATGCCCGTGCTGCCGCCGCTGCCTCCCATGCAGGCTACACCCAGGGTTGGATCTTCATCTACAATTGTACAAACAGCGGGTTACAATGGTGTAGACCTAGAAATATGCCAATCGGGCTTAATGTGCATTCAGCAATAGTAGTAGTATAGATGGACCATAAGTGGCATGCATCGGAAAGGGCCAAGATGCTGGCTAAAAAAAGGATGCTGTTGTAGCCAAAAAAAAGTACAGCGGCCTGGCTTATGTATGTTAGTTGATATTATTGATCCATATACTCTATAAGTGTTTATATGTCTGTTAGTTTTGTACATTCTTGGTTGATTGACTCGGTATTTGAATCTTGATACATCGCTTGTGTACATATCTAAATGGGAGTACACATTATGCTGCGTGTGAATTTGAGTTGGACATGAAGTGTTCCAAATATTCGAATTCACCTTAAACTGGATACTAGTTTCTTAATTTGAGTATCGGCATTTGTAACCCATATTCATATATGACAGTGGAATACATCTTTGTCGTCCTTTTGAAGATATATAAAAACACATAGAATGATTTATAAAGATTCATATAGGAATACAAAATGGATTCGAGTTTAGTTGCCAGGGTAAACGTGGATGCTTATTGTCCCAAAATTCGAAAGAAGCAGCCAAATGTCCACTCCCACGTCGGTTGCCCGAAGCCAAGTGTTTGGGCGATGGAAATTACTGTCTACCCATTACACGGACAATCCATCGGCCCGATTTCCACTACTCTAAAAAGGGGTAGGTTAGTAACTTCAATTAGACGTGATACGACCGCCTCTGAGCCCATTCCGACACGGTGGGCGTCAAACATGGGCGGCAAAACACATTTGATTCAAGCTCGTCCGAAAGACCTCTGTTTCTCCCTCCATTCCCATTTCATACACGGTAGGCGGCAAAACAAACTCGACCTCGGCCGAAATCGATGTAGGCAAATATTTTCAATAGGGGCAGGTTTGTAACTTCACTCAGACGTGACACAACTGCCCTACCTGTCAGCCCCATTCATACACCGTGGGCGCCAACCATGGGCGCCAAACACCCTCTCCTTGCCCGAAATCGCTCTGGGCAAATATTGGCGAGATGCAAGATTACCGTCCTATCCCCAACCGACAAGACGTCCAAATTTTAAACGGGGGCTAAGTTCGTAACTTTCCCATATTTCAGACAGGCGCGTCCCAAAAACATGGTTCCCCGTACCTCTCCCTCCATTTTCCCATTCATACACCGTCCGCGCTAGAACACCCCACACCCACACCAGCCTCCGTCCGCCACCCCATCCATCGCCGCCGTCCTCCACCACATCCATCGCCACCATCCTCCACCATGTCGGAGCGCCTACCAAGACCGCGTCATCCACTGCTAGAGATGGACGTTTCTCATCCTCGGTGACAGACCAATAGCCTTGCATCGCGTCCTCTCGCTTCATCGACGCCGTCGTCCTCTTTGCCGGGGCCGCTCAGACGACCTTCTCTTCCACCGCAATGGGACTTATCCCCCGATGCACCCGTCTACCGTCGCAGATCTGCTTCAACGCCACCGACAGCCATCGCACCCCGATGCCTACACGGCGCCGCAAGAGAGGTGGTACTTCATATCTCCTCAACTTTTTGATCTCAACCAGAAAATAGATCTTAACTTGGTTACTCTACTTTCTTTTCAGCTCTTGGAATTTAGCTCTTAGTTCAAAGCAAACAATGGATGCTAAATATCATTTCTCCGGTTTGGAGCTTCAAATCTGCCATGGCACAGCCATAATCTGGTTTAATTGATCATGCTTAGGGTTTAATTGATCATGTTGGTTCCGTGGTGATTTCTTTAATAGAAATCGGAGGAAACCCTCTTTGCTAAAAAAAAATATGCTTAGTGTTTCCCCTTTTATGATCACTATACGATCGAATCGTGCTTCTGTCATAATAACACTGCTCCACGCATCAAGCTAAACAAGCTTAGATGTTCAAATCTGAATCTGATATTATTAAAACAGAGTTGTTTAATTGGTCAGCTAAATGTTCCTAAATTAGTTTCGAAAATGCATGTTCGCCGCTCGGGTGTGTATCTCTACAGAGTGCCCACGGTGGGCCGGCCCACCCTGGGATTTTGGGTCGTCCAGTCCCGATTCCCCTCTCGTTCGCGCTGGCGCTTCCGATCTCTACTGCTTCTGACCGCCTGCCTGCTGGCGACTTGCAAATCCCGAACGGCATGACTCTAGGAGGAGACGACGGACTAACAGGAGGCCAGGAGCCGCTCGCCCAACAGCGTCACTGCTCCACGGGCGCGCCGCCGTGCCTACCTTCCCAGTCCGTTCAGGGCTCAGGCGTGCAGCACCCACCAAGCCAACCCGATTTATCCTGAGATACGTCCTCAACACTCAGCAGCCACTCCTCATCACCCATTTTCTAATTGATTCATTACTCATTAGGCAGGACTGTCATTAGGGTTTGTTGTGTGCTCAGTGCTACCTACACTTAATAGTTCAGATGTATTAGGCACTACCAACACTCCACCCTTGAAGCTAAACATTACGCCACTCATAATTGCTTAGTTTATTTGTTCAAATCTGAATTTCATATGATTCTAATGTTCCTACTTCAGTTTTGAAATGTGTGCCTACCTGTTATAGAGACATAAGGGTTTGTATTTACGTGTGTGGTGCAGTTAGCACGGTTGGGGAGGTGAACTTTGCATATGCAGGGGTTTATAGGGAGACACTCTCCGAGTTGAATCCGCAATGCATTCCATAGATAATCTGACTACTTTTTATGTTTTCATGAATCTCGGATTATGAACAACATCATAATGATTATGAGCTTGTGCGCATGAAAAGAATAAAGCAGAACAATGCCATGGCTGTCAAACTTGGCATTAAGGGACTGAAATCAAGTCTGGATGCAATGCAATGCAAACGCTCTCCACCTCTGATTCATGCTCGAGAATATGATCCTAATAGTGATTACGAGCTAGAGGGAGACCTAAGTCAATGTAGCTCCCTAGTGGAGGAGTCAGAGGAAGATGCCCTATCTTATTCACCCATCAAGGTACTTGCTCTAACTTTCCAAGGTTACATTGCTCGCACATATCTTGCAACTGATGCTTTGCATTGCTTCTACTTTCTTGAACTGCCATTAGCTTAGTTTACACATTGTGTATGTGAATACGCCCTGCCTATCCATTTTCAGTACATATTCCATCTGTCATCATACCATATTTATCCATTCAAATGTTGTTCTTGTGTATCAGACGTTCAAAAGGAAGAGGGTGATTGCTGATCGTGGAGGAGCACAAGCAAAGTATTTGGAAAAGGTAGTGGCACCTGATAAATCAAATAGCCCATTAGGTGTAGTTGCCATATCACCTGACCCACAAAATACCCCAACTCTAGCAGACTCTAGCCCTACTACACTGGTCTTTTCTGATGCCCCAACTCAGCAGACCCCAACTGCAGCAAACAGTATGATTATGCCAGTTGACATAGCACTAGCTGTACGACAAAAAACCCCCATTCCAGCAAAGAGTACACCAAATCCAGTTGCCAAATCCATTTTCGAACCAGAGAGAGCCCCAATTGCAGCAAATAGGACCCCTGTTCCATTTCTTCCTAGTTTAGAAGACGAAGCTTATGTTGTTGTCAGGAACTTTGTGCGCATCTTTCCTTCATGGAAAGATTATACATGAACAGAACAATTTCTAGTCTTCCTCCGCAACTTACGCGTAAGTAATGTACTAATGTTATTCATGGTCATTACTGCATATGTTTCTGCTGACAGAAGACACAAGATTTCATTCTTTTAAATAGGTGAGGAGCAAACTGGATTGTGATGACGAGCAAGAGTTGGTTGCGCTTTTCAAGCACTCGTTGATGAAGTATCGTTCCTACCTAAGGCAAGTGCACTTCGATGGCAAGCCTCTGAACGGAATTTCTGTAAAGTCTCCGGTGCTACATTTATCCGACGGTGACTGGAATAATCTTGTTACACATTGGTCTCGGCTGCAGCGTAAGGTACTGTCTATGATATCACATCACAATTTGAACTACATTTCTGCATTTGCCTTAATGTCTCACTTGTATGAAAAATGTTAGCAGAAGAACATTCATTCTCAAGGGACCACAGAATCTCGCAACTATACTGCACACTGCATTGCTCTTGTGAGTACCTCTTGCCCTGTATGACCATAATTACTTTCATAGTTGTTTGATTATGTAGCATCACTGCACATGTTAGCCTCGTAATCGTCCATTTGGTGGACATTATAAGATCCGTATGGACTCTTACACAAATTTAGAATCAACCCAATGCTTTTGAAGAGGTTTAGCTCTGCAGTCCTCTTGTAAGGACTGAACGTGGTCTATCACTTTACTTACATTAACAGCTACTCCCTCTGTCCCATAATATAAGAACGTTTTGTACAGTACACGGTGTTCAAAACACTCTTGTATTATGGGAAGAGGAATTGGTTCATTTGTAGCATTCGCATCTTATCTCCTCTCCCATCATTTACTAAAAAGATCAAATCTATATTTAATCTTACCAACAAGTAGAATACATGAGACAATGCCGGTCTGAAGTGTAGCCCATTGCTCTTGTCAGTACATTTTGTCCTGTAACGCTTGTACTTCCAAGGATTGGAGGTTGATTATGTAGCATCAATCTGCATCTTATCTTCATTATCCTCTATCCCTTCCAGTATTATCATATCTATAATTACTCTCTACAAAATGTAGAGTACAGGCAATGCTTATGAAGAAGATTATATGCTGAAATTCTTGAGTTATCCTTCCCTTGACATGGAGAGGGCACTATAAAGCCGGTGTTAACTGTTAATGTAAGTCAGTCCTTCTAAAGCCTTTATCCTCAACTGTTGTTTAATTTGCTCATACTCCCTATCGTTTACTGCTGTTTAGTTTGCTGTTTCTACCAAAATGCATGTTCGTAAGAACCGTAAGTTCTAAGTTTTACTTGTAGAACCAAATTTCTTATTCATACCATGCACATTACTTAATACTCCCTATATGTATGCTTGGTTTTGTGGATCTATAATCCAGTGTGTGGTGAAGCAGCCCACGTTTGCACCTTGCCATCTCATGTTTTATCTTACTGATGTGGCTGATGATATGAACAACATGCCATGCACATTATCCAAAATAGATACAATGATTTTCTTTGCCCTTCATCTATGCTTGTTATGTTGACATGGTAATCCAATAGTGTGGTGAAGCTCCCCACATTATGAACAATGCCAAATTATGCTATTGATATTTTGAACTTACTCTTTATTTTCTAATTTGAAATTGGATAGAATTGATGAGCAGTTATCATCTTTGTTTATACGTGCAAAACCTGTCATCTCCCGCTTTGTTTCAGGTGATATGCACGATGGCATGCACAAGCCTGCTGAAGGCTGTGAGACAAACCAACATATATTGCAGCAAAGAAGGCAAAACATCTTGAAGATAGCGAGACAACCCCAAAGTCTTGTCTTGATGCAGTGTTCAAGTTACTTGAGACTAACAATCGAGACAAGCTCACATAATTAGTTATGCGAATCAGTTCGACTTCTTCAGTCCCAAGTTCTAGCAGAAGGCATTCGCAACTCAACTTCGACTTGAAGTCCTATCTCTAAGAAATATTGCGCAGAACACCAATGAGAACCTCATCGCTAAACAGCTACACCGGAAGCTATGACCGACATGCTAGGCGGTCTCACAGCCTTGCTCAAGACTTGCATAGCAGTTCCCCATAAGGCTAACCTTTCTTGAACTGTCTTGGAAGTGGTCTCGGTTCAGTATTATTTTGTTACGCTGCAATGGTGCCCAATTTTGTAATCTGCTTCTTCGTTGCGCTTTATGATCTTTGGTGGCGAACTTCGATGCCCTTGGATGTAATATACCTTAAATCCTTTATTGTATAGTGTAGGTTTATTCTTAGTTACTATGCCGTAATTTCTTTATTGTATAGAGTAGGTTTGTTCTTAATTCCTACTAGTTACTGCCATCATTCGCTATCTGAAAAAAAATCAGATGTAGTCGACCGGGCCGAAACATTCGATAACGGGCCAGGTTTTTAGCGGGCCACAATTGGGTCGGCCTACGTCTTTCTTGGGCCCGAATGATTGGGGCCTTCAAACATTGCGCCAGGCCCAAACTTACACCGGCCTATATTTTAGTTGGGCCTTTTGTCACCCCAGCGCTTAATTTGGCCCAGGTAGTGTTGGGCCATTAACAGGCTGAATATTGTACTGGCCTGTTACGGACGAGATGAAACCACGGGCCTTTAGCAGGCCAAAATGCATGTTGGGCCCCAATTTTCACTAGTCATCGACGGGCCTTCATTAGGCCAAAATGTAGACCGGGCCGTTATGGGCCCAGTTAGCTCACGGGCTGTTACCAGGCCGAAACATATCTCGGGCCTTAGTTGGCCCACTGATATCATGGGCCTTTAAGAGTCCGAAAGCTTAGTATAGGCATCAACGGGCCGAATTACGAGACAGGCCTTTAACAGGCCCAAAGTCACGTTGGGCTTAACTGTTGCCACCTTTAGCATGGGCTGTTAGTGGGCCCGATGTCCCGCTGGACCATATATGGCCCATGGGCAGCACAGGCCATTTCCAGGCCGAAAGTCACACCGGGCTGAAATGGGCCCATGTCTACATCAGGCCTCTAACAGGCCGAAAGTCACTGGGCTGTAGTTGGGCCCGAATATTCAGCGAACAATTAACGGGCCAGATCTGGCTTCGGGCCGTAAATGGGCCCAAATATTGGGCGAACAATTAACGGGCCAAATCTGGTTTCGAGCTGTAAATGGGCCTTTATTAAGGAGGTCGTTATTGGGCAGGCCCACTAGTACCTGATTGAGTTCTACAGGCCTTTAACTGGGCTGGCCTTTTTAACCTATATGGGCCTCTGTTGGGCCTAGCCACGTGTCGACGTACCATAGGCATGTCTCCTCCAATGGACGGGCGACATCTGGCCCACTGACGGCCAATCAGAATTTTACACGTGGAAATTTCCCATTGGTCGGGGCTGTTAACGGGTTATCGGATCCAAAATCTGACCCGATAGCTTAACGACGTTCCGTTATAGTGGATGCCATGTGTCGGTCACCCTTGACGAAAGCACTTCTGTGACGCACGATTTATCATCATGGAAGTGAACACTTCCCTGATGATAATTTTGGTAATGTCATGGAACACTTCTACGACAGCACAGGTATGATTATCTTGATTCTGTCATAAATTTGTCATGGATGTACATGCATGACAAAAAACGCGACCTACTATGACAAACACGTATCATCACGTAAGTGTATTTTTTTGTAGTGACTTCTAGGGTTTGGTCAGGCGAGAGGGGGTTGATCCATGTCCCCCCTCATGTTGAAGAGTTATCGGAGTTCTCTCATGAATGTCCGACGTCCGGACCACCTCTCTCATGAATGTCAAACAAGAGATTTAACAAAATGGCACCATTCTGGATGTGTAGAAAATGGTCCATATTTTTCCTGATCTCATCTACCCTTCTATATGTCACGTTGTCTAGTGTTAAAGGATTCAAGAAAACCATGGCTTCATCATTAGCTGGAAGTAACCCGGGCATGATGGTACGAAGCTCTCCAAAGTTATTTTGGAACGGAGTCCCAGATAGGATAATTCGCTTTTTGTTATGAAGATCAGCAAGAGCCTTCCAAACATTGCTATTTGGAAGGCCTTTGCTAAACTTCGTAGCAAAAAGTGGATTATCCTATCCGGGACTCCGTTCCAAAATAACTTTGGAGAGCTTTGTACCATCATGCGTCAGTTACTTCCGGCTAATGATGAAGCCATAGATTTCTTCAATACTTTGACACAAGACAACGTGACATATAGAACATTACGTAGATGAGATCAGAAAAAAAATGGATCAACTTGTGCACATCCATAATGGGGGCATTCTTGTTGAACGGAGATACTCGACCTCTCGACGATCCTCGAACCTTAACCCCTTGACGACCCTTGACCCTCGACCCCTCGGTGATCCTTGAACCTCGATCCCTCGATGACCCTTGACCCCTCGGTGACCCTCGACCCTCGACTGCTCGGCGATCCTCGACCCCTCAGCGACCCTCGATCCTCTACCCTGGTTCCTGACCCTCGACCCCTCAGCGACCCTCGACCCCTCGGCAACCCTCGACCCTCTACCCTAGTTCCCGAACCTCGATCGCTCGGCGATCCTCGACACCCTCGTTCCCGATAAAAAATAAGAAGAGGAGGAAGAAGAAGAAAAATAGAGGATAAGAAGAAGAATAAAAATAGAAGAAAAAAAGAGGAGAAGAAGAAAAAATAGATTATCTATTTTTTATTCTTCTCCTCTCTTCTTTTCTTCTTCTTCCTCTTCTTATTTTTTTCTCCTCTTCTTCCCTCTCCTCTTCTTCTCCTTCTCCTTCTTTTTCTTCCTTCTTCCTTTTCCTCTTTTCTTCTTTTTCCTTATTTTCCCTTTTCCTCTCCACTAACCGAAAATATACTAACCAAAAATGCACTAACAGTAAAACTAACCTAAAATGCACTAACCTAAATCGATTCTACTAACCTAATTTTTTTAATACATATATGAAAAAAAATCATCATATGAACAAAAAAGCATACATCGTCTATCATCAGCATCATCATATCTATCATCAACATCATCATATCTATCATCAACATCATCATATCTATCATCAACATCATCTAACAAAATCATATGAAAAATGTATATGAACAAAGCAAGCTAGCTAGGGGGAGGAGGATCGGACATGGAGGAAGGGGGCCGACCGGACCGTGAGGCTGGGCGGCGGACTGGGCGGTGTGGCTGGGCAGGGGCGGCGCGCGACGAGGGCTCGGGGCATGGGCGGCGGCGGGCGGTGTCGAGGAAGGGCAAGGCAACGAGGGCTCGGGGCAGGGCAGCGCGGCGACGGCGTCGGAGGCGGGGGCGACGACTGCGACGGCGGGGCAGAGAGGTAGCCTCGCGGCATCGTCGGAGGGATCGAAAACGAACTGAGTGAAAATTTTGACAAGTGCTGCTTATATAGATGAAGCTTTGGTCCCGGTTGTTGGCACCAACCCGGACCAATGCCCCCCTTTAGTCCCGGTTGGTGCCACCAACGGGACCAAAGGTCTGTTTTCAGTAGCCCAAAGCGCGGGAAACAGGGACCTTTGGTCCCGGTTGGTGGCACCAACCGGGACTAAAGGTGGCATTGGTCCTGGTTGGTGCCAGGAATCGGTACCAATGGACACCTTTCGTCCCGGTTGGTGCTACCAACCGAGACCAAAGGCCTTGTGTTGCCCGCGGCCAAAAGTTTAGTCCCACCTCACTAGTTGAGAGGGGCTCGGAGTAGTTTATAAGCCCCACTGTCGTTACCCTCTCGAGCTCCTCTCCAATGCAGGCTTACGGGCCTAATCTGATATTGTTGTGCCTGTGAGGCTACTGGGCCTTCTACGGGCCTGAATCCTGGCCCATGGTTGGGTTTCTAGTCTTATTTAGGCCGTGGTTGCCCAGTAAGTGGCATTTTTTCCAGTTTTTTGTTTTGTTTTTTGCATTATTTATTTTCTTCTTTTTTTGCTTTATTTTTTAATTCTTTTTTGCTTTTAGGTCACAAAAATTAAAAACTTTCTGTTAGTGCCATTAGTTTTCAAATTTTAATAATTTAAATTAGACTTCTTTGAAATTTGTGTGAATCACTAGTTTGTGATTAAATTTACTATAAAATAGATTTTACGAGTGATTCTATTTCGTGCTACTTAATATTACTATGTTTTATCATTATATTCAAAAATAGATTTTGTTCTTTTAGTTTCCAACATAAAAATTCTTTATTATAATTCTTTTTGCTATTAAAGTTTCTAACGAAAAAATTTCTTTATGAAAATACTTTTATCTTTTAATGTTTTGAATAGAAATACTTTAATAATTTTAATTGCATAAATTTGATATAATTTTAGTTTCAATAGTACTATAGGTTTATAAAAGCTTTTAGTTGATTCCTTTAGCTATTGGAATTTTATAAAAGCTTTTTGGTTGATTCTTTTTGCTATTGAAGAAACTTTTAGTTTTGTTTTAGTTGATCATAACAGAATGTTTTAATTGATTATTTTTAGTTCATTCTTTTTGCTATTAGTTCATTCTTT
Organism: Aegilops longissima; assembly: GCA_021605205.1. Classification (NCBI taxonomy): domain Eukaryota; kingdom Viridiplantae; phylum Streptophyta; class Magnoliopsida; order Poales; family Poaceae; genus Aegilops; species Aegilops longissima. Next base: position 705,203,408 of record CM038682.1, read on the forward strand.
GAGCTAAATGACGCTTATATTGAAAAGCACTACAAATGAACTCTGAAAAGGTTGAAAGTTGGCATGGTATCATCATTTCACCCACATAGCATGTTAAAAAGTTGAGAGGGTTACGGCGAAAATTGGATGCACTTCTTGTACAAAATGGATAATCTCTTTCGAAGTATCAGGGTTTCGGACGAAAACTCATTTGTTACAAAGGGATTTCACTTTCTTGAACTTATTTGTACTCCAGACTTTTTTTATGTTCAAAATGCACCATTCAAAGCCACATCATCAATTTTTAACCCTTTCTGACTTCATTTGGTATTTTTCATGCATTTACTATTTTTTTGAGCTTAATGACCCTGAAATTGAAGAGCACTACAAATGAACTCTGAAAAGGTTGAAAGTTGGCATGGTATCATCATTTCACCCACATAGTATGTGCTAAAAAGTTGAGAGGGTTACGGCAAAAACTGGATGCACTTCGTGTACAAAATGGACAATCTCTTTCGAAGTATCAAGGTTTCAGACGAAAACTCATCTATTACAAAGGGATTTCATTTGTTTGAACTCCAGGCTTTTTTGTGTTCAAAATGCACCTTTCAAAGCCACATCATCAATTTTCAACCCTTTCTGACTTCATTTGGTATTTTTCATGCATTTACTGATTTTTTGAGCTAAATGACCATGAAACTGAAAAGCACTAAAAATAAACTCTGAAAAGGTTGAAAGTTGGCATGGTATCATCATTTCACCCACATAGCATGTTCTAAAAAGTTGAGAGGGTTACGGCAAAAACTGGATGCACTTCATGTACAAAATGGACAATTTCTTTCGAAGTATCAGGGTTTCGGATGAAAACTCGTCTGTTACAACGGGATTTCATTTTTTTGAACTTATTTGAACTCCAGACTTTTTTTGTGTTCAAAATGCACCATTCAAAGCCACATCATCAATTTTTAACCATTTCTGACTTCATTTGGTATTTTTCATGCATTTACTGATTTTTTTGAGCTAAATAACCCTGAAATTTAAAAGCACTATAAATGAACTCTGAAAAGGTTGAAAGTTGGCATGGTATCATCATTTCACCCACATAGCATGTGCTAAAAATTTGAGAGGGTTACGGCAAAAACTGCATGCGCTTCGTGTACAAAACGGACAATCTCTTTCGAAGTATCAGGGTTTCGGACGGAAACTCATCTGTTACAAAAGGCATTTCATTTCTTCACATGTAACTGCAATGATATTCTAGATCAAAGTCATTATCATAATAGTTGTGGAGAGAAAGTCTTGACTTTTTCTTCGCTTGTGTCCTTTGCTTATTGCGCCGTAACCATGGATAATCTTCATCGTTTAACAGGGTGATTGGGCCAGCCTTGACTTTGAAGGGAGGAATTTCATGAGACTTTTATAATCTTCGGACATGTCTGTCTTGCCCTCCAATCCCACGATGTCACTTTTTCCTGAAAGAATTATGTGGCGCTTTGTCTCATCGTATGATGTATTCGCTTCCTTATCTTTCCTTTTTCTCGGTTTGGTAGACATGTCCTTCACATAGAAAACCTGTGCCACATCATTGCCTAGGATGAATGGTTCGTCTGTGTACCCAAGATTGTTCAGATCCACTGTTGGCATTCCATACGGGACCTTCATGCTGAGCAGGCATTCCAAGAAGATTTCCTTCTCTTCTTTGGTAAGAGCGTAGCTGGCATGCCGTCTTTTTCGTGCACACGTTGCTGGTCCTCCTGTGCCTCCGGTGTATCTTTTGTCTTCCCATACATGCCCAAGAAGCCTAGCAGGTTCACGCATAGATTCTTCGTCACGTGCATCACGTTGATTGAAGAGCAAACCTCTAGGTCTTTCTAGTAGGGTAGGTCCCAAAATATAGATTTCTTCTTCCACATGGGTGCATGTCCGTCAGCGTCATTCGGAACAGATAGTCCGTCGGGACCCTTTTCGAAGATTACTTGTAAATCATTGACCATAGCAAGTATGTGATCACCGCTACGAATGGCGGGCTTCTTCCGGTGATCTGCCTCGCCTTTGAAATGCTTGCCTTTCTTTCGACATTGACGGTTGCTCGGAAGAAATCAACGATGCCCCAGGTACACATTCTTCCTGCATTTTGTCCACGTATATACTTTCGGTGTCATCTAAACAGTGCGTGCATGCGTGGTATCCCTTGTTTATCTGTCCTGAAAGGTTACTGAGAGCAGGCCAATCATCACTACTAGGGAAAACCTTATACACAGAATCTTACCAGTAGCGTGAGTTAAAATGAGGCGCTACTGCTACTTAGCAGTAGCGCGTCGACTAAAACGGCGCTACTGTTACCCGCTTAGCAGTAGCGCGGCAGGAACAGAACGCGCTACAACCATAATTGCCACACCGTCCCCGACGTGCTAGGTATAGTGGTAGAGCCCTTCTAGAAACAGCACTACTACTACAGATTTTAGCAGCAACGCGTTTTCGCTTCCCATGCTACTATTAAAGCTATTTTCACCTAACCCCCCGCGCGGCCTGATTCCCTCTCCTCTACTTCCTCCCCCAATTCCCCACTCTCTCTTCTCCCCCTCATCGCCTCCATCGGAGCCTCTTCCCTCGCCCTCGCCGGAGCCCCTGCCCTCGCTCTCCGTCGGAGTCTGCCCCTCGACATCGTCGCGCGCCTGTGCCTCCTCCTCCTCGACCTCGACCTTGCCGGAGCCCCTGCCCTCGCTCTCCGCCGCCGTCTCCCCCGACCCGGCCTCGCCGCCGTCTTCCCCGACCCCGCCTCGCCGCGCCTCGGTGCCGCCGTCTCACCCGACCCCATCTCTCTCCCCGCCCTCTGTAAGCACTCTCCCCTTCTGATCCCTCTTCTCTGCTTAGTATGAACCCTAGCTATTTAGTGCTAGTTAGTATGAACCCTAGGCTATTTTTAGTGCTAGTTAGTTAATTACAATTAGTATTAACCCTATATAATTAGGTAGTATGAACCCTAGTTAAAATGGATACTTATATGGTAATTAGGGCAGTAGTTCCTAGGTACTAATTAGTTAGTAAGAACTAGGTACTAATTAGGTACTAGTTTATTTTTATTTATAGTAAGTTTATTTTTAGTAAGAACTAATTGAATTAATAGAACTAGTTAGTAAGAACTTGTTGCTATTTTTTTAGTTAAAGCAATTTTTCCCGCATCGACGTGGACGATGCCTATCCCGCATCCTCGTCGTCGATTCATCGGAGGAAGACACCTGCTTGACCAGACGGGCCATGTCCGGGACTGGGCTCCGCCGGGGTGGTACTGGGAGGCGCTACCTACCGGGGGGCGCAGGTTGGTGAGGAGCCAGCCTGTCGTTGACCCGAACCTTCTTTGGTGGCGGTTGTGTGGGCCAGTGATGGTCCAGAGGCTCGAGGACCCCGCGGAGGTGGTGCATCACCGTGTCAGTGAGGAGGACGCACACGTCCGTCTCTACTTGTTTGCGTTGGAGCACAGGTTCTCCAATACCTGGCAGGTTCTCCATGGATCTCACTGGAGCTATGATCCCGTGATGGTTCCTTCTCTGTGGGTGTCCACCGCCCGCTCCGATACCCGTCGTGTGCTAGGGTTTTAGTTGTATTAGTGATGTTATATGTATGACACTAATCTAGATGTATTAGTGATAATATTCAACGATGTACGGACGCATGAGATGATTTACTTTTGCTTATTGAATGCATGCTAATTTGAGTCCTATAAGATATTTTGAAATGTATATCTTGTGTTGCTCAAATAGGATATGTGCTTGCCCATGTGGCCAGTCATGTTTGCAGGATACACCTCCTAGAGGCCTATGTTTTGCCGGAGTGTTGATTCATTTCTGTTCCGGCAAATTTCAGGCGCTCGATATGTCCTATTTTAGCAAAGGTCATGCTGGATTTTTCCGTGAATTTTTCAATTAATTTTTTAACTATGAACATAGGAAATGTCTGACGACAAAAAGGATTTCGGTATTTGCAAATACTGCGAAGACGAGCGCGACACTGTCTTGACGGAATCTTCCTAGATGATGATAGGCGCTTGACATCAAGCTGGACGAGAACTTGAAGTGGATCTGATGAAGTCACAACGACAAGTCTTTTTTCGTAATTAAGCATGATATCTTCTTCATTTGCTTCAACTTATAATTTGTTTTCACTATTCTACTAGCGTATCCCCTGCCATGCAAGAGTTTTTGTATTGGATAAGATAGGTTTCAGTTCTATGACAACTACTATGGAGGTAAAGATAGTTTATTTGAAGACCGAGCATGGTTATATTTTCCATGCAAAATTATACAACGGAGACGACTACACCTATTTTGGATGCAAAACATGGCGAGCACTATGCAAGACTTATGCATTTGAGCCTGATATGGTTATCACCTTTGATATTCGTCCGGAAGATGGTATTGAAGGTAATACCGACATCTGGGTCGATGTGCAGACGCCTCCAGTTCTACCAAAATGTGAGTTTCTCAACCATATTTATGTCCTTGATATTGTTTATTCAAAAATAGTTGACAACTAATTTCTATTGACAGCTTATTTCCAATCGAGCAAACATGTCCAGCGCTTGGTAGACAGGACCTACTACTGTCCCGGGGCTGAACTAAACTGCGAGGAGATCAGTCATTATGCTTCATGGCTTGAGGATCTTCATACTGTCAAGACAAATTATTTTTTTGGACGTGCAAATCTTAGTACTCAAAACGTGCGACCAATAGTGTTCGTATTGAACTACGGTCACATCTATTTAGGAAAGATGGTAAGATTTTTACTATTTGTACTCAGTGCATCTTTCGCATACATTATTTTTTAAGCTAAACTTCATTGCTATGTATGTTACTATACGATGTTCTTCAACAGGGACTCCCGCTGAATGTTGTGCCTCATTGGATCAAGACTAAAGGTCAGATGAGAATTGTTAGCTTACGGCCAAGATATCCTATAATGCACTTTAGTGCATTCAGGATTTCTAATAGCGAGGAATGCTTAATAGTGAAAGATTGGAGCAAAATTGTGAACGGTCGCAGAGAAGTACTAGGGGACAACAATCTGAAGGGCAGCCCACGATTAGGAGATAGGTTCATCTGCATGCTCCAACTTGATGAAGAACGAATGCTACACGTATTTTATGTTATTTTACCTGAGAGAGAGCAGCAGGAGTGATTAGCTAGTGTTGGTGGCAATGACTGATGATTTTTATTAGCTAGTGTTGCTGGTGATTAGATAGCTATCGCAGTTAGTGTTGGCGGTGATTAGCTAGCTAGAATGAGTTTGAAGATGATGATGTGCTACACTATGACTATGATGATTAAATAACTATTGTTGATGTTACGACTATGATGATGATTAAATAGCTTGTGCTGGCGGATTAGATTCAAGTGGAGGCAACATGTGGTGTACATCGAAAGTACTACTAGTCCAAACTAGATCATGTTTGGTTTAGTAGTATACTTTTGACATGCACCACATATTGCCTCCACTTGAACCTAATCCACCTTCATTTGACACACTGTTACGGACATAATAATGTAAACCTCATAACTGGTATTGTACCAGTATTTGTACGATGGCGCATAAATACACTAAAAATAAAAAATAAATAAAAAGAATACTAGTAGCGATGGAGAGAAAACACGCTACCACTAGTTACATTAGCAGTAGCGTGGGAGTGAACAAACGCTGCAGCTATTTGTCCTAGCAGTAGCGCGTGCGGGCACGCGTTACTGCTAAGCAATAGCTGTAGCGCCTTATTAGTAGCGCGCCTCCCCGCGCTACTAGTGAGCACAAAACCCGCGCTACTGCTAGGGTTTTCTCTAGTAGTGCATTGATGGTTACAAACAACAACGCATGTAGGTCAAATTCCTGCTGTTTGTGCTCATCCCACACACGTGCACTGTTTCCATTCCACAGATGTAAAAGTTCTTCAACTAATGGCCTTAGGTACACATCAATGTCGTTGCCGAGTTGTTTAGTGCCTTGGATGAGAACTGCATCATAATGAACTCCCGCTTCATGCACAGCCAAGGAGGAAGGTTATAGGTACATAGAGTCGCATGCCAGGTGTTGTGATTGCTGCTATGCTCCCCAAAAGGATTAATGCCATCCATGCTTAAACCAAACCATACGTTCCTTGCGTCACCTGCAAAGTCCTCCTAGTACTTTCTCTTGATTTTTCTCCACTACGACCCGTCAGCGGGTGCTCTCAACTTCCCGTCTTTCTTGCGGTCCTCTCTGTGCCATCGCATCAACTTGGCATGCTCTTTGTTTCTGAACAGACGTTTCAACCGTGGTATTATAGCAGTATACCACATCACCTTGGCAGGAACCCTCTTCCTGGGGCGCTCGCCGTCAACATCACCAGGGTCATCTCGTCTGATCTTATACCGCAATGCACTGCATATATACTGGGCATGCGTTCAAATCCTTGTACGCACCACGGTAGAGGATGCAGTCATTAGGGCATGCATGTATATTCTGCACCTCCAATCCTAAAGGGTATACAACCTTCTTTGCAGCGTACGTACTGTCGGGCAATTCGTTATTCTTTGGAAGCCTCTTCTTCTTCAATATTTTCAGTAGCTTCTCAAATCCTTTGTCAGGTACACCATTCTCTGCCTTCCACTACAACAATTCTAGTGTGGTACCGAGCTTTGTGTTGCCATCTTCTCAATTGGGGTACAACCCTTTTTGTGATCCTCTAACAGGCGATCGAACTTCAGCTTCTCCTTTACGCTTTTGTACTGTCTCTTTGCATAAATAGTGACCTGTCAAAGATCATCATCGGGCACATCGTCTGGTTCCTCTTGATCTTCAGCTTCCCCCGCTGCAGCATCACCATATTCAGGGGGCACATAGTTGTCATCATCCACTTCTTCTTCGCTGTCTTCCATCATAACCCATGTTTCTCCGTGCTTGGTCCAAACATTATAGTGTGGCATGAAACCCTTATAAAGCATGTGATTGTGAAGGATTTTCCGGTCAGAGTAAGACTTCATATTCCCACATATAGGGCATGGACAACACATAAAACCATTCAGCTTGTTTTCCTTAGCCACTTCGAGAAAATTATGCACGCCCTTAATGTACTCGGAGGTGCGTCTGTCACCGTACATCCATTTTCGGTTCATCTGTGTGCATTATATATAATTAAGTGTGTCAAAAACCATTACAGAACATCATGAATATAGAAGTGACCAACTTAATAGAAGTTCATCATCACATTAAAACCAAAGTACATACATAGTTCTCATTGAACGACATATAGCTCTCCAGAGCATCTAATTAAACCATACATTGAAACTATCTAAGACATTTCAATGCAACAACAAATGTGATCAAATCGCAACTGAGGTAACAATTGATCCAATGACATAATGATACCAAGCCTCAGTATGAATGGCATATTTTCTAATCTTTCTAATCTTCAAGCGCAGTGCATCCATCTTGATCTTGTGATCATCAACGACATCCGCAACATGCAACTCCAATATCATCTTCTCCTCCTCAATTTTTTTCAATTTTTCCTTCAAGTAATTGTTTCCTTCTTCAACTAAATTTAACCTCTCGACAATAGGGTCAGTTGGAATTTCCGGTTCACATACCTCCTAGATAAAAAAAATCTATGTCACGTTGCTCGGCATAATTGTCATAAACACTAAATGAAACAAATAGTTATAAAACATAATATATATACCACATCCGAATCATAGATAGGACAAGGGCCGACGGAGGCAGATACCAAAACCATCGCACTATATAATAACAAACAATAATAAGTAAGAAAACTACACAAGTATCTACTAAATCATGCAAGTAAGAACTTTTTTCTTTTAGAAAGAAGATAAGAACAAGAGGCTCACCACGGTGGTGCCGGTGGCAAGAACGGTGCAGGCGATCGGCGGCGGTGAGGACGGGGACAGGATAGGACGGGCAGCCTAACCTAGACAAATATTGAGGAAAATGGAGCTTGGACAAGGAGCTTCGAGATGAGAGAGCTTAAGTGTGGCTCGGGCATTTCATTGAACACCTCATGTGCATAGGAGGTGAGCTAGAGCACAACACACCTCTCACACACCTCTCCCAAAGAAAGAAGAGCACTCCATTGCTCTGCTCGCGGGCGAGGGGTAAATATAGGCAACTCATTGGTCCCGGTTCGTGGCTAGAACCGGGACTAAAGGACAACCTTTGGTCCCGGTTCAAGCCACCAACCGGGACCAATGGTGGTGGGCCAGGAGCGAGGCCCATTGTTCCCCGTTCGTTCCTGGAACCGGGACCAACGGGGCCAGACGAACCGGGACCAATGCCCCACGAGGCCCGGCTGCGCCCCTAGCCTCACGAACCGGGACCTATGTTCCCATGGCTCCCGATTCATGAGTGAACCGGGATTAATGGGCTTTCCCTGCTTGGACTAAAGCCATGTTTTCTACTAGTGTAGGCACAACAACGGTAAACACATTTTCAACTTGCATCTGAGCATCAAGTTTGTAGGTTTGCTTCTCCCAGCATAACGATTCTTCTTGCTTCATCTTGTTGTTTTTTTCGTTTACTGTTGGATCTTAGTATGGATTGTGTTGGTTGGATGCCACCAGATCTCGCTCATCTGATTTAGCTTGTGGATTTGACGCTAGGATTTAGGTAACAACAAAAATTAAAAAGGTTGGCCGGATTTAGGGATCAATGAAAAATATGACATGGCAATGTATTTAATTGGAGACGAGGCTTCCCAACTATGAAGGATTGCAATTAATTTTGACTTTAGTACTACTAATGCATGGCTTTTGTTCTTGCATAATTTAACTTTCTATGTTGGACTATTTGGTGGCATCTACAATATGATCCATTAATCACTGATAGCAGGAATGTTTCTTCCGACGAAACACTTCTGTGTTGGATTTGATACAACTTGAGGTAAGCATTTTTTGACTGAAATGGTTAGTTCTGAGAATCCTATGGCTGGAATATATTTCCACTAACTTCATATCGTGCAATTATGTTATATAGCTGGAAGATAGAATTTTACTAGCATTTGCAATCTCAAGATTAGGTCTACATAACTATCTACAAGTAGGCAAATCTATTTAACTTTGCAATACAATAATGATATTCCAAATTATTAGCATTATGATTTTGAAAAAAAAACATTTTAAGAACTTCTTACATTAGTATATGGAAAACATTCCTTTCGTTCTTAAACTCTTTAGATGAATGATTGTTCAAATTGTATGGTATCTCCATTTCTAGAATTATCTTCTCCTTACATTATATTTTAGAATAAAGAGGTCTTGCATGTCTACTGACGATGTATTCCTTTGAAATAAAGTATGGATCTTGGATCTCCCCATTCAAGAAATGCATGTTTAATGGAGATCTTCCCTTTCTCTATTTAGGGATCTAATGTCGGACAAGTATTGATCCAATAAGAAATGAGCCTATCAACATATTATTTTTAATGTGCACAGAGTCATGTATCCATCCCCAACAAAGCTACCGACTTTCTATATTTGTATTATAACTCGTGCAACCTGGATTCCATGCATACACTACTAACTTGCTATTAGATATTACTTTGTTTCTGGACACTCAAAATTTTCAACTTTTCAAACCTTCATATGCTATGAGTTCTTAGTTTTGAATACTATTGTCCAGTTCATTGATGGTAGTATCACATAATATTGCTTTCACTTGTCCTAAATATTTTTTGTTTTGAAAGTTGAGAAAGTACTGGAAGGAAGAAAAAGATGACCCTGGTAAGCCATTTTGAGCTGAAATGGTCTATTTTTCTTATCAAGAGCTCCTCAAATGACATGCCTTACCAATTCAGAGGTTTTTGGCCCAGACAAATGTATTATTATTCTATTCTTTTGGCCCTTATGAAGGATGCCTATTGAAAACATTCAACAGAAGGCACATTTTTGCAAGTCATTGACAGTCTATATATATTTTTTAAGTTGGAAGAGTGTGTCATTGACACCCTTACTCTGAGGTTTACACAGTGCATATTGACTTGATACGTGCACTGTTTTTAGTTATCATTTCTACTATTTCTCAGATTTTGAACGTGAAACCAGGAGAATCTTCTTGGAATTCTTGCCAAATGAATCATCCTACTTAATATGCTTTTCTTATCCGGAATCTATTACAGTGGTCTATCATGAGCATAGGGTATTGTTGAATTTTATCTGGGTGTGTACAAATTTATCATAATACTACCCTTTATTTTGCACCATTCGTTTAGTCCAGTTTAGTCCTCACATATGTTCATCTTCCCGTTCATTAGATGGTGTTGTGACCTTAAGAGCTGGTGATTTCTGTACATGCATTGAACCAATGAAAGTTGGCATTGATTTTGTAGCTTTTTACATGGTAAGAACTAAGAATAATGTACACTTGTATTTGCATAGTCTTTAAATAGTTAAGTTTGTAATGTACATGACCAAGTGCAACCACACGACTCACTAAATGCACCTTCCGATCCAAAATAAGTGTCATCTTTGAACTAAGGTTAAACTAACCTTTAGTTCAAAACTGCCAACACATATTTTAGATCGGAGGGAGTAGTATTTTTCGGTGTCTTTGACTATTATTAGTACTTCCACTCCTTTTTTCCTATACAAATATACAAGGATCAAGCATTGAGAGTATCAAATGCACCAATGGTTGAAAGTGCTAACCAATCCACTGAGAGCGTTGCACAGCTTTCCACATGCCCATTGATTAATCCATCTGCTGCGTAGCAGCATCAAATACTTCATGCTCTAATTGTACTACCGATGTCATTTACACATACTCCCTCCGTTCTTGAAAGTCCTTGAAAGAGTGTACTTTCAACTTTGTTGGAGGGTCAAACTATCTCAAAGTTTGACCGAGTTAATGCAAAAATATATCAACGTTCGTGAAACCAAATAGGTATATGTTGAAAATATATTTTATCATGAATCTAATGCTATTAATTTGATGACATAAATGTTAGTGTATTATTCTATAAATATGGTCAAACATAAAAATGTACTCTCCAACAAAGTTGGAAGTACACTCTTTCAAGGACGGAGGGAGTATGTGATAGAGAATATATTACTTTCTAAGGATGTCACACTATTGTTATTTTAACGTGTCTTGCTGACAAGTTTTGTCAAGATTAGTACAGTAGTGAGCATCATGGAATATCATTTGTCTTCACTTTCATGCTACAATAACCTTTTCGCAAATTGGTGGTCATAAGATACGGGGTTGTGGATTTATGATCCAATTTATGAAATTCTACAAAAATCTTGTAGACATGAAACTAAGAAGATGGCCAATATGACATTCAAATTATAGAAGATGATAGTTATGTGAAATGATCGATATTTGGTTTGCCTTACATTATGGTTCTGAAGTTCTTTCAATCAAAATAGTAATTCAGTTCTTCATTGTTATACATTTGTAAAAATTACAATCATTCTATTAGAAAAATACACGGGCGCAGGAACGCGCACCAATCATGATATAGTAAAAATAAAGATCGGGTAGTACCCAACGACGATAAGAGTACATCATACATCCTATGACTTTAAATCATCGGGGGACAGTGTGACGCCACGACTCCTCCACCTCCTCCTTCCCGCCTAGTCCTCGACCTGCTGCAGAGCGGGCAAACATCATTGTCGAGGTTTGGGGTCGCTCAACATGGTGGAAGAAGGATAACATCCATTGGTAGGTGCACATGGTGGTGCAGGCAGCTTGATAGAAACCCTAGTCAAGGGGAAAGGAGGAATCAAGCGGTGGAGCCGCAACCTCATTATGTAGGAGGATCCCTACGCGGTGGGGAATCGACCGCTGAAGAGAAACAGAAGATAGGCTTATGTGATGCATGCTAAATTAGGAATAAAAAATTCAGTTGAACCAATGGGAGGGGGAAAATAAAAAATCGGTTGGGTATCCCTTCGTTCCATGGGAGTTGTGGGAACCAATGAGGACTACTATGCATTGCCATTTAATAATATATGGCCCTTAATAATAAAGAGAGAGAGATTATAGACATGTGATTGATTCCTTTCCATCAGTGTAGCATTATTTTACCAAAGTTGATTCCTTTCCATAGATTTGTTCTTTAAAGAATGATTAGTAAGATTGATTTCTTTTGATACGACATTACTAGATATATCGAAGATTGATCTACATTATTTGTGAAGAATTGGAAGGTAAAAGACCCTCAAAAAAGAATTGGAAGGTAAAAATGGATTAAGTACATAAGTGGGTTAAAAGCTGGTTTAAATAAATTGGTGGGATTAAAAAAATTGGTGGTGGAGGTTTAACCGGAATGGAGGTGACGCTACCAACTCATCATGGCATATAGGTCTGTGTTGATTTTGATAACATGTCAAGCACAAAATAATAGGATGGTCATAGAAAAAATGAATAAAGAAGGAAACTAAAAAGGAAAACTTTGAAGAAAAAAACATGTGTACACGTCAAATGGTTCGGCAACATTGATTATAGTAGATTTTTATAAGATTTGATTTGATTTGGGTATGAGTAATGGAAGGCAAGGAAAGTTTGGTTTTAGTTGAGATTTTGCTAAGATCTGATTTGATTGAGTTAATGCTTGACGTTGTTTTGAGAAAGTGCTGATTCGTTTTGTTTTGTTTTCGGAAAGTGTCGATTCTAATAATATGCCGAGCACAAAATAATATGTTGGTTATAAACAAAGAAACATAATAAAGGAAACGAAAAAATAAAACATAGTAGAAAAATGAAAAAAATATACGCACACGTCTCAAATGGGCCGGACAATTTTGACTATAGTTGATGTTTTGGCAAGATTTGATTTGGGTATGAGTAGTAGAAGTTTTTATTTCATTGATATTTTCTTAAGATTTGATTTGTTTGAGTTAATGCATGGCATTGTTTTGGGAAGTGCCGATTTGTTTGGATTTTGTTTTCGGAAAGTGTCGATTCTAATAGTATGTTGGTGTTATAAAAAATAGAAGAAAAATAATATGTTGGCCTTATAAAACAAAATCAACACTTTTTTACTATAAAAAATCTTCACTTTACACTTTTTGACATACTATAAGACCCGCATGACAATTCAAATCAACACTTTATTGGTCTTATAAAACAAAATCAACACTTTTTTGTACTTCATTTTTTATAAGACCATCTGAAAGTGCCGAGCACATAATAATATGTTGGACTTACAAAAATGAAGTATAAAAAAGGGAAAACCAAAAAACAAAAAAGAAGAAAAAAGGTGCGAACGTGCCAAATTGGCAGCTAATTTTGACTATAGCCCATGCTTTCGTAAAATTTAATTTGATTTGGGTATGAGTAGTGGAAGGCAAGTAAATTTTGGATTTCGTTGAGATTTTTTTTATGATTTGATTTGAATGAGTTAACACATGGCGTTGATTTGATTTGATTGGAGATTATATCAAGCAAATCTCGAAGACTACTAGCTTTCCCTCAATATAAACACAAGCACCCACGCAAAGAACATGAATTCGGCAAAATCAACGAACAACATTAGAAGAAAAGGAATAGCTAACTATCTCCCATGGCACGTATGCAGAACGACACACGGGCCCTATGCTTCATAGCTCTTGTAGCCATGGCCACCACTGTATTCTCAGGTCATGCAGCAGGGCGTTACATAGGTATGGTTTTCTTCTTCCTTTCCTGATCTTTTCACACGTATTTGGATACACAAACATGTATTTTCCGGGTGGGTTATATGTATCTCTGTTATGTTTTGTGCGCAGATACTGATCTGTTGTGTACATCTGTGGAGTATTGTTCGCCGCCAGTCCGAGGTAGTGGCAACATTGCGTGCAAGGCTAACTGTGTTAACCGAGGTTATGACAAGGATAAGAGCAGTTGCCTTGAAGGCAGTAGTGGCACATGCTGCTGCGGAAAGAACTGAGTACCATGAAATGAGTTTATATATGTATTAGAAAATATTGCATGAAGGTGAATGCTTATATTGTTTGTGTGAAACCCGATTCAATTCATACAAAACAATTAATAATAAGCTATTGATAATTGTTGTTTAAGTATATGTTTTTTCATTGCGACCCTAAAATCATTTTATCGCCATGACCAAAATAAAACATTATCATGATGTCAAATAATGAGAAATTAATCAACAAGATTGGAAGTCTCACACCACTATGGAACAAGCCATAGAATATCCCTGATCGTAGTCATTATACGGAACAAACCATATATATATAGGGTGGGTCTATTCTAACAACACCCTTAAGACCTTATTCTAACAACAAAAACCTTATTCTGCTCACACACACACACCCACGGAACCGACCCGCGAGGCGCATCATGGGAAGAATAAAAATACCCCACCTGGCCCACTCCTCCAACTATCTCACTCCCCCCCACGGCCGCCCCCAAGCCCCACTCACCCACAAACCCTCGCAACCGCAATCGCACCCCAAATCCCCGCCATCTTCTTCGTCTCCGGCAGTCCACCCATGCTCCCAGACAGCTAGCGCCCCTGTCACCCAAGCCACCAGATCCGAGCGCTCCCCCCACCCACCCCAACCTTCCACCGCTGCCCCACCACTAACAGTCCCTGCCAGGCTGCCGGCACGGATCCGGCAGCACCATCCCAGGCGCCTGCCATGGCTACCGGTGCGGATCCGGCCACACCGTCCCAGACATCTCCCGCGGTTTCCGGCATGGATCTAGGTGTGCCGCTTCCAGGCGCCTTGCGCGGCCACCATGGACCATGTTGGCGCCTCCCCAAGGCACCCGACACGTCTACCAGCATGGATCCTAGTTCGCCGTCCTTAGGCGCCCCACGCTGCTGCCGGCGCGGATCCGAGACCGCCTCCCACCATGGGCCCAGTCTCCCCTGCCTTCTCAAGCAACCTTTTCCAGTTCCCCCTTCTCCAGTGGATCCTGCCACGTGTGCAAGCGTTCTTTCCAACTGCGTATGATTTGCATCATTCTGATGAGCGATTTAAAAAAACACAAAAATACACTCGCTGCCACTTGTCGGATGCCCACTATTTTTGAAACTGCTCTTTCTTGTTACTAGCAAAAGGCCCGTGCGTTGCAACGGGGGAGAAATTGGCGGGTTCATCAAAACAGTCACCGGCGTGGTATGATTGCATCAGATTGTGCCATGGCAGGGAGGCTCACGCCGATGTGTAGAAGAAATGGTTATCAACTGCTTATTAATCACGAAATGATCCTTACTAACTCCGATGGTAAGGAAACTTCTCCAAAATATTGAAATCTGAACTTAATTAGCTTTATAGACGCATACCATTTACAGCAACACTAATTGACCTCGCAACAATTTGTGTTCGACTTTGCGTCAATGTTGGTCATCCTTGCAGCGTTCATGTGGTCGGCTTTGCAACATCATCCTTCTGACTTGAAATACTACTGACCGTCCTTGTAGCGAATGCATAGTCGGCTTTGCAACACAACAGTCCGACTTTTCCAGTAAAAAAAGATAGTGGCAGCTGGCATTGGATTGCCATGCTTCCGCTAGATGCATAGGACATTCGGTCTTGGAGTGTCACATCCCGCTTGTAGCATCGTTTGCAGGGTCTTGAATTCGGGTTGCAACAACGGCGCTTGGTCAATCAGGTTTTTTCTTGAAAAAAGATGTAATTTGGTCACACAAAAAACATTCATGTATTTTCGTTCTTGGAGTGTCGTGTATTCCGTTTGCACCACCCAACGTTTGATCAATCAGGTTATTTAAAAAAATGTAATTTGTTTGAACATAAACATTTATGTAGTTTCATTTTTTTATAATGCGCCAAATGCTATTTTCGTTTTTCTAACACTGGTATATGATTTTTTGCTTATTACCGTTGTCCCAAGCGAGCCTTCTCTTTGATGCATCAATGTGTGCCTCATCAAATCTTTGTCTTTAGTTTCCACTTAATTACACGAAAAAAGAGTTTCCACTTAATCACCTAAGGACATGGACCAGGCTTTTCACACCATCTTTTGATCCCATCCATGCTCCGCACTGCACGTTAAACATCCAACGGTTTCAATTCGTTGCACTATTTTGTAGAGAGAAAGAAATTAAAAATCATTGCATTTTCATCAATCTTCCCTCGGCTGTACGCGGTCGAGCTGTGGTGCTGCGCGGAACGCGTGCTTGTGTGCCGCCATTCATGCCGAGTCCGGTGCATGGACTGAACCGCAGCCGCACGAACGTCATTAGGCTCCGGCCACGTCGTGCCACACAAGAGTTTTCCTTCTGTCCGTCCCAAGGCCAAGAACGCAAGGATCCCCGCTTACTTCTCTCATAGTATCTCATTAAACCAAATCCCGTTTTAATTATGCCAAGCGTGCCAGCATGAGCCTCCCCCACTTTTTCTCATTCTATCGAGTCTTCATCTTCTTTTCGTCTATTTATTGATTCTCAACATGGCTTGCTGATATTTTAGACAACTTACAAGCGTATTTAAATTGGTGAAATTTGATATAAAGAACCGAGGTGGGACTATTTATAACAAAATGGCAAGCTAGCTCGTTTGGTTGGGGAGACCTCTGTGTCACAGTGTCACAGGAGGTTGTGAGGTCGAACGTGACTCGATCACTTGTTTTTCTAGTTGGCTACTATTTTTTCGCTGCTCCTGAAACGGCCCAGTTTGGCCCATGTAGGGGATGCATGGAAAAAGAAGAGCTACAGGGAGGCCCATGAACGGATTCCAGTACATAATTTTTTTTAGTACCACCTCGGATCTAAAAGGAATCCTCAAAAAATAAAAAATAATAATATGGGTGAACAGATGAAAAATTTGGAGAAACGCGCCTTGCTTTATTAGTAGGTAGGTATAGATTGGGTGTCTCTAGCAAATTTATCTTAAATTTCATGTCCAATCCTGATTTTGCTGAAGTGTTCATCCCCAATCTGAATTAGTACCGGTATGAAAAAATGATGGATAATGCATTGTTGATTATCATTGCAGCCTAAATGGTATCCTTTTTTAAAATTTTAACAGGTAAAATAACATCGTATTCTGATTCTACATATTTTGCTAATCAAATTTCATACTTAAGATGTTAAATTTGGAGTTACGGTTTAGAAGATATGAGTATTATAAAAGACATTTGATATGTACTGCGGGATTAATGTTAGAAAATTAAGAGGTTTTCTATAAAATAGCAAAACGGACTAAGATTACTTTTTTTATTAGTAGGTATATATTAGCGAGATTGATTTCTTTTGATAACCACATTACTAAATATATCGCAGATTGATCTGCATCATTTGTGTAGAATTGGAAGGTAAAAACTGGACTAAGTACATAAGTGGGCTAAAGCTGGTTTAAATAAATTGGTGGGACTGAAAAAATTGGTGGTGGAGGACCGGAATGGAGGCGACACTATCAACTCACCATGGCATATAGGTTTGTGTTGATTCTGATAACATGTCAAGGACAAAATAATAGGTTGGTCATAGAAAAAATGAATAAACAAGGAAACCAAAAAGGAAAACTTTGAAGAAAAATAATATCATTTGTCTTCACTCTCATGCTACAATAACCTTTTGGCAAATTGGTGGTCATAAAATGGGGGGTTGTGGATTTATGATCCAATTTATGAAATGCTACAAAATCTTGTAGACAGGAAACTAAGATGGCCAATATGACATTCAAATTGTAGAAGATGATAGTTACTTGAAATGATCGATATTTGGTTTGCCTTACATTATGGTTCTAAACTTCTTTCAATCAAAATAGTAATTCAGTTCTTCCTTGTCTATACATTTGTAAAAATTACAGTCATTCTATTGGAAAAATTCACGGGCGCAACAACGCGCGCCAATCATGATTTAGTAAAAATAAAAATCGGGTAGTACCCAACAATGATAAGAGTACATCATACATCCTATGACTTCAAATCGTCAGGGGACAGTGTGACGCCACAACTCCTCCACCTCCTCCTTCCCGCCTAGTCCTCGACCTCCTGCAGAGCGGGCAAACGTCATTGTCGAGGTTTGGGGTCGCTCAACATGGTGGAAGAAGGATGACATCCATTGGTAGGTGCACATGGTGGTGCAGGTAGCTTGATATAGAAATACTAGTCAAGGGGAAAGGAGGAATCGAGCGGCGGAGCCGCAACCTCACTACTAGGGAAAACCTTATACACAGAACTTTAGCATTAGCGCGCGTTAAAAAAGGCGCTAGTGCTACATAGCAGTAGCGCGTTTCGGGTCAAGAGCGCTTCAGATAAAAAAAAGTAGCAGTAGTGCGTGTTCCTATAAAAGCGCTACTACTAATATTCCCATTACTAAGCCGATAGGCTACACATAGTAGTAGCGGTCTTGTACAAACCGCGCTACCGCTAGGTCTATGTAGCAGCGCGTTTACTATGGGAAGCGCTACTGCTAATGAAAATAAAATAAAATGAAAAACAAATAGAAAAGTGAATGAAAATGAAAGAAATAGTAAAAGGAGAAAGGAAAAATGAAATGTAAAGAAAAATAAATGAAAAGGGGAAAAAGGAGAAAGGTATAGCAGTAGCGTCTGTTCATAAGAGGCGCTATAGATAATATAGCAGCAGCGCTTTTCCTAGACCCCCACTATAGAAACATAAAAGGAAATAAGAAAATAAAAGGAAAATACATAGCTATAGAAGTAGCGCATTTAGTAAAACCGCTATAGGTATCTTAGCTATAGCGCGTTTTGCAAAACGCGCTACCGCTAAGTTTGACTTAACCCAAAAACGGTTTCCCCCCGGCCACCACTTCTCCCCCAAATCCCTCTCCCCACTTCGCCGTTGTCTCCCCAATTCACCATCGCCCCACTTCGCCGTCGTCTCCTGCCGACGTCGACGCCACCGGAGCCACGCGTTGTCGACGCCACGGAGAGCCATCGAGTCTGTTGATGCCACCGAGCCGCCACTCAACGCCATCGGAGCGCTGGCCTCATCAACGCCCATCACGGGAGCCACCCTCGACGCCCCTGCCTCCCTCGCCACAACTGCCTCCCTCGCCATCACCCGAGACGCCCCTGCCTCCCTCGCCACCACCGGAGCCATCCTCGGTAAGCCCCCACCCCTCCTCTCTCTCTCTCTCTCTCTCTCTCTCTCTCTCTCTCTCTCTCATGCATAGCAGAAACACTGGACAGAGAACTAGCTAGCTAGGTTAACTAGTTTAATTTGGTTAATTATCTAGGTTAGTGCAAAAATTTAGTTAGGGCTTTGACAGAGAACTAGTTAGGTTAACTAGTTTAATTAGGTAAATTATCTAGGTTAGTGCAAAATTTTAGTTAGGGCTTTGACAGATAACTAGTTAGGTTAACTAGTTTAATTAGGTTAATTATCTAGGTTAGTGCAAAAATTTATTTAGGGCTTTGACAGAGAACTAGCTAGGTTAACTAGTTTAATTAAGTTAATTATCTAGGTAAACTAGGTTAACTAGCTAGGTTAAATAGCTAGGTTAATTAGGTTTGTTAGGTCAACACGCTAGGTTAAGTAGGTTGGCTAGGTTAGAGCAAAAATTTATTTTAGAGCATTAGGTCAGAAGGGTTAGAGAAATTGAGTTCCTTTGCAATTTAATTGGGTTCTGTCCTAGGCAGAGAAGGGTTAGAGAAAATGATGTGTGTGTGTGAGAGAGAGGAATAGCTAGATCAACATAATTTGGGTTTTTTCCTAGGTAGAGAAGTGTTCAGTGAGGTCATTTTGCAAAGGTTTTTGTTTTTTGAAAAGACCACTATTTTTCAAGGAAAATAATTTAGGCAAGTTTTATTTCAAAGATGATCCCTTCCTAGGCTTTTATTGTTGATTATATATTTTCATTGAAGTGGTCATGTTATATCTTTTCATTGAAGTGGTTCGATTGTGCCAAGTGGCCTTTTGTTGTTTCCAGGGAATGAAGCCGAGTGGCCTATGTTTTGCTGGAATGTTGATTCATTTCCATTCTGGCAAATTTCAGGTGCTTGATTTGTCCACTTTTTAGCAAAGGTCATGCCGAAATTTCCCGTGAATTTCGGGATGACTTGTGCTACAAACTAGGACATATCGAGTGCCGGGGATTTGCCGCACCGGGAAGGAATCAACGTTTCTGCAAAACATAGGCCTTTTTATGTCATTATTCATTTTATTAGGTCTAGAATTAATTGACTAGATTTAATCATAGGAAACATGGCTAGCAACGATGAAGGACAGAGTTCTAGTGATTGTGACGACGTCAACCTGGCGGCACACGAATATTTGAGCCTTGCCAACGATCACCGGTTGTTGTTGCTGGGCCCACTTGTCTCATCCGAGACCGACATTGAGACCGGCGTTGAGACCTAGACCGACACCGAGACCGGCGCCGAGACTGGCAAAGCCATAGAATGGAAATCGAAGAGGAGATGTCGACGCCCAAACCAGCTCCTCGCTACTAGACTAGTGGTCACGGAGGTGGATGATGGCAATTTTGAGCCAAAACTGCCTATGGAAGCGCGCTACTGCTACGGCAATCAGATAGGCTGCATCGTATGGGCATGCACCACCATCAATGATAAGAAACTAAAGAAGAGGCCAAATATGAAGCACTCCATCCAACCCTACTGCACCAGATATTCCTGTTCCCGGGCCGGGATGAAATCAATATAAAGATCCATAGAAAGACCCGGCAATGAAGCAAATAAACAAACGCGCCATGACCAAGTGTAGCGACGCGTTGGCTGCTTGGAAAGTAAGGGTGAAACGCGCCATCAACAAAAGGAACCCTACTCCGAGATTGTGAAGGAAAATCCGACAATCACGGAAGAGCAGTTTGAACTATTCAAGGCGGCTTGCGATGCCGAAGATGCCAAAAAAAGTCAAAGTACATGAAGGGACTTCAAGAGAGTAACATGGGGAGCCACCACCTCGGAAGCCATGGTTACGCGGGGAAGAGGTCCATATGGGCCAAGGAGGACGCGGAACGCGAAAGTCTGGGCATCCCAGACCCCTTGGCAGAGTTCACCGTCCCGCAGGAGTATGACATCCCCAGGGCCCGGTACCGTTGGGACCCAGTCGAGAAGATTTTCAAGACAGACTCGGTCACAACGGAGTTCATGAGACTGCTAGTAAATTTAGTTTCTGATCAATTCGACTGCACATTTAGTCATATTTGTAAACGATCCTTGTACCTTTTGCAGAGAGAGCAGCAGAGGATTGCGTCCGAAAGTGACTCACCATCTGAGGCATTGGTGAGGCCCAAGTGGGACACCCCATTCAACTGGGCATTGAACATATTGAAACAACTTCCGGTGGACACTCGTCCGTCGTATGGACGCGTGCATGGTGTTGGAGACAGCGCCACGTGGAAGAAGTACTACGGTGAGACCACGGAGGAGAGAAAGGAAAGACAGAGGTTAACTGGAGAAAGCATCGACAAGAAGGTTGAGATTGCGGTTGCGAAAAATTCAGCAAAGACAGTCGCAACAGCGGTAGCTGCCTAAAACGGGAGCTGGCAGTCTTGGTTCCGGCTATCATCGGTTGGAGTAGGCGAAATCTAGAAAAAGATGCAGCGAACTTTCCCCTTGCCGACTTCTTCGGGAGCAGCTCGACTAGCGTTGCACCAGCACCTGCACCTCCTCCTGCGCTGGCTCTCGCACCTGCTTCGTCTTTGGCTAAGCTCGACACCCTCATGGTACCTGTCACACCGGCCCTCTTCAATAAATGTGTAATATCCCGTTTTTGTTGCCTTTCGGATGTCTCGCATCGCAGACATGTCTTTGCAGGCCGACGCCTCATGCACCATATTGTACGACATCAACGGCCAGAAGGTGGACGTGGGGAAGGTGACGATAATGAAGCTGAAGGAACAATTGTTCCACAGCCGGCCGATCGCCCCAGATGTCTTCAAGGTTTCCGTGGCCAGTGTCAAACCGGGCCACGAGAATTTGGTTCCTCCTGTACTAGGGGAGATGACGATGAGACCCAGTGGCGGCTTGGAGATTGCAAGACGTGGGTCCTGTTGTGGCAAAAGAGTCTGCTTCGTCTGGAGGCGGCCGGGAGCACACCCTCGACCATGCAGCCTCTGCAAGGTATGAACATCAGCACCCCACCTACCCAATTAGCATCGCCTGTCGTGTTGGGTGATAGCGGATTGGGTGAGGAAGAGGCTCCATTATTTGCTGATGACGTCGCCATAGATGAGGATGAGGATGATGATGACACTCAACAATATCTCAATATTGGCGCCATTGATGACAGAGGATCGATGGCTCAGCAGTATGAGTACTCAGGGTTTGAGCATCATGAGTCGGTGCCTGAATTGCCGCCTCCGGAGCCTGAACGTACCATAGACGACCTTCCACAAAAGAAGCATCGGAAGAGAGCGAGGAAAGGCAACAATAAAGTTGCTGCTATGATCCAGCCGCCTCCCCAGCCTCGGGTTCAAGACCGTATACCTGTTTGCGGTGCGGAGAAATACCATATCACCGATGAACCAATCCTACCTAAGGCATCGGTACAGGCCATACACGGTGATCTAAGGAGACTTCATGAAGATGTGCTACGGAGAGAGAAAAGCCTAATCGCCTCGGAAAATCTAGGATACCCACTCTACGTGGTTAACGTGCCACGACAAAGGTTGTACGTTGACACAATCCCCGCGGAGAAGTTCTTCCTTTGATTCGATTACATCTTCGACATGTTTCACTTGAAGAAGCTGGATTTTACGTTTGTCCGCCTTTATACCTCATACATGAACTACATCATCGGGATTGAGCAGATACCTTATATATGTGTCGCTGACCCGTACTTCATGCACAAGAGCTTCTTGGTAGTCTGCGCAGAGCACCGTGAATACGCGAGGGACTACCTCGTCAATTTCATGGTCGCCAATAAGGACAAGAAGACGATTCTCGTGCCTTATCATCCCCTGTAAGTCATCCATGCGATATCTTTCCTTCGATTTCAATCATTCATTTGCACGATGGAGGCTAATTAATTTGAGGTGTACTTATTTTGCGCAGCAACTGGGCATGCTATCCTCATCATCCTTTACCCCTGATACTCCCACACTCTTTACTTGGACTCATCGAAGAACATTAACAAAAAGTATTACACCCACATCAAGTCTGTTCTCGACAGTGCTATCTTTTTCTACGACGTACGGGGTGGAGAGATCAAGATCAAGAAGACTAGGAACGGCAGGGCTGCCTTCGGCCATAAGACCGACTTCTGCTGCATCCAACAACCGAGTGACAGTCTTAATGATGGATTCTATGTCATACACCAGATGCTAGAGTAAAGACGGGATCGGCAGAACCTTCGCATGGCACCTACAACCGGGGATGCCCATATTCTGCAATGGGCAAGGAACGTAGGAGATATCGACGATCATCGGCTTCGAGCTGAGTTCTATCGCATCCATCATGAACTTTCCCAAATCATCAGTAAGGAGGTCCTCGAAAAACAGGGTTGTTCTACGAGGAAGGGGAAATGTCGCGGCAAGACGTATGAACACGCGTAGTGGCTCCGCGTCTCGACTTGAAGCCTTTCACTAAGCTCGGGGACTATCTCCCTGACTTGGATGGATGGCAGGACATGCTTGAGTGATTGTCGATATATGACAATGTGTCCGTTTAGTCCATACTTTATGTATGACGAAACTTTGAGTTATGCACGACGAAACTTTATTTGTGATGTAATTAAACCGTCCTCCTCAACTAGCAAAGATCACTCTATGTTGGGGATATAACTATTTGTGTAAGCCGCCCAAGAGGGGCCGGGTTACGTAAAAAGTGACTCATCAGAAGCCCAAGACCAAGTATGAAGATGGCGGTTCAATAAAGAGTCTAAAGGCCCACAGGCGACTTAAGGCCCATAGTGGTAAACCGCCATGAAGGCATGACTTGTATTGTAAGGTAGAATTAACTAGTCACCGAGCCGGACATTGTCTATGAGCCGGCCGGGACTCTGTAAGCCGCAGGGCGTCGACCCGTGTATATAAGGGGATGACCCACCGGCGGCTTAGGGCAGGAAACAACTCATCGAGAGCCGGGCATAGCGTATCTCGCTCCCTGGTCATCGAAACATCAACAATACCAACCCAACTAGACGTAGGCTTTCCTTCACCGCAAGGGGCCGAACTAGTATAAAACCTCTCGCGTCCTTTGTCCCGATTAACCCCTTAAGCTTCCTAATTGCGATGGCTCCACGACTAAGTCCTTGCAAGATCACATCTGCCGTGACATTTCCACGACAGTTGGCGCCCACCGTGGGGCCAGCGCACGGTGGATTTGAGTTCTTGAAGGGCAGCTTCGAAGGGCTCAAGGGATACGCAGTGGGCCGGATGACCAAGAGTCGTCGCGGCAAGATCTACATCGACAACGAAGGCTGGGGCCCAGACGCCGACTCAATTGAGTACGGGTATCGGGTCGCCTTCGGCGGAATCCACGTCTTCATCGGCC
This sequence comes from Aegilops longissima, assembly GCA_021605205.1. Classification (NCBI taxonomy): domain Eukaryota; kingdom Viridiplantae; phylum Streptophyta; class Magnoliopsida; order Poales; family Poaceae; genus Aegilops; species Aegilops longissima. Next base: position 705,227,767 of record CM038682.1, read on the forward strand.
GGATTGGTGAGCCAGGCCCTGAGCCGGACAACTGCACCGACCTCGTCGAGACGGCTCAGCATGCGAGACCCGCCCGAGCTCAACCTGTCATGAAGTGTACCTTCGTGGGCTGCGTCCACGGAGAAGAACTTTCTGAAGGATCTAAAGATGGTGGTGAGACGGCCGTCCCCTCGGATGATGATTCGTCCGCCGGTTCAACAGATTCTTTATATCAAGTACAAGATGGCGTGCTTGGGGGTTGTTCCGATGGCTCTAGTATTCCGGACCCCTATGAGTCGTCTAGCTGGGCAGGAGTCTTCATGGCTGGGACTCAACCCGGCCAAAACTCTACGGCTGCTACAACAATAACGTCCGGGTCAGGAGCGGGCCGGGGAAGGAGACCCTGTGTGCCCGCCGGCTCAGATACTGATGGATCTAATGGATAAGCTTACGGCCCTATTAACCACCACGGTTATTCCTGCAAATCAAGATGAGCATAACGCGGAGGTGGCACAGGTGTGTGAAGTGATAGCTCGGGCCAAGGAGGCCTTGGAAACTGAGGACACCAGATTAGCTACAGAGCGAGCGGCTTTGGATGCGCGGGCGCAGCGGCTCTAGTCAGAGGCTTTCCAGGTTAATATGAGCCTGAACACATCTAATGAGGTAATGAGAAGGAGACACCAGAAAGCTCAATCCCATTTGCCTCCGGTTTACGACCCTCGGAACCTTTTCGCTACACCCGGTGCCGGCCCTAGCAACCTGCCCAAGGCAAATCAGTTCACAACAGCCAGAGCAGGAGGACCGGCTCAGCTTCGAGAGATGGCACCTCCTCATGGGAGTATGGCCCTGCCCCGTTATGTACCAATACCGCCGGGTCACTTTTCCAACCCCATGGAGAACTTAATCGCAGCATCGGCGCGTTTGGCGGCTCTCCCAGTGGACGGTGATGATCCGACAGCTGTGGAGACCCGGAGGATCATAGAACTTGTTCAGACGGCCCTGGCGCAGCAAGAGACTTATTCTTACAGCCAGGACAGGATTCATTCAACTCCTCCGCCTTGGTTAGCACCGCCTCGTCAGAACCGGAGTCCGAGTTACAGTAGGCACATGGAGTCAGAAGCTTTGTCAAGCAATGCCCAGCGTCGTAACCAACCCGGTGGCTATAACCCGGTGCAAGACCGAATACGTTAGGAGGACGAGCGGGCGGCTCAGCTAGTGGCTCAACAGGCGGCTCATCAAGATCTCCCAGAATATCCGACGACTTCTGTTGGAGCAGGAGTGGCTACTAGAACCGGTGGTGTTCCTTGTTTAGTGTCGGCTCTGCGGGATGTACGTCTACCCAAGGACTTCAAGGGACCTCGAAAGGTGCCGAATTACACGGCCGACTTACAGCCTGGAGCATGGATCAAAAGTTATGAGATGGCCATGGAGCTACTGGAGGTTAGCGACGCAGCAATGGCTAAATACTTCAGCATGATGTTAGATGGAACGGCCCGGTCTTGGTTAAAGGGTTTGCCGCCCAATTCCATTAGCTCATGGGCAGAGCTAAAAGCCCGGTTTATCCAGAACTTCAAGGACACTTGCAAGCAATCTATGTCAATTGTAGACTTGACCAATTGTAAACAGGAGGAGGGTGAATCCACAACTCATTGGGTGCGCCGGGTCAAGGAAATAATACATTCATCCGATAAGATGGATGCCGGCTCTGCAGTTCTCATGTTGGAAAAGAATTGTCGCTTTGAGCCGAGAGCGAAGCCGGGCGCCTTTAAGCGTGATTGCAATGATATGGGTACGTTGATGGCGGCTTTAGTCAAATACGCCGATTCTGATAGTACCAAGGATCCCGCGTCTGATGAGGAAAAGACAGGAAAGGGAAAGAAGAACGGCAATGGAAAGGGTCAGCAGCATAACCCGGCAAATCAAGGAGGTAACAAGCGTAAGGCGGAGGGTAGCCCGGAGTTTGTGGCCAATGCCAATGCACAGGGTAACAATCAGAAACGTAAGGGAAAACCGCCCCCTCGATCTGGCGGGTCAGGCCCATTTCTTGAGCAGCTTCTCAATGAGCCTTGCCCGAGACACGACGACCGGGAACGACCCGCCACCCATTTATGGAAAGATTGCGCGATCATGAAGGCTTTCAAGAATTCCAACATGTTTGATGGCAATCATGGATCAGGCGGCGGTTCAGGGGCTGGCGGCTTTCATGGCCCGGGCGGCGGTTCAAGTTTCGGTTTTCAGGGCAGTCAAGGTGGCTATAATCAACAGCAGCCTGGTCAAGGGGGACAACAGCAGCAGCAGTCGGGTTATCAAAGCCATCCGAAGCAACTGAATAGTGGACAGTATCATGTGTTTACCACTAGTTTATGCAAGCGAGACCAGAAGGTTCGGAAGAGGGCCGTGAACTCTGTTGAGCCGACAGTTCCCTGTTACTTGAGGTGGTCAGAGCAGCCTATTGTATGGAGCAGAGAAGATCACCCGCCCCGGGTTGATAACCCGGGTCAATTAACCTTGGTGGTGGCGCCTCAAGTCGGTGGATATAAGTTTACAAAGGTACTCATGGACGGAGGTAGCAGTATCAACATCCTCTATTACGAGACCTTTCGACGCATGGGTTTGACTGACAAGGATTTAAGGACGTCCAACACCGTTTTCCATGGCGTGGTGCCTGGTAAGTCGGCATATCCAGTCGGTAAGATTGAATTGGAGGTGGCCTTTGGAGATGAATATGATTCCAGGGCTGAGAAATTGACGTTTGAGGTAGTCAAAATCAAGAGCCCGTATCATGCTCTGTTTGGACGGCCGGCTTACGCCAAGTTCATGGCACGACTGTGTTACGTTTATCTGCAGCTCAAGATGCCGGGTCATAAGGGCACCATCACTATGCATGGGAGTCGAAAGGTAGCCTTGGAATGTGAAGAAGGCGACGCGGCTTATGCTGAGTCTGTTTGTGCAGCGGAGGAGCTAAAGTTTTATAAAATAATTTTGACCCGGCAGATATGACCTCTTTAAAGAAGCCAACTACAGAGCATGACCCGGAGTTGAAGTTTAAATCGGCCGCCGAAACAAAACTTGTTGAATTTACTCCAGGCGACTCTTCCAAGCAGTTCAAAGATCGGTGCCAACTTGATCCTAAATAGGAAAGCGCTCATCGAGTTCATCCGTGAGAACCGGACATCTTTGCATGGAAACCTTCCGACATGCCGGGTGTCTCGAGAGAACTCGCTGAGCACACTCTTAATATTGATCCAAAGTATAAGCTGGTCAGGCAATTTCTTCGACAGTTCAATGAGGAATGACGGAAAGCTATTGGGGAAGAGGTCGCCCGGCTCTTAGCGGCTGGGTTCATCATGGAAGTTTTTCACCTGGAGTGGTTGGCTAACCCGGTGCTGGTACTTAAGAAGAACGGCACTTGGTGGATGTGTGTGGATTACAAGGACTTAAATAAGGCTTGTCCGGCTGATCCCTTTGCCCTCCCCCATATTGATCAAATCATCGATGCTACGGCGAGTTGCGAGCGATTGAGCTTTTTGGATGCTTACTCTGGCTATCATCAGATCAAAATGGCAGTTAAGGACCAGGAGAAGATGTTGGAAATATGCCCTGGAGGCAATAATAAAAGCATTATTATTATATTTCCTTGTTCATGATAATTGTCTTTTATTCATGCTATAATTGTATTATCCGGAAATCGTAATACACGTGTGAATACATAGACTACAATACGTCCCTAGTAAGCCTCTAGTTGACTAGCTCATTGGTCAACGGATAGTCATGGTTTCCTGACTATGGACATCAGATGTCATTGACAACAGGAACACGTCATTAGGAGAATGACGTGATGGACAAGACCCAATCCTAAGCATAGCACAAGATCGTAGTTCGTTTTGCTAGAGCTTTTCAATGTCAAGTATCTCTTCCTTAGACCATGAGATCATGTAACTCCGGATACCGTAGGAGTGCTTTGGGTGTACCAAACGTCACAACGAATCGGGTGACTATAAAGGTGCACTACAGGTATCTCCGAAAGTGTCATTGGGTTGACACGGATCGAGACAGGATTTGTCACTCCGCATGACGGAGAGGTATCACTGGGCCCACTCGGTAGTGCATCATCATAATGAGCTCAAAGTGACCAAGTGTGCGGTCACGGGATCATGCATTACGATGCAGTAAAGTGACTTGCGGTAACGAGACTTAACGAGGTATTGGGATACCGACGATCGAGTCTCGGGCAAGTAACATACCGTCTGACAAAGGGAATAGTATACGGGGTTGCTTGAATCCTCGACATCGTGGTTCATCCGATGACATCATCGAGGAGCATGTGGGAGCCAACATGGGTATCCATATCCCGCTGTTGGTTATTGATCTGAGAGCCGTCTCGGTCATGTCTACGTGTCTCCCGAACCCGTAGGGTCTACACACTTAAGGTTCGGTGACGCTAGGGTTATTAGGAAGACTTGTATGTGATTACCGAATGTTGTTCGGAGTCCCGGATGAGATCCCGGACGTCACGAGGAGTTCCGGAATGGTCCGGAGGTAAAGATTTATATATGGGAAGTCGTCAAACGGACACCGGAAAAGTTTCGGGGCATATCGGTATTGTACCGGGTCCACGGGAAGGGTTCCGGAGGTCCACCGGAGGGGCCACCTCCCGGGGACCACATGGGCTGCGTGGGAGGAGCCAGCCCTGGTGGGCTGGGCGCACCCTCCCTTGGGCCCTTGCGCCTAGGGTTGAGGGGGAACCCTAGAGGGGGCGCCCCCCTTGCTTGGGGGGCAAGCCCCCTCCCTGGCCGGCCCCCCCTCTAGATGCATCTAGAGGGGCCGGCCCCCTCCTCCCTTCCCCTATAAATAGAGGGGTGAGGGGAGGGCTGCATACACAACTTGAAGGTGCAGCCCCTCCCCTCCCCAACACCTCTCCTCTTCCGTACGTGCTTGGCGAAGCCCTGTCGGATTACTGCTGCACCAACTACACCACGCCGTCGTGCTGCCGTTGGAGCAATCTTCCTCAACCTCTCCTTCCTCCTTGCTGGATCAAGACAGAGGAGACGTCGTCCGTACCGTACGTGTGTTGAACGCGGAGGTGCTGTCCGTTCAGCACTTGGTCATCGGTGATCCGAGTACGACTCCATCATCACCATCCCCTTGAACGCTTCCGCACTCGATCTACAAGTGGTATGTAGATGCAAACTCTCTCCCTTGACTCGTTGCTTAGATGAACTCATAGATGGATCTTGGTGAAACCGTAGGAAAATTTTAATTTTCTCGCAACGTTCCCAACAGTGGCATCATGAGCTAGGTCTATGTGTAGTTCTCTATTGCACGAGTAGAACACAATTTTGTTGTGGGCGAGATCTTGTCAACTTGCTTGCCGCTACTAGTCTTATCTTGCTTCCGCGGTATTGTGGGATGAAGCGGCCCGGACCAACCTTACACGACGCTTACGTGAGACCGGTTCCACCGTGACATGCACTAGTTGCATAAGGTGGCTGGCGGGTGTCTGCTCTCCCACTTTAGTTGGAGCGGATTCGATGAAAAGGGTCCTTATGAAGGGTAAATAGAAGTTGACAAGATCACGTTGTGGTTATTCGTAGGTAAGAAAACGTTCTTGCTAGAACCCAATTGCAGCCACGTAAAAGATGCAACAACAATTAGAGGACGTCTAACTTGTTTTTGCAGCAATTGTCATGTGATGTGATATGGCCAAGTTGTGATGAATGATGAATGACATATTGTGATGTATGAGATCATGTTCTTGTAATAGGATCACGACTTGCATGTCGATGAGTATGACAACCGGCAGGAGCCATAGGAGTTGTCTTTATTTTGTATGACCTGCGTGTCATTGAAGAACGCCATGTAAATTACTTTACTTTATTGCTAAACACGTTAGCCATAGAAGTAGAAGTAGTCGTTGGCGTGACAACTTCATGAAGACACGATGATGGAGATCATGGTGTCATGCCGGTGACAAGATGATCATGGAGCCCCGAAGATGGAGATCAATGGAGTTTTATGATATTGGCCATATCATGTCACTATTATATAATTGCATGCGATGTTTATTATGTTTATGCATCTTGTTTACTTAGAACGACGGTAGTAAATAAGATGATCCTTACAACAATTTCAAGAAGTGTTCTCCCTAAGCGTGCACCATTGCTAAAGTTCGTCGCTTCTAAGCACCACGTGATGATCGGGTGTGATGGATTCTTACGCTCACATACAACGGTGTAAGACAGTTTTACACATGCAAAACACTTAGGGTTAACTTGACGAGCCTAGCATGTACAGACATGGCCTCGAACACGGAGACCGAAAGGTCGAACACGAGTCGTATGGAAGATACGATCAACATGAGAATGTTCACCGACGATGACTAGTCCGTCTCACGTGATGATCGGACACGGCCTAGTCGACTCGGATCGTGTAACACTTAGATGACTAGAGGATGTCTAATCTGAGTTGGAGTTCATTTAAATAATTTGATTATATGAACTTAATTATCATGAACTTAGTCTAAAACTTTGCATAATATGTCTTGTAGATCAAATGGCCAACGCCATGTCAACTTGAACTTCAACGCTTCCTAGAGAAAACCAAGCTGAAAGATGACGACAAAGAACTATACTGATCGGGTCCGGAACCCGAGGATCATCCTCATAGCTGCCAGAAACAATATGTCCTAGAAGGACCGCTAGGTGACGCTCCGTCCCGGAGAACCAAGACATTATGAATGCTTGGCAGTCTCGTCTTGATGATTACTCCCTCGTTCAGTGCGGCATGCTTTACAGCTTAGAACCGGGGCTCCAAAAGCGTTTTGAGCAACACGGAGCATATGAGATGTTCGAGGAGCTGAAACTAGTTTTCCAAGCTCATGCCCGGGTCGAGAGATATGACGTCTCCGACAAGTTCTATAGTTGTAAGATGGAGGAAAATAGTTCTGTCAGTGAGCACATACTCAAAATGTCAGGTTGCACAACCGCATGACCCAGCTGAATATTAACCTCCCCGATGAGGCGGCCATTGATAGAATCCTTGATCGCTCCCACCAAGCTACAAGAGCTTTGTGATGAACTACAATATGCAGGGATGGTGAAGACCATTCTGAAGTATTTTCAATGTGAAGTCAGCAGAGGTTGAGATCAAGAAAGAGCATCAAGTGTTGATGGTCAATAAGACCACTAAGTTCAAGAAGGGCAAGGGCAAGAAGAACTTCAAGAAGGACGGCAAGGAAGTTGCGGCGCTACCGTAAGCCGATTACGGGAAGAAGTCAAAGAATGGACCCAAGCACGAGACCGAGTGCTTTTATTGCAAGGGAAGGGTCCTCGAAGCGGAACTGCCCCAAATACTTAGCGGATAAGAAGGCCGGCAACACCAAAGGTATATTTGATATACATGTAATTGATGTGTACCTTACCAGTACTCGTAGTAACTCCTGGGTATTTGATACCGGTGCCGTTGCTCATATTTGTAACTCACAGCAGGAGCTGCGGAATAAGCGGAGGCTGGCGAAGGACGAGGTGACGATGCGCGTCGGGAATGGTTCCAGAGTCGATGTGATCGCCGTCGGCACGCTACCTCTACATTTACCTACGTGATTAGTTTTGAACCTTAATAATTGTTATTTGGTGCCAAGTTTGAGCATGAACATTGTATCTGGATCTCGTTTAATGCGAGATGGCTACTCATTTAAATCCGAGAATAATGGTTGTTCTATTTATATGAGAGATATGTTTTATGGTCATGCTCCAATGGTCAATGGTTTATTCTTAATGAATCTCGAGCGTAGTGTTACACATATTCATAGTGTGAATACCAAAAGATGTAAAGTTGATAACGATAGTCCCACATACTTGTGGCACTGCCGCCTTGGTCACATTGGTGTCAAGCGCATGAAGAAGCTCCATGCTGATGGACTTTTGGAGTCTCTAGATTATGAATCATTTGACACATGCGAACCATGCCTCATGGGCAAGATGACCAAGACTAAGTTCTCCGGAACAATGGAGCGAGCAACCAACTTGTTGGAAATCATACATACCGATGTGTGCGGTCCAATGAGCGTTGAGGCTCGCGGAGGATATCGTGATGTTCTCACTCTCACTGATGACTTGAGTAGATATGGGTATGTCTACTTAATGAAACACAAGTCTGAGACCTTTGAAAAGTTTAAAGAATTTCAGAGTGAGGTAGAGAATCAACGTGACCGAAAAATAAAGTTCCTACGATCAGATCGTGGAGGAGAATATTTAAGTCACGAATTTGGTACACACTTAAGGAAATGTGGAATCGTTTCACAACTCACGCCGCCTGGAACACCATAGCGTAATGGTGTGTCCGAACGTCGTAATCGCACTCTATTGGATATGGTGCGATCCATGATGTCTCTTACCGATTTACCGCTATCATTTTGGGGATACGCTCTAGAGACAGCTACATTCACTTTAAATAGGGCACCGTCCAAATCCGTTGAGACGACACCGTATGAATTATGGTTTGGGAAGAAACCTAAGCTGTCGTTTCTAAAAGTTTGGGGATGCGATGCTTATGTCAAGAAACTTCAACCTGAAAAGCTCGAACCCAAGTCGGAAAAATGCGTCTTCATAGGATACCCTAAGGAAACCATAGGGTATACCTTTTACTTAAGATCCGAGGGCAAGATCTTTGTTGCCAAGAACGGATCCTTTCTGGAAAAAGAGTTTCTCTCGAAAGAAGTAAGTGGGAGGAAAGTAGAACTCGATGAAGTACTACCTCTTGAACGGGATAGTAGTGCAGCTCAGGAAAATGTTCCTGTGATGCCTACACCAACTGAAGAGGAAAATAATGATGATGATCAAGGTACTTCAGATCAAGTTGCTACTGAACTTCGTAGATCCACTAGGACACGTTCCGCACCTGAGTGGTACGGCAACCCTGTCCTGGAAATCATGTTGTTAGACAACGGTGAACCTTCGAACTATGAAGAAGCGATGGCGGGCCCAGATTCCAACAAATGGCTAGAAGCCATGAAATCCGAGATAGAATCCATGAATGAAAACAAAGTATGGACTTTGACTGACTTGCCCGATGATCGGCGAGCGATAGAAAATAAATGGATCTTTAAGAAGAAGACGGACGCGGATGGTAATGTCACCATCTATAAAGCTCGACTTGTCGCTAAGGGTTATTGGCAAGTTCAAGGGATTGACTACGATGAGACTTTCTCTCCCGTAGCGAAGCTTAAGTCCGTCCGAATCATGTTAGCAATTGCCGCATACTATGATTATGAGATATGGCAGATGGACGTCAAAACAGCGTTCCTTAACGGTTATCTTAAGGAAGAGTTGTATATGATGCAGCCGGAAGGTTTTGTCAATCCTAAGAACGCTAACAAAGTATGCAAGCTCCAGCGATCCATTTATGGGCTGCTGCAAGCATCTCGGAGTTGGAACATTCGCTTTGATGAGATGATCAAAGCGTTTGGGTTTATCTTGAGACTTATGGAGAAGCCTGCGTTTACAAGAAAGTGAGTAGGAGCTCAGAGCATTTCTCATATTATATGTAGATGACATACTTTTGATGGGAAATGATATAGAATTCTTGGACAGCATTAAGGCCTACTTGAATAAGTGTTTTCAATGAAGGACCTTGGAGAAGCTGCTTATATATTAGGCATCAAGATCTATAGAGATAGATCGAGACGCCTCATAGGTCTTTCACAAAGCACATACCTTGATAAGATTTTGAAGAAGTTCAAAATGGATCAGTCCAAGAAGGGTTCTTGCCTGTATTGCAAGGTGTGAGATTGAGCTCGGCTCAATGCCCGACCACGGCAAAAGATAAAGAAGAGATGAGTGTCATCCCTATGCTTCAGCCATAGGATCTATTATGTATGCCATGCTGTGTACTGACCTGATGTAAACCTTGCCGTAAGTTTGGTAGGAAGGTACCAAAGTAATCCCGCAAGGAACACTGGACAGCGGTCAAGAATATCCTAAAGTACCGAAAAGGACGAAGGACATGTTTCGTTTATGGAGGTGACGAAGAGCTCGTCAGAAGGGTTACGCCGACGCTTAGCTTCGACACAGATCTGGATGACTCTAAGTCACAAACCGGATCGTGTATATGTTGAATGGTGGAGCGAGAAGCTGGTGCAGCTGCAAGCAGAAGCGTCGTGGCGGGATCTACATGTGAAGCGGAGTACATGGCAGCCTCGGAGGCAGCGCATGAAGCAATTTGGGTGAAGGAGTTCATCACCGCCTAGGAGTCATACCCAATGCGTCGGGCCGATCAAACTCTTCTGTGACAACACTGGAGCTATTGCACTTGCCAAGGAGCCCAGGTTTCACAAGAAGACCAGGCACATCAAGCGTCGCTTCAACTCCATCCGTGAAAATGTTCAGGATGGAGACATAGAAATTTGTAAAGTGCATACGGATCTGAATGTCGCAGATCCGCTGACTAAACCTCTTCATGGGCAAAACATGATCAACACCGTAACTCTATGGGTGTTCGATTCATCACAATGTAACTAGATTATTGACTCTAGTGCAAGTGGGAGACTGTTGGAAATATGCCCTAGAGACAATAATAAAAGCATTATTATTATATTTCCTTGTTCATGATAATTGTCTTTATTCATGCTATAATTGTATTATCCGGAAATCGTAATACACGTGTGAATACATAGACTACAATACGCCCCTAGTAAGCCTCTAGTTGACTAGCTCGTTGGTCAATAGATAGTCATGGTTTCGACTATGGACATCGATGTCATTGATAACGGGATCACGCCATTAGGAGAATGACGTGATGGACAAGACCCAATCCTAAGCATAGCACAAGATCGTGTATTCGTTTTGCTAGAGCTTTTCAATGTCAAGTATCTCTTCCTTAGACCATGAGATCGTAACTCCCGGATACCGTAGGAGTGCTTTGGGTGTACCAAACGTCACAACGAATCGGGTGACTATAAAGGTGCACCACGGTATCTCCGAAAGTGTCATTGGGTTGACACGGATCAAGACAGGATTTGTCACTCCGTATGACGGAGAGGTATCACTGGGCCCACTCGGTAGTGCATCATCATAATGAGCTCAAAGTGACCAAGTGTCTGGTCACGGGATCATGCATTACGGTACGAGTAAAGTGACTTGCCGGTAACGAGACTTAACGAGGTATTGGGATACCGACGATCGAGTCTCGGGCAAGTAACATACCGTCTGACAAAGGGAATAGTATACGGGGTTGCTTGAATCCTCGACATCGTGGTTCATCCGATGACATCATCGAGGAGCATGTGGGAGCCAACATGGGTATCCAGATCCCGCTGTTGGTTATTGATCTGAGAGCCGTCTCGGTCATGTCTGCGTGTCTCCCGAACCCGTAGGGTCTACACACTTAAGGTTCGGTGACGCTAGGGTTATTAGGAAGACTTGTATGTGATTACAGAATGTTGTTCGGAGTCCCGGATGAGATCCCGGACGTCACGAGGAGTTCCGGAATGGTCCGGAGGTAAAGATTTATATATGGGAAGTCGTCAAACGGACACCGGAAAAGTTTCGGGGCATATCGGTATTGTACCGGGTCCACGGGAAGGGTTCCGGAGGTCCACCGGGAGGGGCCACCCCTCCCGGGGGGCCACATGGGCTGCGTGGGGAGGGAGCCAGCCCCTGGTGGGCTGGGCGCACCCCCTCCCTTGGGCCCTTGCGCCTAGGGTTGAGGGGCGCCTCCCCTTGGCCGCCGCCCCCCCCCCCTCTAGATGCATCTAGAGGGGCCGGCCCCCCTCCTCCCTTCCCCTATAAATAGAGGGGTGAGGGGAGGGCTGCATACACAACTTGAAGGCGCAGCCCTCCCTCCCCAACACCTCTCCTCTTCCGCACGTGCTTGGCGAAGCCCTGCCGGATATCGCTGCACCAACTACACCACGCCGTCGTCTGCCGTTGGAGCAATCTTCCTCAACCTCTCCTTCCTCCTTGCTGGATCAAGACGGAGGAGACGCGTCGCACCATACACGTGTGTTGAACGCGGAGGTGCTGTCCGTTCAGCACTTGGTCATCGGTGATCCGAGTACGACTCCATCATCACCATCCCCTTGAACGCTTCCGCACTCGATCTACAAGTGGTATGTTAGATGCAAACTCTCTCCCTTGACTCGTTGCTTAGATGAACTCATAGATGGATCTTGGTGAAACCGTAGGAAAATTTTAATTTTCTGCAACGTTCCCCAACAGAAGACGGCTTTCATCACTCCGTTTGGAGCCTTCTGCTATGTATCCATGCCATTTGTGCTCAAGAGTGCCCAGGCGACTTATCAGAGATGTGTACAAAACTGTTTCCACAGTAAAATTGGGCGCAATGTTCACGCTTATGTGGATGACATCGTGGTGAAGTCCAGGGAGAAGGAAACCTTGATATCTGATTTAAAGGAGACCTTTGATAATCTCCGGGTTTATAAGATGATGCTTAACCCAGACAAGTGTGTGTTTGGTGTACCTGCAGGCAAGCTTCTGGGTTTCCTGGTCTCAAACAGAGGCATTGAAGCTAACCCGGAGAAGATTAAAGCGATCACCTCCTTGGCCAAACCGGCGTGCATCAATGATGTTCAACGACTGGCGGGTCGTGTTGCCGCTTTAAGCCGGTTCATAAGCCGGTTAGGTGAGAAGGCCTTGCCGCTATATCAGATGATGAAGAAAACGGATGCTTTTGTCTGGAGTGATGCTGCTGACGCTGCCTTTTTGGATTTAAAGAGACAGTTGTCTGAACCACCGGTCCTTGCGGCTCCCATTGATAAAGAGCCATTGCTATTATATGTGGCTGCTAACGCCCGAGCCGTCAGCGTGGCCATCGTGGTGGAGCGCAAGGAAGCTGGCAAGGAGCATCCGGTTCAACGGCCGGTTTACTACATCAGTGAGGTGCTCATTAAGTCCAAGCAAAGGTATCCACATTGGCAGAAACTTTTTACGGAGTGTTTATGGCAAGCCGGAAACTGAAGCAGTACTTCCAAGGTCATCCTATCACTGTGGTAAGCTCTGGCCCCTTAGGAGATATCATACAGAATAGAGAGGCCACGGGATCTAGTCGCCAAGTGGGCTATTGAGCTTGGACCCCATGGTTTGAAATACATGCCTCGGATCGCTATCAAGTCTCAAGCCCCGTGGACTTTATCAATGATTGGACATGCAGCACCGAGGAGAAGCGGATAACACATATTGGACTATTCACTTTGATGGGTCCAAGCAGTTGGAAGGCTCGGGGGCTGGAGTTGTTTTAGCTTCCCCTCGAGGTAACAAATTTTGTTATGTGCTCCGGCTTATGTTTCCTTGTACTAACAACGTAGCTGAGTACGAGGCTTTACTCCATGGTCTCCGGATGGCCAAAGAGATGAATTTGAGCCGGGTAAGGTGCTTGGGCGATTCAGACCTTGTAGCTCAACAGGTGTCAGGCACGTGGGACTCCAAGGATCCCCTTATGGCGGCTTATCGTCGTGAAGTTGATGATGTGGCTGGACACTTCGAGGGTTATCAAGTGGAGCACGTGGATCGGAGGAAGAATGAGGCGGCTGATGCTTTAAGCCGGCTGGGATCCCAGCGTAAGCCGGTGTCGCCTAACACCTTTCTTGATGTTTTGCATAACCCTTCTGTCAAAGTGCCTATAGAGGAAGAACTAGCGTGCTGCACCGGAGGCACGGTGGTGGCAGCTCTCCACGCTATCCCAGATTGGACAGTCCCATATTTGGCCTATATGACCTTGGGAGAGTTGCCTGAGGATGAGACCTTGGCAAGACAAATCATCAGGCGGTCCAAATCTATGACAATTGTTCATAGCGAATTGCATCACCGCAGTATTGTTACCGGGTGTTTCAACGTTAATGTGTCACTGCGGAGGGTCGAGATGCCGTGAGATCCATGAAGGAGATTGTGGTCATCATGCGGCTCAAAATCTCTGGTGGCCAAGGCTTTCCTTCATGGTTTCTATTGGCTGGCGGCTCATGCTGATGCGGAGGATCTGGTCAGCAAATGTGACGGATGTCAAAAATTCTCACGACGAGCTCATGCGCCGGCTCAAGAATTGAGGATGATTCCAATTACTTGGCCGTTTGCAGTCTGGGGACTTGACATGGTTGGACCATTCAAAAGGTCTAAGGATAAGCAGACACACCTTTTGGTGGCAGTGGATAAATTCACCAAGTGGGTTGAGGCAGAGCCGGTCAGTAAGTGTGATGCAGCCACGGCGGTTCAGTTCATGAAAAACGTGATCTTTCGTTTTGGCTTTCCACACAGCATCATAACTGATAACGGTACTAATCTCTCCAAGGGTGACATGGAAGAGTTCTGTCAACGAGAACATATTCGGCTTGATGTTTCGGCTGTTGCTCACCCTCAATCTAACGGTCAGGCAGAGAAAGCTAATCAAGAGATTTTGAAGGGCATCAAACCCCGGCTCTTGGTCCCCTTACAGCGAACTCCGGGTTGTTGGGTGGAGGAGCTACCCTCTGTACTATGGAGCATCAACACAACGCCCAACAGATCTACAGGTTATACACCTTTCTTCATGGTGTACGGAGCAGAGGCAGTTCTGCCAAGTGACATCCGACACGACTCACCCCGAGTGGCGGCTTACGTTGAGGCTGATAACGAAAAAGCCCGTCAGGATGCACTTGACTTGTTGGATGAGGAGCGAGACTTGGCAATAGCCCGCTCGGCGATTTACCAGCAAGACCTGCGCCGCTATCACAGCCGCCGGGTTAGAAGCAGAGCCTTTCAGAAAGGCGACTTAGTGCTCCGGCTCATCCAGGATCAGTCTGATATGCACAAGTTGTCCCTGCCTTGGGAAGGACCCTTTGTGGTCAGTAAAAATCTGAACAACGGGTCATACTACCTCATCGATGTTCGAGAGCACAAAGACTCACGTAAGTCGGAGGAAGAGACCCGCCGGCCGTGGAACATAGCTCATCTTCGGCCTTACTATACTTGAGCCACCGGCTCTCAGGATATATATTTTTTTCTTTTTTGGCAATGTATATATTATATAAAGCAATAAAGCAGGACCTCTTTTCTTTTCACCCTCAAAGGTTTATGTATTTTCTTTACCAGGTGGTGGAAACAACCAACAGGGAGCGGATCATATCTGAATCCGGCTTTCCCTTTGGTCCGGCTTATGATCATATCTGAATCTAGCCATGGTCACTTGGGGGCTTCCTGTTCAAACATAGGTCGTGTTGGAACCAAAGAGAACATAGCTGTCGATACCCAATTGATCGGCATACTGCCAAACCCACTTGGGGGCTTCTTGATCATATTTGAATCATAGCTTCACCCCTTGGGGTCTGACGTGGATCGTATTCAAATCAGCGTCATTAAACAACTCTCATGGTCGCTTGGGGGCTTCCTATTCAAACATAGGTCATATTCGAACCAAAGAGAACATAGCTGTCGATACCCATTTGATCGGCATCACCAAAGCCACTGGGGGCTATATGATCGTTTCCAAATCTTAGCTTAACCCCTTTGGAACGGTTCACTGATCATATTCGAATCAGAGGCCTTTTTAAATTCAGTTTATTATTCATTATACTTTGTAAAGTGTAAATGTTATTAAGGGCCAGGTGAACATCATATGTGCCAATTTTCAGGAGTTAAACTCACTATCATGATTTGGGTCACATAAGCTGGCGAGAATACAAATCGGAGGTATGCTATGGTGATTATAGTCATAAGCCGGCCTTTATATGATGTTTTGATGCGTACTCCGGGTTATCAATACTTTATGTGACCCCGGATGCGATAAGTCGCCAAGGGAATTCTGTTTTGTTTTATACACAGGATAAAGCAAGAAAGTTTTTAACATCGAGGAAAGATCAACATAAGCTGGAAGTATACAGCGATGGCGGCTTACGAAAGTATTAAGCGCCACAAACATGCATGAAGGCATGATAAAGTTGAGAGGTCTTTCTACCCTATTACAAGACTCCCCGAGTCTAAATAATGAAGCATTGTGTTTTGCAAAGTCATAACGCCTGATGGTTCACTCCTTTGGTGGGCTTGAAGATTCCGGGTTATCCTTCTCCGCCTCTCCGTCTGCTGCCCTGTCCTGGAAGGTTGACGAGGTCCAGTCAATGCCGCTTAAGGCTTCAAACTCAGCTTCATCATCTATTAAACCGGCTGGGTCAACTTCAGGGGCAAAGGTGTGCTTACGAGTTGGAGGGATCAGGCTGACGTCATCATAGTGAGGTGTTGGAATTCTCCGGTTCTCGCTATCATAGCCCGGCTGATACTTGGTAACATCAATGTCATTCCCAATGATGGTGGCCACAGGACGTATGACTTTCACACAGGCGGTAAAGTCTGTTTCGTCGAATACAGAGCCGTCTTCCTTCAAGCTGGGATATCCAAGAGCAACGTCTGCCAGGTCTAACTCTGGAAGCAACGCCTTGGCCCGGCTTAAGGCAGCTATGGCTCCGGTTCTGGCAGATGCCCGCCTTAGCTCTTGAATCCGCTGAGGTAGCACGGCAAGCCGCTTTAGCACATCTTGCAGGAGATGGGGAACGTCATTTGATAAAGCCACAACGGCCAAAGCACGTTGTCGGGGATATACCCCGCGGTATGACCCGGCCAGAAGTATGACCAGGCCGGACTTGGCGCTTCACGGATGACCCGTCGAGGATGGCGACTCACGGTGCAGCGGCTCACTGGTCGACGACTCACGGATGACCTCGACGGCGGGTCACATAGAAGACTAGGCCCAAGGCCCGATGAGGTCGGCTCATATTATGGTGGGCGGCTTAAGGCGAAGGCATGAGGAATATTTCTTTACGAAGAAGCAAGACCGTACTTGTATCCGACTTGTAATAGAGAATAAGTTAGTTCTAATCCTAATAGGACTCTACATGTAAGCCGCCCCTTCAACTTATATAAGGAGGGGCAGGGCTCCCCAAAGAGGGACAAGAAAGAAGAAACAATCTCTAGGGCTAGACACAAAGAGCCGGCTTACCGGCGACTCCCTCATGAGCATAATGAGACCTAGCCTCAAACAGCATGTAGGGCTTTTACCGGATGATGTTTCCCGGGGCCCGAAGCTGTCTAAACCCTTGTCTTGCGTGTTGGTCCGCCCTGCGTCTCTCGTCCCACTCAACCCCTCTCAAGCTACCACATAGATGCGTTGGCCTCGCGACTAAGTCCTGACACTAAGGACATCTGCCGTGACAATTCCACGACAGTTGGCGCCCACCGTGGGGCAAGCGCACGGTGGTGATGAGTTCTTGGAGGGATCTCTCCTAGAGTTCGAGACGCTTGGAAATTTCGTCAGATGAGGAAGAGTCGGCAAGTTCATTGTTTTGTGATCTGGAACATGATTAACTTTGGATTCAGCGTGTACAAGATTGAGATTAAGGAAAATTAGGGTTGCAGTTTCGATCAGCCGCCATCTCATGATCAGTTTGACTGTTTTCAAGTCACCAAGACCGGCAGCGAGTCGCCCAGATGACGGATTTCTGGAAAAGAGGTCACGACCGCCTTGGGATGGGTAAAACGGCTGAACCGCCACGGCATCGACCTGAAAAATTGACTTACATTGGAAGATGGAAGACGACAAGATTGCACTACAGCATCAATAATGGGAAACACTCCCTGTCTGAAGTCTGATAGGAAGCTTTCAGCAGACGGGTCCGGCGTCGTTGATTCTTTCCAAATCCCATGGTCCACGTGAATCTCCAATGACATTAATTAACCTCACAATTTAATCCATCCCGAGTAAATATGGCCTGCTGCACCGTCCCAACGACCTCGCCATGACAGAGGTGAGTAAATCGCGCCTTTCCAACCCCACCCCGTCTCGAATTCCATGGGCAAGCTCATCCCCAAGCTCGCTCACAGCGATAACCACATCTGCCACAACCCTTCTCTGCTCCGAAAAACTAGCGACGATTACAGCTGCTGCACCTTGCCGATGCGGCATCCTGCCCCTAGTCCGTCGATCCATGATCTCAACACACTCAGCGTAGCCCCCTTCGCCGCTAAGGGTCTCCGCTACATCTGTCACGTCACCATCGCTCCCACCTTGTCGGTGCGCCGTATCAGATCGACAAAGAAGCTGCATGCGAATCCCTGGCCTCGCCCCACTGGTATGTACTCACCCGACCTAGGGCTTGGTTTATCTCATCTTTGATTCCTCACTTGTTCTGATTTGTGTTACGTTGGATGCAATACTTGTTTTGATTAAATTTGTTGGATGTATCAATGTTATACCTGATGCGTAAAGGATCACTATGTCATCTTGATTTTTTGTTCATTTCTTCTGCAGATCAATATTGGCAGAAATATTAGTTATCGACATGATTTCAAATTTCTTCCATCGAAGTATAGATCTGTTTCCAAACTAATATGTTCGTGCTTCTTAGTTATGTAGCATCAATAATGCTATGTAGATGCTTCTGAACTCTATTTTTTTGTTCCAAATGCCAAAATAATAATACAGATCAGTCTATACGTTTGTGAGCCAAAATATCTATCCCCTGTTGGCCAAACAGTTTTAGTTTTTCTTCAGTTCTATGCTTCAATTTGAACCCCTGCGTATACGATTGTTTGAAGCATTGTAGTTGTAGAGTTCCTCTTCTCTGTTTCTCTTTGATTTGTTCATAGGATTTTGCTAACTCCGTCGCATGGTTATGTACTCTAATTGCAGGAAGAACATAAGAAATTTGTAAGAAGCAGCATCGCACCTTCGGGTAGTAGGTTAGTGTGTCAATCGCCACTGCAAGGGATATTTCCATTGTTTGAAGCTGTAGTTCTAGAGTTCTTCTTTGTATCTCTTGGATTTGATCATCAGATTTTGCTAACACCATCACATGATTATGTAATCTGATTGCAGGAAGCACATAACGAGTTAGCAAGAAGCAGTGCGTGCACATGCCGATGGGACGAGTCCTTGTATTTTTGCTTGCAATTTGTGTCACCGTGGTAGATGGTGTGCTGCTTCCTGACCACCACAGAAGCAAAGCATATGTTTAACTGAGACATATATTCATCATTGTTGAAACATTCCCCATGTTATTTGAAATAAATATATTTTTTAGTGGAAACAAATCTATATTAGTATGGAAGCGATCCCCTAGTCTATGGAAATAGTATCATAATGATCTGGAAGCAAAATCTATATTTGTATGGACGCAAGGCATCATTTTGGTTGTATATAAGCAAATACTGATTTCTTTGGATTCAGATTCCAAATTCTATGGAAGCAAAAGCTCATTTCGTGGATGCAAATTACATATTCTTTGGAAGCAACTTCCTATTCATACAGATGTAGATACCAGATTCTTTCGAAGAATTTCCAGTTTAATTTGTATGAAAGAGTCCGTGACAATGGTAAAAAAAATGTTTGATGGAAGAATGAAATTGTAATATTGGAAGCAAGCTGTCTACATGGTGGTTAGACAATGCAAAATAAATTGTCATGTTGGACACAGATCACACCAAACGAGTTTACTCCTACGCGGCCGAGCGTTCCAACGCCCGATCTCAATCTTTTCAACCCCCCCCCCCCCCCCTATTCGAACGGGTGGGGGCCCGGGTTGCCAAAACTTCTCCCCTCAATTAGTAAAACATGAAAGTATTACGCTGTCTGAAATTGGCCGTTGCAGCGCGCGAGCGCGAGATAGCCATCCCCCACACCAAATTGAAACAACCTCCAGTTGATATGGAAGCAAATTTGCTAGAGAGTAGAAGCAAAATGAATCCATATGATTTTCTCTGTTACCAGAACATGCATCAGATCCTGGACAAGCCGCCGCCTCCTCCTCCAAGAAAAGTTAGGGTTCGTGCCTCTCGCCGGCTCCACCGCAGGTCCGCCTCGTCTCCGGTGGCCCTAGGGCCATGGGGGCGTGGTGGATCCTGGCAAGGGCCGACGGGAGGGCTCCGTTGTTAGTCGTTCCTTCAAAATTTGTTAGGGTTTGTGTCCTACTCAGGAAGACGAGACGGTGGCGGCTCCCTAAAGATGGAATAAAGGTCTCCCCGCCTAGTCCCCGTTCCGGTGATGCGTCTAGCATCGTTGGTGGGCGTGTGGAGGTGTGTCTCCGGCGGATCTATCCTCGGTGGATTTGCTCGGATCTGGTTGTGGTTCGTCTATGTTCATGTGTTTTCGAGTTGGATCCTTTCGACCACGTTATTCTTCATCGTGGCGATTGCTGTTCTGGTGCGCTGGTCCTACGGGGCCTTAGCACGACCACTTCCCGACTGTCTACTACAACAAGTTGTGCCCGACTCCGGCGAGGGAGGGGTAATGACGGCGGCGCGCCTTTGGCTCGTTTCAGTGATTGTAGTCATCGCTAGGTGGTCTACGGATCTGGATGTAATTTTTATTATTTCTAGTGTTCGTTGTACTGCCGTGATGAAAGATGACTAGATTGAGAGTTTTCTCGAAAAAACAAAAGCATCAGATCCTCCCAAAAAAATAATATATGCATCAGACGTGCACACGGATTGCCAGATGAACAATTTCGGCCATGCTGATTTTGAAGCACGAAGGAAGCAGTAAGAAGGCAATTAGTGCTATTGGCGTGATTTACTGGGAGTAATTGGCAGAAACAGAACGTAATTAGTACACTAGCACATGCAAACTACCTGGGCCCACGTCTCCAATCAGACGTTCCATAAGACTTCAATCCAACGATGCAGCACTAGTCTGATGAAAGCCAACTATCAGTAGTCTGATTGCTAGGGCTCTCCATCAATAATATCCAAGTACTGATGGAAAACGACCCCGGAGCGGATTGACCACGGGCTCGGACTCCTCTGTCGACCCACATCGTTGACCCGCCGAATCTGAGCAGGATGCTCACCTCTGTCATTACGCCTTTGCCATCGCCGGCGCACCTCCAAGTCTCCGGCCGTTGTGAACCGCCTCTACCTCCAGTTTGCCGCCTCGCCACTGCGGGTGCATCTTGCGCCGAGCCGTCCCGCATCGAGTGGTCTCCGTCACTGCCGTGAGCTGCTGGCCGTCATGGTTGCCCGTAAACCGCCGACCGTCATCGTTGTGTGCCGATGCTATCCCCCGCCGGAGCCCCTGCTACTCCCATGTCGTAGCGCCTCCAGCGCCGTGACCCCAAGTTGGCTATAAGTCCGCCGCTGCGGTCAACGGCCGCACCCCGGCCGCCGTTTCGACGACTCACCTCACCGGATTGTCGGGTCGTCTCCACTTGGAGCCGCCCCTCGCGCGAGCTCGTGCCCGCAGCCTTGAACCGTCACGATGAACCGCCGTCGTCCGCACTGAGTCGCTCGCACCCGCATCCGCTTCTGCCCGCGGCCGCCTGCTGCTGCGCCTGCGCACACGCAGCCGCCCTGCCTTGCCTCACGGGTTCCGACTAACCCCGTGTGCCGTGCCACCCCGTCCGCGCTGGCTGTGACCCGTGCTGCCGCGCCTTGGCTCGCCGCCTCGCCCAAACTGATTGTGATGCGCCGGTTCGCCGGTCCTCTGCGCGCCCCCGCACCCCGTGTCATAGTGGCTGCAGCTCTGGGTGCTCCGCATCCCCCGCGAGCCGCCTCGCTGCAGGCTACATCCTCATCCGCAAGCCGCCTCCACGGCCTTGAACTGCCTGCTTCTGCCGCGACCCGACGTCGCGTTGGCCACATCTTCATTGTCCGAGTCGCCTATGATGCGGACCGTCGTGAGCTGCCGTCATCACCTCTGCCATCCACACCGGGTCGCCCCGGTGCAAGTAGCCTCAAGCAAATTGATCCACCCCTGCGGTCAGCCGCGGCCTCAATGTCGAGCCGTCAGGCCTTTTTTTCCCTCCGCCGTGGCCTTCCGGCGTCTTGTGGCCCAGCGCCTCGCTCTTTTTACTCGAGCGCATGACTTTTCATCCGAATATGGCTCAAGGGGTGACCCGTCTCCATGCAGGCTCAAGCTAGTTCAACCATCAACCTGAAGACTGTGTTAGGTGGTCTTGCCGTGATTGTTTCACGTGAAGGAGAGCTGGTCAGAAGGAGCTATATCAACTCCAAGATTCATCAGTCAAGACCAAGAAAAAGAAATTGCAGCATACAGACGAATCGCAATGTTTACAAATTAAGTTCAATCGACCTTGGCAAACTATGACTATTCTTCAATTGCTTTACAAGCCGCCGTCAGATCGCGTGTGATTAAACCTCAGATGGTTGCGGGTCCTGACACGCGAGAGCAGATCAGTTGACAATTGATGCACGGCCGTCCGCGTATATCCTTCAAGATCTCAAGTCGCTGCCTCGCGTGACGGGCCCTCTGCCGCGGCCGTGGACTCCCTTCACCTGCGGTCCAAATTGCCCCCAACGCTAAATCGCCGTCGCGGTGACCTCGTCTCTGCCGTCCGAACCGACTCCGTCAGACCGGCTCTGTGACCCGCCTTAACGACCGTGAGCCGCTTCTGCTGTTTCCATTGTTCAAAGACGAATCACATCAACTGATGGTGCTACTTACTCCACGTGAGACCGAGGATACTCCTTTTGGCCTTTTGGTTGCTACTACCACTACTGTCGCTACAGAAGTACTAGTACTAGCTGGCCGCGGGTTGAGAAAAGAAAAGAAAGAAGGGTGGCTGCAATGTCTGTTGCAAAAAGAGTGGCAGAAGAATTTGGCTATCGACTGGGAGAGGAAGTTGGTTAAGCCATTTGCTTTGAGGATTGCACTGGCCCAGAACCCGTGATAAAATACAGGACCAAGGAAAAATGCCACACAGGTGGTGATCAATTTGTACTATTTAGTACTAATTGCCTCACGCATGTCAAGCTACCATGCAGTACCAACTGCATTGTTCTACGCTCACAGACATTTGGATGGACAATGCATCCCATGGAAATCATCTATTGTCCAAATATATCAGGTGATATTTATCTATATTATTTTCATTGGTACTTATTAATTATTGTGTGATATTTATCTATATTATTTTCATTGGTACTTATTAATTATTGTGAGAACAAGCACTCTGTCCAGTGTTGTTATACGCAGAACAATTATTCACTAAAGGTGACGCCAAGACCACGAGTACGGAGTACGAGCCGGTGACATCTGCATTGGTGTCTGCGCATAATATACTGCTTGACGGATACATGTGCAAGTCGCAGCCCTCGCTACATCAACACAACACGACTGACTCGTCCGGGTGCACGGCTTATCGTGCCTGCGATTAACTCGCCCGTCCGCGCTGGCTCACAATGCCCCGGCCGGCTCACCCGTGATTGATTTCAGCATCACCATGGTGATCATCAACTCCGCGGTGATAATTACTGACCTGACCCATCAGGTGAAATTCATCCAGTATATTTTATATTATATATTGCTTTCTTTAAAAGAGCAATTACTCTGGCTTGCAAGTTCTCCAGTGCAGGACAAGTTATATCACTGAGACGTTGAATGACTCGTACCGATTTATATCACAGTCAAATATGAAGAATCTCAAGACAATTCCTCGAGTCGTCTTAAGACTCGGGGGCTACAATGATATGACTCAGCGAAATTGGCCGGTGTTAGTGAATTCAAGAACTCCGGGTCATTGGAGGAAAGGTAACCCGGTTCCAGAGGCTACCGCTATATTGGTGAAAAATTTAAAGGCCGTCAGAAAATTTCCGGGTTAAAAAGAAGGATTCCGGTTTAAAATCCGGTTCAAGAGACATCTCTCTCCCACAAAGCACTGACACTCTTAATATCCGGTTTAAAAACCGGTTGAAGGGAAATTTATTTACCACAAGCTTTGAAGCTCTCAAATCCGGCTCAAGGTAAATTTATCTCTCACAAAGTTTTGAAGCTTTCAAATCCGGTTTAAACTTCCGGTTCAAAAAGAATTAATTTCTCGCAAGTTCGAGTTCTAAGAAAAATTAAAGGTTGCCAAAAAGAACTTGCTGCCATGATGTGCGGTTCAAACATGGGTATCCTGCCTTACGACTTATCTTATATGGTCACTTGGGGGCTTCTTGTTCAAACATAGGTCGTATTCGAACCAAAGAGAACATAGCTGTCGATACCCTCTTGATCGGCATACTGCCAAACCCACTAGGGGGCTTCTTGATCATATCTGAATCATAGCTTAACCCCTTTGGGTCTGACGTGGGTCGTATTCGAACCAGCGTCATTAAACAACTCTTATGGTCACTTGGGGGCTTCCTGTTCAAACATAGGTCGTATTCGAACCAAAGAGAACATAGCTGTCGATACCCACTTGATCGGCATCGCCAAAGCCACTGGGGGCTATATGATCGTATTCGAATCTTAGCTTAACCCCTTTGGAACGGTTTACTGATCGTATCCGAATCAGAAGCCTCAAAAAGTTTTATTCTATCTCTGGTAAAGTTTATTGTAGCCACAATTACTTAACCTGAGACCTTTTGGGGATTATATCTCAAATGTATATAAGTGTTTTATGATTAACCCGGCTTGACTTTTGACTATAAGTCGCCAGCTTATGACAACCATCATTTATATGGAAGCATTGGCTTCTAAGGATTGGGTTATCACCCTTACTACACAGGTCATGTAAACCGGCAGTACAAATTCAATATCACAGTGGTTATATGTGAGGTATTATGACCCGCCCTGCGGTAAACCGCCAAGGGTTCTTGTGATCTACTTGTGTGCAGGATAAGACTACATTTGGGTGGTTACCCGCCCTGGTTTTTGACGATAAGTCGCCAGGGCATATGTTGTTTAAACTCTTTGCAGGATTTGCAGAAATATGACATATAAATGATTAAGTTCAAGCTCATTACCAAAGTTGATGCTTCAAAATGATGACCCGTTCTGGATTTTTTTTTCAAAGACTATAAGCCGTCGGGTTATAAAAATTCCGGCTTACAATGGAGGCGTATTAAATCGCCATCGGCCAAGAGCCGCCGAGTATTTAAACTCCGGATTTACTTGTCAACCGATGAGGTATTCAAATCTTTAATAGCCAAAACTGGCTGGATTTTCATGATGATATTGAATGATTGAGGTTTTCATACCGGATTATATTATTCAAATCTTGAATAGCCAACATGGACGGATTTCTATTGTGATTATCAATAACCAGTGCTATGATTGAGGTTTTCAAAGTCGCTTTAGCGCAACGGCTATTATTTTTATCAATGGATATGATTTATTCTACAATGGAAGGAATAGTCCCGAGTCGCTGCAGGCTTACGACCCGGCACTTGGGGGCTATATTATTCAGATTGGGATTATATCAAATATGCAAGTCCCATGTCACTGCCAGCATGCACCATGGCACTTGGGGGCTAATGTAAAGTCATTCTTTGATCAACTTATTGAAGACCCGACTCATCCCATTGTAATGAGCCGGTCCTTGGGGGCTACCAATTGCTCTTGTCAAAAATTCAAGGTACACAAGCATTAATCCATTATATTGAACGGTCCACTATTTAGTTGGTGGAGTACAAAGCTCTTAACCTTGTGGACGTGGGTTCAAGCCCCATGGTGGAGACTATATTATATGATGTTATTATAAATTATATACAAAGTCCCAGCTCAGTATTATCTTACTAAGCCGGCCCTTGGGGGCTACACATTGTTGTTCAAATTTACATTGTTATATCTACAAAGTCCCTGCTCATTATTTGCATAATGACTCGGCCCTTGGGGGTTACACTGGTTGAAGTTTTCATGAGTATAAAGCAATTACAAGTCCCAGGTTGCTGCAGGCATGACAACCCGGCACTTGGGGGCTACATGTGTGGAATATTCAGTTTATATATTGAAATGAATAAACCGGATTTCTTCAAGGTTGCAACATTTATTGGAGCAAGTCTTAAACCATCACTTTGTTCTGCTCAAGACTTGGGGGCTACAGGTAATATGGATATAAGGGAGAAAAATCTTCAAATTATCAGTTTTGAGCAAATCAGGAGGATCAATTACATAAACCGGTGTCAACAACAATTATGACCCGGCATCGTCTGTTTTATAATCAGGCAGCTTTTGGTAATGATAAACCGGTGTCAACAACAATTATGACCCGGCATCGTCTGTTTTATAATCAAGCAGTTTTTGGTAATGATAAACCGACAAATTTTACATCTTCAAGCCGGCTGAATATCAGATGAGTATTTGAAGACCAAAATTATTTAACCCGGCGCCTTGGAAGCCGACTCAAGTGGATTATTCTTCACAATATTTTTCTGTGAGAAACCAACATCAGCAAATTGAGTATGAAGCTAGCTTATTTGACCCGGATTTTCTAGATGAAGGAAATGACAATTGGACTTAAGGATAATCAGGTCCTGTCTCAGGAGAATATTTAACCCGGAGCGCAAGGAATTAAGGATGATCAGGTGCCGGCTTACAAGAATTTTTAAACCGGAGCACAGCCTGTCAAAGTTGTTCTGGTGTTTATTTTTACAGGATCAGTTTAACATGGATAAATCCAAATTAAACTGGGGGCTAATGTCGGGGATATACCCCGCGGTATGACCCGCCGGAAGTATGACCGGCCGCACTTGGCGCTTCACGGATGACCCGGAGGATCTGGCGACTCACGGTCTGGCGGCTCACTTTGGTCGACGACTCACGGATGACCCGACGTATGGTCACATAGAAGACTAGGACCAAGGCCCAGATGGGCGGCTCATATTATGGTGGGCGGCTTAAGATGAAGGCATGAGGAATATTTCTTTACGAGGAAGCAAGACCCGTACTTGTATCGACTTGTAATAGAGAATAAGTTAGTTCTAATCCTAATAGGACTCTACATGTAAGCCGCCCCTTCAACTTATATAAGGAGGGGCAGGGCTCCCCAAAGAGGGACAAGAAAGAAGAAACAATCTCTAGGGCTAGACACAAAGAGCCGGCTTACCGGCGAATCCCTCATGAGCATAATGAGACCTAGCCTCAAACAACATGTAGGGCTTTTACCGGATGATGTTTCCCGGGGCCCGAAGCTGTCTAAACCCTTGTCTTGCGTGTTGATCCGCCCTGCGTCTCTCGTCCCACTCAACCCCTCTCAAGCTACCACATAGATGCGTTGGCCTCGCGACTAAGTCCTGACACTAAGGACATCTGCCGTGACAATTCCACGACACACGTTGTGACCCGGCGTACAGCTGCTCCACCAGAGTGTAAACCGCGTTTAACTTGATCAGCATGTTCTGCTTGAGGTTTGTGCTCCTGGGGCCTGCGTTTATATACATAAGGTGAGCCGGAGATGACAATTAAAATAGTCATCAAAGGAAGGATTGTGATATTCAAGGTTATATATAGTAGCTTACGAAGATTGCTGAGACCATTTGAGTTATCTGGCACTTTAAGCCGGACAGCTCGGATGTTGCTTCTGCAAGTGACGTTTCAGCTGTCTCGGCCCGGGTCACCAGTAAGGCCTTTTCATCAGCCCAGATTTTCTTCTCCACATCAAAATTCTTCTTCAAATTCTCTTGTTCAGAGACGCTGAATGCAAATTTGGAATTGGCCTTTTGAATTTCAAGTTCTTGAGCGGCCAAGCGGGTCTTCAGGTCAGCAATCTCCGATTCAAATTGACTTGTGGTGGCCTGCGTTAATGCCGGGTTATAATCAAAATTATGGTAAGATATCATTAAGTCCCAAGCACTTTGCAAGCAAAGATACTTGACACTTGGGGGCTAATGTATGCTGAAGAAATTTAAGGTACGATGCCGGTTCATGAGAAGTTAAGTCCCAAGCACTTTGCAAGCAAAGATACTTGACACTTGGGGGCTAATGTGTATTGCAAATTCAAGGTATCATGTTACAACCGGGTTAAAAAAATTCATATAAACCGGACAAGGCAGTGCTAAGCAGGTTTCTAAGTCTACAGCATATTCATTCATAAGCAATAGACTTGGGGGCTGGAAAACTGCATAAATTATACCTCAGATTTCTGCTGTATTTGCTTCACCATGTTAATCTCCAGGTCACGGCTGCTATGTACTTGGTTGATATAGCCAGAGACTATATCTCCAATACTTAAATGAGTATAGTCAGCAATATCAAGTTTGGCCTTTCGGCGTTCCAGAAGCTCTTCTTTGGCAGACCACTTGGCAAGGACGGTAGGTTGACTTGGCTCGACAAACTGAGTCTTGGTAATTTAAACGTCCGGATCAATTGTCTTGACCGGGCTAGGAGTTTCCGGCTTATCAGAGCCGCCAAAAGTTTCTTCAGCGTGCGGATCAGAGGATGGTGCTGGAATTTTATAAGCCGGTTCAGGCGGTGGCTGATGGGTGGAACTATCAGGAGCAGTTGTTCCAAGTTACGGTTCAGTCTCGACCGGGTCTTGGGATGGTTTATTCTTCTTTGCCCTCTTACTGGGCTTCACTTGCACGCTGTGGACAAAGCAGAAGGGTGAGTACAAAAACATGAGTAAGGTAAAGTACAAGGTAAATAAGTTTATATTACCCGGGGGCAGTCTTGAAAGTCGGCATGTTAGATTGCATAGATTCGCCGGAGGAAGGAGAAGTATCCTGATAATTGGAGTCAGATGGATTGAGAGGTTGACAAATTAAAACCCGCCAAAGGGTAAACAGAACGTAAATCAGAGATAACCTCAGCCCGACGCTTCCTGGTTACATCAGGTAAGCCGGAGGAGAGTTCTATATATACCCTTGCTGGTCCGGGTCTGCCTCCGGCTTTCAAATTGCTGTTGCTTCAAAAGAAATTGAGGATCTTGGTAAGCCAAAGGATGTGAAAATCTTACTTTCCGGGTTATTCTTCGAATTTTCTGACGCGGCAGGGGCTCGGAGTCGGAGGAGATTATAGTTACCTCTTCCTCGACGGCTTGGTTGTTCCCCGTATCCTCCTGAAAAGATTAAGGATTAGCAAGGTGATGATAAAGAGTCAAGGGAGTAAAAAGTTACCTCTTCTTCGTCATCAGAAGTGTCATCCAATTTAAGTAAATCGGAAGCGCTTGGCTTCCTCTTCCTTGAGGTTCCAGTCTTGGCGGTTTTCCTTTCGGCTCTTTTGGCTGCTCTGGCTTGTTTTGTCGCCTCATGATTATACTTGACCTTCCAGAAATTATCATTAGCCTGTGAAGAATTATTAGGGGTTATGAATAAAAGTAAAGTATAACACAGTAAGGAGTAATTAATGAGGTTGATGACTTACTGCAGGAGCCGGGTTCTTCTTGCAGAAAGGAAGTAAGCCAAAGGCGTTACTGGTCACCGTGCCCTCTTTCAGCAACGTCTGGGTCGTAGCATCTACCACATCATCTGGTAAGTCGTCGGGACTATGACCTAGTGGGTCATTCTTCTCGCCTGAGTAAGTGCACATTAAGCCGGGGCGACGGCTTAACGGAATCACTCGCCAAGCGACCCAGACTCAGACCAGGTCAACACCATCTAAGCCATTTCCCAAAAGAGCTTTGATTTTGCTAATGATAGGAGCAAGTGGCAGACGCTCAACAGCAGTCAGTTTATCCGGCATGGTGGTTGATTCAAAGCGCAAAGAAAGAAAGCGAGAGGATTTTCGTCAGCCGGAGAAGTATCCTCGCAGTAAAACCACGTCTGATTCCAATCCTTTGGATGACTCGGAAGTTCAGCGTAAGGAAAAAGAAAGTCTCTCCGCCGATGAATCGAGATGCCACCAAGTTCCAGACTGGGCCCGTTGGCACGTTCGTTTTGCCGGTTTAAGTAAAACAGTTCTCTGAATAAAAGTATGTTGGGTTCCTCTCCAAGATACACCTCATAGAAAACTTGGAAGTTGCAAATATTTGACACGGAATTGGGTCCGATGTCTTGAGGTCTGAGATCGAAGAAACGCAAAACATCCCTGAAGAATTTTGAACCGGGTGGAGCGAAGCCCCGGCTCATATGATCCGTAAAAACTATCACCTCCCCTTCTTTAGGATGAGGTTTCTCCTCGGACGGGTCAGGAGCACGATAAGACATGACCTCCTTCTTGGGCAGATGGCCGGACTTCACAAAATCAGATAGTTTGCTTTCTGTGACAATGGACGGGACCCAGTTGCAGGTCACAGGGGCCTTGCGAGCCTTGGGTTCCATGGTGTAAGGGGAAGCCTATGACAAAGTAAAAATGTCCGGTTTAAATATATTCAAGGTGGCGGCTTAAGAAGGGTCCTAATGACATATAGGTGACTATGCAATAACGTTTAAACCGCTGCAGGTATTAAAGGTAATTAAAATTTTCTTAAGTCGCCGGAAGCAAGCGGTGCTGACGGCCGGTGTTGTCTTAAACCGGTCACATGGACTACTATGGCTAAAACAGATTCAACAGATGCAATTTTTGGCTAAGTGTGGAACAAACAGGTTTCACAAGTTGCAGTTATTATTTTGGATCAAACGGTAGCTCTGGAAAGAAAAAAATTCTAGACCTAAAACAGGGCAGAGAAGTTCATGCATTTGAAGGGGGCTTCCAAACAAGGGAAATGAGATCTGTTTCTATGCAAAATAGGCACAAACAATTACCACAGCAATTCTATGTTGTTTTTACGATCTAAACAGTGCATTGGAGGTGAAAACTAGCAAGGGTTGGCATCGGGCGGCGATGAACGCCGACGAACTCAAGACAGTTCTAATGCAGATCTAAGAAAGGGAAAGAGAGGAACTCACGGATGTGGACGAGCTGCGGAGATTCACCGTCGATTTCTAGTCAGAATCAGGTTGATGTAGCGGCCTGAGTCAGTGAAGATGGGGAGTTCGATGGCGGTGGCGGCGGAGCTCGAGAGACAGAGAGGCAGCAGGAGGAAGAAGACGACTGAAAGAGGGAGAATGGAAGAACTAGGTCGTGACTATTTATAAGGGAAGGCCGACTGAGACGGCGCTAGAAACGAGGAGACCAAGTATCATTATCCAGTGACCCCGACGCCTCGGTTTTCGGGACAGTCAGTAAAGGCAGAGATCCGTTGAAGATATGATGGAATAAAATAGGGATTTAATTGAAGATGATGTCACGGTGGGTTAAACCGGATCCAGAAGATGACGTCACGACGAGTTATGACCTTTTCACGGACAGAAGACATAAAGACTGGTTGTTAAGATATTTTAAGATTGACATGAACCGGTTCATATCAATCTGGGGCCTAATGTTGGGGATATAACTATTTGTGTAAGCCGCCCAGGAGGGGCCGGGTTACGTAAAGAGTGACTCATCAGAAGCCCAAGACCAAGTATGAAGATGGCGGTTCAATAAAGAGTCTAAAGGCCTACAGGCAACTTAAGGCCCGTAGTGGTAAACCGCCATGAAGGCATGACTTGTATTGTAAGGTAGAATTAACTAGTCACCGAGCCGGACATTGTCTATGAGCCGGCCGGGACTCTGTAAGCCGTAGGGCATCGACCCGTGTATATAAGGGGACGACCCACCGGCGGCTTAGGGCAGGAAACAACTCATCGAGAGCCGGGCATAGCGTATCTCGCTCCCTGGTCATCGAAACATCAGCAATACCAACCCAACTAGACGTAGGCTTTCCTTCACCGCAAGGGGCCGAACTAGTATAAGACCTCTCGTGTCCTTTGTCCCGATTAACCCCTTAAGCTTCCTAGTTGCGATGGCTCCACGACTAAGTCCTTGCAAGAGGACATCTGCCATGACATTTCCACGACACTCTAGTTACGGCATTTTGGGTACGATGAACTTTGTTATTTATGCTTATGATATGTTGCTTCTATTTTCGCCAAGTCTGTCTCTTTCTGTTGCTCAACTATATATGTTGCATATCATTGACTCATGTGACGATGCAGGTGCATAGATCATCGATGGCGAAGAAGTGCTACGCCAGGAGTATACGACAAGTGGACGGAGTGTCAGGCCCAGTTGTACCGGTTTCCGGTTTCCGAGCGAGAGCCAGTAGTTAGTTTAGGTTCACGCTAGTGCGAGAGAGGGGTACGAACTCATGTACTGCATAGTTCCGCTCTCACTCATAGTGATAGCTCTTCTCGCGTATATCATTGTTTAGATGGATGACGATGTAGTTGCAAGAACTTGTATCGCTATTTTCGAGATGATGACGAGAGACCACTTTGTGTTGGATGATGATTATGATGATGACATGATTTGATGCTATGACCACATTTGTATGTGTATGATGCTAAAGATTATTGTATAAAGCATGTTCATATAGAAAAAAATATGCAGAAAAAAACTAATAAAACTATCAGTAGCGAGGGGAGTAGAGTTAGTAGCAGCGCGCCCTTAACAATAGCGAGCCCTGAACTAAAGCGCTGTAGATATTAGCAGTAGCGAGTTGCCCAAAAGCCCGCTGCCGCTAGCCATGTATAGCAGTAGCGTGGGTTATCACGTGCTACTGATACATGTTAGCTGTAGCGCTGTATCAGTAGCGCGGCTCCCCGCGCTACTGATACACCTAATATGCGCGTTACTGCTAGGCTTTTCCCTAATAGTGCCTCATTATGTAGGAGGATCCTTACGCGGTGGGGAATCGGCCGGTGAAGAGAAACGGAAGATAGGCTTATGCGATGCATGCTAAATTAGAAATAAAAAATTCAGTTAAACCAATAGGAGGGGAAAAATAAAAAAATCGGTTGGGTATCCCTTCGTTTGATGGGAGTTGTGGGAACCAACGAGGACTACTATGCATTGCCATTTAATAATATATGGCCCTTAATAATAAAGAGAGAGATTATAGACATGTGATTGATTCCTTTCCATCAGTGTAGCTTTATTTACCAATATTGATTCCTTTCCGTAGAATTGGTCTTTAAAGAATGATTAGTAAGATTGATTTCTTTTGATAGACATTACTAAATATATCGAAGATTGATCTACATTATTTGTGTAGAATTGGAAGGTAAAACCGGATAAGTACATATGTGGGCTAAAAGCTGGTTTAAATAAATTGGTGGGATTAAAAAAAATGGTGGTGGAGGTTCAACCGGAATGGAGGCGACGCTACCAACTCATAATGGCATATAGGTCTGTGTTGATTTTGGTAACATGTCAAGCACAAAATAATAGGTTGGTCATAGAAAAAATGAATAAAGAAGGAAACCAAAAAGGAAAACTTTGAAGAAAAAAACACGTGCACGCGTCAAATGGGTCGGCAACATTGATTATAGTTGATTTTTTATATGATTTAATTTGATTAGGGTATGAGTAATGGAAGGCAAGGAAAGTTTGGTTTTAGTTGAGATTTTCTAAGATCTGATTCGATTGAGTTAATGCTTGGAGTTGTTTTGAGAAAGTGCTGATTCATTTTGTTTTGTTTTCGAAAAGTGTCGATTCTAATAGTATGCCGAGCACAAAATAATATGTTGGTTATAAACAAAGAAACATAATAAAGGAAACGAAAAAAATAAAACATAGTAAGAAAAGAAAAAAAGATACACGCGCACGTCTCAAATGGGCCGGCCAATTTTGATTATAGTTGATTTTTTGGCAAGATTTAATTTGGTTATGAGTAGTAGAAGTTTGTATTTCATTGAGATTTTCTTTAGATTTGATTTGATTGAGTTAATGCATGACATTGTTTTGGGAAGTGCCGATTTGTTTTGATTTTGTTTTCGGAAAGTGCTGATTCTAATAGTATGTTGGTGTTATAAAAAATAGAAGAAAAATAATATGTTGGCCTTATAAAACAAAATCAACACTTTTTTACTATAAAAAATCTTCACTTTACTGGCTTTATAGTCAAAATTGGCTGCCCATTTTACACCTTTTGACATACTACAAGACCAGCATGAAATTCAAATCAATACTTTTTTGGTCTTATAAAACAAAATCAACACTTTTTTATACTTCATTTTTTATAAGACCATCTGAAAGTGCCAAGAACATAATAATATGTTGGACTTACAAAAATGAAGTATAAAAAAAGGAAAACCAAAAAATAAAAAAAGGTGTGAACGTGCCGATGTTTTGGTAAGATTTGATTTGATTTGGGTATGAGTAGTGGAAGGCAAGTAAATTTTGGATTTCGTTGAGATTTTTTTTATGATTTGATTTGAATGAGTTAACACATGCGGCGATTTGATTTGATTTGATTTGATTGGAGATTATATCAAGCAAATATCCAAGACTACTAGCTTTCCCTCAATATAAACACAAGCACCCACACAAAGAACATGAATTCGGCAAAATCAACGAACACCATTAGAAGAAAAGAAATAGCTAACTATCTCCCATGGCACGTATGCAGAACCACGCACTGGCCCTATGCTTCATAGCTCTTGTAGCCATGGCCACCACTGTCTTCTCGGGTCATGCAGCAGGGCGTTACATAGGTATGGTTTTCTTCTTCCTTTCCTGATCTTTTCACCCGTATTTGGATACACAAACATATATTTTCCTGGTGGGTTATATGTATCTCTATTATGCTTTGTGCGCAGATACTGACCTGCTGTGTACATCTGTGGAGTATTGTTCGCCGCCAGTCCGAGGTAGTGGCAACATTGCGTGCAAGGCTAACTGTGTTAACCGAGGTTATGACAAGGATAAGAGCAGTTGCCTTGAAGGCAGTAGTGGCACATGCTGCTGCGGAAAGAACTGACTGCCATGAAATGAGTTTTTATATGTACTAGAAAATATTGCATGAAGGTGAATGCTTATATTGTTTTGTGTGAAACCTATTCAGTTCATACAAAACAATTAATAATAAGCTATTGATAATTGTTGTTTAAGTATATGTTTTTCCATTGCGACCCTAAAAACATTTTATCGCCATGACATACCAAAATAAATCATTATTATGACATCAAACAATGAGAAATTAATCAAAAAGATTGAAAGTCTCACACCACTATGGAACAAGCCATAGAATATCAATGGTCGTAGTCATTATAGGGAACAAGCCATATATATAGGGTGGGTCTATTCTAACAACACCCTTAAGACCTTATTCTAACAACAAAAACCTTATTCTGCACACACACCCACCGAACCGACCCGCGAGGCGCACCATGGAAAGAAAAAAAATACCCCACCTGGCCCACTCCTCCAACTATCTCACTCCCCCCCCCCCCCCCTACACGGTCGCCCCCAAGCACCACTCCCCCACAGACCCTCGCAACTGCAATCGCACCCCAAATCCCTGCCATCTTCTTCGTCTCCGGCAGTCCACCCACGCTCCCAGCCATCTAGCGCCCCTGTCAACCAAGCCACCAGATCCGAGCGCTCCCCCCACCCACCCCAACCTTCCACTGCTGCCCCACCACTAACAGTCCCTGCCAGGCTGCCGGCACGGATCCAGCAACACCATCCTAGAAGCCTCCCATGGCTACCGGTGTGGATCCGGCCACACCGTCCCAGGCATCTCCCGCGGTTTCCGGCGTGGATCTAGGTGTGCCGCCCCAGGCGCCTCGCGCAGCTACCAACATGGACCCAGTTGGCGCCTCCCCAAGGCGCCCGACACGGCTGCCAGCGTGGACCCTGGTGCACCGTCCTTAGGCGCCCCACGCTGTTGTCGGCGCGGATCCGAGACCGCCTCCCAGCATGGGCCCAATCTCCCCTCCCTTCTCAAGCAACCTTTTCCAGTTCCCCCTTCTCCAGTGGATCCTGCCACGTGTGCTTTTACGGTGGGTTGTTTAGATTTAGTACATGGTAATTGATTTACTACATATTGCTTCACTTTTACTATGAATGAAGTGGTTGCTTTTACGGTGGGTGTAGGCACGTGTGACGGATTAGTTTAATTCGTTGGTCTGTGTGGTGGTCGGGGCGCAGAATAAGACATTATATATAGGGAAACATTTATATCCGGCGGACTGGCCGAACACTCCGCCGGTCTCGCGCACGTCGTTGGATCCCTGTGAGATCCAGCACGCCCGCTTGCGCCACGTCATCCCTATGGGCACCGCAAACCGCTCTTGATTTCGTCCTTATCTACTCTAGCATCGCTCCTCACTAGTAGAAAACGGAGCTTTAAAACCGGTTTGTAAGGGCCTTTAGTGCCGGTTATGGAACCGGCACTAAAGTGTGGGCACTAAAGGCCCCCCCCTTTAATACCGGTTCGGCACGAACCGGCGCTAAAGTGCCACCACGTGGCGTGAGCTCGCGCCCTGGTATGGGGGACCTTTAGTACCGGTTGGTACTAAAGGTTTTTTTTTATTTATTTATTTTGAAAATTTTGGAAATTTTTTTTTATGTTTTTCGATTTTTTATTTTTCTGAATTATTTAATGATTTAGTCTCTAATCACCTCTCTTAACTGCTCAAGTGTGGATCACTCATTCCAAATCATCTAACTTCCCGACCGGTCACCCATCCCTCTCACTACTCCAGCCCGAGCACGCTTAACTTTTGGGTTCTATTCTTCTTCGCTTCCAGTCTGCACTTGTTGTTTTCCGACAATAGTAAGATGTCAATCCTATTAACCCTCGGAGTTTAGCTTGAGCATGAAGTCACACATTTCACCGCTTGAGTTTGAAACTATTATTCTAAAAAACAGTAATTATTTAGTAACGCTAATATTTCTTGAATAAGTTTGACCATAGTTTGACCACAGTTTGACCATAGTTTGACCAGATTTGACCAAAATTCAAAAATTAAAATAATAATTTAGTAACACTAATATTCTTGAATAATTATGTAGTAACATTAATACTTCTTGAATAAGTAGTTTGACCAAATTTAACCAAATTTTTTAAAAAAACTGAAATTTGACCATATCTTTTTTTCCTTTTGGAATTTGAGGATTCTAAAAAATTCTAAACAAGCCGTAGGCGGTCTCCATCGGATGCGGATTTTCGTGCTGAATTTTTTGATATATTATACGTTTTATTCCGACATCGTATGCAAAAGTTATAGCCGTTTTACATTTTCCCTACACTTTTTGCAAAACGTGTCCAAATTTAAGTTTTCAAATTTTCCTAACTAGTAGATATAGTAATATAACTACGTCTCGAAGGATTTTATTTTTTGAAGTTTTATCATTTTATTTTGATTTTTCAAAACTGAAATGGCGATACACGGGGGGAGAGTTTGAAAATTGGCCCTTTAGTACCGGTTCGTGGCACGAACCGGTACTAAAGGCTTGTCCCCTTTAGTGTGGGTTCGTGGCACGAACCCGGTACTATAGGTTAGACCTTTAGTACCGGTTGGTAACACAAACCGGTACTAAAGGGGCTCGTGGGGACCCGGCCTGACGCCAGCCTGCCACTACCCCTTTAGTACCGGTTCGTGGCACGAACCGGTACTAAAGGCTCAACACGAACCGGTACTATTGATCGCCACCATGAACCGGCACCATTGATCACATTAGTGCCGGTTTTTTTACAAACTGGCACTAATGTGCTTCACATTTGACCCTTTTTCTACTAGTGCCTCCACTCGTTCCCACCGATCCCCTTCCTTCTCTCTCGCTCGCCATTACCCAGTGACGAACCTCCCTTGTTTCCTCTTCTTCCACCCCTCCCCAGCCGTGGGCTGCTGCTATGATGGTCGCCGCATCAACCAGGGGCTGCTGCTATGGTAGGAGCCGACGGAGGTGGTGCGAACCCTGTGGAAACGACGATGATGTGGGCATCATATGCGGTGCTGGTCCTGCTGGAACGGGGCGCTGCTGGGTGCTGGAACCAGCTAGTCAGCTACCATCGATGCTGGAACCAGTCACCGCTGGTGCTGGAACCGCCAGGGGAGGAGCTGCAAGCAGGTGGGGACTAGGCGATGCTCGGTGCTGCGACTGTCGAGGAAGAAGTTGCAACCAAAGGTAGGGATGCTGGAAGCGGCTATCTCAGATGCTGGAACTGGTGTCTTGTTTTGCTGGCACCGACGAGAAATTTTGCTTCAACCGGCGATGTCGATCTCTTTTTTGCTGGAACCATGTGTTTGTTTTGCTGGGACCTGCTAGAATTTTTGCTGCGATCCAGAGACGGCGAGCCATTGCTTTTTTGCTAGAACTAGGGTAATTTTTTTGCTAGAATCGTAGTTTTGTTTTGTTGGAATCATGATTTTTTTGGTTTGTTTCTTGTCAGTTTAGTTTTTTCATTTTCTGCTGGAAACATGCCTTTTTTTGCTGGAACCACGCATGATTTTTGCTGCAACCACAGAGATGCAGGTGTTCCATGGACGGAGCCTGAGCCGGCGATGAGGCCGGCAGGCGAGGGTGGCAACTAGTGATGAGGACTGCCGATGATGAGGACGGTCGGTGACAGGGAATGGGAACGATGAGAATGCAGGGGAAAACCCTTCGTACTCACGCATGAGGAAAGACAATGTGAACGGTTACGATCCCACCAAATAGGATGGCTGCGGGCTGACCGGCCCAAATTGGGCCGGTCGACCGGCGCTTATCACCTCCCTTATATATATTGGTCCCAAAATATATACTCGTCATCTTGGGTGAGTAATAGTTATTCTTCGCCCCCCCCTCCTATTTTAACATCAATGCACCATAATTTTATGTTTCGTAAATTTTATCTTATTTTAGATTAAAAAAGAATGTAAGAAAATATATAATCCCCATAAAAAAATAATATAACATAAAATTATAAATGTAAAAACGTAGTGTAAAATGTACATAAAATGCAATCTTTCTGGTCTTATGACCTACATTATTTTCTTATGCCAACTTTTATGCAGTGAATCAATCAGAATGTAAGTATTTTTATTTCAAATGTAATTTATGTATGAAATTATCGTAACATTATCTCGGGTGAAGAAAAACTTATTTTGCACCCTGGGTAAAATAGATGGGCCACCTAGATGCTTGGGCACCTTGATTGTTTTGGAAACCTTGGTATATATCTAATTTTGTTTCCTAACTATTCTTCGTGCAAGACTTTCCATGCTTGCATTTTATTTTTGTTTTCTAAATATTTGACATGCAAGGCTTGTCATAAAATAAATCGTATTAATTACGATTTGTTTTGAATTGATATGGGTGTCTAATACGCATATTTTTGTTTCCTAATACGTGTATCTAATACCTACCAACAAAATTAAATATATATATGTGGGTACGTATATATTCAATAATTTATTTTTCAAACTAATTCATTTTGTTCTAAAAAAATATTACTTTTTTCTAATTATCTAAAATGGGTATCCTATACTTACTAACGAAAGTATGTACATACGCTGGTATGTATGTATATACCCAATAATTTTTGTTTCCTATTAGGTATACATTGGATATACCTATGGTGTCGTATACCAATTGGTATATGACATTTAATTAAAATTAAGGCCGGGTTGTACCCAACGATGATAAGAGTACATCAAACATCCTATGACTTTAAATCGTCGGGGGAGAGTGTAACGCCACAACTCCTCCACCTTCTCCTTCCCGCCTGGTCCTCGACCTGCTGCAGAGCGGGCAAACATCATTGTCGAGGGTCGGGGTCCCTCAACATGGTGGAAGAAGGATGGAATCCATTGGTAGGTACACATGGTGGTGTAGGCAGCTTGATATAGAAACCCTAGTCAAGGGGAAAGGAGGAATCGAGCGGCGGAGCTGCAACCTCATTCTGTAGGAGGATCCCTACGCGGTGGGGAATTGACCGCTGAAGAGAGACGAAAGATAGGCTCATGCGATGCATGCTAAATTAGGAATAAAAAATTCAGCTAAACCAATGGGAGGGGAACAATAAAAAATCGGTGGGGCATCCCTTTGTTCCATGGGAGTTGTGGGAACCAATGAGGACTACTATGCATTGCCATTTAATAAATAGATTGCCCTTAATAATAAGAGAGAGATTATAGACATGTGATTGATGCCTTTCCATCAATGGTGCATTGTTTTACCAAACATTGATTCCTTTCCGTAGATTTGGTCTTTAAAGAATGACTAGCAAAAAGGTCCGTGCATTGCAACGGGAGAAAAACTACCGCATGCACTTAATTTACAAAAAATGGTCTATAATATGAGAATTTCT
The DNA here is from genome assembly GCA_021605205.1 of Aegilops longissima. Taxonomy (NCBI): domain Eukaryota; kingdom Viridiplantae; phylum Streptophyta; class Magnoliopsida; order Poales; family Poaceae; genus Aegilops; species Aegilops longissima. The sequence continues at coordinate 705,267,479 of CM038682.1, forward strand.
AGCTACGGCCCAAACAAAGATGGTCTTAACCGATAAAAGCAAAGTTTAAGATTCTACAGGTGTTCTATTTCAACACGGCTTGCATGTAGATTTAATCAGTATAAATAAACAGGCAAGTGATCATGTATTTATTCATGTCATGTTTGGAATGGGGTGTTGTTACGGGCGAGTAAAGAAAAACGACAAAAACAAACGATGACATATAACACACTACGGAGACATGTGTGCATCAATGGAAGTTTTCAGTTTAAGGGTAACTCTTGAACACTTTTTTTCACATGCATATTTCTTAAATACATGAAGAGTTGTTAAAAAGTTACAGGATTTTTTTAATTATAAAAGGAGATTTTTTTTGTCCAGAAAAGAACATTTTTGTATGGTCTCCTATGGACAGAGGTACTTGCCCCTATTTCATTACTATTTCCTGCCATACATGTCATAGGTATTGGCCCCTGTTTCATCACTATTTATATCTTATCAAACTTGTCTTTTATTTTATTTTTTTGTCATGCATACCTTTTTTTACTCTTTTCATGCACGTTCTGTTTTTTCTTCTTCTTATATATAGAAGAATAGCGCAACATCTCATCTTTATCGGATCTCCTCTGCATTTTCTCTTTTATTTCATTTATAGCGGACATGCCATCTCTATTGGGTTTTTCTTTTATTTCTTGTTATTGGGTGTCTCTAGCAAATTTATCTTAAATTTCCTGTCCAATCCTGATTTGGCTGAAGTGTTCATCCCCAATCTGAATTAGTACCGGTATGAAAAGAAGATGATAATGCATTGTTGATTTACATTGCAACCTAAATAGTATTTCTTTTTTAAAATTTTAACAGGTAAAAATAACATCATATTCTGATTCTACATATTTTTCTAATCAAATTCCATACATAGCATGTTAAATTTGGAGTTACAGTTTAGAAGATATGAGTATTTTAAAAAACATTTGATATGTACTGCGGGTTTAATGTTAGAAAATTAAGGGGTTTTCTATAAAATAGCAAAACGGATTAAGAATGCTTATTTGTTTTATTAGTAGGTATAGATTAGTGAGATTGATTTCTTTTCATAACCACATTACTAAATATATCGAAGATTGATCTACATTATTTGTGTAGAATTGGAAGGTAAAAAAAAGGATTAAGTACATAAGTGGGCTAAAGCTGGTTTAAATAAATTGGTGGGATTGAAAAAATTAGTGGTGGAGGTTTAACTGGAATGGAGGCGACGCTACCAAGCATATAGGTTTGTGTTGATTCTGATAACATGTCAAGGACAAAATAATAGGTTGGTCATAGAAAAATGAATAAACAAGGAAACCAAAAAGGAAAACTTTGAAGAAAAAAACACGTGCACGCGTCAAATGGGTCGACAACATTGATTATAGTTGATTTTTTTGGCAAGATTTGATTTGATTTGGTACGAGTAATGGAAGGCAAGGAAAGTTTGGTTTTAGTTGAGATTTTGATAAGATTTGATTTGATTGAGTTAATGCTTGGCGTTGTTTTGAGAAAGTGCTGATTCGTTTTGTTCTCTTTTTGGAAAGTGTCGATTCTAATAGTATGCCGAGCACAAAATAATATGTTGGTCATAAAAATAAACATAATAAAGGAAACGAAAAAAATAAAACATAGCAGACAAATGAAAAAAAATACACGCCCACGCCTCAAATGGGCCGACCAATTTTTACTATAGTTGATGTTTTGGCAAGATATGATTTGGGTATGAGCAGTGGAAGTTTGTATTTCTTTGAGATTTTCTTAAGATTTGATTTGATTTGATTGAGTTAATACATGATATTGTTTTTGGAAAGTGCCGATTTGTTTGGATTTTGTTTTCGGAAAGTGTTGATTCTAATAGTGTGTTGGTCTTGTAAAAAATAGAAGAAAAATAATATGTTGGCCTTATAAAACAAAATCAACACTTTTTGACTATAAAAAATCTTCACGTTATTGGCTTTATTGTCAAAATTGGCTGCCCATTTTACATTTTCTGACATACTATAAGACCAGGATGACAATTCAAATCAACACTTTATTGGTCTTATAAAACAAAATCAACACTTTTTTATACTTCATTTTGTATAAGACCATCTGAAAGTGCCGAGAACAAAATAATGTGTTGGTCTTATAAAAAGAGAAGTATAAAAAAAGGAAAACCAAAATACAAAACAAAGAAGAAGAAAAAAGGTGTGAGCGTGCCAAATGAGCAGCCAATTTTGACTATAGCCGATGTTTTGGTAAGATTTGATTTGATTTGGGTAGGACTAGTGGAAGGCAAGTAAATTTTGGATTTCGTCGAGATTTTGTTATGATTTGATTTGAAAGAGTTAATGCATGACATTGTTTTGGGAAAGTGCCGATTTGATTGAGTTAATGCACGCGTCTAATTGGATGGCCCAACTTGGTTGTGCTTCAGCAAAAGGTGGTTTGTATGGCGGTCGAGGGCGTAATATAAGGTTTGCATTATAGTTTGTTAGAAGTGAGGCGATTCGACCTCTAGAAACTTGCTTAACAAGTTGACCGAACAATCTCTTTTTATATCTAATCCTCGTCCAAACAACTAAGGGAAAAAAATTGATCACGTGCTTTTATTACCGAAAAAGGCTTTCGCCCCGCTTTATATTATAAAGCAAATCGCCCAAGCCAAGCATCCAAACAAGGTTCAACACGACAAACACATGCACACGGAGGTCCACAAGATCACAGAGATCACAAAAGGGTTAATGTTGAGGGCACAACAAACAAGCCCTAGACACAAAACGCACACTCCACATAGCACCCGCATAGCAGCTAGTCAGGTTCTGGGGGAGGAGGTGGCAGCAGGGGCGCCACGCGGAGAGCCATCGAGCAAAGGTCGGCGAGGAGGTTGGTGATGACATCCCGGTCCTGGGGGTGGCTAAGCGGCCGCCAAAGCTGTAAGTAGCCACACATTTTAAAGATCGCGTCAGTCGAACGTCGGAGAGGGACTTTCTGAATAACAAGCTTATTGCGGATGGTTCAAAGCGTCCATGAGAGGACCCCAACGCACAACCATCTAATATGGGGGAAGCGAGGGGGGAAGCGTTGAGCTCCGCAAGTAGGTCGGGGAAGTTGGTGTTGCACCACTGTCCACCGACCGTCTCGCGAAAGCAAGCCCACAAGAACTGGGCAGTGGAGCACGAGAATAAGATGTGGTTAGCATCCTCGATCGTGCCACAGATGGGGCATATCCCATCGCCACGGACCGTTACGCTTGAGGACTTCAACCCCAGAGGGGAGTCGTCCACGGATCCATTGCCACAAGAAAATCCTGATCTTCAGAGGAAGGCGGATGTCCCAGAGTAGGCTAAAGGGCTCCGGGGCCGCCGAGGGGGCAATGGCGGCGTACAAGGATTTCGTGGAGAAGCGGCCAGATGGCTCAAGGCTCCAGGAGAGGGAGTCCGGGGTCTCCTCGACGTCCATCAGCATAAGGGCGATGTCCTAGAGGAGGGAATCCCAAGCAGCCACCTCGAGGGGGCCGAAGGGGCGTCGGAAAGCAAGACGCCCTAAGTCAATAAGGGTCATCTCGATAGAGACCCGAGGGTCAACCGCAATGGTGAATAGTTCTGGGAATCGTGCGGCCAGGGGGCGTCCCCTAACCAACGGTCGAACCAGAATAGGGTCGAGGACCCGGAGCCAACTGAGATGGACGTGCCAATGCGGAGCACGGGCATAAGCTGGATCACCGACTGCCAGAACTGGGAGCCACCCGAACGCTGGCAGAAGGCAAGAGGTTGGCCCCTAAGGTACTTATTGCGGATGATGGTAAGCCAGAGGCCTCCCTCCCCATTGGCGATGCGCCAAAGCCAGCGGGTCAGGAGAGCAATGTTCATGCGACGAGAGGACAAGATCCCAAGGCCACCCTGGTCTTTTGGTTTGCAGATGTCTGGCCAGCTCACCATATGATATTTTTGCTTGTCGGCCTCGCCAGACCAAAAAAACCTAGACTGGTATTTGGCAACCTCCTGATGGAGGGTCTCATGGAGGCCGTAGAAGCTCATGAGAAACCATAGTAGGCCAGCCATCGAGGAGTTGATGAGGATTACCCTGACTGCTTTCGACAGCCACCTCCCCCTCCAGGGTTTAACCCGGTGCTGCATCCTAGTCACAGTCGGGCGGAGGTCAGCTACGGTGAGCCGGGAGTCACTAATGGGTATCCCCAAGTAGGTCGTGGGGAAGGAACCCAGGCGGCAGTTCAGCCGGTCCACAATGGATTGAGCCTCCTTTGGAGGATAGCCAAGGACCATCACTTCGCTCTTATCGAAGTTGATGGTGAGCCCAGACATCTGTTGGAAGCATCGGAGGAGGAACTTCAGGTTGGCGATGTCGGACGCGGATCCCTCCACCATAACTATGGTATCGTCCGCGTATTGAAGGACAGAGACCCCTCCCCCTCCCACTAGGTGAGGGACTACGTCGCGGATATGGCCACAGGCTTTGGCCTTATCAAGGATGACCGCGAGGGCATCGACCACCATGTTGAACAGAAACAGGGAGAACGGATCACCCTGGCGGACCCCACAGAGGGTGGGGAATTAAGGCCCGATCTCACTATTAATGTTAATCGCCGTCTGACCGTAGGTGATGAGTTGCATAACTCGGGTTACCCACCGGTCGTCGAAGCCCTTGTGGGGCAAAACTTCCTGAAGGAAGGGCCAATGGACAGTGTCATAGGCTTTATGGAAGTCGAGCTTCAGGAAGACCGCACGGTGGTGCTTGGTTCAGACTTCATGAAGGACTTCGTGAAAGACCCACACCCCATCCAAAATAAACCGGCCTTGGATGAAGGCGGATTGGTTGGTGTGGGTCACAGAGTTCGCTAGAAGGGTCACCCTATTGGCATACCCTTTAGCTAGGATCCTCAAGATCACGTTGATCACCGTGATCGGACGGAACTAGCGAATATCCGAGGTCCCCGGGACTTTGGGATGAGAGTAATGACCCCGTAGTTAAGGCGCCCAAGGTCCATGGTCCCTTAGAAGAATTCGTCAAAGAGGGCCATGACTTCCAGCTTGATGGTTTGCCAGAAAGTTTTGAAAAACATGACTGGCAATCCATCCGGGCCCGGGACCGAGGAGGGGTTCATTCCTTTGATCGCCGCGAGGACCTCATCCTCCAAGAAAGGTGCCACCAGGGAGGCATTGGCCTCGTCGGACACAAGCTGGCCACCCGACCAAGTATCGGGGGCCAGCGCAGCCCCACCCCGAGGGGTGGGGGAGAAAAGGGCTTTATAGAAGCCATCTACGTGGGCTCGGATGTCCGAAGGACGAAAGAGCTGGGTATCGCCGTCCCACAGGGAGTGGATGGAGTTCCGTCGTCTACGCCTATTAGCGATCGCCTGGAAGTAAGCCGTGTTTGCGTCACCACGGAGCACGCACCGTTGGGTGCCGTGCAGCCGCCAATATGCCTCCTCGCCCATGTCGATGACCGAGAGCTGATCCTCAAGATCATATCTCAGCATCCACTTGTCCGGAGAGATCCCAAAGGTGTCAGCGCGGGCGTCCAGGACTTGGATGGCACTCAGGAGGGCTTTCTTGCGGTCACGGAGGTCTCGGACAAGGTTCGCGCCCCATCCCTTCATAAATTGGCGGGCAAGCTTGGCGCAGAACTGCCAAGAGTCAACAGCGGACATGGATCGGTGGGGAGTATCGCGCGCCGCGATCCACTTAGCCGCAATAGCCTCGCGGAATCCAGCCTAGTTGAGCCAGAAGAGCTCAAACTGGAACCGAGGAGGGATGGGGGGGCGCTCATCGACGGAGGAGAGGAGGGGGGGGGGGACGTGATCAGAGCCGATCTGGGTGATCGCCTGCAATGAGGCCAGGGGACATCTAAGTTCCCACTCCGGAGAGACTAGGACGTGGTCGAGAACGGACCGCGTCGGGTTCGCCTGGCAGTTAGTCCAGGTGAACCTGGCTCCCGTTCGCTCAAGCTCACGGAGGCCAAGATCCATGATGCAGTTGTTGAACATCTGCATCCGGGGGCGGTTGACCTGGTCATTATTCTTCTCATCCGGGGAGCGGATGAGGTTGAAGTCACCTCCCACGACTACAGGGAGGGAGGAAGCAGAGAGCTTCTGTTGCAGCTCAGCGAGGAAGGTCGGGGAGCGACGGTGGTCCACCGGTCCATAGACAATGATGACCTCCCACTTAAAGTTGAGTGCCCGCTCGAAGATCTCCATACTAACCAAGAACTTGCCCCGGTCCATACCGCCCACCTCAAAGGTGGCATCCTTCACGCCTAATAGGATGCCACCCGAATGCCCATTGTTCCCACTAGAAGGGATCCAATGCTAGGCAAACATGTGGGGGCTAAGGCTCTCAAGCTTGGGGAGATAGAACTCCGTACGCATCGTTTCTTGAATGGCAATGATGTCAATGTATTCGTCGCGCATGTACTCAACTAGTTGGCGGCGGCGGCCATCATGGCCGAAGCCGCAGATGTTCCAAAAGAGGGCGCGCATCTAAACCACCATTGAGGGGCTGCTTGACCCCAAGATGGTGGGTGCGCTGTGGGCTCTGAGAGCGGCAGTGCGGGAACGAGTGCGGCCACGGATTTCCTCGACCGGCACCCCTGCGGGTGGCTGGGGTGCCGGTGTGCGGAGGAGATGGGCCAGGGTCTCGGTGAGTTTCCCATCAAGGATCTCGCGGGCCTGGATAGCCGCAATCTGATCTAGGGGGGGGGGGCAACCTCCCCCCTGAAAACTATAGCCGAGTCTAAGGCCACCTTGGCAAGGCGGCTGAGCGGAACCTCTTCGAGAGCAGAAAATGAACAGCTGGAAGAATTGGAGGGAATGTCGGTCGCACATGTCTCAAGGTTCCGGGCCGCAGCCCGGATCTCAGCCCGCTCGAAGATGGACGGTGCCGGGAGGCCGGCCGGGAGGTCAGCATCGAGACGGCGGGCACTGCGGCGGGAGGCAGTCGACGAAACCCGTGCCCGACGGACGTTGTGACCATAATTTCGGTGGCCACCAGGACCAGACGAGTCAAGGACGCAGGTGTAGGAGACTCCGGCAGGGCACCAGACACCGACCGGTCAGGGGAGGGCGGGTCTGTGGCCGGTACGGTGTCCTCCAAGATGGGAGGAGGAGCCAGAGGCGGGGTGGAGGACAGCAGTGGGGCATCCCCCAGGGGGCCCGACGGGGGACCCGATGAGGGGAAGCTCGGTCGACGGCAAGGCCGGTAGCTTCGGGGGTGGCACAGCCAGGGACGGAGGTGTCGGGACGGCCGCAGGGGCTGAGCCGGGCGATTGCGGTGAAGATGCCGGGAGGACGAGGAGCCTGACGCTGGAGATGTCGCTCATCTCGGCCGAGGAGGTGGGAAAGGAGACATGCAGCATGGCAGGGGCGCCTCAACGGAGGTGGCCAACCCGCGCGACCAGCTGCTACCTCTTGAGCACTGCGTTGGTTTTCCTTGAAGAGGAAAGGGTTATGCAACAAAGTAGCGTAAGTATTTCCCTCAGTTTTTGAGAACCAAGGTATCAATCCAGTAGAAGGCTCCTCAAAAGTCCCACGCACCTACACAAACAAACAAGAACCTCGCAACCAACGCAATAAAGGGGTTGTCACTCCCTTCACGGTAACTTGCGAAAGTGAGATCTGATAGAGATAATATGATAAGATAAATATTTTTGGTATTTTTATGATATAGATCGGAAAGTAAAAGATGCAAATAAAAGATAGATGGCAAACTTATATGATAAAAGATAGACCCGGGGGCCATAGGTTTCACTAGTGGCTTCTCTCAAGATAGCATAAGTATTACGGTGGGTGAACAAATTACTGTCGAGCAATTGATAGAAAAGCACATAGTTATGAGATTATCTAGGCATGATCATGTATATAGGCATCACGTCTGTGACAAGTAGATCGAAACGATTATGCATCTACTACTATTACTCCACACATCGACCGACTCCTGCCTGCATCTAGAGTATTAAGTTCATGAAGAACAGAGTAACGCATTAAGAAAGATGACATGATGTAGAGGGATAAACTCATGCAATATGATATGAACCCCATCTTTTTATCCTCGATGGCAACAATACAATGTGTGCCTTGCTACCCCTGCTGTCACTGGGAAAGTACACCGCAAGATTGAACCCAAAGCTAAGCACTTCTCCCATTGCAAGAAAGATCAATCTAGTAGGCCAAACCAAACTGATAATTCGAAGAGACTTGCAAAGATAACCAATCATACATAAAAGAATTCAGAGGAGATTCAAATATTTCTCATAGATAAACTTGATCATAAACCCACAATTCATCGGATCTCGACAAACACACCGCAAAAAGAGTTACATCGAATAGATCTCCAAGAAGATCAAGGAGAACTTGGTATTGAGATTCAAAGAGAGAGAAGAAGCCATCTAGCTAATAACTATGGACCCAAAGGTCTGTGGTAAACTACTCACAACTCATCGGAGAGGCCTTGGAGATGATGTAGAGGCCCTTCGTGGTCGATTCCCCCTCCAGCGGAGCACCGGCGAAGGCGAAGGCTCCAAGATGGGATCTCGCGGATACAGAAGGTTGTGACGGTGGAATTAGGTTTTCGTGGTGCTCTTCGATGTTTTCAGGGTACGGGAGTATATATAGGAGGAAGAAGTAGGTCGGTTGACGCTCGAGGGGCCCACGAGGGTGGGGAGCGCGCCCACCCCCACGGGGCGCACCGGGCACCCTCATGGCCACCTCGTTTGTTGCTTGACGTCCACTCCAAGTCTCCAAGTTTGCATTTGTTCCAAAAAGATCACTCCCGAAGGTTTCATCCCGTTTGGACTCTATTTGATATTCCTTTTCTTTGAAACACTGAAATAGGCACAAAAAAACAGCAATTCGGGCTGGGGGCCTCCGGTTAGTAGGTTAGTCCCAAAAATCATATAAAAGTGTAAAGTAAAGCCCATAAACATCCAAAACGGGTAATATAATAGCATGGAACAATCAAAAATTATAGATACATTCGAGACGTATCACCGGCCCACACCCGCACCCCCACGACCCGGAGGGGGTCGGAGGGGTCCCGCGAGGGGGAGCGGTTGCGGCCCGAGCGCTCATCGTTGTCATTCGGGTCCTCGTGGCGGGAGGGGCGCGGACGGCGGTAGTGGGAGTCGTCGTGGTTGTCCGCGCCACCCCCACCAAAGTGACCATCAGCGAGGTGGCGAGGGCGGCCGATGTGATTGGGAGGCTCGGGGTAGATCTTGAGGTCGAATCCCTGGTCATTGAAGAGAACCCAGACGGTGGCACGGAGAGTGGAGGAGTCAAGGCACTTGACCTTGACACGGACCTCCTCTTCTTTGCGGAGGGAGAGCTCATCCACCACCACCACCTTGCCCAGAATCTTGGACATACTGTGGATCACCTTCTCAGAGCGGGCGATGTCAGGGAGGCCCGCTATGAGGATCCAAGCAGTGTCCAAAACGGCAACTACCTTAGGGTCCATCAAGGGCTCAGAGATGTTGACGACGAGCTTGTTGAGGGCGAGGGTGATGTCGTCGCTACAAGTGTAGAGGCCCAGGCTGAGGGCGTCGGGGAAGACCACGGTGAAGGAGTTGTCCGAGGTCGGAGTCACGTGCCAGTCCCAGACACGGCGACAAAGGTGGTTGAGCTCAGCCTCGATCATCTCCGGAGAGGCGACCCCGGGCCCCACAATGGTCACGATCGCAAGGAGCGATGGAGATGGGGGGGGGGGCGTCCTCCACCTCGATGTGGAAGAAGCCGAGACCCTCAATGTCGTGGCCATACATCATGAGCTCCTCCGTCACCGGGCGGTACGGGCAGAGAGTCGCGGGGTGACCCGACTCCTTGTAGAGGTAGCACATCGGAGGGTTGGGGCACTCAACTTGATAGTGGCCGGCAATACCACAGTTGAAGCACGGTGGCGGATCGCGGGGAGCACCGGAGACGGGCGCGGCCGAGGACGCGGGGGTCGGGGCCGCAGTGTTGAGGGGGCGGGCGGGGCTCCTGTTCTTCTTCTTCTTGGCACCTTGGCGCCCCCAAGCCCCGGTGCCACCACTGCCCGGAGGCAAGCTCGGCTGGTTGTGGGGCGGCTGGTACTGGCAAGGGGGAGCAGCTTCGGTGGCCTGGGGAAGGGGCCGAGAGGGCGACGGCGAGCGGACGCGACGACGCGCGGGAGAGGGGGAGCGGGGACGGTCGTGGTGGACCTCCCGCGCGGGAGAGCGCCAGCCATCATCACGCGCCAGGGAGCGCCGGCCATCCTCCCGCGCTGGAGAGAGAAGGTCGGAGCAGGGTGGCGAACGACGCGGCGAGCGACAGGATTTGCGGGGAGGGGAGCGGCGGGGCTCGCGGGCGAGGGAGTGACGAGCGTCGCGAGCAGGGGAGCGCCGGGAGTCCCAGGAGGAGAGCTGGCGGCGGAGGTCCGCCTCCCGGCGTTGGCCGTCTGGCGAGGCGCGGCCAGCCGACCGGGGCTCGTCCAGGGGGCGCTTGGGGCGACCAGCACCATCCCCCCCCCCCTCGTCACGAGGCATGGGGAGGGGCGGGGGGTTGATGTCTACTACACAACCTTCTTCTTGTAGACGTTGTTGGGCCTGCAAGTGCACAGGTTTGTAGGACAGTAGCAAATTTCCCTAAAGTGGATGACCTAAGGTTTTTGAATCCGTAGGAGGCGTAGGATGAAGATGGTCTCTCTCAAGCAACCCTGCAACCAAATAACAAAGAGTCTCTTGTGTCCCCAACACACCCAATACAATGGTAAATTGTATAGGTGCACTAGTTCGGCGAAGAGATGGTGATACAAGTGCAATATGGACGGTAGATAAGAGTATTTGTAATCTGAAATAATAAAAACAGCAAGGTAACTAAGGATAAAAGTGAGCGTAAACGGTATTGCAATGATAGGAAACAAGGCCTAGGGTTCATACTTTCACTAGTGCAAGTTCTCTCAACAATAATAACATAGATAGATCATATAACAAGCCCTCAACATGCAATAAAGAGTCACTCCAAAGCCACTAATAGCGGAGAACAAACGTTGAGATTATGCTAGGGTACGAAACCACCTCAAAGCTATTCTTTCGGATGGATCTATTAAAGAGTTCGTACTAGAATAACACCTTAAGACACAAATCAACCAAAACCCTAATGTCACCTAGATACTCCATTGTCACCTCAAGTATTCGTGGGCATGATTATACGATATGCATCACACAATCTCAGATTCATCCAACCAACATAAAAGCACTTCAAAGAGTGCCCCAAAGTTTCTACCGGAGAGTCAAGAACGTGTGTCAACCCCTATGCATAGGTTCATGGGCGGAACTCGCAAGTTGGTCACCAAAACATACATCAAGAGGCACGTGAAATCCCATTGTCACCACAGATAAGCACAGCAAGACATACATCAAGTGTTCTCATAAAAGACTCAATCCGATAAGATAACTTCAAAGGGGAAACTCAATTCATCACAAGGGAGTAGAGGGGGAGAAACATCATAAGATCCAACTACAATAGCAAAGCTCGGGATACATCAAGATCATGCCATAGAGGGAACATGAGAGAGAGAGAGAGAGATCAAACACATAGCTACTGGTACATACCTGTAACACCCCGGATACAACTTTCCATATTCGTAACTCCGACTCTTGCCCTTTCCGGAGATGTGATTTATTATTTCCTTCGTGGTTGGGTTTTTTTATCTGTTGTTTGCTTTTGTTCTTGTTATGCATCTCATCTCATGGCATCATCTGCATTTCATCTGCATGTTTTTCAAAACTTGCATCCGTTCGGGTTCCGCCGTTTCTCCGTTGTCCGCTCCGAGTCCGGTTACACTGCACGCGCTGCGCTGCACCTCCGAAATATTATTTTATAAGTGGCATAATAATGTTCTCGGAATGGGTTGCAATTTGTCATGCGGTCTTATTATAGTGTAGACAGGCCGCCTGCCAAGTTTCGTCGCATTCAGAGTCCATTTGATAGCCCAATCGTTAAACCTACTACCGCGATATAGCCGGTATTTTCGTCGGACGTTTTCGGTCTCCGGAAACAGATGCCGGGTCGCTCTGTTCCTCTCTCTTCTCAGCCCGAGGCTTTCTACACAACCCCCTCTTTTCCTGATCGTCGGATCGCGATCCGATGGTCCCGAAACCCCCTCCTAACCCCTCAAACCCTAGCCCTACCTATAAATGGAAGCCCCCCCTTCCATTTTTGGCAGCAGCCAACCCCCTCCTAAAATTCCGTGCCACCAACCTCAATTCCCGCAGCCTGCGCCGCCCCCCTCCTCGTTTTCGGCGCCGACCAGCCCCTTTCGCCATTTTTACGCCTTGCCGCCTGGCCAACCCGGAGCGCCACGTCGCCCAAAGACTGCCTCCTCCAACCAGCCTGCCGCCACGCGCCCTCCCGCGCCCACTTCACTGCTGCCCGCGGTGAGCCCAAGATCCGACCCGCCCCGGGCCGATCTGGGCCCTGAAGCCCGCATCGCCGCCCGTCGCCCGCAGCTCCTCCGTTCGCCTCCGACTCCAAGACGCCTCCGCCGCCCGCCCGCGGCAGCCTTCGCCGGAGTGGTGCGGCCGACCCGCCGGCGACCCCTGTGCCAGCTCCGCCTTGCTCCTCTCTCCCCGTCGTCTCTCTCTCACGTCGTCTCTCTCTTCCCCGCAGGTCGCCGCTGCCTCGCCGGCGTCCCGAGATCTCGTCGCCCGACCCTCGCGCCGCCGCCCGCCCGTCATCGCGGATCTGGCGCCCGTGCGGATCCGCTTGATCCCGTCATCCCGGCCTTCGCCCCTCGCGGCGCCCCCAGCCGCCGTCGTTCCCTGGCCGCCGCCGCCTTCCAGGTCGGTCGGGAGGAACCCGATCTCCTCCCCGTCGACTGCGCGTGGCCGCGCGGGCCACCGCGTCCCTTCGGCCCATCCGGCCCAAGCCGCTCCCCTCGCCCGGCCTGCCTGCTTCTCCACCGACCGGCCTGCCAAAGCCCATGGTGAGATGCCCCCCCAGCGCCTGTTCCTGTTGGGCCAGGTTACGGATTCGGCCCGCTTTCATTTTTTTTACCGTCTGCGAATTTGTCTAATTTATCCAGGAATTACAGTTTTACAGATTGGACCCTAAACTTCATGCATTTAATAACTTCACAACCGTGCATCGGATTAAAATAATTTATATATGTAAAATGCTTAGTTTTTCATCTAGTTTAATAATATGCCATTTTCATCTATGTTAAAATGTTTAAATTGATGTTTGCATTAATTTGCTATTATGCCATGTTAAAATGATTTAATTCATAACTAAATAACCGTAACTCGGAATTAAATGTCCTTTATATGTAAATGGGGTAGAAAAATGTCTAGATTAACATGGTCCACTTTATGTTGCTGTTTAACAACTCTAAAATTGTGTTTAGGGCAGATCAGGACCGAATCTAAAATATTGCTCATGGGGATTTTCCGGAATTGTTGTTTCTTATTTCCGGCCTCATTTAATCTTGCCTAAATAGCTAGTTTAATTATGCTTCACCTCTTGCCATGTTTAACAACATTTAATATTGTTGTGTACCTAACCGAGAGAGAACTAAATAAGTGTTGTGGTGTTCCGTCAATATGCAACTCGTTGCATATTGAGCTCCATTTAACTTGTAGTGTTGTTTGTCCATATTGCCATGCCATGCCTCATTAAACCGGACATGCATCATATTTGTTTGTGCATCATGCCATGTTTATGCTTGTGCATTTATCATGTTGTTTGCTTCTTTCCGGTTTGCTTCTCTCGTTAGCTTCGGTTCCGTTCCGGAGTTGTGAGGATTCGTTCGACTACTTCCGTTCGTTCTTCTTCATGGACTCGATCTTCTTCCTTGCGGGATTTCAGGCAAGATGACCATACCCTCGAAATCACTTCTATCTTTGCTTGCTAGATGCTCGCTCTTTTGCTATGCCTATGCTACGATGCCTACCACTTGCTATATCATGCCACCCACATTGCCATGTCAAACCTCTAACCATCCTTTCCTAGCAAACCGTTGTTTGGCTATGTTACCGCTTTGCTCAGCCCCTCTTATAGCGTTGTTAGTTGCAGGTGAAGATGAAGTTTGTTCCTTGTTGGAACATGGAGATGTTGTTCCTTGTTGGAACATGTTTACTTGTTGGGATATCACAATATATCTTATTTAATTAATGCATCTATATACTTGGTAAAGGGTGGAAGGCTCGGCCTTATGCCTGGTGTTTTGTTCCACTCTTGCCGCCCTAGTTTCCGTCATATCGGTATTATGTTCCCGGATTTTTGCGCCCCTAACGCGGTCGGGTGATTTATGGGACCCCCTTGACAGTTCGCTTTGAATAAGACTTTTCAGCAAGGCCCAACATTGGTTCTACATTTGCCTCTCCTAGCCTTTTTCCCTTGGGAGTCGCGCTCTCAAGGGTCATCTTTATTTACCCCCGGCCAGTGCTTGTCTAGCGTTGGTCCAAACTAGAGCACCGTCTTGGGACCATCCCTTGGCAACTTGGGTTACGTCGGTTCTGACGCTTCGCTTATCCGGTCGTGGCTCGAGACGAGATACGCGCGGCTACTATCAGGGTGTCGGCACGCCGGGAGGTCTTGCTGGTCTTGTTTTATTGCTGTGAAATGTCTTGTAGCCGGGATTCCGAGACTGATCGGGCTTCCCGGGGAGAAGGTCTATTCCTTCGTTGATCGCGAGAGCTTATCATGGGCTAAGTTGGGACACCCTGCAGGTATTATCTTTCAAAGCCGTGCCCGCGGTTATGAGGCAGATGGGAATTTGTTAATGTCGGTTGTAGAAAACCTGAAGTTGATCTTAACTAAAATACACCAACCGCGTGTGTAACGTGATGGTCTCTTCTCGGAGTCGGGAAGTGAACACGGTGTTGGAGTTATGCTTGACGTAAGTAGTTTCAGGATCACTTCTTGATCATAGTTGTTCGACCGTGCTTTGCCTCCTCTTCTCGCTCTCTTTTATGTATGTTAGCCACCATATATGCTAGTCGCTTGCTGCAGCTCCACCTCACTACCCTGTCCTACCTTTAAGCTTAAATAGTCTTGATCTCGCGGGTGTGAGATTGCTGAGTCCCGTGACTCACAGATACTTCAAAACCAGTTTGCGGTGCCGATGAAACCGTGCGGTGATGCACCTGAGCTCAAGGAGGAGCTCGATGAAGATCTTGTTCATTGTGTTGTTTCGTTTCAGTTGTTCAAGAGTGGAGCCAGTTGGGACGATCGGGTGTCAATGTAGCATTTGGGGTAGTCTTCTTTTATTTTGGTTCCGTAGTCGGACCTTGATTGTATCTGTATGATGTAATGTTTTACTCATGTATTGTGTGAAGTGGCGATTGTAAGCCAACTATGTATCTCTTTCCCTTATGTATTACATGGGTTGTGTGAAGATTACCTCACTTGCGACATTGCTTTCAATGCGGTTATGCCTCTAAGTCGTGCTTCGACACGTGGGAGATATAGCCGCATCGAGGGCGTTTCAATACCCTCAGCCCCGAGGGTGAACTACTCCCTCCTTGTCATGGAGAGCGCCGGGATGATGAAGATGGCCACCGGTGATGTGTTCCCCCTCCGGCAGGGTGCCGGAACGGGCTCCCGAGAGGTTTTTGGTGGCTATAGAGGCTTGTGGCGGTGGAACTCCCGATCTATCTTTTGTTCTGGAAGTTTTAGGGTACGTGAGTATATATGGGTGCAGGAAGTACGTCGGTGGAGCGAAGGGGGGGCCACGAGGCAGGGGGGCGCGCCCCAGGGGGGTGGGCGCACCGCCCACCCTCGTGAGCACCTCCCTTCTTTCCTGACGTGCACTCCAAGTCCATCGGGTGGCTTTCATTCCAAAAATAACTTCTCCAGTTGATTTCGTTCTGTTTTGACTCCGTCTGATATTCCTTTTCCTCGAAACACTGAAATAGGCATAAAACAGCAAATCTGGGCTGGGCCTCCAGTTAATAGGTTAGTCCCAAAAATAATATAAAAGTGGAAAATAAAGCCCAATATTGCCTAAAACGGTATATAATATAGCATGGAGCAATCAAAAATTATAGATACGTTGGAGACGTATCAAGCATCCCCAAGCTTAATTCCTGCTCGTCCTCGAGTAGGTAAATGATAAAAAAGATAATTTTTGATGTGGAATGCTAGTTGGCATAATTTCAATGTAATTCTTCTCACTCGTGATATGAATATTCAGATCCGTAAGTTTATAAAATAAAAGTTCATATTGATAAAAGAAATAGTAATACTTCAAGCATACTAATCAAAGTAATCATGTCTTCTCAAAATAGCATGGCAAAAGAAAGTTCATCCCTACAAAATCATATAGTTAGGCTATGCTTCATTTTCGTCACACAAAGATGTCCCCAACTTCTATACCCCCGATGACAAGCCAAGCAATTGTTTCATACTTAAATAATCTCAAACTTTTTCAACCTTCACGCAATACATGAGCGTGATCCATGGATATAGCACTATGGGTGGAATAGAATATGATGATGGGGATTGTGTGGTGAAGACAAAAAAGGAGAAAGTCTCACATTGATGAGGATTATCAACGGGCTATGGAAATGCCCATCAATTGATGTCAACATGAGGAGTAGGGATTGCCATGCAACGGATGCACTAAAGCTATGAATGCTCAACAAAAGAAAACTAGTGGGTGTGCATCCAACTTGCTTGCTCATGAAGACCTAGGGCATTTGAGGAAGCCCATCGTAGGAATATACAAGCCAAGTTCTATAATGAAAAATTCCCACTAGTATAAAAAGACAACTTATGAGACTCACTATATGAAAAACATGGTGCTACTTTGAAGCACAATATATGAGACTCACTACATGAAGAACGAGGTGCTACTTTGAAGCACAAGTTTGGAAAAAGAGGATAGTAACATTGCCCTTTTTATTTATTTTCTTTTTTCCTTTTTTTGGGCCTTCTTTTTTTTTCTTTTTGTCCTTTATCTTTTTTTCCTTTTTTGGGCAATGCTCTAATAATGATGATCATCACACTTCTATTGATTACAACATAAGGATTATAACTCGAAACCAGAACAAGATATGACTCTATATGAATGCCTCCGGCGGTGTACCGGGATGGTGCGATGAATCAAGAGTGACATGTATGAAAAATAATGCATGGTGGCTTTGCCACAAATACGATGTCAACTACATGATCATGCAATGGCAATATGACAAAATTAAATTATGTCATGATGATGATAAACGGAACGGTGGAAAGTTGCATGGCAATATATCTCGGAATGGCTATGGAAATGCCATAATAGGTAGGTATGGTGGCTGTTTTGAGGAAGATATAAGGAGGTTTATGTGTGATAGAGCGTATCGTATCACGGGGTTTGGATGCACCGGCGAAGTTTGCATCAACTCTCAATGTGAGAAAGGGCAATGCACGGTACCGAAGAGGCTAGCAATGATGGAAGGGTGAGAGTGCGTATAATCCATGGACTCAACATTAGTCAAAAGAACTCATATACTTATTGCAAAAATTTAGAAGTCATCAAAAATCAAGTACTACGCACATGCTCCTAGGGGGATAGATTGGTAGGAAAATACCATCGCTCGTCCCCGACCGCCACTCATAAGGATGCACAAGCCAGGTACACTTCACGTTTCAAATTTGTTACACAACTTTAACCATACGTGCATGATACGGGATTTGCTAACTTCAACACAAGCATTCTTTAAATTCATAATCACCCAACTAGCATGACTTTAATATCACTACCTCCATATCTCAAAACAATTATCAAGTATCAAACTTTTCTTAGTATTCAACACACTCATAAGAATCCTTACAAATCTTGTATGCTTAGCATATTAGAATTAAGCACATTACCATGCTATTTAATACTCTCAAAATAATCTAAGTGAAGCATGATAGATCATCTATTTATTCAAAATAAAACTACCACCATGCTCTAAAAGATATAAGTGAAGTACTAGAGCAAAAACAAACTACTCCGAAAGATATAAGTGAAGATCAATGAGTAGTCGAATAATTATGCAACTATGTGAAGACTCTCCCATTTAATAATTTCAGATCTTGGTACTTTATTCAAACAGCAAGCAAAGCTAAATAAAACTACATTGCAATGATAGCACAACTCATGTGAAGAAGCAAAAACTTAGGCTCAACCGATACTAACCGATAGTTGTTGAAGAAAAAAGGTGGGATGCCTACCGGGGCATCCCCAAGCTTAGATGCTTGAGACTTATTAAAATATTATCTTGGGGTTCCTTGGTCATCCCCAAGCTTGAACTTTTGTGTCTCCTTAATTCCTCTCATATCATGCTTTCTCTTTTTATCAAAAGCTTCATTCACAACAAACTCAACAAGAACTCGTGAGATAGGTTAGTATAAACCAATGCAAAACCTTATCATTTTCTAATGTAACAAATCACTAACATTATTATTCAACATTGCATACTAAATGCCTCTACATATTTAATACTCCTATCCTCAAATAGAATCATTAAACAAGCAAACATATGCAAACAATGCAAACATAACAGCAATCTGCCAGAACAGTACAGTCTGTAAAGAATGCAAGAGTATCAATAATTCCCTGACTCCAAAAATTATGAACTAAAATTCCCACTGTAATAAATTTATCAGAGCTCAAAATGCAAAAATATTCAACATTATACCACTCTCTGAATTTTCTAGGGAATTTTTGCAACAGCGGTGAACTTTCAGTTTTCAAACAGCAACATGTACACTTGCAAAATAAGCATGGCAAAGGCTATCCTTGACTTTTTTATTGAAACAAAAGATGAAAAATATTATTCTAACTAACATCAAACAAATACTAACAAGAAAAAATGACGCTCCAAGCAAAACACATATCATGTGGTGAATAAAAATATTGCTCCAAGTAAAGTTACCGATGAACGAAGACGAAAGAGGGGATGCCTTTCGGGGTATCCCCTAGCTTAGGCTCTTGGTTGTCCTTGAATATTACCTTGGGGTGCCTTGGGCATCCCCAAGCTTAGGCTCTTGCCACTCCTTATTCCATAGTCCATCGAATCTTTACCCAAAACTTGAAAACTTCACAACACAAAACTCAACGAAAACTCGTAAGCTCCGTTAGCGAAAGAAAACAAAACACCACTTCAAGGTACTGTAATGAACTCATTATTTATTTATATTGGTGTTAAACCTACTGTATTACAACTTCTCTATGGTTTATAAACTATTTTACTAGCCATAGAGTCGTCAAAATAAGCAAACAACACAATGAAAACAGAATCTGTCAAAAACAGAACAGTCTGTAGTAATCTGTAACTAACGCAACCTTATGGAACTCCAAAAATTCTAAAATAACTTTTTGGACCTGAGGAATTTTTCTAGTAATCATCTGCAAAAAGAATCAACTAAATATCACTCTCCAGCAAAACGTTATAGCTAATCTCGTGAGCGCTAAAGTTTTTCTGTTTTTTACAGCATGATCATAAAGACTTCACCCAAGTCTTACCAAAGGTTCTACTTGGCACAAACACTAATTAAAACATGAAAACACATCTAAACAGAAGCTAGATGGATTATTTATTACTAAACAGAACCAAAAATTTATAAACTAAAATAAAATTGGGTTGCCTCCCAACAAGCGCTATCGTTTAACGCCTCTAGCTAGGCATGATGATTTCAATGATGCTCACATAAGAGATAAGAATTGAAACATAAAGAGAGCATCATGAAGAATATGACTAGCACATTTAAGTCTAACCCACTTCCTATGCATAGGGATTTTGTGAGCAAACAACTTATGGGAACAATAATCAACTAGCATAGGAAGGCAAAACAAGCATAACTTCAAAACTTTAAGCACATCGAGAGGAAACTTGATATTATTGCAATTCCTACAAGCATATGTTCCTCCCTCATAATAATTTTCAGTAGCATCATGAATGAATTCAACAATATAAAAATCACCTAAAGCATTATTTTCATGATCTACAAGCATAAAAATTTACTACTCTCCACATAAGCAAAATTCTTCTCATGAATAATAGTGGGAGCAAACTCAACAAAATAACTATCATGATTGAAAATTAAGATCAAGATGACAAGTTTCATGGTTATCATTATTCTTTAAAGCATACGTGTCATCACAATAATCATCATAGATAGGAGGCATGCTTTCATCATAGTAAATTTGCTCATCAAAGCTTGGGAGACAAAAAATATCATCTTCATCAAACATAGCTTCCCCAAGCTTGTGGCTTTGCATATCATTAGCATCATGGATATTCAAGGAATTCATACTAACAACATTGCAATCATGCTCTGTTGGGGAACGTAGTAATTTCAAAAAATTTCCTACGCACACGCAAGATCATGGTGATGCATAGCAACGAGAGGGGAGAGTGTTGTCACGCCTCGTAGACCAAAGCGGAAGCGATCACAACGTAGAGGAAGTAGTCGACGTTCTCCTCGCGATCCAACCGATCTCAGCGCCGTTACTCGGCGCCCGAGTTCTTGACACACGTACAGCTCGGTGACGCTCCTCAGCTCCGATCCAGCAAAGCTCCGGAGAGAGAGTTCCACAAGACGACGGTGTGGTGACGATCTTGATGTTCTACCGACGCAGGGCTTCTCCTAAGCACCGCCACGATATGACCGAGGTGGAATATGGTGGAGGGGGCACCGACACGGCTAAGGAACGATCTCAAGGATCAACTTGTGTGTTCTAGGGTGCCCCCTGCCCTGTATATAAATGAGCAAGGGGAGGGCCGGCCGGCCCTAGGAGGCGCGCCAGGAGGGGGGAGTCCTCCTCCTAGTGGGAGTAGGACTCCCTTTCCTAGTCCAACTAGGAAGGAGGAAGGGGAAGGAAAGAGAGGAGAGGGAGAGGGAAGGGGGGCCCCCCTCCTTGTCCTATTCGGACTCCCCATGGGGGCGCCACCTCCTGGTGCAGCCCTCTCTCCCTCTTGGCCCAATAAGGCCCATTACTTCCCGGGGTTCCGTAACCCCTCCGGCACTCCGTTTTCTCCGAAACTTCCGAACCTTTCCGTGTCCGAATATAGCCGTCAATATATCAATCTTTATGTCTCGACCATTTCGAGACTCCTCGTCATGTCCGTGATCACATCCGGACTCCAAACTCCTTCGGTACATCAAAATACATAAACTCATAATATAACCGCCATTGAAACCTAAGCGTGCGGACCCTACGGTTCGAGAACAATGTAGACATGGCCGAGACACGTCTCCGTCAATAACCAATAGCGGGACCTGGATGCCCATATTGGCTCCTACATATTCTACGAAGATCTTTATCGGTCGACCGCATAACAACATACGTTGTTCCCTTTGTCATCGGTATGTTACTTGCCCGAGATTCGATCGTCGGTATCCAATACCTAGTTCAATCTAGTTCATTGGCAAGTCTCTTTACTCGCTCAGTAATACATCATCTCATAGCTAACTCATTAGTTGTAATGCTTGCAAGGCTTAGTGATGTGCATTACCGAGAGGGCCCAGAGATACCTCTCCGACAATCGGAGTGACAAATCCTAATCTCGAAATACGCCAACCCAACATCTGCCTTTGGAGACAACTGTAGTACTCCTTTATAATCACCCGATTACGTTGTGACGCTTGGTAGTACCAAAGTGTTCCTCCGTAAACGGAGTTGCATAATCTCATAGTTATAGGAACATGTATAAGTCATGGATAAAAGCAATAGCAACATACTAAACGATCGGATGCTAAGCTAATGGAATGGGTCATGTCAATCAGATCATTCAACTAATGATGTGACCTTGTTAATCAAATGACAACTCCTTTGTCTATGGTTAGGAAACTTAACCATCTTTGATTAACAAGCTAGTCTAGTAGAGGCATACTAGTGACACTGCTTGTCTATGTATTCACACATGTATTATGTTTCCGGTTAATACAATTCTAGCATGAATAATAAACATTTATCATGAAATAAGGAAATAAATAATAACTTTATTATTGCCTCTAGGGCATATTTCCTTGAGCCTCCCACTTGCACTAGAGTCAATAATCTAGATTACATAGTAATGATTCTAACACCCATGGAGTCTTGGTGCTGATCATGTTTTGCTCGTGGAAGAGGCTTAGTCAACGGTCTGCTACATTCAGATCCGTATGTATCTTGCAAATCTCTATGTCTCCCACCGGACTAAGTCCCGGATGGAATTGAAGCGCCTCTTGATGTGTTTGGTTCTCTTGTGAAATCTGGATTCCTTTGCTAAAGCAATTGCTCCAAAGATTGTCACAAAAGATTTTCATTGGACCCGATGCACTAGGTATGACACCTAGATCGGATATGAAGTCCTTCATCCGCACTCCTTCATTAGCTGCTTCGAAGCTGCTATGTATTCCGCTTCACATGTAGATCCCGCCACGACGCTTTGTTTAGAAATGCACCAACCGACAGCTCCTCCGCTTAGTGTAAATACGATCCGGTTTGCGATTTAGAATCGTCCGGATCAGTGTCAAAGCTTGCATCAACGTAACTGCCACGATGAGCTCTTTGTCACCTCCATATAATAGAAACATATCCTTAGTCCTTTTCGTATTTCAGATGTTCTTGACCGCTGTCCGATGATCCACTCTGGATTACTTTGGTACCTCCTGCTAAGCTTATAGCAAGGCACACATCAGGTCTGGTACACAGCATTGCATACATGATAGAGCCTATGGCTGAGAATAGGAACATCTTTCATTTTCTCTCTATCTTCTCGGTGGTCGGGCATTTAGTCTTACTCAACTTCACACCTTGTAACACAGGCAATAACCCTTTCTTTGCTTGATCCATTTTGAACTTCTTCAAAATTTTGTCAAGGTATGTGCTTTGTGAAAGTCCAATTAAGCGCCTTGATCTATCTCTATAGATTTTGATGCCCAATATGTAAGCAGCTTCACCGAGGTCCTTCATCGAAAAACTCTTATTCAAGTATCCCTTTATGCTATCCAGAATTCTATATCATTTCCGATTAGTAATATGTCATCTACATATAATATCGTAAATGCTACAGAGCTCCCACTCACTTTCTTGTAAATACAAGCTTCTCCAAAAGTCTCAGATAAACCCAAATGCTTTGATCACACTATCAAAGCGCTTATTCCAACTCCGAGATGCTTGCACCAGTCCATAAATGGATCGCTGGAGCTTGCACACTTTGTTAGCTCCCTTTGGATCGATAAAACCTTCTGGTTGCATCATATACAACTCTTCTTCCGTAAATCCATTCAGAATGCAGTCTTTACATCCATTTGCCAAATTTCATAATCATAAAATGCGGCAATTGCTAACATGATTCGACAGACTTAAGCATCGCCACGGGTGAGAAGGTCTCATCGTAGTCAATACCTTGAACTTGTCGAAACCCTTTGCATAAGTCGAGCTTTGTAGACAGTAATATTACCGTCGCGTCGGCCTTCTTCTTGAAGATCCACTTGTTTTCTATTGCTTGTCGACCCTCGGGCAAGTCAACCAAAGTCCACACTTTGTTTTCATACATGGATCCCATCTCAGATTTCATGGCCTCAAGCCATTTTATGGAATCTGGGCTCACCATCGCTTCTTCATAGTTCGTAGGTTCATCATGATCTAGTAGCATGACTTCCGAACAGGATTACCGCACCACTCTGTGCGGATCTTACTCTGGTTGATCTACGAGGTTCAGTAGTAACTTGATCTGAAGTTTCATGATCAACATCATCAACTTCCTCACTATTTGGTCTAGATGTCGCAGAAACCGGTTTCTGTGATGAACTACTTTCAAATAAGGGAGAAGGTACAGTTACCTCATCAAGTTCTACTTTCCTCCCACTCACTTCTTTCGAGAGAAACTCCTTCTCTAGAAAGGATCCATTCTTAGCAACAAATGTCTTGCCTTCGGATCTGTGATAGAAGGTGTACCCAACTGTCTCCTTTGGGTATCCTATGAAGACACATTCGATTTAGGTTCGAGCTTATCAGGTTGAAGCTTTTTCACATAAGCATCGCATCCCCAAACTTTAAGAAACGACAACTTTGGTTTCTTGCTAAACCATAGTTCATAAGGTGTCGTCTCAACGGATTTTGATGGTGTTCTATTCAGCGTGAATGCGGCCGCCTCAAGAGCATAACCCCAAAACGATAGCGGTAAATCTGTAAGAGACATCATAGATCGCACCATATCTAGTAAAGTGCGACACGACGCTCGGACACACCATTGCGCTGTGGTGTTCGGGTATGAGTTGCTAAACTATTCCGCATTGTTTCAAATGTAGACCAAACTCAGAACTCAAATATTCGCCTCCACGATTAGATCGTAGAAACTTTATTTTCTTATTACGATGATTTTCAACTTCACTCTGAAATTCTTTGAACTTTTCAAATGTTTCAGACTTATGTTTCATTAAGTAGATATACCCATATCTGCTTAAATCATCTGTGAAGGTGAGAAAATAACGATATCCGCCACGAGCCTCAACATTCATCGGACCACATACATCTCGTATGTATGATTTCCAACAAATCTGTTGCTCTCTCCATAGTACCGAGAACGGGTTTTAGTCATCTTGCCCATGAGGCACGGTTCGCAAGTGCCAAGTGATTCATAATCAAGTGACTCCAAAAGTCCATCAAGATGGAGTTTCTTCATGCGCTTTATACCGATATGACCTAAACGGCAAGTGCCACAAATAAGTTGCACTATCATTATCAACTCTGCATTTTTGGTTTCAACATTATGAATATGTGTATCACTACTATCGAGATTCATTAAAATAGACCACTCTTCAAGGGTGCATGACCATAAAAGATATTATTCATATAAATAGAACAACCATTATTCTCGATTTAAATGAATAACCGCCTCGCATCAAACAAGATCCAGATATAATGTTCATGCTCAACGCTGGCAGCAAATAACAATTATTTAGGTCTAAAATTAATCCCAAGGTAGATGTAGAGGTAGCGTGCCGACCGCGATTACATCGACTTTGGAACCATTTCCCACGCAAGATCGTCACCTCGCCCTTTGCCGTTGTTCGCTAATCCGTAGTCCCTGCTTTGAGTTGCAAATATTAGCAATGTAACCAGTATCAAATACCAGTGTGCTATCTGCGAGCTCTAGTAAGGTACACATCAATAACATGTATATCACATATACCTTTGTTCACCTTGCCATCCTTCTTATCCGCCAAATACTTGGGGCAGTTCCGCTTCAAAGGACCAGTCGCTTGCAGAGAAGCACTCGGTTTCAGGTTGAGGTCCAGACTTGGGTTTCTTCTCCGAGCAGCAACTTGTTTGCTGTTCTTCTTGAAGTTCCCTTCTTCTTCCCTTTGCCTTTCTTCTTGAAACTAGTGGTCTTATTGACCATCAACACTTGATGCTCCTTCTGATTTCTACCTCCGCAGCCTTTAGCATTGCGTAAGAGCTCGTGCATAGTCTTTACTAACCCTTGCATATTATAGTTCATCACGAAGCCTTTGTAGCTTGGTGGTAGTGATTGAAGAATTCTGTCAATGACACAATCATCCGGAAGATTAACTCCCAGTTGAGTCAAGTGATTGTAATACCCGGACATTCGAGTATGTGCTCACCGATGACTCCATTCTCTTCCATCTTGCAGCTATAGAACTTATTGGAGACTTCATATCTCTCAATCTGGGCATTCTGTTGAAATATCAACTTCAACTCCTCGAACATCTCATATGCTCCATGACGCTCAAAACGCCGTTGAAGACCCGGTTCTAAGCCGTAGCATGGCACACTCGAACTATAGAGTAGTCATCAGCTTTGCTCGCCAGACGCTCTTAACGCCGTCGGCCAGCATCAAGAAGAGAGTCGGCACCTAGCGGTGCATCCAGACGTAACTCTTACGTGCAGCAATGAGGATAATCCTCGTGTTACGGACCCATCCGTGTAATTGCTACCATCATCTTTCAACTTTGCTTTCTCAAGGAACGCATTAAAATTCAACGGAACAACAAAGACGAGCCATCTATCTATAAACAAACATAGACAAGCAAGATACTATCAGTACTAAGTTCATGATAAATTTAAGTTCAATTAATCATATTACTTAAGAACTCCCACTTAGACAGACATCTCTAGTCATCTAAGTGATCACGTGATCCAAATCAACTAAACCATAACCGATCATCACGTGAGATGGAGTAGTTTTCAATGGTGAACATCTTATGTTGATCATATCTACTATATGATTCACGCCGACCTTTCGGTCTCCGTGTTCCGAGGCCATATCTGCATATGCTAGGCTCGCCAAGTATAACCTGAGTATTCTGCGTGTGCAAAACTGGCTTGCACCCGTTGTAGATGGACGAGAGCTTATCACACCCGATCATCACGTGGTGTCTCGCACGACATTTAACTTTGGCAACGGTGCATACTCGTGGAGAACACTACTTGATAATTTTAGTGAGAGATCATCTTAAAATGCTACCATCAATCAAAGCAAAATAAGATGCATAAAGGATAAACATCACATGCAATCAATATAAGTGATATGATATGGCCATCATCATCTTGTGCTTGTGATCTCCATCTCCAAGCACCGTCGTGATCACCATCGCCACCGGCGCGACACCTTGATCTCCATCGTAGCATCGTTGTCGATACGCCATCTATTGCTTCTACGACTATCGCTACCGCTTAGTGATAAAGTAAAGCAATTACAGTATGCTTGCATTTCATACAATAAAGCGACAACCATATGGCTCCAGCCATTGCCGATAACTTCGTTACAAAACATGATCATCTCATACAATAAAATATAGCATCACGCCTTGACCATATCACATCACAACATGCCCTGCAAAAACAAGTTAGACGCCCTCTACTTTGTTGTTGCAAATTTTACGTGGCTGCTACGGGCTTAAGCAAGAACCAATCTCACCCACGCATCAAGACCACAACGATATTTCGTCAAATAGACTCCGCTTTAACCTTCTCAAGGACCGGGCGAGCCATACTCGGTTCAACTAAAGTGAGAGAGACAGACACCCGCCAGCCACCTTTAAGCACGAGTGCTCGCAACGGTAAAACCAGTATCGCGTAAGCGCACGCGTAATGTCGGTCCGGGCCGCTTCATCTCACAATACCGCTGAACCAAAGTATGACATGCTGGTAGGCAGATGACTTGTATCGCCCACAACTCACTTGTGTTCTACTCGTGCAAAACATCAAACCATAGAAACCTGGCTCGGATGCCACTGTTGGGGAACGAGTAATTTCAAAAATTTCCTACGCACACGGAAGATCATGGTGATGCATAACAACGAGAGGGGAGAGTGTTGTCTACGCCTCGAGACCAAAGCGAAGCGATCACAACGTAGAGGAAGTAGTCGACGCTCTCCTCGCGATCCAACCGATCTCAGCGCCAAGCATTCGGCGCCCCGAGTTCTTGACACACGACAGCTCGGTGACGCCTCAGCTCCGATCCAGCAAAGCTCCGGAGAGAGAGTTCCACAAGACGACGGCGTGGTGAAGATCTTGATGTTCTACCGACGCAGGCTTCGCCTAAGCACCGCCACGATATGACCTAGGTGGAATATGGTGGAGGGGGCACCGACACGGCTAAGGAACGATCTCAAGGATCAACTTGTGTGTTCTAGGGTGCCCCCTGCCCCTGATATAAAGGAGCAAGGGGAGGGCCGGCCGGCCCTAGGAGGCGCGCCAGGAGGGGGAGTCCTCCTCCTAGTGGGAGTAGGACTCCCTTCCTAGTCCAACTAGGAAGGAGGAAGGGGAAGGAAAGAGAGGAGAGGAGAGGGAAGGGGCGCGCCTCCTTGTCCTATTCGACTCCCCATGGGGGGCGCGCCACCTCCTGGTGCAGCCCTCTCTCTCCCTCTTGGCCCAATAAGGCCCATTACTTCCCGGGGTTCCGTAACCCTCCAAGACTCCGTTTTCAGAAACTTCCGAACCTTTCCGTGTCCGAATATAGCCGTCAATATATCAATCTTTATGTCTCGACCATTTCGAGACTCCTCGTCATGTCCGTGATCACATCCGGGACTCGAACTCCTTCGGTACATCAAAATACATAAACTCATAATATAACCGCCATCGAAACCTTAAGCGTGCGGACCCTACGGTTCGAGAACAATGTAGACATGGCCGAGACACGCCTCCGTCAATAACCAATAGCGGGACCTGGATGCCCATATTGGCTCCTACATATTCTACGAAGATCTTTATCGGTCAGACCGCATAACAACATACGTTGTTCACTTTGTCATCGGTATGTTACTTGCCCGAGATTCGATCGTCGGTATCCAATACCTAGTTCAATCTCGTTCATGGCAAGTCTCTTTACTCGTTCAGTAATACATCATCTCACAGCTAACTCATTAGTTGTAATGCTTGCAAGGCTTAGTGATGTGCATTACCGAGAGGGCCCAGAGATACCTCTCCGACAATCGGAGTGACAAATCCTAATCTCGAAATACGCCAACCCAACATCTGCCTTTGGAGACACCTGTAGTACTCCTTTATAATCACCCGATTTACGTTGTGACGCTTGGTAGTACCCAAAGTGTTCCTCCGAAGAACGGAGTTGCATAATCTCATAGTTATAGGAACATGTATAAGTCATGGATAAAAGCAATAGCAACATACTAAACGATCGGATGCTAAGCTAATGGAATGGGTCATGTCAATCAGATCATTCAACTAATGATGTGACCTTGTTAATCAAATGACAACTCCTTTGTCTATGGTTAGGAAACTTAACCATCTTTGATTAACAAGCTAGTCTAGTAGAGGCATACTAGTGACACTCTGTTTGTCTATGTATTCACACATGTATTATGTTTCCGGTTAATACAATTCTAGCATGAATAATAAACATTTATCATGAAATAAGGAAATAAATAATAACTTTATTATTGCCTCTAGGGCATATTTCCTTCATGCTCATCATTCACATATTTTATGCCAAGAATTCTATGTCATTCTTCTTCTAGTACTTGAGCACAATTTTCCTTCCCATCATTTTCATGAAAGACATTAAAAAGGTGAAGCGTATGAGACAAACACAATTCCATTTTTTTTTGGTAGTTTTCGTTTATAAACTAAACTAGTGCTAAAACAAGAAACAAAAAGATTCAATTGCAAGATCTAAAGATATACCTTCACTTACCTAGCCTCCCCGGCAACGGCGCCAGAAAAGAGCTTGATGTCTACTACACAACCTTCTTCCACATTGTTGGGCCTGCAAGTGCACAGGTTTGTAGGACAGTAGCAAATTTCCCTCAAGTGGATGACCTAAGGTTATCAATCCGTAGGAGGCATAGGATGAAGATGGTCTCTCTCAAGCAACCCTGCAACCAAATAACAAAGAGTCTCTTGTGTCTCCAACACACCCAATACAATGGTAAATTGTATAGGTGCACTAGTTCGGCGAAGATTTGGTGATACAAGTGCAGTATGGACGGTAGATAAGAGTATTTGTAATCTGAAATAATAAAAACAGCAAGGTAACTAAGGATAAAAGTGAGCGTAAACGGTATTGCAATGATAGGAAACAAGGCCTAGGGTTCATACTTTCACTAGTGCAAGTTCTCTCCACAATGATAACATAGATAGATCATATAACAAGCCCTCAACATGCAACAAAGAGTCACTCAAAAGCCACTAATAGCGGAGAAAAAACGTAGAGATTATGGTAGGGTACGAAACCACCTCAAAGCTATTCTTTTGGATGGATCTATTAAAGAGTTCGTACTAGAATAACACCTTAAGACACAAATCAACCAAAACCCTAATGTCACCTAGATACTCCATTGTCACCTCAAGTATTCGTGGGCATGATTATACGATATGCATCACACAATCTCAGATTCATCCAACCAACATAAAAGTACTTCAAAGAGTTCCCCAAAGTTTCTACCAGAGAGTCAAGAACGTGTGCCAACCCCTATACATAGGTTCATGGGCGGAACCCGCAAGTTGGTCACTAAAACATACATCAAGAGGCACGTGAAATCCCATTGTCACCACAGATAAGCACGGCAAGACATACATCAAGTGTTCTCATAAAAGACTCAATCCAATAAGATAACTTCAAAGGGGAAACTCAATTCATCACAAGAGAGTAGAGGGGGAGAAACATCATAAGATCCAACTACAATAGCAAAGCTCGGGATACATCAAGATCGTTCCATAGAGGGAACACGAGCGAGAACACGAGAGAGAGAGAGAGAGATCAAACACATAGCTACTGGTACATACCCTCAGCCCTGAGGGTGAACTACTCCCTACTCATCATGGAGAGCGTCGGGATGATGAAGATGGCCATCAGTGATGGGTTCCCCCTCCGGCAGGGTGCCGGAACGGGCTCCCTAGAGGTTTTTGGTGGATACAGAGGCTTGCGGCGGCAGAACTCCCGATCTATCTTCTGTTCTGGAAGTTTTAGGGTACGTGAGTATATATGGGTGCAAGAAGTACGTCGGTGGAGTGAAGGGGGGGCCACGAGGCAGGGGGCGCGCCCCCCACCCTCGTGAGCGCCTCCCTTATTTCCTGACGTGCACTCCAAGTCCATCGGGTGGCTTTCCTTCCAAAAATAACTTCTCCAGTTGATTTCGTTCCGTTTTGACTCCGTCTGATATTCCTTTTCCTTGAAACAGTGAAATAGGGATAAAACAGCAAATCTGGGCTGGGCCTTCGGTTAATAGGTTAGTCCCAAAAATAATATAAAAGTGGAAAATAAAGCCCAATATTGCCTAAAACAGTAGATAATATAGCATGGAGCAATAAAAAATTATAGATACGTTGGAGACGTATCAGGGGTCGCAGGGGGGAGGAGGACGCCGGAGGCGACGGGGACGGGAGGAGGGGCGATGGAGCTGGCAGACGCGGGGGGAGGGAAGGAGGCGGCTGGAGGGGAAACTCTCGAGGGAGCCAAATCCTTCCCCAAGCGGGGCGAGATTGGGCCGAGGCCACACCGTCACCACCAGTGGGCTGGGCCGGCCCACCAGCCATAGGCCGCCCAGATGGGCCAGCCACATGAGGGGGGTGGGGAGTGATGTCTACTACACAACCTTCTTCTTGTAGACGTTGTTGGGCCTGCAAGTGCACATGTTTGTAGGACAGTAGCAAATTTCCCTCAAGTGGATGACCTAAGGTTTATCAATCTGTGGGAGGCGTAGGATGAAGATGGTCTCTCTCAAGCAACCCTGCAACCAAATAACAAAGAGTCTCTTGTGTCCCCAACACACCCAATACAATGGTAAATTGTATAGGTGCACTAGTTCGGCGAAGAGATGGTGATACAAGTGCAATATGGATAGTAGATATAGGTATTTGTAATCTGAAAATATAAAAACAGCAAGGTAACTAATGATGAAAGTGAGCATAAACGGTATTGCAATGATAGGAAACAAGGCCTAGGGTTTTTTTTTATTTAAAAAGAAACTTTATTCATTTGAAATAACCAGTACATCGTTTGTGAGGATCATTACAATTTCATTTGGAGGTTCCTCAAACCAGTCGGAAGTCGAAGAAAATCTAGCTAATCTAGCAAGTTCATGAGCTACTTTATTTGCCTCTCTATTACAATGTTCGAATCTAGTCGTGACAAAATCACAGGCATAGTGGTAACAGTCCTCAAAAACTGCCGCCGCCGCTCCCGCTGATTGTCCTCCTTCCTGCATGGTCTCAACCATCTCAATGTTGTCTGAGTTGATGATTAGGTGGTTACACCCCGCCCTTGTGCCATTGTTAGGCCAAATTTGAGAGCTAAAGCTTCAGCCATCAAAACATCCGCACAATAGTCAATCTTTCCATTTCCTCCTACAATGAACCTACCTTTGTGGTCTCTTAAAACTGCCCCCATCGTACCTTTCAACATATCATGATCAAAAGAGGCGTCAACATTAAGTTTCACAAAATCCCTAGGAGGGCAGTACCAACCCCCCTTTTTCATCGTGGCCTTTGGAGATGATGCATTTACAAAGTTGGATGTGAGAGCTATGATCCCCATTGCTATCTGATTTGCATTCGAGTTAATTCCTTATGCACTAATTTTCGCTTTTCCCACCATAGGTACCAAGCTGAAATAGCTATCATTTCACGTATATTTTGGTACCCCATGATACTCAAGTCTTGGTCCGAAGAAGTAGAAGGTATTCCAATATTGCCTCCCCGGCAAGATCAACCTCACAAGCTTTTTCAATAATCACATCCATCCCTAGTCTCTTCCAAACCTCCTTTGCTTTACTACAGAGAAAAAGCATGTGTTCCGTATCTTCTAAACCCCGAGAGCAAGTCGGGCAAGAGGGCGAGACCTTCATGTGTCTATTAGCGAGTGTTACCCGACATGGGAGAGTGCCATGTAATGTACGCCATATAAAAATTTTAACTTTTGTTGGGCAGGATAACTTCCATATCTGACACCAAATAGGATTTGGTATGCTTCGCCCCATCCCATTAGAATATTTGAGTCTACTCCCGTACTGATAATTCCATTCCACCGAGTAAGGCACCTTACCGAGAACATACCATTTTTGTGTAACTCTGTGCAATGAAATCTGTCATATCATATTGCGAAAGTAGGATTGAAAGAATTCACAGCGCCAATGGGCCACGAGTTTGTCTAATCGATCCTCGCCCCAATTGTTGGAAGCAGGTCAATCAGGTCACTCACTTTTGATAGCATATGGCTCCCCTAGGGTCACAATCTTCCTAGTGACACAGTTTGGGGATCCGCATCTTCCCAGATATTGATGTTATGTCCATTACCCATCGCCAAATATAGCCACGCTTCAGAGTAGTTATACCTGCCATAATGCTCGCCAGTGAAAGAAGCACCACGCTTGGCTTAGACTTCAAAGAAATCGCCATCGTGGTAGTACTTGGCCCTCGTAATAGTGGCACACAAGGAATCAGGATTATCAATAAGACGCCATGCTTGTTTGGCAGCAAAGCCAAGTTGAAGCAAAGGATATCACGGAATCCCATTCCACCTTGGTTTTTGGTACACACATTTTCCACTGTGCCATCCAATTGCATCCTCCTCCTGGTTCTCCTCACACCCCACTGTAAATGCGCTTATCGCGTCAATGATTCCTTTACAAATTTTTTAGGAATTTTAAAGACCGACATTGCATAGGTAGGTATGGCTTGGATCACAGCCTTGAGTAGGATCTCCTTCTCCGCGGACAGTAGTTTTTCCTTCCAACCACTAATTTTCTTAACAGTCTGCTCAATCAGAAATTTAAAGTACCGATTTGTCAAGACACCACGCTGGCTGGTAAACCTGTGTATTTATCATTCATTGCCTCCGCATTATATTCAGCGTAATACACATTTCTTCTCCGATCTCAACCGCTGTATTAGGGCTAAAGAAAATGCTGGACTTTTCCACACTTACCAGCTTGTCCCGATGCCGCACAATATAAACCTAAAGCTGATTTCGGGTCACCGACTATTCTCGATTGGCTTTCATCAAGATCAATGAATCATCCGCAAAGAGAAGATTTGTGACTGTGGGCGCCCCTACATACTTTAACTCCTGATATGTTTTCGTTTTCCTCGGCATGTGTCAAGAATGCATTTAACCCTCTGTGCATAGCAAGAAGAGGTATGGTGATAGCGGATCACCCGCCTCAATCCTCTAGTAGGCATGAAGCTCTCACTTTCCTCTCGCATTGATCCTTACTCAGATTCGATAGCTTGAGACACATTGCATAATCAAATTCACCCATTCTTGATGAAAACCCAATCTCAACATAATCTCTTTCAAGAAAGGCCACTCGACTCTCATACTTTCACTAGTGCAAGTTCTCTCAACAATAATAACATAGATAGATCATATAACAAGCCCTCAACATGCAACAAAGAGTCACTCCAAAGCCACTAATAGCGGAGAACAAACATTGACATTATGGTAGGGTACAAAACCACCTCAAAGTTATTCTTTCGGATCAATCTATAAAAGAGTTCGTACTAGAATAACACCTTAAGACACAAATCAACCAAAACCCTAATGTCACCTAGATACTCCATTGTCACCTCAAGTATCCGTGGGCATGATTATACGATATGCATCACACAATCTCAGATTCATCCAACCAACACAAAGTACTTCAAAGAGTGCCCCAAAGCTACTATCGGAGAGTCAAGAACGTGTGCCAACCCCTATGCATAGGTTCATGGGTGGAACCCGCAAGTTGGTCACCAAAACATACATCAAGTGGCACATGATATCCCATTGTCACCACAGATAAGCACGGCAAGACATACATCAAGTGTTCTCATAAAAGACTCAATCCGATAAGATAACATCAAAGGGGAAACTCAATTCATCACAAGAGAGTAGAGGGGAAGAAACATCATAAGATCCAACTACAATAGCAAAGCTCGGGATACATCAAGATCGTGCCATAGAGGGAACATGTCGGGGATATACTCCGCGGTATGACCCGGCCGGAGTTGTAAACCGGCTGGGACTTGGTAAACCGGCGGATGTTAAACTGGCGGACAATTAAGATAGACAGTTAAGACAGATGGCTATGACAGACGGTAAACCGGCAGGTGGTAAACCGGCAGGAGTTAAGTCGATAATGTTAGACCGGCGGACAATGTTAAACCGCAGATAAATGTTAAACCGCAGACAATGTTAAACCGCAGATAATGCTAAACCGCGGACAATGTTAAACCGACAGACAATGTTAAACCGGCAAACAGTGATAATCGGGTTGCTGGGGTTATGAAGCCCAAAACGTTATGAAGCCCAAGATGTTAAGAAGCCCATGGCGATAAGTTAGATTAGTTAAGTCTTAAGTCCGAGTTGGACTCTACACATGTAACCCGCCTCTTCAACATATATAAGGAGGGGTAGGGCTCCTCAAAGAGGGACAAGCTACAAGCAAGAAGAAACAATCTTAGGGCTAGACACAAAGAGGAGAGCCAGTTTACGGCGACTCCCTCGTGATGATAATGAGACCTAGCCTCAAACAACATGTAGGGTTGTTACCGGATGATGTTTCCCGGGGCCCGAAGCTGTCTATCGCTGTCTTGTGTTACGTTTCTCGATTCCGCTCAACCCCTCTCAAGCTACCACATAGTTGCGTTGGCCTCACGACTAAGTCCTCACCCTAGGACATCTACCGTGACAATTCCACGACAGTTGGCGCCCACCGTGGGGCAAGCGCACAGTGGTATTGAGTTCTTGGAGGGACTCTTCCCAGGGTTTCGAGAAGTTCGCAATTTTCCGGTTCAACGAGTGCCGGCGTGGAAAATTCACATCAACAATAAATTCATCAGTCAAGATTGACAAAGTGTTCTGCGGCAACGGATATGAGATTGAGAGTGTTTTAGGGTTACATGTTGAACGGCCGCTTCAAGCGTCGTGATAATCTGCCGAGTCCGAAACAGAGACAGAATTTTTTATGGGCCACGGGCTGTTGAGATCGGCCGCTAGTACTGCCGTTCCACACCACACGATCTACGGAGACGATATCTTGCTACTATCAATACAAGCAGGACCGAGTTCCCGAAAAGAAAATTACATCTACTATGGCCGCTGATCTACGTGGGAAGGACAAACCAAGAAAGGTCAAACCGGCCAAAAGAGGTGCTAGTATTCATTATTTTGGAAAAAACTACTAGTGCATACACGGATTCTGAGAGCCACATGCCGCAAGGTCACACTTAGCGTAAAGGTCAAGGACGGGTGATGGATTCTGCCACCGGTTTCTATCCGCCTTTCATCACAAAACCGCCGCTGGTCGCTCTATGTCGCTGCTCCTCCGTCGTCGCGCCGCCGAGCCGCCCGGATCGGTTATAACTCGCCACGCCCAGCGCCCTCCGCCAAAATCGCTTAAGCCATCCACGGTTGACTCGGTCTGTGATTGACGTGAGGATCGAGTCAAATTGTATCAACATATCAAGTCATGAGTCAATTCTGCTGCATACTTACGCATCAGCATCAAACTCCATGTGAAAACCCAGAAAATCAGTTGACAAGGAGCCCATGACCTGAGAAGACACGGACGGGGATAGTCAAAGCATCAAGCTGACGACAACCAAGACAAGCACGGGAACGGGGAATCTGACTTGGACTCCGCCGCCTTGCCGTTCTACCTTCGTCCGAGAGCCGCCCTGTCAGGCGGATTCAGTTCCGCCGCCCGGTCACGACTGCCGCCAGTCGTTGCCTCAAACAGCGCCGCGGATCACCGCCATCCCACTCTCGTCAGCCGCCGCCTCGTCAATCCAGCGAGCGGGCTCGCCGCGCGCGCCGAAAGCCGCTGCGGCCCGCCTCGCCTCGCCATCGGCCTCTGCGGCACAGCCGCCGACGCTGTCTTGCTTCCTCCGTGGTCGCTTAACCCGGTCACGCCATGCTTCTCCAACCCGCCGCCATGGCAGAGCCCTCCGCCGACTCGCGGAGCGCCTCGTCTCAGAGAGCCGCCGATTGACCTTGCCTCGCTGCTAAGTCACCTCCACCTCTGGCTCCTCCGCTCGCCGCCGCTGCTTCGCGTCCTCCTCCGCCGGGACCTTCAAGTTGTCGCCTCGCATTGCCGGATGCCTCTCTCAGCGCTAAGCTGACCCGCCGCCCCGCCAAGTGTCTCAAGCGGCCGGCCTTCAGCGCCCAAGCGGCCTGCCTTGAATCGCCTCCGCTCACCGCTGCGCCTGCCGCCGCCTGCATCTGCGGCCTCCACCTCCGCTGCCTCGCCACGCCGGATCACTGCCGCCACACCCAAGGCTGCTGCCTTGCTTTTGGCGGCCGGCCTGGGTCCCGACATTGCCGCCACAACACACCTCCGCGGCTAACCCGCCGGGGACGGTTTGTGCCCATCGCGCTTCGCGCCTCACTCCTCCGCGCCAAGCTCACCCTGCCGTGGTCAAACCGCCGGCGCCCATTCACCTCGGCCCAGCCATCTGCTGGCCTTGCCACGCCCGCTGCCAATTCGCCACTCATCGGATGTCGGAGCCGCTGTGCAGGTTCGCCCTGCCCCTCCTTCTCACGGACAGTTCTGAACCGGTCGCGCCTCCATCTCATCGCACGAGTTCGCGGCGCACCAAACCACCGTGCATGATTCTGAATCGTCGCGCCCTCGTTGAGCCACCGGCGCCCCTCTGTTTTCGCCACGGCCTCGCTTCCGGAGTGAGCCGTTTCCACAGCCACCTCAAGTCGCTTCCGCGATAACCCGTTGCGGCATATTGAGCCGCCACAACCGCGCCCGACCGCCGGGTCACCACGCCTGTTCTGGCCGCTTCCTGAGTAGCTGATGTACTGTTTCCGGAGCCACCGATGCGCCAAGTCACCTCCACCAAGAATTGTTCTGGCCAGATCAAAGTTGGGTTCTTGAAGCCGCCGGCAGAGTCGCCGTACTTGTGCGCTGCCGGGCCTAACCTCGTACGCCACTCCGCTGAGTTCCAGAACTATTGGCTGAGTCGCCGTACTCGTGAACCGCCAGTTTTTGACCCGCCAAGCCCCGGATTGTTGTCTCTACCACTGACTTCGAGCGCCATGTCCGTAGAGGCCGGGTTATCAATGAGGCGATTCTTTTATGACGAGTCAACGCCAAGCCACGCCTGGTCTTGCTCCAAACCGCCCAACGTCGTGAACCGCCAAATTGTTATGATCGCGATTGCCTCCGCCGTGAACCGCCTCCTATTGACCCACCGCGCGGCCGGGCGTTGAGCCGCTTGCCGCGCCTCGTTAACCCGCCATGGGTGCCTTTTGCTTCACCGTTTGCCGCGAAGGACCGCCCCGCCACCGATGAACCACCACGCGATGGGTTGCTGCACAGCTCGCTGCCGGCCGCGCCGAGCTGTTGTCTTCGGTCGTGGCTCGCCGAGTCTTGTTCCGCCGAGTCCCGCTGACCCGCCAGAGAGACATCGCCTACAGCCGCGCCTGAGCCGCCTGATGGCCTCTTGCGCCTGCCTCTGTTGACCCGCTGGGCCGGCGCGCCCCTGCTGGGTAGCCTTGTCTTGGCAAGTGCTAAAAAAAAGGCAACGTGACTGGAGGGTCCGTCTGAATCGACCGGTGCAAGGTTTTAAGCCGCCATCGCATTTGCGGCGAACGGATCATTCATCGCCCAAAGCCGCTTGCCATCTACAAACTTCAGGTTATATCCATCTAAGTTAATTTTATTAACTCATATTATTATTGTCAAAGAACAATTACTTTGGTGTATATATTTTACGCAGGAGATTGTTAATCGCGAAGGCAATCATCGGGTATGGAACTCGCCAATATTATTGTGCGCCAAAGATCCGCCATGTTGCATTGTTTAAATGAGCTAAGTTGCCGCCTTCGCGCCTACTCTATATCAACACGACGCCGCTAATTCGCTTGTTCGAAGATATAATGCGCTGCGGATGACTCACCTGAGATTGATCTCAGCTTTATTGAAGTGGTCATCAACTCTACGGTGGATAATTACTGGCCTGACATATCAGGTGAAATCCATCTAGTATATTTTATATTGTTTTGTTTAAAAGAGCAATTACTTTGGCCTACAAAGTTGTCTAATGCAGGACCCTAAACCGCCATATTGGTGCAAATTGAAAGGCTGTCAGAAAATTTCCGGCTTAAAAAGAGGGATTCCGGTTTAAAATCCGGCTCAAGGGGAAGATATCTCCCACAAAGCTTTGAAGCTCTCAAATCCGGTTCAAAATCCCGGTTCAAGAAGGATTTATCTCTTGCAAAAAGTTAAAGGGTGCCAAAGAGGACCTGCTACCATGATGCGCGGTTCAAACATGAGTATCATGCCTTATTGGCTTATCATTTATTGATCACTTGGGGCTTGGTCATGTCCGAACCATAGTCACACCTCTTGATCGCTAATGCCACAAGATCACTTGGGGGCTTTGGTCGTGTCCGAACCATAGCAACGCCATTTGGTAGGGTAAAAGCCACAAGATCACTTGGGGACTTGGTCATGTCTCGAACCATAGTCACGCCTCTTGATTGGCCTAGTGCCACAACATCACTTGGGGCTTTGGTCGAACCCAACCATCGCTACACCTCTTGATCGGCGTAATGCCAATGCATCATTTGGGGACCTGGCTGACTTGAATCATAGCTACGCTTTTTGGGGGCATGGTCTTGTCCGACCATGGTAATGCCACTTGATCGGCTCAAAGCCTCATTTGCAATGGTTTTATCTTTGCCTTTGCTTCGTTTTTCTTTTGATAATTTTTTTTTCTGTTATGCTTTCAACCAACATTATTAAATCCGTTCAACTGCTGGCCATAAATTGACGGAACACGATTAAATCATAATCCCGAGACTATCAGCCCGGTCTGGTTTCACTATAAGTCGCCAAAGATATATTTGGATTGCTCCATTGGAATCATGCGCCATAAATCATTGGATTATATTATTCAAATCTTCAAATAGCCAACATGGCTGGATTTCTATTATGGTTATCAATAACCAGTATTATGGTTAAGGTTTTCAAAGTCGCTTTAGCGCAATGGCTATCATATTGTCAATAGGATATGATTCATTCTACAATTGAAGGCATAGTCCCGAGTTGCTACAGGCTTACAACCCGGTACTTGGGGGCTACATTATTTAAGTTGAGATTACATCAAATATGCAAGTCTCATGTCGCTGCAAGCATGCACCATGACACTTGGGGGCTAATGCAAAGTCATTTTTTGCTCATATTATTGAAGACCCGACTCATCACATTATAATGAGCCGGCCCTTGGGGGCTACCAATTGCTCCTATCAACAATTCAAGGTACAAAGCTTTTTATCCATTATATTGAAGGATACATTGCTCAGTTGGTAAAGAACAAGGCTCTTAACCTTGTGGACGTGGATTCAAGCCCCATGATGGGGGTTATTCATATGATGTTATTTTCATTGAAGTATATATCAAGTCCCAGGTTGATGCAAGCATGAAAACCCGACACTTGGGGGCTACATATGTGGAATACTCAATTCTGACTAGTGATTGAGATGAACAACCTGGATTTCTTCAAGATTGTGATATTTATATTGAAGCAAGTCTTAAGCTATTGCTATGCTACCTTCTTAAGACTTGGGGGCTATAAGTGATAGGTATATAAGAGGTATATTTTCAAGCTGGATGTTAACTACAAGTATGACCCGGTGCTATCAATGTTTATAAATCGGTGATCTTGGCAATGATAAACCGGCAAGTTCTACGTCCTTAAACCGGCTGAAGATCAGATGAGTATTTCAAGGACCAATATTGTTTTTAAGCATTGGGAGCTGAGTTAAAGGAGTTATTCTTCACAATATTTCTCTGTGACAAACCAATGTTAGCAAATTAATTATGAAGTTGGCCTATTGACCCGGATTTTCTGGAAGGAAATGACAAGGATTTAAAGAGGATCAGGATCAGTTTAACATGGATAAATCCAAATTAAACTAGGGGCTATTGTCGGGGATATACCCCGCGGTATGACCCGGCCGGAGTTGTAAACCGGCTGGGACTTGGTAAACCGGCGGATGTTAAACCGGCGGACAATTAAGAAAGACAGTTAAGACAGATGGCTATGACAGACGGTAAACTGGCAGGTGGTAAACCGACAGGAGTTAAGTCAGACAATGTTAAACCGGCGGACAATGTTAAACCGGCAGACAAATGTTAAACCGGTAGACAATGCTAAATCGGTGGACAATGTTAAACCGGCAGACAATGTTAAACCGGCAAACAGTGATAACTGGGTTGCCAGGGGTTATGAAGCCCAAAACGTTATGAAGCCCAAGATGTTAAGAAGCCCATGGAGATAAGTTAGAATAGTTAAGTCTTAAGTCCGAGTTGGACTCTACATGTAACCCGCCTCTTCAACATATATAAGGAGGGGTAGGGCTCCCCAAAGAGGGACAAGCTACAAGCAAGAAGAAACAATCTTAGGGCTAGACACAAAGAGGAGAGCCGTTTACTGGCGACTCCTCGTGATGATAATGAGACCTAGCCTCAAACAAAGATGTAGGGTTGTTACCGGATGATGTTTCCCGGGGCCCGAAGTTGTCTAAATCACTGTCTTGTGTTGCGTTTCTCGATTCCGCTCAACCTGTGACGCCCCCGATTCAATCGTACACTAATCATGCACGCAAATGTGTACGATCAAGATCGTGGACTCACGGAAGATATCACAACACAACTCTAAAACATAAATAAGTCATACAAGCATCATAATACAAGCCGGGGGCCTCGAGGGCTCGAATACAAGTGCTCGATCATAGACGAAGTCAGCGGAAGCAACAATATCTCGAGTACGGATATAAGTTAAACAAGTTTGCCTTAAGAAGGCTAGCACAAACCGGGATACAGACGAAGAGGCGCAGCCTCCCGCCGGGATCCTCCTAACTACTCTCGGTCGCCGTCCATGGGCTGCACATAGTAGTAGGCACCTCCAGTGTAGTAGTCGCCATCGACGGTGGCGTCGCCCGGGCTCTATCGTCCGTCGCAGCAATCGAGTAAAGAAAGGGGAAAAGGGGAACAAGGCAACCGTGAATACTCATCCAAAGTACTGCAAGCAAGGAGCTACACTACATATGCATGGATATATGTGTAAGGGCCATATCATGGACCGAATCGCAGAATGCCGTAATAAGAGGGGATAGCTAATCCGTCAAGACTACGCTTCGCAACCTCCGCCTTGCAACATGTAGAAGAGAGTAGATCAAGTCCTCCAAGTAGCATCACATAGCAATAACCCTACCCAGCGATCCTCCTTGTAACCCCGAGAGAGAGCAACCACCGGTTGTATCCGCACTTGGAAGGGTGTGTTTTATTAAGTATCCGGTTCTAGTTGTCATAAGGTCAAGGTACAACTCCAAGTCGTCCCCTGTTATCAAGATCACGGCTATTCAATAGATTAACTTCGCAGGGTGCACCACATTACCCGACACGCCGATCCCATTTGGCCGACACACTTTTTCGGGTCATGCCCGCCGCGAAGATCAACACGCCGCAGCCCCACCTAGGCATAACAGAGAGGTCAAGACGCCGGTCTAAACCTAAGCGCATTGTGGGTGCAGGCCCATCGCCTTAGCACACCAAGATGTTGCGAGGGCGGCCGAAGCGCATCTAGCCTAGTGGCGTTCCATTCCAATCTCGCCGCTGGCCGATCGCCGACGTCACGAAATGCTTCGGGTGATACCACGACGCCGGTTGCCCATATCTTGTCCCACGTGGCGGTTAGTGCGATAAGGTCAACGACCCAACTCAGATCAAATACCAAGATCTCGTTAAGCGTGTTAAGTATCCGCGATCACGAACAGGCTGTGCCCACCTCCCACCTAGGCGGTCTCAACTCTGCCATGTCGCCCGCCACAAAGATCCACTCATGGGTGCTCCACAAGCCAATCCGACTTTAGTCACCACATGTATCATGTATAAAGTATATAGTACATACCGTGATGACCTCCCGAGTGATCACGGCCCGATAGTATAGCACAGCAGACGGACAAGAATGTAGGGCCACAGATGGAATACTAGCATCCTATACTAAGCATGTAGGATTGCGTAAAGGTAACAACAAGAGTAGCAAGGACAAGGCTATGCATCAGATAGGTATAATGTAAAAGCAAGAATATGCTACACTACTCTAATGCAAGCAGATAGAGTAGAATAGGCGATATCCGTGATCAAGGGGGCTTGCCTGGTTGCTCGCAAGAGAGAGGGTCGCCAACTCCGTAGTCGAACCGGGCAGCAAGCAGCGGCCGGTCTCAGTAGTCTACCGGAGAGAAGAGGGGAAGAAACAATGAATACCATGCAAACAGATGCATATTGATGCATGAAAAAACAATATGTGATGCTAGGCGTGCCCTAACGCGGTATGAGGTGATACCGGTGAAGGGGGAAAACATCCAGGAAAGTATTCCCGGTATTTCGCGTTTTCGGACAATGGAACCGGAGGGGGAAAGTTGCGAGTTTGATATGTTAGGGGTGTGTGGCGGATGAACGGGCTGCATATCCGGGTTCGTCTCGTCATTCTGAGGAACTTTCATGTACAAAGTTTTTCCATCCGAGCTACGGTTTATGTTATATTAACTTTTAAAGTTTTTAAATCATTTTCTAATTTATTAATTATTAATTAAATTCAAAAATAGTATTACTGCATCAGCATGACATCATCAGTCAACAGAGGTGTTGACTGGTCAAGCTGACGTGTGGGACCCACCTGTCATACTCTGTTTAATTAATTAGGGTTAGGTTAACTAATTAATGCGCTAGTTAGACTAAAAAGTTAATTACTAATTAAGTAGGATTAATTAACTTAATTAATTTAGTTAATTAATTAATTAATTAAATTTATTTTTATTTTTATTAATTATTTTTTTCTAAAACGTTTCGGGCGTGGGCCCCATCATCGTGGGCTGTGGCCTTAGCGGGTCGGTCTAACGGGCGACACGCAGGGTGCTTGCATCCGAGGCCACGAGAGGCG
Source organism: Aegilops longissima (assembly GCA_021605205.1). NCBI lineage: Eukaryota > Viridiplantae > Streptophyta > Magnoliopsida > Poales > Poaceae > Aegilops > Aegilops longissima. The sequence goes on from CM038682.1 coordinate 705,310,822, forward strand.
AGGGCGAAGCGTGTTCGAGGCCTCGATGGTCGGGCGACGGCGAAGCAGCGCCGGGCGCGTTAGTGTGAGGCACCGGCGGCCACGGCAGGCCGCCGCAGGAGCAGTGGGCAGGCGGCGCACAAAGCGACGGCGGGTGAGGCCAGCCATGGAGGAGGCCACGCCCCGGGCGGTAGAGGGCGCGGACGACGGGCACGGCCGGTCGGTGCAGCAGTGTGTCAGTCGCGCCCGCCTGCTGGTGAGCGTGGGGCCCGAGCGCGAGGCACGACGACGGGCCGGGCGAGGGAGGCGAGGAGAGGGGCGGAGCCCGGGCCTCACCGGGTTCGCAGGTCAAGGGCAGCGGGCTCGACGGAGGTCGGGACGACGGGCGATGGCGACTCGGGCGGTTGGCGAGGAGGAGGACGGGACGACAGCGGCGGGGAAGCAGGCGGGCGGTGAGGTTCCGGCGGCGGGTGGGACGAGGCGATGGCGTCCGGGCGAGGTGGCGGCGCGGTGGCTCCAGTGGAGCGCTGGGGCGCCCGAGGCGCGGTCGGAGGCGGGATCGGGCAGGGAGCTCCTCTCCCTGGCGCGATGTGTGTGTGTGTCTTGTGGCCCGCGAGGTGGAGGGGATCGAGGGGAGAGATGGGGTTCGAGGGAGTGGGGAGCGACGGGATCGGGGTCGAGCCCGATCCAGATCGTGGGAGCGGGGGAGTGGGAGTGGTGCTAGGGTTCGGGTTGGGGAGGGGTTAAGCGGGAGGGTCGGGTGGGCGGCTGGTTGGCCCAATGGCCACCGGGCCGAGGCCTAGTGGGGGGCAGGCTTTTTTTTTTTTGTTTAGTTAGGTTCTCGCTTTCTTTTAATTAATTGATTTTCTGGTTTCCATCCACTATAAAATATCTAGGCATTTTATAAAATGTGTTTATTGCACCATATTTACATATGCAAATTATGGCACCTCCCGAACATTTTTGTTTTAACTTTCGAAAACTTTTATTGTTGACTTTAATTTGAATTTGAATTTTGAAACGGTTTCGAATCATCGCGAGGTTAACAACAGTGATCGTGGTGACGTGTCATCATTAGCGTGGGATTACTGTAGCTTAATTATCCGGTCGTCACAATTCTCCTCCACTACAAGAAATCTCGTCCCGAGATTTAAGCGGTGGAGTAAGGGGGAAAGGTCCTGGTAGCTAAAACCTAACGAGTCTTCTCGGTCTTGGCTGCCCTTTCAAAAAGGTTGACCCCTTTCGTTGATGCCTTCATTTCTCTGCTTCAAGTCACCATGATCAAGTCGTCATCCTTTCTTCGGGATCTCCTTCGTACTACGAACGCGACCAAGGGGAAAAACTCTAGAAGAACGCATCTCCACAAAGTTGGGCATCTGACGGTGAACTCAATGGGAAATACACAAGGTACCCCACGAGTTGTATTTCAGTGAATTCGTTGAGTGCAATATACGATGGTACCAAAGTTTCAAACGGGTAGGCAATCGTTCGATGCCTGAAACAAAGTGTGAAAGGGGTTCAAGCAACGGGAATAAGTATTGTGTCTGATACCAGAATAGATCACTAGGAAGGTGGCTCGCGAAGTACCTACGAAACCAAGAGCAAGGAATAACCTTGTCAATAAGGTGTACAGGAGAGTCAGGTTGCGATCCTGTGGAATTGTGGGTTATGGGCCCACCATGTGGGTTAAAAGTAGGAAGGACGGTGACATCTTGCACGATCATGTAAGCAAGGCATGTCAGAGGATAGTCTGTCGGTTATGTCGGCAACAACATCGGTACCAAGGGCGAGGGACGAAGAGAACCATTTTCCTGCTCGTTGAACGAGGCGGACCAATAGGCAAAGTTCTCGTCCATCGGCGGTTACCGGAAGTCATCAACAGTAGAAACAGGGTTACACCAGACAGGATGGTACACCGAGGTGTTTACCTAAGCAGGGAATTACCACTGCTCGGTTAAGTAGATGACAAGAAAGTTTGAACAAAACAACGGGAAGGTAAATGTGCTTAAACACATATATCAGGGGTATATCCTTCCCAAAGTCAAGCAGAGGATGATATCCAAGACAGGATATAAAGTAGAAAAACCCTTTAGATAAGAGGAGAGAAATTTCATGACATTACCCAATCAACGGTGTTTGATAAGTTTGATAAGGGGAATTTAGCATTGCGCTTCAAATGGTCTTATTGAAAATCGGAGTACCACAGGCATGCTTCGGGATAGCATGACATGTTCTTCAAGCAAAAATCAGACTTTGGATACACAAAGGATCCATCAGGATAAACTTATTAAACAAGGCATTCCATTTCCTCACGGAAAAAATGATTAACCTTGTTAAAAAGGAAACTATAACAATAGGTCCTCTGGTCAAGCATGCAAGGCATGACATCACCTTACCGGTGCATATAGGGACCAATGTTATAACTCTTGAAAATATGTTCCGACCATCATATCTGACCAAGGTTCAGATCGATCGATGTCGATAACTCGCAGACTCGAGGATACCCGAGCGGAAAAGATGCAACACAAATTGACGAGATGACCATGTAAGATTCTCGGGAAATGAACTAGAAGCAAGTTCTGAAACCAGAGTTCATCATTAAACCAAGGAGAGGATGAGGAAGTGGCTGACGGACTCAGCGATAATTCTACGAGGCATCCAAAAAGATGCATCTCCTCAATTATGTGGATAAGGAGATAGCATTTGTCAGATCAAATGATATAATGAAGCATGTTTGAGGAAAACATACACAATTAAACATTGGTTGAAAGGTGCGCCCGAAATATGGGTTGGGCTGCACGACCAATGTCAGAGTGGTGATTCAATAATCAATAGTCTAAGAATGAATGGCCGACCATTAACTTCAAAGCAATAGGGTTGCTAGAAAGGCAGAATCCAAATAGCACTGCTCACTTGTAGGTACCCGGTTGGGATCAACGCGAGGACCGTGAAAGAATGGTGATGGTGAGAAGTATCATTATACCAAGAATTTTAAGAGGTGGTGAAATTCCACGACATTCTTGACATAAAAGGTGGTAATTCTCCAAGGTAAAGAAGAACAATGCTGGGTAGCAAGGATCTCAAGGTATAACGCAAAACACGAACAGGTTTGTGTTGGAGGAAGGCAATAAAGTGGCCGATGATAACACAACTCATCGAGGGCAAGGATGGTATTTCTCTTCATGAATCCGTTGATATCCCGGAAGAGCTCATAAGGTTGATGATGATCACGACACAATTGTCGAGAGATTTCATGCAGATGTAATCAATCAGCGATTTACATCAAGTCAAAGGAATGATGAAGCAAGAGGTTATTGGAACCACAGTTATGACACAAACTCGAACTCAAGCTTGTTGTTTAAGGTGAAAGGGTATGACGAGGAAAATCGACGTAAGCTTAGCTATCGTCGCAAATTGGTGCTCCGAGAATAAGGACCAGGTAGCACAGTTAGAATCATCACGACAATGATGTAGCCAAACGGGCTAGGAATGGCATGATCGGGTACAAAATCGTACTTATAAAGCTTATTGAAGAGTTGTTGAACCGTAGTACGGACTCGGTTCAGTTATCGGTGTCTTTGAGTGTTTAATAACACAGAGCCCGTGAAAAATTGGAATTAGTGGGAAGGTAGCACTTGATGAAGAACCCATAAGAAGTTATGCAGTTCCATGATAATCTCGAGATACCAGGGGGGTAATACTCGACACAAGATCAAAGTAAAGGTTGGACTGGTGTATTGATCCATAGAAGACAATTGTTTTAACTTGTCCGAGAAATGGAATCAAAGAAGAACAATCATGGTCGGAACCAGGGTTGCAAGGGATCAATTCACAGATACCATATGTTAGTTATCAAGGAAATAGTTATTAATACAAGAAGCTTCCATGATAGGATATACATCGCGTCCATGGGCATGAACACAAAGTTCAAGGTCGACTCCCACTTCCTCAATGCATAATCTTCCATTCACCTCTCGTATTTCGAAGATGACATTAGTTGTTGAAAGTTTTACCTGGTGCAATACCAAATAAGTATGACTCGTGAAATCTTTCGGGTTCACACCGATGAGGGAAGGCGTTGGTTCAATCCCATCGGGCCTTCTTACGAACATATACCATAAGCTTCAAGAGTAAATATCACCAGCTCGAAAGCAGAGCATGGTTGAGAAAAGGAAAGGATACAATTTACCAAAGGCATTATGTATCGGATAAAGAACTCACAAAGTGATTAATTATGAAGGACACTGTCGGATATAATAATCCAACAGTGGATATGGCGATCCACAGTGGAGCTGAGGTGAGTATCGATACCCAATCAGAGGAAGAAAGAATGCAAATGCAATAGGTTATGGAATCATCTGAATAATTCAAAGCTTAAATGCAAAGGAATTATGATTTCCAAAACAAGGGATCAGAAGCAGACGTTCTAATCAAGGATGGATCAATTGAATATACCAGAGGCACAATCGACGACAGATAGTTTGGTCGAGAACCAGCTCATGTTCAAAATGACGCTCGAGCCGAAAGATAATCCTAGGACCCGATCGATGATTGTGAACATTCACAACGTATTGAATCAACGGACTCAAAAATGATGGTGACAAAGGATGCCAATATGATTACTATACTTATGGGATTAATCATAATGAAAGCAAACAAGGAATTCCAGAGCAATAGGTTGCTGAGGATTTTCGGAATATCGAATGGTATTTCGAAGACTTTTGTGTAACACATGGACAACTGGGGGATGAGCGGATACTCGATAAGTGCGAGAATTAACCGTAGGGGTATTCAGGTGACAAAGAACAGCAAGGCAGTAAGCTCAAAGGATTATCAAAACAATGACGAGTTTTTCAGGGTATCTTGTAATAACAAGACCAACTGGGGATGACGGTAAGAATAACAACTGCAAGTAGTTATCCATAAGGGTTTATGGTGGAAGGGGAATTGCAAACGCGATGAACACAAGTTCTCGAGTTAACAGCGGAGAGCATCTTCAGGGTCTTCTGGTGTAGCAGACAATCATCAGTAATAAGGGGTTCTCTGGGTGAAAGTGATAACGAGATCCTAATGTTAGATTTAGTAAAATTCATTTAACCTGAATAGAGGAGAGATCAGAGTCCCATAGTAAAGGTCGAGGAGTAAAAGATCCTACTACCTCCCAATGGCGACGTGGGCCCATGGGCCACACAGCCATGTTAGTAAAAGTTTTGTAATGTCTAGACTCGACTTCGGCCAAGAAGTGTGGAAGGGGGATTCCTACAGGCAGTCGGCTCTGATACCAACTTGTGACGCCCCCGATTCAATCGTACAATAATCATGCACGCAAATGTGTATGATCAAGATCAGGGACTCACGGGAAGATATCACAACACAACTCTAAAACATAAATAAGTCATACAAGCATCATAATACAAGCCAGGGGCCTCGAGGGCTCGAATACAAGTGCTCGATCATAGACGAAGTCACGGAAGCAACAATATCGAGTACGGACATAAGTTAAACAAGTTTGCCTTAAGAAGGCTAGCACAAAGCGGGATACAGATCGAAGAGGCGCAGCCTCCCGCTCGGGATCCTCCTAACTACTCCCGGTCGCCGTCCGCGGGCTGCACGTAGTAGTAGGCACCTCCAAAGTAGTAGTCGCCATCGACGGTGGCTCGCTCTGGCTCCATCATCCGTCGCAGCAATCGAGTAAAGAAAGGGGAAAAGGGGAACAAGGCAACCGTGAGCACTCATCCAAAGTACTGCAAGCAAGGAGCTACACTACATATGCATGGATATATGTGTAAGGGCCATATCGGTGGACGAATCGCAGAATGCCGTAATAAGACGGGATAGCTAATCCTATCGAAGACTACGCTCGCAGCCTCCGCCTTGCAACATGTAGAAGAGAGTAGATCAAGTCCTCCAAGTAGCATCACATAGCAATAACCCTACTCGCGATCCCTCCTCGTAACCTTGAGAGAGAGCAACCACCGGTTGTATCCGCACTTGAAGGGTGTGTTTTATTAAGTATCCGGTTCTAGTTGTCATAAGGTCAAGGTACAACTACAAGTCGCCCTGTTATCAAGATCACGGCTATTCAATAGATTAACTTCCTGCAGGGTGCACCACGCTACCCGACATGCTCGATCCCATTTGGCGGACACACTTTTCTCGGGTCATGCCCGGCCGCGGAAGATCAACACGTCGCAGCCCCACCTAGGCATAACAGAGAGGTCAGCACGCCGGTCTAAACCTAAGCGCACAGGGGTCTGGGCCCATCGCCCTTAGCACACCTGCATGTTGCGAGGGCGGCCGGAAGCAGACCTAGCCTAGTGGCGTTCCAGTCCAATCCGGCGCGCGCCGCTCAGTCGCTGACGTCACGAAATGCTTCGGCTGATACCACGACGCCGGTTGCCCATATCTTGTCCCACGTGGCGGTTAGTGCGTATAAGGTCAACGACCCAACTCAGATCAAATACCAAGATCTCGTTAAGCGTGTTAAGTATCCACGAACGCCGAACAGGGCCAGGCCCACCTCTCACCTAGGCGTTCTCAACCTGCCCTGACGCTCCGCCACAAAGATCCACTCGCGGGTGCTCCACAAGCCGACCCGACTTTAGTCACGACATGTATCATGTATAAAGTATATAGTATATACCCGTGATGACCTCCCGAGTGATCACGGCCCGATAGTATAGCACAGCAGACGGACAAGAATGTAGGGCCACAGATGGAATACTAGCATCCTATACTAAGCATGTAGGATTGCGTAAAGGTAACAACAAGAGTAGCAAGGACAAGTTATGCATCGGGATAGGTATAACGAAAGCAAGAATATGCTACACTACTCTAATGCAAGAAGTATAGAGTAGAATAGGCGATATCTGGTGATCAAGGGGGGGCTTGCCTGGTTGCTCTGGCAAGAGAGAGGGGTCGTCAACTCCGTAGTCGAACTGGGCAGCAGCAGCGTCGGTCTCGTAATCTACCGGAGATAAGAGGGGGAAGAAACAATGAATACCATGCAAACAGATGCATATCGATGCATGACAAAACAATATGTGATGCTAGGCGTGCCCTAACGCGGTATGAGGTGATACCGGTGAAGGGGGAAAACATCCGGGAAAGTATTCCCGGTGTTTCGCGTTTTCGGACAGTGGAACCGGAGGGGGAAAGTTGCGAGTTCGATATGTGAGGGGTGTGTGGCGGATGAACGGGCTGCGTATCCGGGTTCGTCTCGTCCTTCTGAGGAACTTTCATGTACAAAGTTTTTCCATCCGAGCTATGGTTTATTTTATATTAACTTTTAAAGTTTTTAAATCATTTTCTAATTTATTAATTATTAATTAAATTCAAAAATAGTATTACTGCATCAGCATGACATCATCAGTCAACAGAGGTGTTGATCGTCAAGACGATGTGGGACCCACTGTCATACTGCTTAATTAATTAGGGTTAGGTTAACTAATTACTGCTTAGTTAGACTAACAGGTTAATTACTAATTAAGTAGGATTAATTAACTTAATTAATTTAGTTAATTAATTAATTAATTAATTAAATTTATTTTTATTTTATTAATTATTTTTTTCTAAAACGTTTCGGGCGTGGGCCCCATCTCATTGGGCTGTGGCCTTAGCGGGTCGGTCTAATCGGGCGTCAAAGCGGGTGCTTGCATCCGAGGCCACGAGAGGCGAGGGCGAAGCGTGTTCGAGGCCTCGATGGCCGGGCGACGGCGAAGCAGCAGCGCGGGCGCCGTTAGTCAGTGAGGCATCGGCGGCCACGGCAGGCCGCCGCAGGAGCAGTGTGGGCAGTGGCGGCGCAGCGACGACGCGGGTGAGGCCAGCGTGGGAGGAGGCCACGGCCCGGGCGGTAGAGGGCGCGGACGACGGGCACGCCGGTCGGTGTCATGCACAGTGTCAAGTCGCGCCCGCCTGCTGTGAGAGCTGGGCCGAGCGAGGCGAGGCGCGACGACGGTCGCCGGGCGAGGGAGTGCGAGGAGAGGGGCGGAGCCGGGCCTCACCAGGGTTCGCAGGGTCAAGGGTAGCGGGCTCGACGGAGGTCGGGGACGACGGGGCGATGGCGACTCGGGCGGTTCGGCGAGGAGGAGGACGGGGACGACATGCGGCGGGGATGCAGGCCGGCGGTGAGGTTCCGGCGGCGGGGTGGACGTAGGCGATGGCGTCCGGCGAGGTGGCGGCACGGTGGCTCCAGGGACAGCGTCAGGGTGCCCGAGGCGCGTCGGGGGCGGGGATCGGGCGCAGGGAGCTCCTCTCCCTGGCGCGATGTGTGTGTGTGCATGCGCGCGCCTGCGAGGTGGAGGGGATCGAGGGGAGAGATGGGGCTCGAGGGAGTGGGGAGCGACGGGATCGGGGTCGAGCCCGATCCAGATCGTGGGAGCGACGGGGGGGGGGAGTGGGAGTGGTGCTAGGGTTCGGGTTGGGGGAGGGGGTTAAGCAGGAGGGTCGGGTGGGCCGGCCTGGTTGGCCCGATGGCCAGCTGGGCCGAGGCGTAGTGGGGGGGGCAGGCTTTTGTTTTTTTTTTGTTGAGTTAGGTTCTACTTCTCTTTTTAATTAATTGATTTTCTGGTTTCCATCCACTATAAAATATCTAGGCATTTTATAAAAATGTGTTTATTGCACCATATTTACATATGCAAATTATGGCACCTCCCGAACATTTTTGTTTTAACTTTCGAAAACTTTTATTGTTGACTTTAATTTGAATTTGAATTTTGAAACGGTTTCGAATCATCGCGAGGTTAACAACAATGATCGTGGTGACGTGGCATCATTAGCGTGGGATTACTGTAGCTTAATTATCCGGTCGTCACACAACCCCTCTCAAGCTACCACATAGTTGCGTTGGCCTCACGACTAAGTCCTCACCCTAGGACATCTGCCGTGACAATTCCACGACAGAACACGAGAGAGAGAGAGAGAGAGAGAGAGAGAGAGAGAGATCAAACACATAGCTACTGGTACATACCCTCAGCCCCGAGGGTTAACTACTCCCTCCTCGTCATGGATAGTGCTGGGATGATGAAGATGGCCCGGTGATGGGTTCCTCCGGTGAGGTGCCGAACGGGCTCCCGAGAGTTTTTTGGTGGCTACAGAGGCTTGCGGCGGCGGAACTCCCGATATATCTTCTGCTCGAAGTTTTACGACACGTAGGTATATATGGGTGCAAGGTACGTCGGTGGAGCTCGGGGCCCCACGAGGAGGGCGCGCCCTAGGGGTGGCGCGCCCCACCCTCGTGGCCAGCTCCCGTGATCTTCCGACGAGAGTCCAAGTCTATCCGGTGGCTTTCCTTCCAAAAATAACTTCTCCAGTTGATTTCGTTCCGTTTTGACTCCGTCTGATTTTCATTTTCTTCAAAATGCTGAAATAGGCAAAAACAGCAAATCTGGGTTGGGCCTCCGGTTAATAGGTTAGTCCCAAAAGTAATATAAAAGTGGAAAATAAAACCCAATATTGCTCAAAATAGTAGATAATATAGCATGGAGCAATCAAAAATTATAGATACGTTGGAGACGTATCAAGCATCCCCAAGCTTAATTCCTTCTCGTCCTCGAGTAGGTAAATGATAAAAAAGATAATTTTTGATGTGGAATGCTAGTTGGCATAATTTCATTGTAATTCTTCTTACTTGTGATATGAATATTCAGATTCGAAAGATTCAAGACAAAGGTTTAATATTGACATAAAAATAATAATACTTCAAGCATTCTAACAAAGCAATCATGTCTTCTCAAAATAACATGGCCAAAGAAAGTTATCCCTACAAAATCATATAGTCTGGCTATGCTCTATCTTCACCACACAAAGTATTTAAATCATGCACAACCCTGATGACAAGCCAAGCAATTGTTTCATACTTTTGACATTCTCAAAACTTTTCAATCTTCACACAATACATGAGCGTGAGCCATGGATATAGCACTTTAGGTGGAATAGAATGGTGGTTGTGGAGAAGACAAAAAGAGGGAATATAGTCTCACATCAACTAGGCGTATCAATGGGCTATGGAGATGCCCATTAATAGATACCAATGTGAGCGAGTAGGGATTGCCATGCAACGGATGCACTAGAGCTATAAGTATATGAAAGCTCAACAAAAGAAACTAAGTGGGTGTGCATCCAACTCGCTTTCTCACGAAGACCTAGGGCATTTTGAGGAAGCCCATCATTGGAATATACAAGCCAAGTTCTATAATGAAAATTCCCACTAGTATATGAAAGTGACAACATAGGAGACTCTCTATCATGGAGATCACGGTGCTACTTTGAAGCACAAGTGTGGTCAAAGGATAGTAGCATTGCCCCTTCTCTCTTTTTCTATCATTTTTTTATATTTTTTATTTTTTTTGTTTGGGCCTTTTCTCTTTTTTTATGGCCTCTTTTTTTTTCATTTTTCCCTTTTTTCGTCCGGAGTCTCATCCCTACTTGTGGGGGAATCATGGTCTCCATCATCCTTTCTTCACTTGGGACAATGCTCTAACAATGATGATCATCACACTTTTATTTACTTACAACTCATGAATTACAACTCGATTCTTAGAACAAATATGACTCTATATGAATGCCTCCGGCGGTGTACCGGGATATGCAATGATTCATGAGTGACATGTATGAAAGAATTATGAATGGTGGCTTTGCGACAAATACGATGTCAACTACATGATCATGCTAAGAAATATGACAATGATGGAGCGTGTCATAATAAAGGAACGGTTGAAAGTTGCATGGCAATATATCTCGGAATGGCTATGGAAATGCCATGATAGGTAGGTATGGTGGCTGTTTTGAGGAAGGTTTATGGTGGGTGTATGATACCGGCAAAAAGTGCGCGGTATTAGAGAGGCTAGCAATGGTGGAAGGAAGAAGGGTGCGTATAATCCATGGACTCAACATTAGTCATAAAGAACTCATATACTTATTGAAAAAATCTACAAGTTATCAAAGCAAAGTATTACGTGCATGCTCCTAGGGGGATAGATTGGTAGGAAAAGACCATCGCTCGTCCCCGACCGCCACTCATAAGGAAGACAATCAATAAATAAATCATGCTACGACTTCATCACATAACGGTTCACCATACGTGCATGCTACGGGAATCACAAACTTTAACACAAGTATTTCTCAAATTCACAACTACTCAACTAGCATGACTTTGATATTATCACCTCCATATCTCAAAACAATTATCAAGTATCAAACTTTTCTTAGTATTCAACACACTCATAAGAAAGTTTTTACTAAATTTGAATACCTAGCATATTATGATTATTTAAGTAAATTACCATGCTATTTAAGACTCTCAAAATGATATAAGTGAAACATGAGAGTTCATTAATTTCTACAAAATATAACCACCATGCTCTAAAAGATATAAGTGAAGTACTAGAGCAAATGACAAACTACTTCAAAAGATATAAGTGAAGATCAATGAGTAGTCGAATAATTATGCAACTATATGAAGACTCTCCCATATAATAATTTCAGATCTTGGTATTTTATTCAAACAGCAAGCGAAGCTAAAGAAAATAAAATGACATTTCAAGGATAGCACACATCATGTGAAGAAGCAAAAACTTAGGCTCAACCAATACTAACCGATAGTTGTTGAAGAAGAAAGGTGGGATGCCTACCGGGGAATCCCCAAGCTTAGATGCTTGAGACTTCTTGAAATATTATCTTGGGGTGCCTTGGGCATCCCCAAGCTTGAACTTTTGTGTCTCCTTAATTCCTCTCATATCATGGTTTCTCTTTTTATCAAAAGCTTCATTCACAACAAACTCAACAAGAACTCGTGAGATAGGTTAGTATAAACCAATGCAAAACCTTATCATTTCCTACTGTAACAAATCACTAAAATTGTTATTCAACATTGCATACTAAATACATCTGCATATTTAATACTCCTATCCTCAAATACAATCATTAAACAAGCAAACATATGCAAACAATGCAAACATAACAGCAATCTGCCAAAACAGTACAGTCTGTAAAGAATGCAAGAGTATCAATACTTCCCTGACTCCAAAAATTATGAAATAATATTCCCACTGTAATAAATTTATCATATCTCAATATGCAAAAAGATTCAACATTATACCACTCTCTGAATTTTCTAAGGAATTTTTGCAACAGCGGTAAACTTTCTGTTTTCAAACAGCAACATGTATAGTAGCAAAATAAGCATGGCAAAGGCTATCCTTGACTTTTTTTATTGAAACTAAAGATGAAAAACATTATTCTAGATAACAGCAAGCAAATTCTAACAAAATAAACTGACGCTCCAAGCAAAACACATATCATGTGGTGAATAAAAATATAGCTCCAAGTAAAGTTACCGATGAACGAAGACGAAAGAGGGGATGCCTTCCGGGGCATCCCCAAGCTTGGGATTTTGGCTACTCTTGAATATTACCTTGGGGTGCCTTGGGCATCCCCAAGCTTAGGCTCTTGCCACTCCTTATTCCATAGTCCATCGAATCTTTACCCAAAACTTGAAATCTTCACAACACAAAACTTAACAGAAAACTCGTAAGCTCCGTTAGCGAAAGAAAAGAAAACACCACTTCAGGGTACTGTAATGAACACATTCCTTATTTATATCAGTGTTAAACCTACTGTATTCCAACTACTCTATGGTTTATAAACTATTTTACTAGCTATAGATTCATCAAAATAAGCAAACAACACAATGAAAACAGAATCTGTCAAAAACAAAACAGTCTGTAGTAATCTGTAACTAACGCAAACTTATGGAACTCCAAAAATTCTAAAATAAATTTGTGGACCTGAGGAATTTGTCTAGTAATCATATTCAAAAGGAATCAACTAAATAGCACTCTCCAGTAAAAAGTTCTAGCTAATCTCGTGAGCGCTAAAGTTTCTGTTTTTTACAGCATGATCATAAAGACTTCACCCAAGTCTTCCCAAAGGTTCTACTTGGCACAAACACTAATTAAAACATCAAACCACATCTAAAAAGAAGCTAGATGGATTATTTATTACTAAACAGAACCAAAAAGCAATAAACTAAAATAAAATTAGGTTACCTCCCAACAAGCGCTATCGTTTAACGCCCCTAGCTAGGCATTATGATTTCAATAATGCTCACATAAAAGATAAGAATTGGAACATAAAGAGAGCATCATGAAGAATATGACTAGCACATTTAAGTCTAACCCACTCCCTATGCATAGGGATTTTGTGATCAAACAACTTATGGGAACAATAATCAACTAGCATAGGAAGGCAAAACAAGCATAACTTCAGAACTTTAACCACATAGAGAGGAAACTTGATATTATTGCAATTCCTACAAGCATATGTTCCTCCCTCATAATAATTTTCAGTAGCATCATGAATGAATTCAACAATATAACCAGCACCTAAATCATTCTTTTCATGATCTACTAGCATAGAATTTTTATTACTCTCCACATAAGCAAAATTCTTCTCATTCGGAATAGTAGTGGGAGCAAACTCAACAAAATAACTATTATATGATTGAGAATTAAGATCAAGATGACAAGTTTCATGGTTATCATTATTCTTTATAGCATACGTGTCATCACAATAATCATCATAGATAGGAGGCATGCTTTCATCATAATAAATTTGCTCATCAAAACTTGGGGGACAAAAAATATCATCTTCATCAAACATAGCTTCCCCAAGCTTGTGGCTTTGCATATCATTAGCATCATGGATATTCAAGGAATTTATACTAACAACATTGCAATCATGCTCATCATACAAAGATTTAGTGCCAAACATTTTATAGATTTCTTCTTCTAGCACTTGAGCACAATTTTCCTTTCCATCATACTCACGAAAGATATTAAAAAGGTGAAGCGTATGAGACAAACTCAATTCCATTTTTTTGTAGTTTTCTTTTATAAACTAAACTAGTGATAAAACAAGAAACTAAAAGACTCGATTACAAGGTCTAAAGATATACCTTCAAGCACTCACCTCTCCGGCAACGGCGCCAAAAAAGAGCTTAGTTGATGGGGTGTGAGTGCTGCTTACCTAGCCTCCCCGGCAATGGCGCCAGAAAAGAGCTTGATGTTTACTACACAACCTTCTTCTTGTAGACGTTCTTGGGCCTGCAAATGCACAGGTTTGTAGGACAGTAGCAAATTTCCCTCAAGTGGATGACCTAAGGTTTATCAATCCGTCGGAGGCGTAGGATGAAGATGATCTCTCTCAAACAACCCTGCAACCAAGTAACAAAGAGTTTATTGTGTCCCCAACATGCCCAATACAATGGTAAATTGTATAGGTGCACTAGTTAGGCGAAGAGATGGTGATACAAGTGCAATATGGATAGTAGATATAGGTATTTGTAATCTGAAAATATAAAAACAGCAAGGTAACTAATGATAAAAGTGAGCATAAACGGTATTGCAATGATAGGAAACAAGGCCTAGGGTTCATACTTTCACTAGTGCAAGTTCTCTGAACAATAATAACATAGATAGATCATATAACAAGCCCTCAACATGCAACAAAGAGTCACTCCAAAGCCACTAATAGCGGAGAACAAACGTTGAGATTACGATAGGGTACGAAACCACCTCAAAGTTATTCTTTCGGATCAATCTATAAAAGAGTTCGTACTAGAATAACAACTTAAGACACAAATCAACCAAAACCCTAATGTCACCTAGATACTCCATTGTCACCTCAAGTATTCGTGGGCATGATTATACGATATGCATCACACAATCTCAGATTCATCCAACCAACACAAAGTACTTCAAAGAGTGCCCCAAAGCTACTACCGGAGAGTCAAGAACGTGTGCCAACCCCTATGCATAGGTTCATGGGTGAAACCCGCAAGTTGGTCACCAAAACATACATCAAGTGGCACATGATATCCCATTGTCACCACATATAAGCACGGCAAGACATACATCAAGTGTTCTCATAAAAGACTCAATCCGATAAGATAACTTCAAAGGGGAAACTCAATTCATCACAAGAGAGTAGAGGGGGAGAAACATCATAAGATCCAACTACAATAGCAAAGCTCGGGATACATCAAGATCGTGCCATAGAGGGAACACGAGAGAGAGAGAGAGAGATCAAACACATAGCTACTGGTACATACCCTCATCCCCGAGGGTGAACTACTCCTCTTCGTCATGGATAGCGCCGGATGATGAAGATGGCCACCGTGATGGGTTCCCCCTTGTGGTGCCGAACAGGCTCCCGAGAGGTTTTGGTGGCTACAGAGGCTTGCGGCGGCGGAACTCCCGATCTATCTTCTGTTCGGAAGTTTTATGATACGAGGTATATATGGGTGCAAGGTACGTCGGTGGAGCTCAGGGCCCCACGAGGCGGGGGGCGTGCCCTAGGGGTGGGCGCACCCCACCCTCGTGGCCAGCTCCGTATCTTCCGACGAGAGTCCAAGTCTATCCGGTGGCTTTCCTTCCAAAAATAACTTCTTGATTGATTTCGTTCCGTTTGACTCCGCTCGATATTCCTTTTCTTCAAATATCAAATAGGCAAAAAACATCAAATCTGGGCTGGGCCTCCGGTTAATAGGTTAGTCCCAAAAGTAATATAAAAGTAGAAAATAAAGCTCAATATTGCCCAAAGCAGTAGATAATATAGCATGGAGCAATCAAAAATTATAGATACGTTGGAGACGTATCAGGGAGCAGGCCCACCAACCGCCCCGGGCCCAATACGGGGAGGCCCAGCCCAGACGAGGATGCCCCGCGCCCGGCTAGGGTTTCCCCGGCCGCCGCCGACGCGGGTGGCGCGGCCGTCGACCGGCAAGAGGGGTGCAGCGCGTCGAGACGTCGAGGAGAGGGCGAGCAGCAGAATCTAGAGGACCCGAAGAAGGCGATGAAGGGGCGGAAGGGGCGCGCCGAGATCAGCGGGAGCCAGCGACACGGCGGCGGCGCGTCCTGGCCGGAGCTACCAACCGGGGCGCCACGACGCACGGGCAGGCTAAGCTCGGCTGGCGGCTACACCCCACCAATGGGACGGCGGCGGCGACGGCCAGCCCTAGAGCCCAAGGCATCCCTTTCCCGGGCCACCGGAGAAGCTCATGGCCATGGCGGAGGGGCCGAGCCCGCGCCAGCACCGGACTCCCACCCCGGGAGGTAGGCCGCGGCGAGCGAGGCAACAGCAGACGAGCCGGGCGGGCGGGAGGAGGCGGTCGTGGCACTCCACCGGCCGCCCCTGCTGGCGCGGTTGTCGCCCTCCGCCAGTCCGCCTGCACCACCCTACCGGGGTCCAAGGAATGGGAGGAGGCGCGGGGTCGCCGGCAGCCTGTGGTGGGAGGCGGCCGGCGCCGAGCGATCACAAGGGCGCGCGCTGCCATGGGCGGAGCAATCGCCAGAGCACTCCATCCACTCAGTCTGAGGGACCACGTGCTTTTATTTCAGCAGGTAATCATCATAAAAATAATACCAAAAATAAATAAACCCAATTTCTCTGGTGGCCCCATCCGAGCTCCCTTAGATAAAATAATCTCCACCAGTAAAACCTCCTACCGCGCACCTCTAGTTCTGGCGGCCGTGATCGTGAGAAATAGTAGCAGCTTAGGATTCTTCGGTTAATCTCAAGAAAGTAGTACTCAAGTGCGTGTACAACTTGGACTACTTTTGGACGTGGCAACCAAAAGAAACAACCAAATTGATTCTTTTTTTTTTTTTGAGCAGCAGTACAGACACAAGTGCTCATATACACGCGCATACACTCACCCCTATAAACGCTTTACGAAGCTACCGTAGACGCCTCATCGTCGACGGGAACGTCGCCTCCCATTGAAAGCGCATCGCCGGAAATCCTAAAATAAATTCAGGAATAATACGAGCATCAGAATTTGAACTCTGATGGGTTGGGAATACCACTGTCCACCTAACCATCTCAACCACAGGTTGGTTCGCAACAACCAAATTGATTCACACCTTGATCGAACGTGCTAGTGTATGTATCCTTTGCATGCACATGCATGTATTGGACTCCTTGTACATGCATGCTTCCATCTTGATTCCTTTTCTCCCGATCCAAGCCAAAGCCATGAAGACTTCTTGTCAAACCATGAGTTGTATCAGCATGCGTACATGTTATATAACTAGCCCATACTTGCCTTCGTAACTCAGCCGTAAATCTGTTTCAGCATATATATTGTTAACAGTAACTAATGGAGCAACGATGACTTGATACTGACCAGCTGCTTGTACATTATCATTGTCAGTACGAACATTATTGAAGTTGGTCATATCAGTTCTAAACTTTGTTTCCGAACTCAAATCATAACTCAGAGATTGAAAGCGTTTCAGGATGAGCAGAGATTGTCGCAGTGAGTTGAGAGAGGGTGGAGAATTTCTGAATATAACTCGTGAATTCAGAGAAGACTGCAGCAACATATTCTGATTCTTTTTATTTTTTTGAGAATCACGGGAGGGAGTTTCCCCACCGGAATATATTACTCATAGTGGCCAAAATGCTAGAGTGGTGATCCAGTTTATAAGGAAAACCAAATCAAAAACCTTAACAAATTGACCCCGTTTATAAGGTAAACCGGGCCGAAAACCGTACAAGGCACGGCCTAGCTGGCAGACATAAGACCATCATCATGAGAGACACAAGTAGATGTGGGGTGTCGTCGAGAGATCACAATACCATGACTTTGCAAACAGCCGAACGCATCGGCGGGCATACCGGCCCCATGGCACAACTCAGAGCATCCACAATCAACGAGTGTCATCCCAGACATGAACCTTGACTGGGGCTCCGCCACAAAAAACGGAACGAATAGCAGTTTGAGAGGCATCTTGCGTCATCCTTGAGCAAAGTTGAGTCGAGACAACACCAAGAACACCAAGCTCGCCACAACACAACGGTAACCATGAGAGGGTCTTGAGCAACCATTACCAACCTGAGCCGCACGAGAACACCACCACCGTAGACGAAGAGCTCCAATCAACCGAGACCATCCATGATGCCTCAAGACTATTGGCGCAGCCGAAAGGCAACGAGCGACCGAGTCCACACCCGGACGAAGAGCCACACGTAGCCGAGTCTACGTCACAACAGTGGCACCGCCAGCGAAGCCGAAGGGCATCAAGGAGCCGAGTCTACACCCGGATCGCTTCTCCGAGCACACCAGCGCAAGCCGGCCGCGCCACCACCATCGTCCAACCCGCAGTGAGCAGCCACCACACAATCCACCAAGCTGATGCCTTCAGGAAGGAATGCGACGCGAAAAGCGCCGCCATCGGCCGTTCCAGACGAACCAGAAACATGGGTTTCCCCAGGAGCCTCGAAGGGGAAGTCACCATGACAGTGATGCCTCCAAGGAGGTAAGCGGCACCTGCGGGCGTCACCATCGCCGGCTCCGGTAGGAGCAGTGGCTTTCGCCCAAGTGAGCAGACCACCTCCGAGGAGCACCGGTAGACTGCGAATCGACTGCTCCTTGCACCACCACAGAGCAAGGGTCACTGCAGCCTGCCGCCGCACGTGACCAAATCCGATCCATGGCAGGCCAGATCCGGATGAATCCGGCTACCCAATCCACCTCGCCTCACCAGCTGCACACGGCGGTGCTCCCCGCAGCGAGTTGGCAGCACATTGGACTATGCGCTCAGCTGCACACGGCAGCCACCGAGCCGTAGGAACGCCGCAGCACCTGCCCGGAGACAGATCGAAGCGCCCCGGGCCAGCACCTAAACGGTCCGGCCAGATCCGGCACCGTTTGCACCTCCAACAGCCAGGCGGAGGAGACATCCGCCCGCATCTCGCCCGCAGGACCGAGCCATCTCGTGGAGGTCACGACCATGGCAACCCGCGTTCAGGCAGAGACGAAGCGCGTTCAGGCGCACGCAAATCCAGCGATGCCTGGGTGCAGCAGGAGGAGGCGGAGACCGTGTGGTTGCGCGCGTCCATAGAGCAGGACGACGACGCAGGTCACGGTCGGGATGGAGCTGAAGCGGCTCCAGTTGGATCTGGAAGGAGAGCTGCGTGCGCCCGTTTCGAGCAGCAGGCTTCGCCGCCGCCGGCGACGGTCGTCGGCGGCGGCGGCGAGGTGTGGGTGGAGGAGAGTGGGCCGGCAGCTAGGTTTTGGGGGCGCCCTGGTGTCGCCCCTCAGAGCGACACGGGAGGGAGAGCTGCTTGGACCGGTTGTGCACGCCGCTCGTTCTCCGCGGGCTGCCCCTCGAGCCGTAGCGTTGGCCAGCGCTATGATCGCAAAACAGCGAGAGGCTGGGTGACTCATGAACGCACTGCAGAATTTCTCTTCTAGAAAGGATCGGGAATTGAGCCCGGATTCCGCCTACATACATAGCTCCGCCCGTGTGCACGCCGCTCGTTCTCTGCGGGCTGCCCCTCGAGCCGTGGCGTTGGCCAGCGTTGTGATCGCAAAACAGCGAGAGGCTGGCATTGCACTGTCCGCACTCCACACCGCAGGTCGTTAGTTTAGTACCACCTCGCTTAGCGAGGAGAGGACGGGAGGACGGGGAGGGTACAAATAGAGGGGCAGGGTAGCAATTTAACTCACACCTTTCTCGGCCTTTTGGCTAAGATCAAGTGTAGTATCTGTTCTTATCAGTTTAATATCTGATATGTGGGCCATGTGCCCACAACAATAATAAATTTATATTTTATGAAGGAGGGACAATCACAATGGCTTGCCAGATGCTTAGAAAGTCTTCTTTGTTTCAGGTAATGCATTCTGTTTACGAAGAAGACAAGTTAATGTGTTCCTGTGGAAGCAGAGCCTGAGCTTGGAGCTGTTCTTACAGCCTTTTAATGGCAAACCAAAACCACGCTTCGTTACAGTGATGAAGCTTCATGAAGGCCAAGCTTTGTTACAGTGACGAACCTCGGAGTTGTTCTTACGGCCTTTTAATTTTTTTTAGAAAAGAAGGATGACTCCCGGCCTTTATATCTGGGAGATGCATACGGCCACTTTATTGATTATTCTCGAGGACCTTACAAAGTATTACAACAATGAGCCTGAATCCACCATCTTGGCAACACATGCCGCTACTCCTATCCAAAATGATGAAGGAGTGCTAGCTGGGCCACTACCCAAACCACTCACCTAAGCCTAACATCAAAAGCCGGAAACCGAAACATATTGGAAGCCCTGCACGAGCCACACATCGGGTGCAGGGCACAATCCGTCGACGACTCGTGTGTCGTCGTCACCATCTTCCACAGTCCGTCTTCGATCATATTGAGGCTTCTACCTTGTTCCGCCACTCGCCATCGACGCCACCATGACGCCAGACAGCAACCTCCTCCTGCGCGAGTCCATCTCCGTGCATCGGGCGGCGAGCCTCCACAGCGCCATGCCGCCGATCTTCGCCGCCATCAATGAGTGAGATGAAGTAACGCTCCACAATGGTATGTACAGGGTGAGGAAGGGCGAGGTCCCCGTCGAAGACACGGCCGGAAGAGAAGCACCGCAGCCCCGAGGCACTGCCCGGAGCTGCGACGCAGCAGATCAGGCGGGCCGCCACCAGGAACTAGACAAGCTCGCCATGCACACCCAGCATCCCCATACCCAAGTCGGCGGCTTCAAGAAGGTGATGTCGCTGTGGCGCCGCCGCCGCTTAGCCACCGGGGCTAGGGTTTTCACCCGGGCGCAGGGGAAGGGGGGAGGCAGGGGAGGTTTAGCCTCGGCGCCGCCACCAAGGAGGGAATGGCGTCCGGGACGCCATCGACACCGTGATCGCCACCGCGCCAAGGGTTTCCGCCAAGCACCGCCGCCACCTCCAACCACCACAACATCCACAAAGCGCGTATGGCGGAGATCCAGCCACCAAGGTCATGCATCACGAGCGGACCAGATCGCCTCCGATCGACACGGGAGCCCGGGCCTCCCGCCAAGACCTCGCCACGGGACCTCGCTGCTGCAAGCAGCCGGGGAACCGCCTACTCACCGACGATCACTCCCGCCCGGGAGCGCCGTCCACACCAGCCGAGGCGCCGCCTCAGATCCGGACTCTCACCACCGAAAGGGAGCGACCTCGCCCCGCCGCCACCATCCCGGGAGCCGGCGCCGGCTTCGCCGCCCGTTCCTCCGGTGGCGGCGAGGTTGGGATGGAAATGGGAAAGGTGAAGGGCGGCTGGATCTGGGTTCCCTCGTCGCCGCTAGGGAGGGCGACGCCTTTTAATGGCAAACCAAAACGAAGCTGTACAGCCTTTTAATGGCAAACCAAAACCAACTTACAGCGTTTTCATCATCATCACAAAATTACACAGAGGATTGTGTACTTGCGGATTGTGAACCAGTCGAGAGGGTTCGATCCGCAGAACGCACGCCAAGGGAGAAAGCGACATGAGAGGAAATTCTCAGGGAGGGGACAATGCGTGGCTCGATTGGGTCCAGATTTAGTTATCTGTGTGTCTACTAATCTACGTGCTACCCACACCATTAGCTTAGCTAACACCCTCATGTGATCCACTGCCTCTGCTGCAATGTACACTTCTGGTGGGTTTCTTGCCTTCTTGAAGTGGCTCGGGGTACATGCCAGGCTATGTTTGATTGGTCAAGTTTTCATTAGCTTGGCTCGTTTTAGGTAGTCCGCTTCCATCGTCTTTGGGTTTTCTTCCATCTGTACGTATGCTTGAGTCCATGGAGGGCACAAGTCAACTTGCAATACTTCGAAATTTATGTCCGGTGCTATTTACGCTAACCTTTTCGGTAAGCAACTCCTTGTCATGCTTTTCGAAAAAATTGTTCGCGAAATTACAAAATGTTCGTGTATTCAGAAAATGTT
The DNA here is from genome assembly GCA_021605205.1 of Aegilops longissima. Taxonomy (NCBI): domain Eukaryota; kingdom Viridiplantae; phylum Streptophyta; class Magnoliopsida; order Poales; family Poaceae; genus Aegilops; species Aegilops longissima. The sequence goes on from CM038682.1 coordinate 705,332,544, forward strand.
TATGATTTTGAAAAAAGTTCAGAAATAATAAAATATTCATGGATAAAAAAAATGGTCAAGATTTCTTTAAAAATGTTTGGGAAATCAAAACGTTCTCTAGATTTCGAAAAAATATTTGCGTATCCATAACATGTTCATGAACTTGAAAAAATATTCCTGAATTCAAAAATATTAATTGGTTCTAAAAAATCGCAAAATTCAAAATTCAAAAATCGCAAAATTCCAAATTTTAGAAAATTATTCATAGATTTTTGTAAGTTTTCCGATTCAAATAAAATGTTCACAATTTTTTAAAAATTTAACGAATCTGCAAAATAGTGTTTGCAAAATTAAAAATGTTCATGATTTCAAAATAATGTCTCCAAAACTATGAAATTGTTCATATATTTAAAAAAATCATGATGTCTAAATAATGTGTACAAATTCAGAAAAATATTCAATGGAAAAAATAAAAGGGAATGGAAAAAGAGAAAAGCAGATGGAAGAAAAGGAAAAAGAAAGAAAACAAACAAAGAAAAAAAAACGCTAAATATGAGTTGTGATGTTTCTTATACATATCAATACTCACAATCATTATAGGTATATTACTTTGGATCCATGATCACAAAAAATTACTAATTCCCACAACTAAGAATCACAAAAAGAAAAAATAGACAAGACTTCAGACTACAGTTGGGCTCGAGCACCGATATTGTCATTCATTCATTTGCACAAACTTAATTACCAATAAAGGTTTTTGAAAGCCCCTTGAGCCGTCCATCCAAAATAGCCGCCAACGATGAGTGTACTTGGGTCGAGGACGAACCCCTAAAAGAGCAGGTCGTTCGAACAATAAAATCTTCACCACAACACAGAAAAAATTCCAACTCCACAAATAATCAAACTAACAAAAGTAACATGACACATAAACTCATGGGTTGCACGTACCTCTATGGCTCCATGGCATCGCCAAAAAACGGAAAAAGTCTAAAACAAACCCTGAACTCGTGGAGAAAAGCTAAATGGAACCCTCAACTCCTAATCCCTGAAATGAGCACACTCAACTCACTAATCCCGGTCTAAATTAAACCCTGAGACCGTTTTAGAGCTAATTTGCTGACGTGGGTGGATTTCACCAGATTCGACTTGTGGGCCACGGATAGGTGGATAAAGAGAGGGAATCTGAGCTGCTGTTAGGTTCACGGCGAGGACAGAGGCGGGGCGGCGATCCGAAAGGGCGCAGCTGGGCGCCGCGGGGGTGGTGCGATGTCGGGTTCTCGGGGCATCTTTCGCTCCCGGATTCCGCCGAGCTAGCGGAAGGAGGAGGCTAAGACAAGGTCGCCGATTCCATATCATGAGGGCGCCATGGATTACGAGCCGCCGAAGCTCTGCCATTGCAATCCGCCAAGGAAGGCGCCGAGGTGGATATCATGGAGCCGGCAGAACCCCGGTAGGAGGTACTACGCTTGCGTCCATGCGCTGGTGAGCTCCATTTCCCCCTCCATTTTCCATCTGCAAGTCCCTTTCTTCTGCCACTGCTTAGTAAATCTGATACATTCCTTTGTGTTCATTTTGATAGAATGGTGATTGTCGGTTTATTGAGTGGCATGATGATCCACTGTCCAATTTTTTTCTGATTTGATTGGAGATTTAAGAGATGAAGTTTGGAGACTGAAGGGTGCTAGGACTGAAGATGCAGTTGAAGAGCAAACAATGACTGAAAGTGTGATTCTGGCTCTGCAGGAACAGTTGAAAGAAAAAAGTGTTGAGGCAGATGCAGTGAAGACCAAATATAAGACAATTCTGGTTGTGTTTGTTGTCTTTGTGCTAGGTTTAGTGCTAGGGAAATTTCTAGTGCACTGAATATGTGGTCAGGTTGGTCTTTGTATGGAGAAGGAGAATGGTTGGTTAGTGTCAGTTGTTGCTGGAACTATGTTGATCTATGTTGTTGGTTGATTTCCAATCCAATGTGGCTGGAACTATGTATGATATATTGATCTATGTTGATCCTAGTTATGAAGTATGTGGCATTATCATCCAGTTTGTGCATTTGCCTTGTTGGTTGATTTCCTATCTTGAATAATGAGCATAGTTTTGTTGACAAATGACCAAATTCATGACATGATATGTTGGCAGGAGCATCTTTGCAACAACACAAAACTGGATATGTTGACAAATGACCAAATATTGCATATGTTGCAGGAATAATGTGTTGACAGGAGCATGATCTATTGACAAATGACCAAATATTTCAGGCATTTTCATTTCAGACATAATCATCCAGTTTGCAACAACACCAAAAGGATTCAAATGTTTGCAACAGGAAATGATCTATGATCATGACAAGCACATAGTTCAGTGCATACTAACAGGAAATGATCCATGATCACCAAAAGCTAGTTTTCATTACATGGTCACTAGCATAGAAGACGTGCTCTACTCATTGCCACTAGCATTGAAGTACTTATAGCTTGGCAGTGAAGATGCTGTAGCTCTCTTCCTCTTTTTGTTGCCAGCAGATGTTCCAGCTTGTGCAATTGAAGTTGTTTTCCTGGGAGGTTTAAACTTTGAAGCAGTTCCAGCAGTTCCACAAGTTGGGGTTGATCTTGCTGCTGGTTGAGAAGTAGGTGCACTTCCAGCTTCTGTAGTACCAGCCTGCAGTACATTCATGTATTAATTGACAGCTACTAAACTCATCTAAAATTATTTGAAGGCAAGGTAAATTACTAATAAGCAACCATATTAATTCACAGGTAATAAACTCATCTAAAATTACCTCAGTACTTTTTCTTTTCTTGGCTGCCTTCACAAGATGTGCATTTTTTTCTTGCCCTTCTCTGGATTCTTCTTGCAACCAGATTTGTTGTGGCCTGCAGTGCCACACATTGAACAAACAATAACAGTGCCATGTTTGCTCATTTTTTTTGCCTACTGGTTTCTCATGGTCTTCCCTCCTCCTAGCATTATTCTTGCACTTTGAGGTGGACACATCTGCAAACATATCTTGCAATACTGTTGCTTTCATACTCTCTATCTTCCACATTGGATTTGCAAGAATGAAGTGCTCATACCTCTGTGCAATAACCTTTGCAGTCACTAGCCTATTCTCTCTGTTTTGGGCACAGTGATGTTCATCATTATATGTGATCACTTGGAATCTGCTTGTCCTACTGGTTTTTGCTGCATATATCATCCAAGGGCATCCAGGCCATCCACACTTGGCTCTAACTCTATTTATCTCTGACTTTTGGAACACAATGCTTCTTTTTGTCACTAGCCCATATCTCTTCAAAGCTTTGACTGTTGGGGAACGTTGCAGAAAATTAAAATTTTCCTACGGTTTCACCAAGATCTATCTATGAGTTCATCTAAGCAACGAGTCAAGAAAGAGAGTTTGCATCTACATACCACTTGTAGATCGAGCAGGAAGCTGCTCGAGGAGTGGTGATGATGGAGACGTTCCAACGTGATTCGATCACCGATGACCAAGTGCTGAACGGACAGCACCTCCGTGTTCAACACACGACGGGACGATGGCGTCTCCTCCGCCTTGATCCAGCAAGGATGAAGGAGAGGTTGAGGAAGACAACTCCAATGGCAGCACGACGGCGTGGTGCAGTTGGTCTGGCAGTTCTCCTGCAGGCTTCGCCAAGCTCGCAGGGAGAAAGAGAGGTGTTGGGAGGGAGGGCTGCGCCTTCAATGGTGTATGCAGCCCTCCCCCACCCCTCTATTTATAGGAGGAGAGGGCAAAGGGGGGCCGGCCATCTAGGGGAAACCCTGGATGGGCGGCGGCCAAAGGAGAGGAGGGAGGGTGGCTTGCCCCCAAGCCAGGGGCGCGCCTTTAGGGTTTCCTCCCATGCCCTAGCCGATGGGCCTAGGTGGGAGGTGCACCCAGCCCACCAGGGCTGGCTCCCTCTCCCACTTAGCCCATGTGGCCCCGAGGGGTGGCCCCTCCGTGGACCTCCGGAACTCTCCCGTGGCCCCAGTACATTACCAGTATACCCCAAACTTTCCGAGTCCGTTTAACCACTTTCCATATATAAATCTTTACCTCCGGACCATTCCGGAACTCCTCGTGACGTCCGGATCTCATCCGGACTCAACAACATTCGTAATCACATACTTGTCTTCCTAATAACCCTAGCGCCACCGAACCTTAGTGTGTAGACCCTACGGGTTCGGAGACATGTAGACATGACCGAGCGCGCTCCGGTCAATAACCAACAGCGGGATCTGGATACCCATGTTGGCTCCTACATGTTCCTCGATGTTGTCATCGGATGAACCACGATGTCAAGGGTTCAAGCAACCCGTATTCTATTCCCTTTGTCGACGGTATGTTACTTGCCGAGACTCGATCGTCGGTATCCCAATACCTCGCTTAGTCTCGTTACGCAAGTCACTTTACTCGCACCGTAATGCATGATCCCGTGACCGGACACTTGGTCACTTTGAGCTCATTATGATGATGCACTACCGAGTGGGCCCGGTGATACCTCTCCGTCATACGGAGTGACAAATCCTCGCCTCGATCCGTGTCAACCCGCAGACACTTTCGGAGATACCGTAGTGCACCTTTATAGTCACCCGATTACGTTGTGACGTTTGATACACCCAAAGCACTCCTACGGTATCCGGGAGTTACACGATCTCACGGTCTAAGGAAGAGATACTTGACATTGGAAAAGCTCTAGCAAAACGAACTACACGATCTTTGTGCTATGCTTAGGATTGTCTTGTCCATCACGCCATTCTCCTAATGACGTGATCCCGTTGTCAATGACATCCGATGTCCATAGTCGGAAACCATGACTATCTGTTGACCAACGAGCTAGTCTACTAGAGGCTTACTAGGACGATTGTAGTCTATGTATTCACACGTGTACTACGATTTCCGGATAATACGCTTATAGCATGAATAAAGACAATTATCATGAACAAGGAAATATAATAATAATGCTTTTATTATTGCCTCTAGGGCATATTTCCAACAGTCTCCCACTTGCACTAGAGTCAATAATCTAGTTACATTGTGATGAATCGAACACCCATAGAGTTCGTGTTGATCATGTTTTGCCCATGAAGAGGTTTAGTCAACGGATCTGCGACATTCAGATCCGTATGCACTTTACAAATTTCTATGTCTCCATCCTGAACGTTTTCACGGATGGAGTTGAAGCGACGCTTGATGTGCCTGGTCTTCTTGTGAAACCTGGGCTCCTTGGCAAGGGCAATAGCTCCAGTGTTGTCACAGAAGAGTTTGATCGGCCCCGACGCATTGGGTATGACTCCTAGGTCGGTGATGAACTCCTTCACCCAAATTGCTTCATGCGCGCGCCTCCGAGGCTGCCATGTACTCCGCTTCACATGTAGATCCCGCCACGACGCTCGCTTGCAAATTGCACCAGCCATCGCTCCACCATTCAACATATACACGCTTCCGGTTTGTGACTTAGAGTCATCAGATCGTGTCGAAGCTTAGCGCCGACGTAACCTGCTTCTGACGAGCTCTTCGTCACCTCCATAAACGAAACATGTCCTTTGTCCTTTTCGGTACTTTAGGATATTCTTGACCGCTGTCCGGTGTTCCTTGCGGGATTACTTTGGTACCTTCCTACCAAACTTACGGCAAGGTTTACATCAGGTCGGTACACAAGATGGCATACATAATAGATCCTATGGTGAGGCATAGGGATGACACTCATCTCTTCTTTATCTTTTGCCGTGGTCGGGCATTGAGCTGAGCTCAATCTCACACCTTGCAATACAGGCAAGAACCCCTTCTTGGACTGATCCATTTTGAACTTCTTCAAAATCTTATCAAGGTATGTGCTTTGTGAAAGACCTATGAGGCATCTCGACCTATCTCTATAGATCTTGATCCCTAATATATAAGCAGCTTCTCCAAGGTCCTTCATTGAAAAACACTTATTCAAGTAGGCCTTAATGCTGTCCAAGAATTCTATATCATTTCCCATCAAAAGTATGTCATCTACATATAATATGAGAAATGCTACAGAGCTCCCACTCACTTTCTTGTAAACGCAGGCTTCTCCATAAGTCTGCATAAACCCAAACGCTTTGATCATCTCATCAAAGCGAATGTTTCAACACCGAGATGCTTGCACCAGTCCATAAATGGATCGCTGGAGCTTGCATACTTTGTCAGCATTCTTAGGATCGACAAAACCCTCCGGTTGTATCATATACAGCTCTTCCTTAAGATATCCGTTAAGGAACGCTATTTTGACGTCCATCTGCCAAATCTCATAATCATAGTATGCGGCAATTGCTAACATGATTCGGACGGACTTAAGCTTCGCTACGGGAGAAAAAGTCTCATCATAGTCAATCCCTTGAACTTGCCGATAACCCTTAGCGACAAGTCGAGCTTTATAGATGGTGACATTACCATCCGCGTCCGTCTTCTTCTTAAAGATCCATTTGTTTTCTATCGTCGCCGATCATCGGCAAGTCACCAAAGTCCACACTTTGTTTTCATACATGGATTCTATCTCGGACTTCATGGCTTCTAGCCATTTGTTGGAATCTGGGCCCGCCATCGCTTCTTCATAGTTCAAGGTTCACCGTTGTCTAACAACATGATTTCCAGACAGGGTTGCCGCACCACTGCAGTGCGGAACGTGTCCTAGTGGACCCACGGTTCAAGAGTAACTTGATCCAAGTACCTTGATCATCATTATGAATTTCCTCTTGATTGGTGTAGGCATCACAGAACATTTTCCGAGCTGAACTACTATCCTGCTCAAGAGGTAGTACTTCATCGAGTTCTACTTTCCTCCCACTTACTTCTTTCGAGAGAAACTCCTTTTCCGAAAGGATCCGTTCTTGGCAACAAAGATCTTGCCTCGGATCTTAAGTAGAAGGTATACCCTACGGTTTCCTTAGGGTATCCTATGAAGACGCATTTTTCCGACTTGGGTTCGAGCTTTTCAGGTTGAAGTTTCTTGACATAAGCATCGCATCCCCAAACTTTAGAAACGATACTTAGGTTTCTTCCCAAACCATAATTCATACGGTGTCGTCTCAACGGATTTAGACGGTGCCCTATTTAAAGTGAATGTAGCTGTCTCTAGAGCGTATCCCCAAAATGATAGCGGTAAATCGGTAAGAGACATCATAGATCGCACCATATCCAATAGAGTGCGACACGACGCTCGGACACACCGTTCTACCGAGGTGTTCCAGCGGCGTTAGTTGTGAAACGATTCCACATTTTCTTAAGTGTGTACCAAATTGTGACTTAAATATTCTCCTCCATGATCCGATCGTAAGAATTTTATTTTTCGGTCACGTTGATTCTCTACTTCATTCTGAAATTCCTTGAACTTTTCAAAGGTCTCGACTTGTGTTTCATCAAGTAGACATACCCATATCTACTCAAGTCATCTGTGAGAGTGAGAACATAATGATACCCTCCATGAGCCTCAACGCCATTGGACCGCATACATCGGTATGTATGATTTCCAACAAGTTGGTTGCTCGCTCCATTGTTCCGGAGAACGGAGTCTTGGTCATCTTGCCCATGAGGCACGGTTCGCATGTGTCAAATGATTCATAATCTAAAGACTCCAAAAGTCCATCAAGATGGAGCTTCTTCATGCGCTTGACACCAATGTGACCAAGGCGGCAATGCCACAAGTATGTGGGACTATCGTTATCAACTTTACATCTTTTGGTATTCACGCTATGAACATGTGTAATACTACGCCGAGATTCATTAAGAATAAACCATTGACCATCGGAGCATGACCATAAAACATATCTCTCATATAAATAGAACAACCATTATTCTCGGATTTAAATGAGTAGCCATCTCGCATTAAACGAGACCCGATACAATATTCATGCTCAAACTTGGCACCAAATAACAATTATTAAGGTTCATAACTAATCCCGTAGGTAAATGAAGAGGTAGCGTGCCGACGGCGATCACATCGACTCTAGAACCATTCCCGACGCCGCATCGTCACCTCGCCCTTCGCCGATCTCCGCTTATTCCGCAGCTCCTGCTGTGAGTTACAAATATGAGCAACGGCACCGTATCAAATACCTGGGAGTTACTACGAGTAATGGTAAGGTACACATCAATTACATGTATATCAAATATACCTTTGGTGTTGCCGGCCTTCTTGTCCGCTAAGTATTTGGGGCAGTTCCGCTTCAAAGGACCCTTCCCTTGCAATAAAAGCACTCAGTCTCGTGCTTGGGTCCATTCTTTGACTTCTTCCCGCAACTTGCTTACGGGCGCTGCAACCTCCTTGCCGTCCTTCTTGAAGTTCTTCTTGCCCTTGCCCTTCTTGAACTTAGTGGTCTTATTGACCATCAACACTTGATGTTCTTTCTTGATTTCAACCTCGGTGACTTCAAAGCATAGAGAATACTTCAGAATGGTCTTTACCATCCCTCGCATATTGTAGTTCATCACAAAGCTCTTGTAGCTTGGTGGGAGCGATCGAGGATTCTGTCAATGACCGCCTCATCGGGGAGGTTAATATTCAGTGGGTCATACGGTTGTGCAACCTGGACATCTTGAGAATGTTCTCACCGATGCAGAACTATTTTCCTCCATCTTACAACTATAGAACTTGTCGGAGATGTCATATCTCTCGACCGGCGTGAGCTTGGAAAACCAGTTTCAGCTCTTGAACATCTCATATGCTCCGTGATGCTCAAAACGCTTTTGGAGCCCGGTTCTAAGTCTGTAAAGCATGCCGACCGAACGAGGGAGTAATCATCAAGACGAGACTGCCAAGCATTCATAATGTCTTGGTTCTCAGGGACGGAGCGTCACCTAGCGGTCCTTCTAGGACATATTGTTTTCTGGCAGCTATGAGGATGATCCTCAAGTTCGGACCCGTCCGAGAAGTTGCTGCCGTCATCTTTCAGCTTGGTTTTCTCTAGGAACGCGTTGAAGTTCAAGTTGACATGAGCGTTGGCCATTTGTGACGCCCCCGATTCAATCGTACACTAATCATGCACGCAAATGTGTACGATCAAGATCAGGGACTCACGGGAAGATATCACAACACAACTCTACAATAAAATAAGTCATACAAGCATCATAATACAAGCCAGGGCCTCGAGGGCTCGAATACAAGTGCTCGATCATAGACGAAGTCACGGAAGCAACAATATCCGAGTCTGGACATAAGTTAAACAAGGTGCCATAAGATGGCTAGCACAAACCTGGGATACAGATCGAAGAGGAGCAGGCCTCCGCCTCGGGATCCTCCTAGGTCACTCACCCGGTCGCCGCCGGGCTACACGTAGTAGTAGGCGCCTGCAGTAGTAGTCGCCATAGGCGGTGGCGTCTGGCTCCCCGGCTCCATCGTCTGTAGCAGCAATCGAGTAGAGGTAGGGAAAAGGGGAACAAGGCAACCGTGAGTACTCATCCAAAGTACTGCAAGCAAGGAGCTACACTACATATGCATGGATATATGTGTAAAGGCCATATCATGGACCTGAATCTGCAGAATGCCGTAATAAGAGGGGATAGCTAGTCTTAACGAAGACTACGCTCGGACACCGGTCTTGCAATGCATGTAAGAGGACAACGGAAGTCCTCCAAATAACATCATATAGCAATAATCCTACCCGCAATCCCTCGCTCATAACCCCGAGCGAGAGCGACCACCGTTGTATCCGCACTTGGAAGGGTGTGTTTTATCAAGTATCCGGTTCTAGTTGTCATAAGCTCAAGGTACAACTCCAAGTCGCCCATTATCAAGATCACGGCTATCCGAATAGATTATCTTCCTGCAGGGTGCACCATCTTACCCAAAGACGCTTGATCCCATTTGGCGGACACACTTTCGGGGTCATGCCCGCCGCAGAAGATCAACACGCCGCAGCCCCACCTAGGCACAACAGAGAGGCCAAGACGCCGGTCTAATCCTAAGCGCGCAGGGTCTCGGGCCCATCGCCTCGAAAGCACACCAAGACGCTTGTAGGGCGGCCGAAGGCACTCTAGCCTAACAGCGTTCCAGCCCAATCCGGTAGCGCCTCCGTCAGCCGACGTCTCGAAGTGCTTTGCCGATACCACGACGCCGGATACCCATAACTACTCCAGCGTAGATGGTTAGTGCGATAAGCTCAGAGCCAACCCAGATCAAATACCAAGACCTCGTTAAGCGTGTTAAGTATCCGTGAACTCCGAACAGGCCAGCCCACCTCTCTCCTAGGCGGTCTCAACTCTGCCTGCCGCCTCCGCCTCAAAGATCCACTCATGGGTGCTCCATCACCGACCCGACTTTAGTCTCAC